>CM033685.1:4792482-5475661 GCA_019514585.1 Dendrobium officinale | reverse complement strand
TGTCTCTTCTGATAAAAATGAAAAAATAGGAAGATAATCAAATGAGCTTAACTTTCGAAAGGTACAAGCATAAACAAAAAAGATAGATGTCTTAAAAAGAACTTGAAATTCTTCATAATGTTTTATTAACAAGATCCATATCTTGAGAAGAAACTTTGGTTGAAAATTGCGGCGAACAACATAGAAAAGGGGCATCCATGGCGATGTTGGTTTTGGATCTCTACCAAAAGAATCAGATATACCATGTACATTGTTGGCTGATCTAAGTGTCGGGTTATCATTCCCTACCTGAATGTTTTAAACAAGAACATCATAGGCCATCATTCTTTAATTTTATCAAAAACTAAATTCTAGCTTGACATATTAAAATTAAAACGTCAAAAATAGATGAAACCAAAACAAAATAAATTAACCAACACATGGACCAGCGAAATGACCAAACCTAAACTTTAAAACTACTAAACCTATAATATACCAACTATAAAACCCCAAGCAACCAATTCAAATTACAAACCAAAGAACTTTAAATTTTGAATTGGATCACATTTCGTGATAACACAAAACTAAATAAGAAAAATCAATTGTAATATTAAAAAAAAAACATTTACAAAAAATCAGTTATAGTATAGGTAATCTAAGTAATTCATTGTATATTTTAAAAAAAAAACTATTTCCTGAAAAAAAAAAATAAAAAGAAAGTTAAAAGGAGCACCTTAATCGGTGGAACAGGAGAAGTACCATCAGTAATTGTGGAATTTAATTGTCCTTTCTTTTCAAAAAAATAAACTCTGAATCCAAGATAAGCGTCAACAGTTCCATAGCCAACTTGCCAAAAACCTTACAAATACTAAAATATAGAAATGTCAAATGACCAGATAAGAACTACCTCTAGCTTCAGAAGGTAACTTGAAAGTCACAACATATTCTAGGTAGATGTGAGTATGCATATTCTTATCCCATACGACATAATGCTTTGGTGCTGTAAGATCATCCACGCCACTATCAAAATTCTCACTACTGGGCTTGAAATTGTGGTGGACCCAGGATGAAGCACCTTCCTCATTGCCCTAAATGATGCGTCATGCATCATATAAGACAATCCATTTCGTCAACATCTGAAAGCTACACTGAATGAAGATATAATAAGCTTTAACATGCATAAAAACAAAGTACATATAGCATATTTTCACTCCCTGGCATGGATTGAAGTTTTTGACAAACACCAACAATGAACAATTTCCTATTATGACCAAAAATTTTAAGAGAAAAAAAAAACCTCACCAGACATTGGAGCAGTTTAACTGGAGCAAGATGAATGCCAGTCCAATATGTAGTACCCCAACGAACTGGCTTTTTTCCAAATCTCTCTTGCCCCTCGCAACAAGATTCGACCACAGCAGACTTGCTGGCAGGCAACCATGCATACCGTACATTAGCACTACCAACCTTTCACGCGAAGACCTCTTTACGAATCACAACCTTCTTTCCTGGGAAAGTTGCACAACACACTTTCTCAAATGAATTAATCATTAGGTTGTCCTCTTTGAATGCTAACTACATCATTGGCCTTAATATTATGGTGGTTTCCCCATATATGTTATTTAGACTCGGATTAAATTTGGAGATATTCGAATTAAAAGAATTGGGTGGGAGCTTTTTCGCACTGCACGGAACCCTGAAATGGGATGATACATTTGCTGAATACAAAGAGCCAAGGTTCGGTTCATTCTCTCCTATTCTTTCAGCAGTATCAATAGAATCATGTCAACACTACAACAGGATCAACAATCCTTGACCTTTTCATCGTCATGAGGGCGGTGTCCTATATTTGAACTTTCAGAAGCACTTGAAAAGAACGCCACTACCGTGATCCATTTCTCTCCTGATCCATCTAGTCATACTAGAAACTTAAACATTTCTCCCCTTTTCTTTAATCGTTCTCCCCTCCGAAATCCACGTGCATACACAACAAGATTCCTGATAAATTTCTGAAAGAAACATCTTTGCCATGACTCATCAATCCAAGCAATAGGCTTGTTAAGACTCTGTTTGCAAAGTATTTATAATCTATGAAGCAATATGGACAAAATCCAACAAAATCTGTTGGTTTATATGTGTATATCTGCAATTATAGCCTTCTTTGCTTGGAAATCTTCACGCAACAGGTGAGTGATCTCAGCAGTGAAATCCTTCCATTCACCGTCATGGTAAAACAACAACCGCTGGGGCAAGCCACTCATTCATGAAGTTACGATAATTTCTGATTCAGTAAGATTGTTGGGATGTAGGAACTTCTGAGCATCACAATTACAAGCTTTAACCATATTTGCGACATGATAAAAGGCAGCTGGGCAACTCCAGATTGAACAACCAACCTACTGCTAACTCACAAGTGCCAAAAATAGTGGGCCAACACAAGTAAAATGTGGGGAAGAGGGCACTCTCTTCCTCTCAAAATTGCAATAAGTCCGGAATTATGCAGCACCTTCGCATTTTTTTTCCTTGCCTATTTCCATTAACAAAAAAGCTAAATACTATATACCCAGTAAGCTTGCCTACAGTTATTTACAAATACGTCAAGAATATCCATAAGAAACTCATCTTCTCCATTATCTTCTCAGTTGCCCTGAACAGCAAAATAATGGACAAAACAAACTAAGCAGAAAAACAATATCATCGCATTGGATTGTTAACGTAACAGATAGTAGAACGAAGCACTTTTAGAAAGATGGAATGGATAAAATCCAAGTCAATGAAACAAAACCATCAAATTAGCACCTTATAATTAATATAAAGTTTAAAATAAGTTACGCATGAGAACCACACCAGACAGCAAAAGCGCCAAAGTTGAAATAGAATTTAAAAAAAGAGAAAAGGACCAAAATGGTCCCTCAACTCTTTGTAAGAGACCACAAAATAATCCCCAACTCTTTTGAGGAACCATTTTGATCTCTCAACATCGTTTAAAGGGACATTTTTTATCTTAACATACAATGTTGGAGTTAATGGTGTTAAATGTAATAATATTTTTTGAATTTTTTTAATTAAATATTTATTAAATATAATTTTTCAAGCAATTATCATTTTTCCTAAAAAATTTTATCAAACGTTTCATCAATAAAATAATAATAATAATAATAATAATAATAATTTTAGTTTTAATTTCTAAAAATTTAGTCATATTTTATAAAAATAACTTACCAGACATTTGCAAGAGAATGTGGCGTGGTGTCTGCTTTTTTATTGATAATATTCTTCTTATTGATAAGACAAGTGAGGGAATTGAAGGAAAAATTTGAGTTATGAAGCTAAACCTTAGAGTTTAAAGGTTTTCGTTTGAGTAAATCAAAAAAACCAAATATGTGTAGTGCAATTTTGGTTAGTAATAGATTTTAGTAAGGGAATTGTGACTTTGGGGTGATCAAATCATTAAAAAGAGTACACATTTATTTAGATATTTTGCGTTTATTAATTCAAAATGGTGGTGTAATAGATGGTAATATTATTAGTAGAAATTCAAGTTGGATGGTTAAAGTGGAGAGGAATGTAAGGGATTTTGTTGTGTGATAGAAAAATACCTCTCAAACTTATAAATGGGGAAAGTTCTATAAGATGGTGGTCAGGCCTTGTAATGCTTTATGACGCAAAATGTTGTCCATTTAAAATAGAAGCAAAAAATTAAGTTAAGTGTTGCAGAGATGAGGATGCTCTGATGGATGAGTGGATTTACTCTTAGAGACAGAATGAGGAAAAGAGTATATACGTGAAAAAGTTGGAGTAGCTCTAGTAGCTAAATAAGATAAAGAGAGAGTCGTCTTATATGGTTTGATCATATAAAATGTCGGCCTTCCAATGACCTAGTTAGGAGAGTAGATGTATTAGATCTAGCCTACGTTAAAAAAAGTTAGCTAGACCTAAAAAAACTTGGTTAGAAAGTATTAAAAATGACTTTTTTTTATTAATCTAAATGAGAATTTGACTCTTTAATAGGATGCAATGGAAAAGGATTCATGTAATCGACCCCACATAGTTGGATAAAAGTTTGATGTTGTTTTTATTGTTGTTGTAGATAATAACACTGTCTTTTCTAACATATGAATACATTAAAAAGACGATCAAAGCTTAATCCAGATGTTGTTTGTATATTTAAAATATATAACACAACTACAAAAAAATTGACAAAGTTTTGAGAAAAAAATTATTTGAGGAAAAAAATTCAATAAAATATTTCAAGAGACTTTCCAAAATCAATCACTTAAGGCTGTTTTATTAATTAGATATGTTGAGGTTAGGACAACCTCTCCCAAATATTCTTTGTGAACTTGATTTTTGAAAGAGGAGTAAATATTGACTTCTACAAAGTGCCACTTTTTTTCTTTCTTCCATCCTATTGTGTTGTGGGTTGTAAGGTTAATAGGATTGCTGAATATGTTCATTTTCAAGTAAAAAAAATATAAATTCGGATTAAAATAAACTCATGAATTACCAATCTAGATTATTTTAATACTCACAACTAAATTCATTTTCCATCATAACAATAAAAATTAGAAGAATATGATTAATATTAGACCTTTATTTGATAAGATATACTAATGTCTTTCAAGTGTGATCAATGAATGTGTAAAATCCTTTAGCTTCAATAATAGTAATGATTTTATAATGTTTCTAATTATCGGAATGAATTATCATGAAAGGAGTAGAAGACCTAATTTTGCTTTCAAGAAAGAAAACTCTATAATGTTTGGCAAAAAATAAATTTTCTATAATGTTAGGCAATTTCAAACTCTCACTATGAAAACTTTCTAAGGCTGGTCAGAGGCATAATGTGCCATTGATTCAATGATTCAAGACAAAATCCCAAATTCATTTCAAAGAAGAAAGCATCTTGGAGCATAAGAATGGATATAAATTTTGGAGCGCCTGGGCACTCCTTAAGAAATGCAATTCATATCGAACATTTGAGTTGAGGCAGCTCTCAAAAGTTATTATTGAGGCTAACATCCATGTAGTAGAGGGTATTTTGACATATTTATGAGATGCCTCAAGTTACAAAGCATGAGTTTTCCTAGGCTCAATGTTGGAATGTAACTGATTCAAAGGAAGGAAGACTTTCTTTGTTTTGCCCATTCTAGTGAGTAATTGGTTCGCACAAAAAAAGGCGAGTTCTGATTTTAGCAAAAGATGGGGACTACAACCTAAGAGAAGGCCCACAAAATAATCAAGGTGTTTTGGCAGGACTTATAAGTGTTTGTCATGGCCTAAAAAATTAATTTGAGCCTGCAAAATGGGTTTGCATATTTGAATTTGATAGAGATGACCCAAGATTTTTAGTTTGTTTATTCAATACAGGCGAACCAAAAATGTTTTGGTCAGGGTATTATATCAAAATAACTTAAAAAATAAAAATTTACGAAACAAAACCAAAAAAGCACACAATTTGTATTTCTAATGAATAAGAAACTTTTCAGATTTACATCATTATGCTATGCTTAAAAAATTTTGGCACCAAAGAATTAACTATTTGGTATTTGTCATGTAAATCTAAGTAAATATGTTGTGCTTTCCTGCAAGGCAATCCAGAATTGAAATAAGTAAAATCTAAAGGCACTATGAATCTCTAAAATCCATCATCAATAGTGGACGCAATCTTTGTATAAAAGATGGCTTTAAGGACAATTGATCAAATACCTCTAGTAAGGTGGAGATAAAAAGCATAGTTTTCGAAAACCCGACCGGACTGGCCGGTTTTCTACCAGCTCAAACTGTGAATCGTCCTTATGACCCGGTTTGGTCCTCATGAAAAACCGGTAAAGCATCAAACCAGTGAGAACCGGTTTGAACTGTCGGTTCAACATGCCAACTGTTGAACCGGTCCCGGTTTTTAAAATGCAGTCAGTTCAATTCATAATTTATTTAAATAATTTAATTTAAAGTTTTATTAAATAATAAATTAGAAAAATATAACACATTTTATTTAATAATATCCAAAAAATTGTAAATGATCATATATCAAGAACTAACAAATCATACTCACATAGTTCCACCACCTGCGAACTCTTAACCCATGAATACAAGAAAAGTTATATAAACAACACAATGCAAACCTCCCATGTGATGTGGGACTAAATAACTAGTTAAAATTTCTACAATGTGTGCATGGTGGATTGCTTCCATAAGCATTTTTTGAAAAAAAAAATTGTACAAAATATTCAAATAAAAAATAATTATAATAATTTTTTAAGTTCTTAAAATTTATAATTTATTTTTGTATTAAATAACTCTTAAAACGTATTATTTTAAAAATAGTCATAACGACGACATAAATTAATCAAAATATCAAAATAAAAATGTATGCATTTAATACCCTGATCAAACCATTGAACCTTGAACCTTTCACTTTTCAAGTTCTATCTCTAGTCTAATTTTTACCACCTTGATAAAAAAGTAAATAATCCATGATATTGTTAGTACAATCACAAAATAAAATCAAAATAAATGCATTTATGTATAAAGTAATGACAAAACTTTCAAATATTTCAATTTTAGAGGTAATGGTCCAAATGTGTTATATGATTTTACATAGTTCTATCTTTTCTCACATCTTTCTCACAGTTAACTTCTTAAAGGTCATCATAGAAAGTATTTCTAAATATAGAAGTACAATTACTTCATCTCTTGGTTTGAATTTTACGTCTCTCTTGTTCACATCAACAATAGACAATATAATTAACATAATTAGCAATTAATTTTCAATGAATTTTTTTCATGCAAAACACAGAAATAATATGAAATAACTAATAAATATACTAAAATGTCAAGAAGCATCCTGCAAGATACTAAGAATATACTAATAATGATTTATAATCCATTCCTAAATGATGAGATAAGAAAATTAAAAATATACAATCCACATAAATATGGTATGTCTACATAAATTAACCTTTTTTAAGAAGGTTATTCCAAGTAGCTGAAATATTATTAAAATTATTGTTGCTCCTTTAAAGCTGTCCAGATGAATGAAAAAGTTGAATATCTTATTTACATTAGGGGCATCACTATTTGCAACTTCTTAGAAATGTTGACATAACCAAACTTTCTCCATAAGATTCTCTTTATGAGTTTTAGGAATAAAAAATCATTTTAAAAAATAATTTCAATTTGATTAGTATAAATAACTTCACTAGAATTTTTATCAGGAGTTTGATAAAGTTGTTCAATTATTTCTCATCATTAGTAGGCAAAAGTTCACATTCATTCAAAATACCCTTTATCAATTTGCTTAGTTGATTTAACTGGCATGATTTGCTCACTCCAAATTCAGGAATAGATAGAATATCTTTTAAAAGCTCGGGTTCACATTCAAGAGATTCTATGAAAAGTTCAGGTTCACATTTAGAATTAAATTTATATTTAAATAGCAACCCAAGTTTAAATATGATTCAATTTCAATTCCAAGTTTAGTTCTTAAACAGGGCTTAGTTTAAGAATTGATATCAAGTTCAAACTGAATTAGAAAGTCATATTACAAATCTTACTCAAGTATAACTTCATGTTCATGAATAGTATCTAATGTAGGTGCATGTTTACATTCAACAAAATTGCATGTAGGTTTGCATTATAACAACAAATCTCCTCGCCCAAAACATTTATGATGTCTCTTGGTGTAGTATTAGTCAAGCCCATTGCAAATCCTTCTGAACATGCCTTCCAATGCATACTTATGACAAAATTTTGTTTACCAACTTGTTGTGGCCTATCAGCCACTGCATTTGCTTCCTTCATTTATGTCATACTCAATCGAGACCAAGGGTACCTCCATCAAAACATCAGTCTCACCAACACTGAGCTCTCCACCTTTCTCATCAAGTTAAGAATCCAAAACAACCCCAATTAATTCTCATGCCCTTCCATAATAGCCATGACTGATGCTACGAGTTTCACCTGTGTTGCTCGTTCACGCAACTTGTGTCAAACATTGCAAAAAAGAACATCAAGGGTTGGTGATCACCCTTGCCATCCCCACCATATGAGCTCATCTTGCCCTCATCTCTTGGATTCAAAAACTTCTCATCATGGCAATCGAGAGGAAGCTGCTTTCTCATGCCAATGAGGCTAGGCGCGCCTCAAACAAACTGAGGTGCACGCCTCACAAATAAGCTCGAGGTGTATGCCTCGAGGTGTTTTTCACGAAATTGCACTGAGGCGAGCCCTTCGGGCACCTCAAATTGCACGGTTTTAAACAATAGATGTAGAATCATTAAGTAAACAATAACAGCTAGAACCTCAAACAACTGGTATACCTTACAAACTAAATGAGAAAAAAAGTCATAACAAGAACACCATAGTTGCAAGAAACATTGAAAAGCAACAATATGGATAAAATAAGTTCAACATATCAAGTATGAAAAGTAAACCAGTATCACCTCAAAATCATCAGAATCAAATCCACCAAATGAAGCACTACAAAGATTATGAAACACAAGCCTACATTTTTGAGAATGACAACTACATCATAAACATCGACAGAGGTGTTTCTGCTTAATGCCAATTATCAGCAGCACAATCGCTTCTATAATACGGGCAAAAAAGAACAATGGGGGCAAAAGAAAAATGATGATGCGAATGGAAAATAGATACATTTCAAAAAAAAGACACCTACTTACTCCAGTTTGCAATCATAAGCCCTAACCTTCGAGGCATAATTATATTTCCGACCCAAGCCACCAAAGAAATTTCACATTCCAGCCTTCTAATACGCGCAACTTGCCACAATTCTAACAACCCCAGGTAAAGTATCGGCCAACAAAACAACTCATGCAACAGCCTCCAATATAATACTGTAAAAATGCTCCAACAGAACAACAAGAAAAACAAATGCATACCTATAATCCACTTTTTCAACACTCTAAGCCGCCCATGCAGCACTCTCGCCCACATGCACCAAAAAAATCCATATCGGATAAACCCACTGCTCGGTTACCCCACTCCACGCCACTCGAACTATTAACCACTGCAGCGAAGGAACACCTTAAACCTCACGGGGCTCACAATGACCAAAATCATGCCCCTCAATCGACGGATTCGTCAACAAATATAAACAGCTCTAGTCAATCAAACCAAAAGGCTACCGATCTAACCAAGACTTACCGGAAAATACAGCGCCCCTACTCCTCTGTCAAAGAAATATAGACGAAATACATAGACGGAAACAGAAAAATAATCTGAGCTACGAAAAGGGATGCGATCGAAGGGGAGGAGCTCAGCGGAGGCTATTATACCTCAAGCCGTTCGAGGCTGGATGCTTCAAACCTGCGAGTGAGTGGCCTCCTCCCTCATCTCAGTGGACATCTCAGTGACGGTCTCAGACGAAATCCCAAATCCTCG
This sequence comes from Dendrobium officinale, assembly GCA_019514585.1. Taxonomy (NCBI): domain Eukaryota; kingdom Viridiplantae; phylum Streptophyta; class Magnoliopsida; order Asparagales; family Orchidaceae; genus Dendrobium; species Dendrobium officinale. The sequence continues at coordinate 5,466,277 of CM033685.1, read as the reverse complement.
ATCGCAAGAGTGTGGCGGAGATCGTCGGCAGTGCAGCAACCGGGCACAAATGCTGTGGGCCCAAGAAAAGGACACCAACTTCATCATCTGACGGCAAATACGCTTCCGGGTCAAATGGAGGAGGTGATCATACCGTTCATCTTCGGTGATATTTTCATGTGGGGTCATGTCTATTACGGGGAGCAGGGGGTGCACGAACGTTTAACCGACACGTGGAGGTTTCGTCGTTGAAGTGAAGGGGAACAGCGAAAGTTGGGACGATTATTTTTTATCACATTTAAGTCAATTAAACAAATACATAATAGATAATAATTAAAGCTCTCAATTAATAAATTAAAATAATATGAAAAAAAAATTATATAATATGATAGTAACAACATCATCAAATACAAAGCTGACTTTAGTCTATTTGTTGGAAGTTTTAACTATCAATTATGAGTTTTGATTTTGAGTCTTATATATATATTGTATGTGAGTTTTATTTAATTGACTTAAATGACCCACAAAAAAAAATAACATCATCAACTTAGATCTATTATATTAATTATTTTCTCCATTATATTCTCATAAAAGTCAAATTATCATTTAAACTTAATAGAAAAAAAATTAATTAATATGTCTTTTTAAGTCTACCTCTATCTTTCTTAACACAAACCAAATATAATATATCTATTTTTTCAACCTCATCATCAAAAAGTTTACATTTTATGTTTCCGAATAATTTAAAGACAACTCTATCTAATCTTATCTCACAACCTTTTCATATATATATATATATATATATATATATATATATTATATATATATATATATATATATATATATATATATATATATTTATATTGCATTATGTCTCTAATAGTGAATCCACTCATCTAATTGAGCATAATCATCTTTGTAATACTTAACTTAAGTTTATGCTTCTCTTTTAATGATCAATATTTTATGTCATAAAGTAGTACATGTCTCGCAACCATCTTATACAATTTTCTCTTAAGTTTGAAGGATACTTTTCAATCACACTATGGATCTCATGCATTTTCCACCTCAACCATCCAATTGGAATTCTACTAATAATATCCCCATCTATTTTACCATTACTTTGTATAATATATATGAAATATCTAAAATATGTACTACAAAGTCATAATCTTCCGACTATATCTATTATTATTAAAATTATATTCAATATATTGGATTTAGATATACTTAAATGAAAGCCTTTAAACTCTAAAATTGGACTTAATAATTCAAGTTATTTTGTTAAATAAAAAAATATATTATATGAAGTAAGAGGGTGTCTGATCTTTGTATAGAGTTCCACTACATAAATACATAAAAGAAGAGTGCAAGGGATACTTTATGTGAAAAACTTGTAAAGAAAAAATAAGTCACGTGTCGATCTTAGTTTAGTTGAAATGGGTCTACTGGTATATATCATATATAAAAATAATGTCCTTCTCCATAATTGAGGAAAGCATTAATGGAATGCAGTAGATATGAACTGCTAAGAATGAAATTTATGGTGGAAGTTAGAGGAGCCTCAAGGCATTGGAGTTATCTTTATGAGTCAATTTATGATTGGTTTTTTTTTTAGGAGAGCAAGTTAGAAACGAAGAAGTCAAGTACCAATATTTTGGATTGATATTATGAATTGAAGTTATTGTCTACTATGTGCATATACGTTATTGGTGATGATATAAACATACATATACATATAGGTGGGGGACATCAATGTATGTATTAATGATATGCATAGGTCATGTAGGTGTTGTCACGCATCTATGATATATGTGGCAAACTCAATTAACGTGGGCATGTGTCTACAATATTAACTTTATAAGTGATAGTGTATAATAAATAGTAACAACATCATCAAGTACAAAGCTGACTTTAGTCTGGTGGTTGGACGTTTTAACTATCAATTATGAGTTTTGATTTTGAGTCTTATATATGTATTGTATGTAAGTTTTATTTAATTGACTTAAATGACCCACAAAAAAAAAAAAAATAACATCATCAACTTAGATCTACTATATTAATTATTTTCTCCATTATATTCTCATAAAAGTCAAATTATCATTTAAACTTAATAGAAAAAAAATTAATTAATAAGTCTTTCTAAGTCTACCTCTATCTTTCTTAACACAAACCAAATATAATATATCTATTTTTTCAACCTCATCATCAAAAAGTTTACATTTTATGTTTCCGAATAATTTAAGGCAACTCTATCTAATCTTATCTCACAACCTTTTCATATATATATATATATATATATATATATATATATATATATATATATATATATATATATATATATATATATATATATATATATGTATATATATATATATATATGTATTTTGCATTATGTCTCTAATAGTGAATCCACTCATCTAATTGAGCATAATCATCTTTGTAACACTTAACTTAAGTTTATGCTTCTCTTTTAATGATCAATATTTTTATGTCATAAAGTATTACATGTCTCGCAACCATCTTATATAATTTTCTCTTAAGTTTGAAGGATACTTTTCAATCACACTATGGATCTCATGCATTTTCCACCTCAACCATCCAATTGGAATTCAACTAATAATATCCCCATCTATTTTACCATTACTTTGTATAATATATATGAAATATCTAAAATATGTACTACAAAGTCATAATCTTCCGACTATATCTATTATTATTAAAATTATATTCAATATATTGGATTTAGATTTACTTAAATGAAAGCCTTTAAACTCTAAAATTGGACTTAATAATTCAAGTTATTTTGTTAAATAAAAAAATATATTATATGAAGTAAGAGGGTGTCTGATCTTTGTATAGAGTTCCACTACATAAATACATAAAAGAAGAGTGCAAGGGATACTTTATGTGAAAAACTTGTAAAGAAAAAATAAGTCACGTGTCTTAGTTTAGTTGAAATGGGTCTACTGGTATATATCATATATAAAAATAATATCCTTCTCCATAATTGAGGAAAGCATTAATGGAATGCAGTAGATATGAACTGCTAAGAATGAAATTTATGGTGGAAGTTAGAGGAGCCTCAAGGCATTGGAGTTATCTTTATGAGTCAATTTATGATTGGTTTTTTTTTTAGGAGAGCAAGTTAGAAATGAAGAAGTCAAGTACCAATATTTTGGATTGATATTATGAATTGAAGTTATTGTCTACTATGTGCATATACGTTATTGGTGATGATATATACATACATATACATATAGGTGGGGGACATCAATGTATGTATTAATGATATGCATAGGTCATGTAGGTGTTGTCACGCATCTATGATATATGTGGCAAACTCAATTAACGTGGGCATGTGTCTACAATATTAACTTTATAAGTGATAGTGTATGTCAACATTAATAATATTAGTGATTGATAATGTTGAGGGGCATTGATGTTTATGTGAAAGAGTCCATATGCCTTATAAGTGATGACGCGCATCATTGCTACTGGTAATGTGAGTGACAAAGTCAATAAGCATTGACTATAATGAAGGAATGCATTGACTTTATAGTAGACTTCCTACACCAGCATTATTAATGACAAAGTTAGCTTGATATGGTTGTTAGACGATTATTGTCTCATGGAAGTAGTTAGAAGACAATGACAAGGAGATCATAGTAGGGTGCTAGCGGGCAATCGAGATATGGCAATCATATGATGATGATAAAGTGATGATAGTCATACAATGATGGATAAAGAACAATGACCGTTTTGACGATGATCATCATAGTCAAATGTAGGGTGAAACTTTATAGTTTGTCATAACTAAAATATCTTTTTAATGTTAAAGTTGATCTCCTGAGCTCTCCTTCATTTGTAAAAAAAATATGTTTATTTCTAACTTTATATAGTGACATTTTAGTAAATTTTTAGAATAAAAAACATTTAATTAGATGGTCTATGTCAATTATTTTGATGATTAAAAATTATTTTAGTGTTTAAGTGCCTTAGTAACTTTATAATTGAATGTTTTTAAGCTCTTTGAATTTCCTTTACATAAACAGTCATTGAAACTAAAAGTACACACATTTTGGAGATTGTTTAGTCAGTTAACTATTGTCTCAAAGTTTTCAATTGTCCTTCATGTGTTTAATTTGGGCTTCGTTGTATTCAGATCAAGATACATATGGTATCATTGGATTTGTATGGTTCAAAAACCCATATCAACTATAAATTTGTTAAAATTGAAGTTTTAGTGATCATCAATTTGATCATGAAAATTTTTAATTAAAAATTTCTATCGGGATTAGTGCTTGATTGGTTGAATTTCCTGACGACCTATCATAAATCTATACATATAATATGAGAGTTGACATGCCATCAAATATTCACCTTGATCGGGCACAAATCTCGATGTAAATATGAGATTGAGACTTCAAAAATGGAAATGGGGACCATCTTATCACCAATTTCAACAAGTTTATAGTCAAATTGAACTTCTCAAGGAGATGAACCGAACAACGTCAAATTTGATCCAATATGAGCCCAAATCAAAGGTTTGACTTCTATTCGGAAGCTTCAGAGCATTAACTGGACTATCAAATGATATATAAACATATAATGCTTACAGTTAGATCAAGCAGCTTGATGAGACAAATACAACGAGCCCGAGATCCCTCAATTTTGACAGCTCTACAATATATAAATGCTCGATAAACTTTCCATGATCAAGGGGATCAATATGAGTAGTTTGATAGAACACTCCCAATATGTCATTGATCATCTCTATATTTACTAGTCATTCCACTACAAAAATAAAATAAAATAAATAAATAACTCATCATTCTTCACATGAAGGGGAGGAGAAAAAAGGTGGAATAAAGGAATAGAAGAAGGAGAAACTTGGAGAGTTCTTTTGCCGTCGATGACCGCCAGATCTTTTATCTACCACCGACCATCACTAGACTTCCTCCCAATGGTCGACCACCATCATATATTTTCTTGACCGTCGTTGGATTTTCGCCCATTATTCTGCCACCGCTAGATCTTTTTCCGACCACTATCCGTCCTCAGACTTACTCCCTACCATCGACCGTCGCGGATCTCTTTATGACTATTGATGGACTTTCGCCCATTCGTCAAGCGCTATTGGATATCTCTTTTCGATCAATGATTGTCATTGGACTTATGCCCATTCGTTAGCTGATGTTGAATCTCTTCCCGACAATTGACCGCCGCTGGACCTCCGTTTATTCTCTTAATATTACTGGAACTCTTCCTAGATGCTATTAACGTTGGATCTCCTTCCAAATACCCAACTACAGTCTCTACAACCACCATCAATCGACCGCGGTCTCTCCGACCACCTTTGCCTAACTACGTTCTCTCCGAGCACCGTTGCCCAACTACGGTCATTCCAACATCCGCCCGACTACAATATTTCCATCCTTAGTAGCCCACTGACTACGGTCTCTTTGGTCACCAACTCCAGACTACGATCTCCCTAACCTTCATCGCTCGACTACGATCCTTCCGACCTACATTGCTCGCCATCTATATATGGTCTTACCGACCAAACAAATATGTCAACACTGATTCTTTCAACTCCCATTCTGTAATGCACTCAATCTGATAATATATTTGCTACATCAAGCCAAGACTTTTCCCCCAAGGAAGGGTCTCATTTGTAATAAACTGCAAACACTATTGAATTATTCAAACTGGGCAGGGGCCCGTGGTTTTTCTCCCTTTTTAGGGGTTTCCATGTAAAAAATATGGTGTCTCTTATAAACATTGCATCCCTACTCATTTATATGTCTATGTCTGAATATCATACAAAACTAATATGTTAAACTTTATATCTCTCTACCGCGGCGAATATTTTAAGACGCAACAATAGCCATAATATATTATTATTATTATCATAATAAGAACTTTCATAAAATATGTTTGTTACACAATCATTTTTAAAGAATATACATTTTTAAGTTATTCAAAATGTTTTAAAGATAATTTTTCAAAATGAACAACAAAAAGAAAAAAAAAAGACTATATGTGCCTCATAATATACATAATTGATCAAATATATATGCAATTTATTTTCCTCAAGAAATAGGTTTGAAAGTTTGTTTCTAACCTAGATGACCTCATCTTATATTCATTGATTTGTTTTGAGTCTAATTAAGTTCGAACTTAATTGCACCTATCAAACCGATGTTGGAACATAATTCTCGTCATTCTCCAATGTTGTTGACCATACGAACTCCTCTTCTCCTTCATATGTCGTTGATCATGTTAACTCCTCTGTCATATAGGGGTGTCAAAATGGGTTTGAGTGTCCGGTTCGGGCCGAACTTGGATTGACTCGATTTTCAAACGGGTTAACCCTAACTCGACCAATTTTTGCGAACTGATCAGGAAATCCAACCCAAACTCGACATGTGCGGGTTACTAATTTGACCAGACCGGATCCGATCGGATAAACCAATGCATTTAAAATTCAAACAACATAAGAATAATAATAATAAAAAAAGAGATAATGCTGGACACTTGGACGACTTCCCATGGCCTGTGGTGCATGGTTATATATTATATTAAATAAAATAATTTGAATAAGATATAAAAATGAAATATTAAACGGGTCAACTCGGGTCACTTTCGAGTTTTCAGATTAACACGAATCCGATCCGATTTTAAAAATAGGTTGACTTGCCGAACATGAACTAGACTTGCAAGTCAAACGGGTTGACCCAAACACAAAATTTTTTCGAGTAGAATTTTGAGTCATGTCAAATATTAATATCTCTAGTGTCATCTGATTGAAGAACATAAACTAATATAATAATTTGTAATAACTTGTTATTCATTAGAACTAATTTCATTCTAAATAAATATTTATTTTTATATAAATAATAAGTATATTTAATTAATTAATTATTACGAGGCAGATTAAGTGAAATTTCGGCTAAAAATTTGGGCAACTGCCTAACTCCGTAATCAAAATTATAAATACCCCATTTAATTAAGTTAATACCAAACCCATCGGCTCGCGCGAACTTCGTTTGATATATAGCCCTACTTCCCATGCGGAAATTGGACAGTGTAGGTCAGTCAGTCGATGCTTTCGCCGAGGGACAGGAAAAATGGTGAAGGGAACAGAGCTATGGGACGATTCCGTCCTCATAAACGCTTTCGATGCCGCCATGAAGAGCTATAAGGTTATTTTTATCTTCTTTCCCCTATTCCAACTTCTCTCTTTCATCGACATGACAAGGAAAAGGCCTTTAACTTCTCTTCAGTTCTGCTCCAGTTATGGTTCTAGGTATTTTACAGGTTGTCGTTCTTGAGATGTTTGGTTAGGGGTGTATATTATAGTGACTGCGCTAATAAAAATTGAAGGAAGAATCTTATATAATTGATTGATTATATTAGTTTGTACTATTTTAAGCGCCACTTTGGCCCTTGTGGGTTGTTCGAGACAGGTAACAGGGCTTTGGATTGAACGGGAAAGCGGCATTAATTTCTGAACAAGCAATCAAGAATGTTTTGTTTAGTTATTTACTGTGTTAGAGAAGTCGATGGGGAATCCCTGTCTTTATCATTGGCTAGGATACAGGAAATCAGAGATGCTAAATTATTAGGAACTCAATCCTAGTTAGAATATTTCAATTGCTCAATCAGTCCAAAATAAAGAAAAGAGAAAGAAAGATAGAAGGGGAACTAATTAAATTTTCAAATGATCATTCTCCCCAGTTGGAGTATTTATAGAATACAATGTTATACCAAGCTACTTTACTATAATTAACTAACCATTTTTAGCTAATTGAATAATTACAGTACATAGCATTGTGGATCCACTACATAGGATTGTAATTCAATTAGTTAAAGATGGTTAGTTAATTGTAGTAAATTAGCTTGATATCACTTTCTATTTTATAAATACCCCAATTGTTTTTTTTTTTTGGGGGGGGGGGGGGGGGGGGGGTTAGCATTGTGGATCCACGACATAGGATTGCAATTATTCAATTAGTTAAAAATGGTTAGTTAATTGTAGTAACTTAGCTTGATATCACCTTGTATTTTATAAATACCCCAATTGGGGAGATTGATTTAGGGTTGAGTTAGATGTTGAGAGATATCATTCAACTTCATAGTGAGCAATGAAATTTGCTTTTTGATTGTGCTAGAATGAATTTGATGTTTAGGCACTTTTTTAGTTATATTGTGAGTCTCGTCTATCATTGATGATTACATAGTTGCATATGAAGGTTTGCACTTTGCACTAAGAAAAAATAAGCACGCCAAGGTTTGCACTATAAACTTTTAAGAGAATGTGAGAAGAAGAGGATGCAGAGGAGGTTTGATGTTTGTTTTTTACACTACAAGTGGAGACTTAATTTTGTTGATTATTACTAACAAGGAATTTTTTTGGATGGGGAGGTTTGTTGGAGTCATTAGTTGGTATATTTGTATGAAGTGGAGTTGACTGAGGTGGCAAAATATACAATAGCATTTGACATAATAGAGGAAGAGAAATTATGATCTACGAGCTTGTTCTCGAGTCAATAGAGGTTGCAATGTTTGTGGATCCACGACATAGGCTCATAATTATTCAATTTGTTAAAAAAATATTAGTTAATTGCAGTAAATTAGCTTGATATCACGTTGTATTATATAAATAACCCAACTAGGGAGAATGATTTAGGGTTGAGTTAGATGTCGAGAGATATCATTGAACTTCATAATGAGCAATGAAATTTGCTTTTCGATTATGCTCAAACAAACTTGATGTTTAGGCACTTTTTTAGTTATATTGTGAGTCTTGTCGATCATTGATGATCGCGCAATTGTATCAAGGTTTGCACTAAAAAAAATCAGTGCACCAAGGTTTGCACTTTAAACTTTTAAGAGGACGCGAGAAGATGACGATGTAGTTGAGGTATGATGGTTGTTTCCAACATTGTGGATCCATGACATAGTGATGCGGAGCATTTTAGCTTATAATGTCCCTTAGGTTATTTTATTTAGTTGTTACATGTTTGTTACAAGTTTTCTAGAATATTCTAGGATTCTCTAGGTTTTCGTTACTTTAGTATTATATATAGGGAATGTGTAAGAGGAAAGGACTCATTGATGAAAATATTTTACTCTTTGAAGCCTTAGAGCTTTGTGTTTGTCATTTTCCCTGGATTGGAATTAAATCCTTCAAGCATCCTCTTCTTTCAATGTTCCAACGACGATTCCCCACATCAGTCGGTATTAGAGCCCGGAGCTTGCGAAGAACGATGGACTGCAGAAGGTGGGCTATCGACGACGATCGAAGCCGAAAAAAATGGGTGGTTGACGAAGATCGACGCCGAATAAGATGGGCAGTCGACGAAGATCGCCGCCGAAGGAGATGGGTGATCGACTATGATCGACGCCGAAAGAGAGATGGCGGTCGATGACGTAGAAGACGACTATCCTTCGCTCCAACTTCCACTCCAATAGCGAGATCCGCCGCCCCACTATCCTCACGAAGATGGCCGCCAAGGAAGAAAGGCTATAGATCGTGATCGACGTTGCGAAGCCCTTTGAATGGCTCAAGTGGAAGCATCGCTCGATCGGATTGATGCTTTATTTGCTGATTTCAATCGTTATTTAGAACGAGTTTGCACATCGGTAAACAAACAATCTTCAGCCATCTACTCACACACTCTCTCAAAGATCGATTCCGCCTCCGATCCCTCTTGCCACCAGATCTGCAATCCGACCCAGCTCCGACCTTCCGCGGCCCTGTCTACGCTCCGTGCGATTGGACCATGCCTGCCTGTGCACAAGTTGGAAGAACAGAGGAATAGACAATCTGTAACCTCGTATGAAGAATCATTCTTGCTTCCAGATCCTCGCTGTCATCTCCTCAATAGGAATAGTCTTCGTCTCCGGCAAGAAGATAAGTACGAAGATCTACATAATGACAAGCCAGCCAGAGAAGAAGGATGCGTTGCTTCGAGGGCTGTTCTCGTAGATGCTGGGCCCGGCGTAACAGATATCATAAGGTCAGACCCCTATGGTGCTAGAGGAATATTTTTTGGGCGGTGCTGGTATCTCTTCTTACCCAATGGATTGGAGCCAACCTCTGCTTACTAGCAATGGAAGAGCTGAGAGCTGTAGTTCACATTTTATGCTTAAAGAAACGACTGATATAGAAGACCCATCAGGAATTACTATCAGAGACATGAACGACCCGTTGCATTTCGAGATAGGGGTATGTAGCAGAGTCACAGGAGAGTTCCGTCTTACACCCCCTTTTTCTTCGTTCCGACTGATGACCAATTTCCAGTCTCAAATGTTTCAAGAACATTCTGATATCAATCAGCTTCAATTTACTCGTATTTTAAATTTTTGGAATGCTACTCATGCTACAATGACGACTGGTTTTTGTTCTTCCAGTGATAATGTATTATTTAAGCCTTTTGATCTATAACCCACAGGTTACAATGAACAAGTTGTTATGCGTACATAAGCAGCTAAAGAAATTTTCAAGTTTGCAAGAACTCAGACACAAAAACAATTTGCTTATCTCGAACATCCACGAGTTTTTATTGATGTCAGTGAAGTAGGCACTATTCATCACGTCAACCTAGAGTGGGAATGACATGCTGTGACTTTTGTTGCGGATCTAGCTACAGAAGATTTGCAAGAGCTACTCGTGGGCTTCGCAATGGACCAAGCAGGACTTGTCGCTGCTGGCAGACCAACACACTGTGAAGCATTCGACATCACATACATGGCATGTTTGTCAAACATGATTGTGATAGCCCTAGCTGATGAAACTGAGCTGATGCATATGGTGGCAACAGCAGCGGCCATAGATGAAGACCTTCTTGCTGGAGCCGAAGAGTTCTTTTGAGCAAAGAGGAAACTAGACTATAAGAAGGTAGTGATTTCGTGGAACTCTATGATGGGGGCATTGATAAGAACAAGGGAGATTCAAGGCGCACAGAAGTTGTTCGATGAAATGCCTAATAGGGATATTGTGAATTGGAACAAATTGTTTGATGGGATCAAGAGCCTACTATGTGATTCTAGTTGGGATAAAGAATTCATTCCAAGGGTCAAATATGATCTTATTACTACCGGTGGAGGCTTGCAAATTTGTGGGAATCCAAAGGAACTCATTTGATTGATGAACAAGCTTGCAGATATGCATCGAAGACGCAAAGTCTTTGACCCAGGAGGATGGATTACAATTCCTACATCAATCTTCCTCCCAATAACGTGCCTCGATGGAGTCAAGCTCTTTTCACGCAAGAGGAGAATGATGCGGATCATTTTAGCTTATAATGTCCCTTAGGTTATTTTATTTAGTTGTCACAAGTTTTCTAGAATATTCTAGGATTCTCTAGGTTTTCGTTACTTTAGTATTATATATAGGGAATGTGTAAGAGGAAAGGACTCATTGATGAATATTATCTCTTTTTGAAGCTTGAAGCTTTGTGTTTGTCATTTTCCCTGGATTGGGATTAAATCCTTCAAGCATCCTCTTCTTCCAACGATCCAACGATGATTCCCCACATCACATAGGATTGTAATTTTTCAATTAGTTTAAAATGATTATTTAATTGTAGTAAATTAGCTTGATATCACCTTGTATTCTATAAATACCCCAACTTGGGGGGGGGGGGGGGGGGGGGTGATGTAGAACTAAATGCTTAGAAATGATGAAATGAGAATTTGCACGATTTCTTGTTAAGAGCAAGTAAGATTAAAACTATTAGCAACCCTAAACGACAATATAAAACAAAAGAGGGGTGCTTACGCTTAGACTAAGCCACATGTCAAACACTTGGAGAATCAAAACAAGTTAGAAATTAAATAACATGCAAAGTAAATAATTTTCAACAAAATCCCTAATCTAACAATAAGATTAGAAGCAATTAAGATACACTCAACCCTATGTTTACTAAGTTTTGGCAAGGCGAAATAAAACCCTATGTTTACTAAGCTTAGACAAAGGTGAAACTCGGCTCCTTGTGAATCTCCATCACCTACAAGATTAGAGGATTAGAAAGCTAATTGAAGAGGGGGATAAGTTCACCTTAGTCAAGGTCCGGAAACAAGTAGTCAAGATGTTGAAGAAGTTTGTCGTAGGAGAAGCCGCATTCTGTTTCTAGGTCAGCCATCCATGCGAGAAGTCACTGTTTTGACGTTGAGAAGTGCTGGACAGTAAGGAGAAGCTTCCCCAATGGTGCTAAGGTGAAAGGAGCCGGCGGGAACTATTGGACAGCAAACTGTCCTCTCAAGGCAGCAGTTTTGAAGCCTATGGCTGAGGAGAATCTAAGAATTATTGCAGGAATTTTCTAGCAGCAGCTTTAGGGAGCAGGAAGTTCAACGTGGGATAGAGTTTGGGAGGGATTTGTGGAGGAAAAACAACATGGAAGCCTTGGGGAATTTTCGGCCAGCAGAGGAGGAGAACTTGGGATTTAATTCCCACTTGGGAGGAGTGATTTTGGAAAGGTTTAAGACGGTGGGGAACTAGGGAAAATTCAGCCAAAAGAAATTTAATTCCCACTTGGGGAGTTTTGGAATTGTTTCCAAAAGAATGAAGTGATTTTAGGAAACAATCTCAAAGGAGATCTCTATGGGGCCCGGCAGCATAGGGAGTAGGAGGAGAGGATTGGGGAGGCATTCAATGCTTACTTAAATTAAGAAATTAAATTTGAAATGAAAGATTTCATTCAATTTAATTTGAAATTTAAATAGGCTATATGAATTAGGAAGTTACCAAAGATAAGATTATAATTTAGATAACCATTTAAATTAAAATAGATTTGAATTTACTCATGAATAGAGTTACCTAAAATATAAAAGACTATTCTAGGAAAGTTTTCAATGATATCCTCATGAATTTTGAAACTCAAAGGAGTCTATATTTAGAAACTTTCCTAAAATAGTTTCCTTAAATAAGGAAAGAAAATCTCAAACTTAAATTATTTGAAATCTGAAATTGGATCTTTCCGAATCAAGAGCATTTATTTATGGAAAGTATTCAAACAAAGATTTGAATTTTGGAGGTAGGCGAAAGAAGTTGAGGCCGACGGCTATGGTGGGTGAGCCATGGGGTGGGGGTGAGGGGAAAAGAGGTCGGGTGAAGGTGGAAGGGGAGTTAGGTCTAACCAATGGAGAGGGGAGTTGAGTGGTGGCCGGCGACTTAAGCCAATGGGGAGGAGCTCTAGGCCGGCGGCTAGTTGAGGGAGGAAAGAGGGGAGAAGAAGATAGAGAAGGTAGAACCACGAACCCGGCCGTCTCCAAGGTTGGTGGGTGATCCGATTTTCCCTCTCAGGAATTTCTCCAAAGTTCTCTCCAAGAACTCTCAAACGCTCTCAAACACACAAGTGCAAGAAATTTTTCATAATAATCATTCATTACCTTTGAAGAGCAACATGAGGGCTATAAATAGCCTTGTACAAAAAAGGACTCAAAATAAAAAAAAAAGACGACAATGCCCTTAGGGCTTACATATGACCTCCCTTTAAGTAATTGGTAAAAACGGAAAAACAACATAAATAATAATAATAAAAGATAAATAACATAAATAAACCAGTACATGAAATAACTCAAAATACATCGATGCGATCGTGGCCGTAGATCGTCGGCCACGCCTCTGATATGCGAATCATGCTTTGATGTCCCCATCAGGGGGGCATTGGGGTGTATCATTGTGGATCCACGACATAGGATTGTAATTCTTCAATCAATTAAAAATGGTTAGCTAAATGTAGCAAATTAGCTTGATATCACCTTGTATTCTATAAATACCCCAATTGGGGAGAATGATTAGGGTTGAGTTAGATGTTGAGAGATATCATTCAACTTCATAGTGAGCAATGAAATTTGCTTTTTGATTATGCTCAATAGAAATTCCAACCAGCCACATGGAATTCAAATTCAACATAGAGAACACCAAGCAGCCAAATAATATGGGTAGGAATTGGCCAAGCCCAATAAGGAAAAAACAACCCAAATATTAAATATCATTTAGCCACCAAGGAGCATGAAACAAATCCAACATGAGTGGAAAACGAAAGGAGAGAAAATACCTAAGAGCATCAAACCCAATCATGAATATGGGTTGATATCCATCATAGGTCACATAAAAAAAAAAAAAAAAACATAGTCCAAAATTACATAACATCCAAAACACAAGAAATAAAATACAAAATATAAAATGATAATCCTTGATTGCATCAGGATTTAGGCATGATGTCTAGTTTTATCTTGTGAATCTTGAATTATTCTGTGGAGTAGAGAGATGAGATATCTCTATTTCCCATGAGAGAGTGAGATGTTAATTTTGAATTGCCAATCTAAAGTGAAGCTAGGTGAAGTGAAATAAAGAGACTAATTTTTGGAATCTTGCTCCCTTTCCCCTCCCCATCCACCGCTCCCATATCATGTTGATACACTGCCAGGGTTGTCGGATGAGAATGCATGCGGTATGGTTAGATTGGCATGTCGATGGTTGTGGGGGCTTATATCCTACTAAGAAGGCTTGCAAAGGAAGTAAGAGGGAGTTCGGGTTTCCCCGAGTAGGGATAACCCGATTTCTTGGGTGGAGGACCTTCTAGAGGATTGTCTCAAGAATGTTTTTGAGCTCTAAGCGAATTCCAAGGGCGCGCCTGAGAATATCTCATGTGGCAATTGAAGGGTTTGATTTTTTTTTGTGCTAGGAGCGTATCATGTGTGGGGCCAAGACATCCACCACGTGTAGGATTGCGATTAGTTTCTGGAAGGCGAGATTTTCAACGTAACACATAGAGTGATCTTATGTTTTTTACCATATACCAGGGTTTTTGGATCATTAATGGATAAAGTGGTTTGGTTTTCGAAAACTTCGCAAAATTAATCAGAATCTTCAATATTTTTGCTTTTTGTGTTGAAGGATAAAAGGATACCAAATAGGACTATTTCAAAATTTCTTAGAAGATTGTGGAGTTTACCATTGATATGATAGGAAATCACTCGTGCATCTTTGAATATTTTTCTCAGGCTTAGGAAAATTTCTTATTTGTTTCCTTTCTTTATCTATATATTTTCTAGCTTTGGTTATCAATTGTTAACACTCAAGGGTTTTGATTTCTACCAAGCAAATTATCTTCTTTCCCCATTGAGGAATATTAGGATTGATTCTCTCAATGTAATCTATAGGAGAAGTCAACCTGTAAAGCGAAATATTGTGCGTTAGCATACTAACAAAATGCTTAACCAAGCAATATTAAGTACTACAAGGAAAGTTGTGTGTCCTCATGTCTTGCATGATTGATGATGCACTTAAGCATTATTTCCCATGATGAACGAGACACACTTGAGGAGAATTGGTTTGGATATTATTTAAGTTGAGCGTTTTCTAAAACATCATAAATTCAAATGTCCATCCATCGTACCAAAATAATTTTCCATCAGATGGATATATGGTTTTTCCTCTACATTAGAATGATAGTGAGTTCATGGTTGATTTGCAAGAGAAGCATAAGCTTTTGATTGAAACCTCTTCTGAATAACATTTAAATGCATTATTGACTACTTAGGACTTGATGTGTGGAAAAACTGTTCGACCTGATGATATTCCAATAGAGGCGTGGAAATGCTTAAGAGATTTATGAATTTCTTGGTTTGCTAAACTTTTTAATATTATTTTGAAGACAAAAAATATGACAGATGAGTGAAGAATGAGTGCGCTGATTCCTATTTTTAGAAAATAAAGGTGATGCATGTGAATTATAGAGGAATTAAGTTAATGTGTCATACTTTAAAACTATGGGAGATAGTTATGGAGCATAGGTTGCAGCTTGATACTAATGTTTCTCAAAACCAATTTGGATTCATGCCAGGTAGGTCTACTATGAAAGCTATACATTTATTGAGAGGTTTGATGGAGAAGTATAGAGAGAATAAGGAGGAGATATATATGATATTTATTAATTTAGAGAAAGCATATGATAAAGTTCCAAGAGAAGTGCTATGGAGAGTTCTAGAAAAAAAAAGGGGTTAATAATGCTTATATTCAAGTCAGTAAGGATATGTATGCAGGAGTTGTTACTTGTGTTCAAACACAAGGTGGTTTGACCTAGTATTTTTCTATTTTAGTTAGATTACATCAAGGATCAGCCTTAAGCCCATATCTTTTTGCTTTAGTCATGGATGTTCTCACTAGACAGGAGGTTGTACCCTGGTGTATGCTTTTTGCTGATGATATTCTTCTTGTTGATAAGACTAGAGAGGGAGTTGAAGGTAAACTTGAATTATGGAGGTCAACCTTAGAGTCTAAAGGCTTTCATTTGAATATATCTAAAATTGAATATATGGAGTGTAATTTTAGTAATAATAGATTTAGTGGGGTGATTGTGACTTTGGGTGATTAAGTCATTAATAAGAGTACACATTTTTGATATCTTTCATTTATTGTTCAGAATGATGGTGAACTAGATGGGGATATTATTAGTAGAATTCAAGTTGGATGGTTGAAGTGGAGGAATGCATCGGGCTAGTTGTGTGATAGAAAATCCCCCTCAAACTTAAGGAAAAAATCTATAAGATGGTGGTTAGACTTGCAATGCTTTATGGTGTAGAAGGTTGGGCATTAAAAGAGAAGCATAATATTAAGTTAAGTGTTGCAGAGATGAGGATGTTCTGGTGGATGAGTGGCTTTACTCTTAGAGACAGGATACAAAATGAGCATATGCGTGAAAAGGTTGGAGTAGCTCCAGTGGAAGCTATGATTAGAGAGAGTCGCCTTAGATGGTTTGGTCACATAAAACGGAGGCCTTTCGATGACCCGGTTAGGAAAGCATATGTATTAGTCTATTAGATTTGACTTATGTTAAGAAAGGTAGAGGTAGACCTAAATGGACTTAGTTAGAAAATATTAAAAATGACCTTTATTAAATTTAAATGAGAATTTAATTCTTAACATGACACAATGAAGAAAAAATATTAATGTAGCCGACCCCACATAGTGGGATAAAAGCTTGATGTTGTTGTTGTTATATTGACTACTTAGGACAAGTTATGATAATTTGTCGTTGCAAGATTTAGCTTTTCGTCTTAATGCATATTATAACAAAATTTAGATAGCTTTTACCATCAAAAGTTATCTTAATAGTAACATTTTCCAAAAACTAGTTGTCTCTTTATTATTTGACATAGTTTTCTTTTGAAAGCTCAAGCTGAATTAGATATTGATTTTCTTTGTTCCCATGATATTTTTTTGAGCTGAATCGTTTGTGATTTGATGATTTTTCTTCATTGCTAAGCTGTCATAACTAATGCTTTTGGAGCTCTGATTTGAATCCTTAAGTGGAAATTTGAGTTCTAATGAGCTTATATGAACTTATGTTGATCATCTCACTCTCTATAAATAGTAAAAGGATCTGGATATCTCTTTAATGTGAATTACCTTCACAGGAAATGCATACTGAATATTTGAATGAACGTGCTCTTGACAGAGAAAAGGATGACAAGAATAATAAGAAAAATGATACTGTACCCATTGAGGAGGCTCTGAGGTAGGTATAACACAAATTTTGTGTTTGAATCCTTTGCTGTTTGCCACAAAAACAGTTTGAGATAGGGCTTGTTTAGATATTTTGCTAAGTGCTTTTTTTGTGTTTCTCTATCTTCTGATAATATTTTTGTTACTAAACAGCTCTGCGAAGCTTTGTTTCTTATTGATTATGCACATTGATGGTTGCCACTAATGTACAATCCGCCACTAATGTACACTTTTTAGCATCGCCTTGATACACTTTATGGTCTCTAGCAAGGTTCTTAGTTTAGCTTAAATATATTGATTTTATCAACGAAGGTGCAATATTTGGATTTTAAGTAGTCTTATTTAGTTTCAGGAGTTCTGGCTGGAACTTAAGAGTTTTGGTTTAAACTCAGCATTTTCGGTTGATTATTGTCACTAATGAACTCGTCAGAAGCTTGAAATCTTATCTGAATTTATTTTGTTAGGCCCTTGAGAATCTTTTTTGAGCATTTATCCCACTCTTTTTCATTTTTAGGTTTGTATCCCAGCTATTTTCTAGTGGCTTGAATAATTTAAGAAGTTAAAAAATTGACTACACCAGTGTTATTATATTGAGTTTTGAACTAAAATTTTTATTCATGTTATGTAAATCTCTCAAGTCTGCAAGGTAAATTATAAACAAGCTGAGATTTTGAGGAGGACGAAGTTATTTCCTTACTATAATGTCATGTACAAATTGGCATCCAAGTAAATTATGCAAAGATTTTTAGTAAATCAGCACATTAATATAACATTTGGCGTTTATTTGAGAGTTGATGTTACTTTTAGAGAAAATGATCAAAATGGTCCCTCAACTTTATGTGAGGGGCTAAAATGGTCCCCAACTCTTTTGAGGGACCAATTTGGTCCCTCAACACCCCAAATAGGACATTTTTGGTCATACTATGTAATGGTAGAGTTAATGGTATTAAGTATGAAGGTAATTTGGTTATTTCCAATTAAAATATTTAATAAATGAGATTTAGTAAGTATTATAATTTTTGTAAAAAATTATATTAAAGTTTTCTTTAATAATAAATTATAAATAATTTTAATTTTAATAATTTCACTATTTTTAAAATGTTAATGTATGTAGCAAGCAACCAAATTTGTCATTTCTTTATAAGCTCTACAATTGCAGGACAAGCTCTATAATACACGGAATTAAATTTTTATTATTTTTTGCATTGTTTCATTACATACATTGTAGATTAAAGAAGCATAAAAAATTGCTAAATAAAAGCAAAAATACATTTCATTTAATATGGTTCATTCTATTTGAACATTGTTCATTTGACGAAACATTTTTTCCATTATTTTTTTGGTGGCTTAATGTTGCTAATAACTTATTTATAGAGGGATAACTGAAGTAGCTTTATCGAGCATTTTTATTTTCAATCAAAATACATAAGCACGTTCATCCACCATTCAAAAAATCACTAAAATTATGTAAAAATACATTTCATTAAAGACTTGTCCATCACCTATTAAAGGCAAAAAGGCATGTAGCTGAACCAGTGACAAAATTTGGATATATGCTAAGCTTCAAAAAGCTTCTTCAATGAGATCTTTTTTTTTTTTCCTTTTAGAGATGTAAACCTACAAAAAAAAGAAAAAGATTTGATTAGATTAACATAGCAAAAGAAAAAGTCAATTTTGAAAAAAAAAGTAAAATCAACATATACTAAAAGTCTAAAAGTGTTGTATTTGAATAACCGTGGGATCCAAAAATTCGCGCGTCAGCCTCTCCTGCTTTTAGGGGAGTTTTAACAGATTAAGTTTCGAGGTCAATTTTCAGAAGGTAGATTGGGTTTGAAATAAGAAATTATTTTGTGCGGACACTGGATGGTTTGGAGTAGGGGTGTCAAAAATTGACACGACATGAAGACCCGACTCAAACTCGACACAAATTTTTCGGGTTAGGGTCAACCTGAATTCAAAACAGTTTGGGTTTGGATCCTGATTTCGACCCGTTTCGAATTTCAGGTCGGGTTCGAGTTGACCCATAAACCTGAGAATGACCCGAAATCTTGGAGTTAAAACATTCGCAATGGATTTTTGCTTTCAATGGGGGATGATCAAGCCTTTAATGAAATATATTTTTTTGCTTTTGTTTAGTGATTTTTTGATTGGGGGATGAATATACTTTATGGTTTGTCTTTTGCTCTATATTTTTTGTATGTGGGATGAACATTCTTATGTATTTTGTTTGAAAATAGAAATGATTGATAAAATTGTTTCAGTGAGCCCTCTAAATCAATATATTATTAGCAACGTTAAGCCACAAAAAAAAAAAAAACATTGGAAAAAATGTTCTATCAAATGATCAATGTTCAAATAGAATGAACCACATTAAATGAAATTTATTTTGGCTTTTTGCTTAAGAATTTTTTGTATGCTTCTTTAATCTACAATGTATATAATGAAACAATACCAAAAAGTTTTTTTTTTAAATTCCGTTTAATTGTAAAGTTTGACCTGCATTTGTAGAACTGGTAAAGAAATGACAAATTTAGTTGCTTACTGCATGCATAAATGTTTTAAAATAGTGAAATTATTAAAATTAAAATTATTTATATTTTTTATTAAAGAAAAGTTTAATAAAATTTTGGCAAAAATTATAATACCTATTCAATCTCATTTATTAAATATTTCAATTAGAAATGACCAAATTACCCTTATACCTATGATGCACAAATACAGACACATCGACACGGATACAACATGATATGAACATGGGACATCAATTATTGAAAATATAGGACACGGTCACGGGTTGGACACAATATTATAATTTTTATATTTTGAAAATAGTGTATAAAAATTGTAGGTAGAAGTTGCTAGTATCAAGCATCAATGTTAAGACTGTCAGACTTTGATGTTGAGGTTATTTTGAAATGTCGATGTTGTAATGACGTTAGACGTCAATGTTGAGATAACATAGGGCATTGTTGAAAAGCAAAGTTATGAGTTATGACCTGGCAAAGAGAAATGAAAATGAGAATATTCGATGAATGGGGTATTGAGTGCGAGTGATTGATTTAGTGTTGTAGAGAGGAAATAAGAAATTTAATTTTTATTTTTTAAATAAATAAAAATATTAAATAGAAGAAATTATATTAAAAATCATAAAATATTTAAGACACGCGTGTCAGACACGTCTGTCTAATTTGTATTTAATATTTTTTTAATTCGACATATTTTCGGCGTGCCCAACATTTGTCTGAGGTTTCTCAGAAGCGTGTCGTGTCGGATATGTGACAGACACTGCATGAATCTTTGAGGAGAAGTGTTGACGCATCATAGCCTCATACTTAACGCCATCAACTCTACCATTAAATGATAGGACCAAAAAGTCATATTTGGGGGAGTTGAGTGACCAAATTGATCCCTCAAAAGAGTTGGCTTTTCTCTTATTGTAAATGGAGCAGTTGGATGTTATTTTTGTAAATAGACAGGATTTGTGTGTTATGTATGTAATTATTCTTTTGATTTTTTTTTATTATAGATAAATCTATACCTGGCATTTGTGGTAGTTATGCAAATATTTTGCATACATTTGGATGCTATAATGAAAACTTTACTCGCATTATGTCCTCAGGGGAAGGCAGATTGAGCCGGAGGACAATAACCTTGATGCGGAGAATACCTTGAAAGAATCTTGTACGTCATCATGTAACAATGCTGCAGCTACCAGTGATCCTTTGACTCAAGAAAATGATATTGGTGCTAACTGTTCTGTCCCTGGATTTAATCCACCACTTATATCTGACAACCCTTGTGTGAATCCAAAATTTGATGGCTACTCTGATCACCAAAGTTTGGATGTCAATGAACTGCTTAAACAGTACAATGAACTTGAGCATAAGAAAGAAAAGATTGTGGAACAACTTTGGCAAGCAAATTACTGGAACTATCAAACCCAGCTTCCGTGTCTGACCAGTCAACAGCAGCAGGTCTCTGTGAGCAGTGTTTCTGAAAATGTCCCAAATACCTCATGTCCTTGGTGCACATATCAGTGTCCCATGACCAGTGCACTGTCTGTGGGACATGGTTGTTGTCCGCTACCGATTTTGTGTTGTTCTGGTTCTCAAGTACAGCAAGAAGTAGGAGGTTTTCCCCTCTCTCTCTCTCTCTTCGCCGCATCCAACCCCCCCCCCCCCCCCCCCCCCCCCCCCCCCCCCCCCCCCCCCCCCCCCCCCCCCCCCCCCCCCCCCCCCCCCCCCCCCCTCCCCCCCCCCCCCCCCATATGTATATAGGTTTTTATAAATGCATTCTCATTTGCACAGACATCTTCTTGCAACCGTAAGTTTAATTTGCTGAATGGCCCACCTCTAATTTGCAGGTGCTCATTGCTCCACTAATCATGAAAAATGTTCATCGGTGACCTCATTTCCTATGAACACTATGAATCATTTAGTTCACGAGGATGGCAGAGCTGTTGAAACAGGGCCCATGCCCGTGGAATTGGTGAAAAATTCTGTTAAGGAAGACTTGGCAATGGCTTTTAATCTCCATGAAGGTAATTATATCATTTACAATTCAACAATTGCAGTGCTTCACTGGGATTGTCCATTGCTAATGATTTTTTCTAAGCGGTGTGTTGATCTTGCTTAATTTGTTTTTCGCTTTTTTTTATATATTGTTCAATTGGACAACATGCGTGTGATAGGTGATTCTATGCTGCATAGCTGGTTACCTTCATATCATTTAAAGTAGCGTACCTAAATCATCAACCATCCCACATTCTGATACCAAACGCATTTCTTTTGAATCTTTTCTGTGCAGCATTTGAATGTTCGCACATATTGTTTGCCACTTGACGATTAAACATCTGCAACAGTATTTTGAATCTTGATGGTGTTCTCTGTAAAGCAGTGTTTTAAAGTTTAAATTGTATCGTAGGGGCTTCAATTAGTTGATTTCTTATAACTTTGGGCATGCACAGAAAGGATACCACAAGCATGTACGTCATATATTTACTGCACACTTGTGATACTACATTTGCTCCCATTTTGTTTCATTTAGTCTGAAAAAAGGAGGGTAAAACAAGGGATTACGTGCAACCTTTCATAGTTTTAAAGTCATTTATG
Source organism: Dendrobium officinale (assembly GCA_019514585.1). Taxonomy (NCBI): domain Eukaryota; kingdom Viridiplantae; phylum Streptophyta; class Magnoliopsida; order Asparagales; family Orchidaceae; genus Dendrobium; species Dendrobium officinale. The sequence continues at coordinate 5,443,663 of CM033685.1, read as the reverse complement.
CTAATAGTCCTCAGTACTCTTAATGCATATTTTAACCCTAACAGAATTATCTATAAATATTGTTTCTCCATTGTCTGCAATCCTCTCTACCACTTGTTACATTCTTTTATCCTTTTAGCTTGTCAAGTTGGACTTAAACTGCTAGTGTCTAGCACATTCTGACTTGAGTGAGAAGCATCTTCTTAGTAGAGCAATATAGTTTATCTTTAAAGTTGTTTTAATCAATACATACTGGAAGCAATGTATCTGCATATATAATTTAATCAAAGGCATAAGACGATCCCTGCGAGGAAATTTTTTTCTCTAGAAATATATCTCATTTACACAAACGCTAGTTTAATGCACATTGATAATCTAAAATAATTTACTCATGCGTGCTGGTGATGCTTGGCATTCCACATTTTTTATTGTGGAATTTTACCGACTCATTTGTGGGTATAGTTAAACATTTCAACTAGTGAAACACTACACGTTATATCTTCTTTTTATTACAATTATTATAAAAATATATTCATCACTTGTAATTTGCATCATATAAATTTCTGTTGCAAGTTTCACCTATCCACCTACCCTCCTTGATTGGCAAGTTTCTTACTAAATCAATCTGCCGTTCAGTCATGCAACTTCCGCCATAAGATCAATATTCGAGCGCCATGGATTACCACACCTTGCTTTTCTTCCTACGGATTGCCCTGCTATCTTGTAATCTATGGACTACCAGTCTACCATGCTGTTGTCCCCTCTTTTCTTTTGTACAATTTATAATAATTTACTTATATTAAACTTATAAAAAACTTTATATGAAGAGGCAAAGAGCCTATTCGTTGTATAAAATATAACAATAAAAATTACAGTAATTTTTCTCCTTTTTTTCTCTTAACTTTTATTTCTTTTCATTGTTTAAATGGTATCAAAGCGGGGAATGATTCTAGGTTTTTTTTTCCTTCTATCAGGGGTGTCAAAATGGTTCAACGGGTCAGATTTGGGTCTAACTTGAAATTGACCCAACTCGTTTAATAAATGGGTAAAAAAAATGAGGACTCGAACCCTATCCGCTAGCAACCCGAATGACTTGAATCCGACCCGATAACCGATTTTGATTTAAAAAAATTATAACTTTTAATAATATATTTTAAATTAATTAACAAAAAAGAAAACAATCATACAAACAAATAAAAAAAATTAAGAAAAAATAATTTAAATGGGCCATTTCGAGTAAAACTTGGGTTGGTGGGTCAATCCGAACCCGACCCATTTATTAAACAGGTCAACCTAAACCCAGATTTTTGGGTCGGGTTGACGGTTTGAGTCATGTTTTGAAACCCCTACCTTCTATCCCTAGCCTACAATAATTTTTTTCCTCGTTTGGGTTATCCCATTCAAATCATTACCATCTGTGTGGATGGGGATAATTTTATTCATTGGTCTCAATCAGTTTGAATGTACATTAGTCATTAGGGGGAGAGGCAAGATCGACTATATCATCAGAACGTGAAGAATCCTATTGTGTTTTGGATGCAGTGAACTCCATGGTAATGACATGTTTAGTCAATTCCACGACCGAATAGATAAGTGGAAACTATCTCTGCAATTTCTTTGCCAAAGATTTATGGGATAGTGTCTCACAAATGAACTCTGACTTGGGAGGTCAATCCCATGTGTATGAACTAACCATATGACTTGGGAAGATTTGCTAATGTGAAACATTGTCACATAATATTTCAATTCTTGGCAGGACTTGAACTTATTCAATGATTATGAGTCGAAATTACCCAAAATTATAATTATTATAAAAAGATTGTTGATGTTGGTCACATCTTTATGTTTCATAGGCTTCAACATAAAATACCTTGAAGTTCGTGGTCTAATTGTTGAAAGAAAGCCCCTCCCTCTAATTCAAGAAGTCTTTACAGAAGTCCAAAGAGAAGAAAGCTGCAGATATGAGATGCTCGGGAAAGAACCATTGGGATTGCTGGTCCTGTTGAAGGCTCTATATTGTCTATTGATGAAGCACAACACAGTTGCAAGACATTTCTGAATTAATAATGCATTGGAGACAAGAAAAACTTGCACTGTGATTATAGCGGGAAATCTTATCATACATGAGAAAGTGCTACAAATTACATGTTAGACAACCTAATGACAGATCTACTAAGCCCACAAAGCAAAATGTTCTTGCAACACGTGAAGCTGAATCATATCTATTCATTATAAAACAGATAAATCATCTTCTTAAACTACTTAAAAAAAATCTTCTTAAACTACTAAAATCTCATTCCTCACCTAATCCTCCTATTGGTTTTGTGGCAGAAGCATGTAAAGCTTCTTTGGCACTTTCTACTTTTGAAGAAACCAATCCTTGGATCATAGACTCGGGGGTTTCTGACCATATAACTAGTAGTGGCTATCATTTTTTCACTTCCTATTTTCCACTAGCATAAAAATATTACGCTAGAAAGTATTTTATGTGCCCAAACATGCTTGCAATCTTTATTTTTTATTAGTAAACTCTTTAAAGATAAGAATTGTTCAATATTCATTCTTCAATTTGTGTTTTTAAGGATGGGAACTAAGGGAAGACGTTTAGAATTACTAAAGAAATAAATGACCTTTAATAGCTTAATGAGTCGTCTTCTTGGAATAAAAAGCTCATGGATTAAGTTGTACCAGTTCAACTTTTGTTGATGATCAAGCTATAATATGGCATATAGGATTATGGCACACTAGTTTTTCATATCTCAAATATTTATTTTTTGAATTATTTATAGGAATTTATTGTTCTAAAACTCATTATGAAGCTTATTGTTTAGTTAAAGATCATCGCGTGTTTTTTCCAATAAAATCTTTCTGGTTAAAACTATTTTACTTTTTTCTTAGTGATATTTGTAGCACTTCTAAGGTCAAAACAATATAAAAAAAAATATTTTGTAATTTTTATTGATGATTTGATATGCATTGGTATCAAAAAACAGCCCACGAACAAGATGACTTAAGGACAAAACAAATTTTATTACTAGAAAAACAAATAACAAGAAGCAAGGTGCAATTGATCATCTTACGAGAGGATATCTTCTTTCCCAAACCCTAGACACTACTAGGATCCCTCACACAAGAAGAATTGCAGCACTCAAATAAAAATTTGCATAAAAAAACTATCTCTGACCTTAGACTTAAATAGACTTCCTCCTTCCCTCCAAAATCAACCTCCTTCCTAACAAGTTTCCCTCTATTTGAAACTCAATTAGGAAAATATCTCTTAATTGATTCCCCCATAACATAATATTTCATTTCTTTACTGGGCCCCACCTTAGAGAAAGTCGCCTTAGATGGTTTGGTCACATAAAACGGCGGCCTTGCGATGACCCGGTTAGGAGAGTAGAGGTATTAGATTTGACTTATGTTAAGAAAGGTAGGGGTAGACCTAAAAAGACTTGGTTAGAAAATATTAGGATGACCTTTCTTTATTAGATTTAAACGAGAATTTGACTTTTAATAGGACACAATGTAGAAAAAGGATTCATGTAGCCGACCCCACGTAGTGGGATAAAGGCTTGATGTTGTTGTTGTTGTTGTACTGGGCCCCACCTCCTCAGCCGCCTCTCTCTAGGTCTGCTGGCCCCACCTGGGCGGTAATTGGCTGGACCGGCTTGCCCAACATCTCTCGGGTCTGCATGGTGCAGACCCCCTCTGCTTCCACCGTATTAATACTCCCCCCCTGAAAGTCCCACATTGTCCTTAAGGTGGAATGCAAGAAACTACTATTGTATATTATGATAGGACTCCCACGTGGCCTCATGCTTAGAAAGATCATTCTATTTGATCAACACTTCTTTGCTTCTCGTTGCTCCTTGTTGCACTCCTTTGACCTCCACTAGTTCCAACAACACCTCCATGTCGACACCTCCATATCCTCTGTCAGGGTTGGGGGAATTGTAGAAGACGGAATATGCTCTCCTATCACTCGTCGCAACTGGGACACATGAAATGCCGGGTGGATGGCTGTCGTCGGTGGTAACTGTAGGCGATAAGCCATGGCTCCGACACGTTCCACCATCTCATAAGGACCAAAGTATCAGGGTGATAGCTTACCATTCCGTCTTTGTGCCAAGTTATTATGTCTGTAGGGGCGAAGCTTCAAGTACACATTGTCCCCCACTTTGAACTGGATGTCCCTCCTTTGTGCATATGCTTTTCTTTTCATGATTTGTTAAGCTCTCAACAGATGCCTTTTTAGTTCCCCCAATATATTTTCTCTATCCTCTTAGTACCCCTCTATTGATATCACCGGTGTGCTACCCTGTCCATAATAGGGGTGTCAATATTTGACACGACCTGAAACCTGACCCAGACCCTACCTAAAATTTTTTGGGTTTGGGAAAACCCGTTTGTCAGATGGGCCTGGTTTTGGTTCAAAAATGTGACATGTTTATAAAATCGGGTCGGGTTCAGGTTGACCCGGAAACCCAAAATCATCTCGAAGTTGACCCGGGTCCAGTTTCACGCGGTTCGGTCTTGCCTAGCCCACTAGCACGTGGCATCAATCTCGCCTAGCTCGCACACGCGGCACACTCATGCTGAGCCCAATCGCCGCTCTCGCTCACGGGGTGGTTGCCTTCACCGCATGTGGTTCGTCTTTCTCCAATCGCCATTAGCCAGGCGATGCCTCGCCTAACTCGCCTTTAGGTTTCACTCGCTAGTTTGCCATTTGCCAATGGCCCAACCTAACGAAGCAGTGCGACACGCGGCAGCTGGCATGTCTCGCGACACCACCCTTGCCTAACCCTCCTCGCCAGCCTCGCCTAAAGCGCATGTGAATTCGAAATAGAGTGAGTCTGCGGGTCGTATCAGCTCAACCTTGTAACCCGTGCGGTTGGGTGGGTTGACAATCATGACCCATTTGCAAAATCGGATATGGTTCAGGTCAATCCATTTAAACTCGGGTTAATTCGTGTTTGACCCAAACTTGACCCACGAACTCGTTTTGACACCCTTAGTCCATAGTATATCAAATGCAGCGGATCTCTGCCATATAACACATTCAACGGTGTTGTCTGAGTTGCTGAATGATAGGATGTGTTATACCAGTATTCTGCCCATGCCAACCATTTGGCCCATAGTTTGTGTGTGTTTGATATAAAACATCGTAGATACTTCTCCATAATACGATTGATCACTTTGGTTTGTTCGTCAGTCTGACGATGATAGACATTGCTCCTTTTCAAAACGTTCCTATGCATCTTGAACAACCCCTTCCATAACTAGCTCAGAAAAATATTGTCTCGATCTGACACAATCGATTCAGGAATCCCATGCAGTCTCACCACCTCCCTTATGAAAGCCATAGCTATTGATACTATAATATATGGGTGGCGAAGGGGAATAAAATGAGCATACTTAGTCGATCCACTACCACCAGAATCGTAGTGTATCCCTTAGACTTTGGCAGCCCTTCAATGAAATCCATGGTCACCTCCTCCTATACTCTTTCTCGCAGAGCTTGTGGTTGGATGAGCCCTCCTGAAGACTTTGCTAAATTCTTGTGCCTCTGACATATGTCACATACACTGCAGGAAAACCCGTTAATACCGGCGGACAAAATCCGCCGGTAAACATAGATAATCCGACGGAATAAGAGTTTCCGTCGAACTTTTCGGCGGAATTTCATACGTCGGTTTCGGCCGCGTCGATAAATTATTTCCGGCGCGAAATTTACGTCGGAAATTTCTCCGGCGCATGATCTGACGCATTACCGGCGAAAAAACGGATCGTTTTCGACGTTGAAAAACGTCTTAATTCCGGCGCCATTTTCGCCGGTAATTATCGTCGCATTATGCGCCGGCCAGTACCGGCGGATATGCCGCCGCAAAGTGCATGTAGGAAACCCACGAACTCTCTTTGCGATGCAAAGTATACGCCGGTACTTACCGGCGGACGATGCGCCGGTACGGACACCGGTAGTTTCCGTCCGAACAAAGGCGCCGGAACACACGATACGATTCGTTGTATCGTCGTTTCCGGCGCACTTCCGGCGCAAAATCCGCCGGAAACCTGTAGCATTGACAAAAAAAAAAATTTCCTTCTCAGCCAACAATCAAATTTCCACACCTGCAAACAAATACAAATAACAATTCCACCACAGTTTCACAACAATTTCACAACAGTTTATAACATTAAAAGAAACAGTTCAGTACTAACAATGGCAAGAAACAGTTCGCAAATCCGCGGACCTTCCTTCCTTTCACTCACTCTTTGTAGAGCTCTCCTCATGAAAAGAACAAGTGGTCACACTCACTTGGAAAATCTATAATTTGTTCTTAACTAATGAAGCATAGAGTGCCATCAACTAGATCTACAAAAATTAACTTCAACTCACTTTAACTAGCCTAAAACAAGTCTATCAAAGCAAACTATCAAAGAGTCACTCCTAAACTAGGGACATATGCTAGTCTTCAATAACAATAATAGATTAGATGCAAAGAATTTAATGTATAAAGAAAATTGCATAGCCACTTCAAGAAGGTTCACAAGAAAAAAAAGTCGAGTAAAGATAATATATAACTCGTCGAAATGTAAATGTTCAAAAAATATTATTGAATAGAATATTTTTACATTTATCAATTACATAATGTAAAATATATGTACATGTGATCTAATAATGACTTAGAAGTAGCACTCCCCTCTCCACTAAGAGCTATAGGATAAAGTGATTGCATACTAGGAACTAACTTGATCATGCTGACTCAAGAAGATTAAAAGCCACATAACCTTTGCTTTGATCTGAAGCACTCCCTTGAGTGAGATGGTGGCTCATGATAACAACCATGACTATAGCAAAAAGATATGGACTAAAGGCTAATCTATATGTAATCCAACCGAAATCGCAAAAAAATTTGAAAACATATACCTTCGGTTCCTCGGCGGCGCGCGACTAGGAAGCACAGAGGGCGGGACGAGCGACTAGGAAGGAGGCTCGGCGAAGTCCGGTGATCGTCGACGGCGATGTCTGGTGACCGTCGGCGACGTCTAACCACGGCGAGCGACGAACGACGACGGAGGGCGACGAGCGAAACAATGGAAGTGAGAGAAAGAAAGGAAAAGAATGACGGCCAGAGGGGTTCGGGTTCGCGAAATAGGGCTTCTACCGGCGGAAGGTCCGCCGGTAATTTTAATATTGCCGTCGGTATAATTTCCGACGTATAATCCATCGTTTTTTTTTTCGTTGAGTTTAAATAAGACGGCGTACTATCCGCCGGAACCGTACGCCGGAATAGTTCCGCCGTAACATGCGACGGAAATGGTTCAGGCATCCCTATACCGTCGGGTTTTCCGGCGAAGACGCCGTCGGTGCATTTCCGACGTATGTTCCGCCGGTAATTTTGACGCAAAACTTATGTCAAACAAATCCGTCGGTGAGTACGCCGTTTATTACCGTCCAAAAATTTCCGCCGGAAACTCCGCCGGTATTCGCGTGTTTTCCCGTAGTGATATAACCACCATCTACTCGACATCCTTTTTCATACCTTCCCAATACAACTCTACAGACAATTGGCGTTATGTATTTTGGACCCCTGCATGTCCCCCAATGGGCCCCCCATGGAACTCCTGAAGCAACCAAGGAATGTAAGAAGAGGTCTTTGAAGCACAAATCTCCCCTGATGTAACAGCTTCTGTCCCACCACGGAATACCCTGGGTCGCTATCCTTATTTCCTGCTAGCTCCTCTCTATTTTTTTTTTTTTTCCAATTTGTAATCAAGTTTGCTCTCTCTTCTTAGTGCTTCACAATCAATCACCAAGGGTACAAACAATGCTATCATCTCGGCCAATACACCCCATGTACGTAGACAATCCATTTGTTGCTTTGGTTTTCACTCTCGGCCAATACTGTATCTTGTAGTCATAGCCCAATGACTTGGAAAGCCACCTCTGATGCTCTTCAGTGACCATTCTTTGCTCTAACAAATACTTCAAACTCTTTTGATCAGTTCTGACAATGAAATGTCTCCCCACATATACGATTTCCATTTTTGAATGGCTTGTACTATCGCCATCAGTTCTCTCTCATAAATTGATTGAGCCTTTGATCTGGTTGTCTGCCCCTGATTGAAATAGGCCACTGACCTTTGGTTTAGCATGAGCACCACTCCCAGCCCAAACTCTGAGGCATCTATCTCCACTAAAAAAGCTGGCTAAATTTTGAAAGAGCTAAGGCGGCCACATTGATCATAGCTTTCTTCAACTCCTCAAAGGGTTCTCCCCACTTGAAGTTGTCCTTCTTGAGTTGTTTCGTCAATGACCCTATTATGGACCAATTCACTTTGTTTTCCCCTCTCACCCCTTAGCATGCCGCCGGCCTCACCATTGGAGGAGCCACATTGATGCCTCCATTAAGGCATTAATGACACCTCAATTTGAAACAAATTTCAAACCCTTTTCCCTCCTAATTTCCTCCAAAACTGAAATCAATTTCATTTTTTCTTTTGTTTAAAATCTTCCTCCCCTCTCTATAAGCCGCCGGCCACTCTCTATTGATGGGCTCCATTAAGGGCTCATTAACTCCCCTTAATTGCGTTTGAAATTTGAAAGAGGTTTCAAATAATTCCCTCCGAATTTATGAAAATTTGAGATTAATTCAGATTTTAGTAAATATCCCTCCCCACAACTAAACCTAAGTTCCCTCTCTCTTGCACCCGCCGACTCCCACCCTCTCTCCTTGAGAGTCCCGCCGGCCTCATCCCCTCTCCCCCACCTTATCAAGTGCAAGTGCTCTCCTTCTCCATACCGGTCCTTCCTCTCTTCCCGAGAAAGATCCTCCTACGCCAAGCATGCATGGCGGATCCCTAGCTTGAGTGGGGTCTTGTGTTCAACGCCGACGGAAGTATCAACGTCCTACGGTCTCCGTGCTTCGACGTAGGATTTGAAGACGAAACCACCGTGGAAGAGTACTTGGAGAGAGTCGTTCCGATCCTTGCAAGCATCTACGACCGACAATTTTCAAAGTACACTTGGAGCCTCGACGGCCACTTACGACATCCCTCCCCACCGACTACTTTTCCTCCGACGAAGTTCTTCGGCGCTCTCTCTCTAGTGGTAGCATCCTTCATCGCTTGGATCTTCTATCTCCGCCAAAAGCCTACCAATCTTTGAGTGAGACGGCCACGAGGTGAAATTCTCGTTGTTAAACGTTGGGTTTTTGTTATTGTACTTTGCATATTAAATTCTCCTAGAATTTTGAATGAATTGATTCGGTTAATCTCTATTGCAACTCTTTGGCCTAAGCAAGTTAACGTTTCTAATCCTTAACTCTATCTTGCACGATCAACATAAACTTATAATAGCAAACTTAAACAATTCTCTTTTTTATTTTGATCGTAACTCCTAGTAGTTTCACATCACCCATAGCCTGTGAGTCCGAAGAATCTTCTCTGCTGAGTTTTGAAATTTGAAGTATCCTTCTTTTGTTTACAAGGATGAAGTTTTCAAAGATTATTATATCCAAGGCTTCAGTAAAAAAAAGGTGCCTTCGTGTTGCCTTGGTAGAATGGTTGGTTTTCATAAGGCAATTTTAACATTGCACAAGCCTCCTATTGAAATTACATAAATTAAACGTTTGAGTAAACTGCTGTAAAAATCGACCAACTTTTTTCTATATTACAACTTGTTAATGATTAAAAATCATAATATTTTTGTTTTGATAATAATGTGATTATTTCTCGTGAAATATATCAATTATGTGGTGGTAAAATAAGTTATGTTAAATACATGAGCTGAATCAAAGTATAATATAGTTATTTAATTAATAAAATTATCATTTGACCCACGATTCAAAAATCACATGACATGTTCTTTTGACGTCGCAAAGATAATTATATTGATTTATTCACCAAATTACCTTTGATTTATCAGAGATATTAAACACAACATTCTAAGAACACATATTCAATGCTTTCTATAAGAAAAATCAAACTATAAACCAAACGGAAAGCATAATAACTTTTTGGTCATTTTTTAAATCTTTATGATCAAACTGTAAAGTAGATTAAAGATAAATAATTTTTAGAGTCAGCTAAACTTAATTTTTGTTGATTAAAAAAAAAAAACTTCATAATCTATTCTAGAGGTATTGAAGGGATTTCATGTTGTTTTGTGTTGTTTGAACTTAAACTAATTCTTAAATGTACGACTTGTATTTAGATGCATCTTGTTTTATTCTTAAGAAATATGAAACCTTGCTTTTTAACTCCAGTACCCTTTCTATGTCATCTTAAAGCAACTACTCAAGTATTTATCATTTTACGTGTTGCATTACCAAAGCTATCATCTCAAAGAAAACTGCACAATTTCTATTAGCGCAGAAAAGAAAAACGGGGAGGTTGATTCGTCAAGCAAAGATTTATCAAGTACCAGCCTAAAGACTGATCTCAATACTGTTATAAATGCATGGTATTGGGCAGGCTACCACACTGGCAGGTTAGCAAAAATTTCTTCTCTTATGGCCTCTTTTTTCAGTCTGCAACCCAGCTTCTAATTGGTGCACTTTGGAAAATTTTTGCTTTTACCTTTTAACTGCATCTAATATTAGTTTATATATGAAATGCATGGAAAACCCTAAGCATTTGCAATCGGATACTAGTTTGGGAATTCTATGATAATCGTTACATCAAAATTTGAAAATATTTACTAATCATTCTAAATCTTCTATTAGGGGTGTCAATATTTGACATGACCCAAAAATCTTACTCGAACCCGACCCAAAAATTTTAGGTTAGGGTCAGCCCGAACCCGAAACGGGCCGGGTTTAGGTTCAACAATTTGACCTGTTTCAAACCCAAAAACCCGTTTTTGATCCAACAACCCGAGATTGATCCGTTTTGACCTAAAAGCGGAGATTGACCTGTTTTTGGATGCGAAAACTAGCAGTTTTTTTTGTTGACACCGGGTCATTCGGTTCGTGTCGGGTTGACTCGGACCCAAAACGGGTCTGGTTCGGGTCCGGGAAACTGACCCGTTTACAATAACGGGTCGGGTTTGGGTTGACCCGAATAGTGTCGGGTTTCAGGTTTGAACCGAACCCCCGACCCGTGACCCCGAAATTGACACCGCTATCTTCTACTATTATTTATATTTGCAGGAAAAAAATTAATTCATCAATCAACAAATCAAACAAGCACTTATTATCTTGAATCCTATCAGTTTTGTTTGGATACTTTACTGGTGGAAGAATCTCATTCTTCCTATTGTAATGCAGGTATCTCTTGGAGCAGGAGCAGTCAGACAAGCAAAACGATAATACCAGCAAAGGGAACAGCCTAACTGTTTCTGAAGAGAAAGGTGTCACTGATTGCCAAAAACCGTAGGTTTTATGGTTTTTACTCCAATGGCTTCATTAGGTATTGCAAATCTTCACACTGAATCTTTTGACAATTCAAAAGAATTTAGGAAGGTGTTCGATCAATGTTTTACTATTGAAACATGAAACTTGATCACTTTATTTCTGCTCGACATGAACTGCTTTTTAACTGAACTTCTTAACCCAGCATTTGTGGGACAGTGAAACAGTCTATTGCTCATTCTATCAAACAAATTTACCTAGGAAACTTGTAATTTTTACCTGTTTGTTTCAATAGGATCTTGCTAATACTTTTTACTATCTCCTTATTGCAATTAAAGCTGCTTCAACTGATCCCAATGCTAGAACTGAAACTTGCACATTTTTCAAGATACATTTGTTTACTAAAGTTTTCATAACCGGCAAGTTTCATACTGAAGGCTTGAAAGAGAAGGAAAAAGAAGTTTGATACAATGATTTACTAAATAGAAAGAGATGCTGATTGAGCTGAATTTGGCCGGCTGAATTTCACAGGGGTGCTTTTGCAGTTTCTAGTCAACTCCCCTTCTGAACTATTTGGCTTGTCTAAATTTATTTAAACACCCATCGAGGCTTAAGGTGGTTGGTGGGTGAGCACGGTTGGAAACCCTCCATCCCGGATTTGAATCCCCTCTTCTATAGTCTCGCCTCTTTAGTTGGGCAAAACAAGTGTGGGTTTGATGCCAGTTGGTGGTGTTGCTAGGTTATGTCGAGGGATTAGTTACGCCACCAAACGCTTCCTTTGGAATGGCAGCAGATAGATACCCCGTTTCAAAAAAAAAAAAAAAAAAAAAAAAAAAACTAGCATTCTCTAAGAAGAACATGAAGTATATATGGCTTGCTTTTATGACTGGAAAGTCATTTTATTCATTTTTTATTGGTAGTTACAGAACTAGAATTAAAAGATTTAACTCAATTAAGAGGAGAGTAAAGTATTAAGAGAATTAAAAAAAGTTTTTATATTATAAATAATTATATATTGTTGCGCAAAATTTTTATTGTCACCCCTCAGCCTTTCTTTGAGTTCATGATTTATGGTCTGTTTGAGATTGTTTTTTGATTGCTTATTTTTCAGATATATCAATCATAATTATATTTAGGTATTGCTATCTTGCTACTCTCGCTATTTTTTAGAAAATTTTGAAGTATTTGTTTTTTGCCATAATAATAATAAAATTATTTTTTCTACAATAATTTCATAACTATATAAAGGTTGCAGTCATCCCAATAGATCCTTAGATTTCGTTTGGCACGGCTTTCTTACTGCTTCTTAAAACAAACAGCTTTCTAGTAATAAAATTTTAATTTTTATACTAAAAAGTTACTTTAAGAAGCATTAAGAAAACCGTCTCAAACTAAGTGTTAATGTTGATCGAACAGGACTTTACTTTGTCCAACAGTCGCTATTGATGCATTAGCATGGCTGAGAATCTCTTGAACTGCTGAACCAAATAAATATTACAAATTTCCTTTTTTTTTCAGTGTCTTGTGCTGTATCAAAAAATGGATGGCCGGTCCTGAATAAAAATGGTATTACTGAGAAAAAAAATAGTAAGATATAATGAAATTATATGAAAACTGGAGCATTAATTAATGAATCTTCCTCTTTATTAAAATAAAGTTGAAGACATCGACGTACAGATGTCAAAGAATGTTTAGGGCTCACGAGAGAATGGAGACAGGCACGCGCCAAATATAAGTAAATAGTGCTCCAATGTATTGCTTCAATCAATTTAACTAGTTTAATATTTCAATAAATAATGTAATTTAAATTTTGAGGATTCAACAGAATAAAAATTAAGCAAATAATAAAAATAAAAAAGTTAAAATTATAAGCAATAATGAATTGATATTTTAAAATTTTAAAAACTTCAATAAAATTTTTAATGAGGATAATGAAGTTTTCTATATTATTTTTCTTTCAAGTTCATAAAATTTTGAAATTTGTTGTCTTGCATCATTTGCTAGAAATTAACCTAAGCAATATTATGTTGTGCTTTTCTAGTTTTCTCTTAAATCCTATTTAAGCAAAATTTCACTACACACAATGATACAAAAATCCATCGGCAAGTTATTAAGCCTAACAATAACTTACATTATCACCTTCTAAGAAATGGGGAATTATTCTCTACGATCACCGGATGATCCGGAGGCGAATAAAAATGTGCTACATCATCCAACACATAGTAATACACAACACTAGTATACAATTAAAAAATGACACGACCGTCCATATTAGCCTCCAGACTACGTCTCGTGGCCGTACATAATAATTTCAGCTAAGAAATAATATCTTTCATGAGTTGTGAGCCATGCTAATATAGGCTTTGTTTGTGACAATTTTCTTAATACTTCATATAACAAATTTTTAGTACAAAATTTTTATCATTTTGATACTAAACAACTATTTGAAGAAACAGTAAAAAAAAGTTATCACAAATGAAATCATAATATCCTCCTCTTAAAATAAATTCAAAAAATTTGGGATTCATTCATCAAAACATTGATTGGAACATTTAATATATTTTTTTCCTATTAATATGGCTTTTAATAAAGCAATGAGGTTGGAATGTTAAAGTTTAGGGTGGATGTTTTCCAAAAAAAAAAAAAAAAAGATTGATTTGCTTGCATGATATAACCATATTGGCCAAAGGGTAGACGACAATAATCTAATTCCGACTTATTATCAATAATAATTCTCAAAAAAACTTATTTTTCTCATAATAATTTAACAGCTAATGCTTTATCTACAATAATTTTTTAACTAATTCTACAATTTGATTTTGGACCAAGCTTCATTCTTCTTTTAATGCACCAAACTCTTTCATCAAAGCTCCCGTTTTGAATTCTTCGCCGTAGAGCAGAAAAAGGTCTACGTCCATATAAGCCTCTTCTCCTCCACCCTTTCAAATTTCAATGCTTTATCCATTCATCTCCTCCTCCTCCTTCCCTGCTTCTGCTTAAAAAGCAATACATTCTTAGAGATTTCTCTTTTCTTTGTGATTTGACTCCCAAAGTTCTAAATTTCAAATCCACTATATCACATAGCTCGAGTTTGGAATTTCAAGTTCGGATTTTGACGAGCGGATGCCCGATCGAAAAAGATGACGTCTTCGGAGAAAAAGCAGGGAAATCCGCCGGCGCCGCCGCCTCCGAAGGTCACGTTTGGTCGGCGAACGGGATCTGGCAGGTACGTTCGCTACTCTCGAGAAGACCTCGAGAGCGAACTGGGAAACGTGGACTTCAGCAAATACGTCGTCCAGTTTCCGCTGACGCCAGACAACCAGCCCATGGACGTCGTTCCCCTTGATCCAGCCGTCTCCGACAAGGCGGTGGAGGGCTGCGACGACAAGGTTCCGGCGGCAAAGACTAAGGCGACGATTGACAGGAGGATGAGATCGATGACTTGGGGAGCGGCAGGGGAGTTCGATTATAACCAGTTGTTGTTCGAGACGAAAGGGACTTACGGGTACGGAAACGCGATTAGGGCGGAGGTAGACGAAGCAGGAGATGGGGAGGATAGGGGGGAGCCTAAGGATTTCGTCGGCAAGCCGTGGCGGCCGCTCACCAGAAAGCTTAAGATTCCGGCGGCCATACTCAGCCCTTACAGGTGCTGTTGCTCTGTTCTCTTCCTGTCCGTTTATCGTTATTTCTCATATCGCGGCAGCTCAATCATAATATTTTAATTATATTTAATAATTATATTTTAGTGATTTAATTTTTTTGATAAATTTAAAAATAATGAGAATTTCTATATATATATATATATATATATATATATATATATAATATAAAAAAACATGTTAGCATAAATTGGTATAAATTATTTTAAGATAAATTTATAATTTATTGAATTTATTTTGAATTTTAAAATCACAAAAAGATTATATTTTCTCCATAATTTTTTGATTTTAGACCTTCAAAATCAGTAATAACCAAGACTCTTAATTTTTTTGAAAAAAAAAAGTTTTAAACTTTGATTTTTTTAATCTTATTATTATTATTTTTATTTTCAGCTGCAATTTATTTTTTGGGCATTAAGAAAATGCTGACAATGTTTAGTGGTTTATGGGCTCTTCCCTTTTTCAAGAATATGTCAGCTTATGCTCTCTCTTTGCATTATCATCCAATAACAAAAAGCCAAAATAACATAAAAAATATTTTTTGCATTGTAAATTGCCTCATTTTGATTTAATTATTATTATAAAATTTGTCTGTTTATTTCATCTATTTGCAAGGAATCTCTTGTAATAAGATTCATTGGTGGGAAAAAATAATTAAGGATATAAATTCAAAATTATTAAATTTATATTGAAATTTTTGCTATATGGAATATTGAAATGTTGAATTGATCTTAGCATAAATTCAAACGCTTTGAAGTCCATTCGATTTCAAAATGCATTATGATCTTCTTTTAACGTAATATTTTTTTTTTTTCGGAGAAAATTTCTATATAATAACAACATCATAACTTTATCCAACTACGTGGAATCGGCTAAAGCCTAATTGGTGAACATTTTTATACGAGCTGAAAATTATGTTTTAATGACCTTGAAATATTTCTCATTTTTTTTCCACTTAACCTAAAGAGAGCTCTAATGATAGGGTTGTTCATTCATCATTTAAGCTAAAGTCTGTTTGAGACGACTTTCTGCTTGCTTTGCTTTTTCAGATTGCTCCGCTTCATTGCTGCTTTCTCATTGCTTTATCAAATATTTCTACGATAAATAGCTATTTTCTACAACTATAGTAACGAAGTTGGTTTTTTTTTCACGATAACTTTATAACAAACTTTATAAAAATACCACAGCCGCCCCCTAACAGACTGTAAGTTTACTTATAATATTTGCATTTGATCTAAAAATATTAATTAGATTCATTTCAATATAATTTAGATTGCATAAAAATAAAATTTTATTCCAATATTAGGGCAAGTGTTTATGCATATATAGATGCCTATATATATATAAAAAAATAAAAATGATACATTTATCTAATGTAAATGGATTCATGCTGCCTTCTTTATGTTCCCTTTCCCTCTTTTTTATTGTTATTTTTGAGACATTTAGGTCAAATAAGTCAAATTCATACACACATCACATATACAAAATTCAACCATATTTCTGCTAAATCTTCCATTAGTGTTCATCAGGGTCTCTGTTGCTGCATAAACTGATGCAGTCTCATAAATTTGCAGGCTTCTAGTTGCAGTCCGCATTGTAGCTCTCTCCCTGTTTCTCGCATGGAGAATAGCCCACAAGAACCAAGACGCCATCTGGTTGTGGGGTATGTCAGTAGTATGCGAGCTCTGGTTCGCTTTCTCATGGCTTCTCGATCAACTCCCCAAAGTCTCACCCATCAACCGCGCCACCGACCTCTCCATCCTCAAGCAGAAATTCGAGTCCCCGTCACCATCCAACCCCACCGCAAAATCCGACCTTCCCTCCATCGACGTCTTCGTCGCCACCGCCGATCCCGTCAAAGAACCAACTCTTCTCACCGCCAACACAATCCTTTCCATCCTCGCCGCTGATTACCCCGTCGACAAACTCACCTGTTACCTCTCCGACGACGCCGCCTCCCTCCTCACTTTCGAAGTTATCGCCGAAGCGGCCTCCTTCGCCTCCGTCTGGGTTCCCTTCTGCCGCAAACACCGCATCGAACCCCGCAACCCCGACAGCTACTTCTCCCTCAACCGAGATCCATACAAAAACAAACTCCGCCCCGACTTAGTCCGCGACCGCCGCCGCATCAAGCGCGAGTACGACGAATTCAAAGTACGCATCAACGGTCTCCCTGAATCCATCCGCCGCCGCTCCGACGCCTTCCACGCCAGCGAGGAGCTCAACGCTTCCTCCGTTGAACCTGCCGTCAAGATTCCTAAAGCCACTTGGATGGCCGACGGCACCCACTGGCCCGGCACTTGGAATATCCCCGCCGCCGATAACTCTCGCGGCGATCACTCTGCCATCATCCAAGTCATGCTCAAAACCCCATTAGACCATCCCGTCTTCGGCGGAGGCGGTGGCGGAGCCGTGCTCGACTTATCCGAAGTGGATGTCCGGCTTCCGATGCTCGTCTACGTCTCGCGAGAAAAGCGCACGGCTTGCAACCATTACAGGAAGGCCGGCGCGATGAACTCCCTTCTACGAGCCTCTGCTATAATGTCTAACGCGCCTTTCGTACTAAACCTCGACTGCGATCACTATATTTACAATTCGCAGGCGTTGCGGGAAGGAATTTGCTTCATGATGGACCGCGGCGGAGACCGCGTTTGCTTCGTTCAATTCCCGCAGAGATTCGAAGGGATCGACCCTTCCGATCGCTACGCCAATCACAACACCGTTTTCTTCGATGTCAATCTGCGTGCGCTCGATGGCTTGCAAGGCCCTGTTTACGTTGGCAGCGGATGTCTTTTCCGCCGCATCGCGCTTTACGGCTTCGACCCCCCGCGCGCGAAGAACCACCAGCCGCTTCATATGCCTTCGCCGGACTTATCGATTTCTTCCAATACCAGCAAATTCGGCAACTCGATCTATCTATTGGATTCAATTCCGGTGACGGAGTACCAAGGTCGACCGCTCGCCGACCATCCGTCGGTGAAGAACGGTCGGCCTTCCGGGGCGCTGATCTTCCAACGCGACCCGCTCGACGCGTCCACAGTGGCGGAGGCCATTAACGTGGTGTCATGCTGGTTCGAGGAGAAGACGGAGTGGGGGAGTCGGGTCGGGTGGATATACGGGTCGGCAACGGAGCACTTAGTTACTGGTTACCGGATGCATAACCGCGGGTGGCGGTCGATCTACTGTGTCACCAAGCGCGATGCTTTTCGAGGCAAAGCCCCCATTAACCTCACGGACAGGCTCCACCAAGTTCTCCGTTGGGCAACTGGTTCGGTCGAGATCTTCTTCTCCCGCAACAATGCTCTCTTCGCCAGCCCCAAGATGAAGTTTTTGCAGCGTGTTGCGTACCTTAATGTTAGCATTTACCCCTTCAGCTCAATCTTTCTCATCGCCTACTGTTTCCTCCCGGCGCTCTGTCTCTTCTCCGGACAGTTTATAGTGCAGAGTCTAGATATGACCTTCATCGTTTACCTCCTCGTCATTACTCTCACTGTCTGCCTTCTCGCCATTTTAGAGATCAGGTGGTCAGAGATTGAGCTTGAGGAATGGTGGCGTAACGAGCAGTTTTGGTTTATCGGCGGAACCAGCGCTCACCTCGCTGCAATATTGCAGGGGCTGTTTAAGGCTGTCACTCGGATTAAGATCCATTATACTCTAACCTCAAAGTATGCCGGCGGCGGCGGCGACGACAATAACGATGACGAGTTCGCCGAGCTCTACCTCGTGAAGTGGACGTGGCTGATGGTTCCGCCGCTGACCATTATCTTGATGAACTTGATTGGCCTTGCAGTAGGCGTGAGCAGAACTCTGTACTCGATTATCCCGCAGTGGAGCCGGCTGCTCGTCGGAGTGTTCTTTAGCTTCTGGGTTCTTGCTCATCTGTACCCTTTCGCTAAAGGGTTGATGGGGAGGAGGGGGAAGACGCCCACTATCGTCTTCGTGTGGTCGGGGCTCATTGCTATCACGATCTCGCTGCTATGGGTAGCCATTAAACCACCTTCGGCCAATTCTCGGATTGGTGGTTCCTTCTCTTTCGCTTGATTCCATTGCAGATATGGTGATTATTGGCTACTTGATTGCAACTCTGCTTCTGCTAATCTTAATGTGGTCCAAATAAACCTTAGTTTTGAATTCATAATTCTTTAGATTATTTTTGGAGATTTCAATGAATCTTTTGTCATCTTCTATTGGAGCCTTTGAGTGGAGGAAAATTAAGCATTTTTTTTTTTAAACTTGACCGTTACTGAACGGCCGTATGGTGAATCGGTGATTTTGCTTCACTGCTTAAGGCTTTTCATTTGGGATGGCTTTCTTAATCTTTAGTAAAGTATTTTTTAGTATAAACCTTTTATTTTTTTGTTAGAAAACTGCTTTAATAAGCAGCAAGAAAGCACTTCAAAATGAAGCCGGCTTTTTTATTGCTTCTTTAAACAAAGTTTTAGTAAAAAAATTAAAAATTTTCGTTTTAAGAAGAAATAAAAAAACTGTTCCAAACGAAGCCTAAAACATACAAAGAACGAGTAAGGATTTCATTGGGTAAAAAAAAGAAGAAAAAAGTTTTATTTATTTATCTAACATTTATAGGGTGAATGATACGAATGAAATATATAGTAATATATTTGATATTAATGTTGTTTATGGATAACAATTATGAAATAATAAAATTTTAAGTATTAGATATGTAAATAGCATGATATAAAATGATATGTATATAAGATTTTATTTGGGACAACTTTCATACTATTTTTTAAAACAACTTTCAAGTACAAAAGTTTTAAATTCAAAAAAATTTTATACTAAAAAGTAATTTTAGAAAGCAATGATAAAGCCTATCTCAAATGAAGCCTTAAATCTCTCAAAAAAATTAATGTTAGGATATTTGATGTAAAAATTATTGTATTTATTATAAAATGATATAATATATAAATAATTAATTAAATTATAATAAAATTCATCTTGAAATAAATTTAATTAATACAAATCTAATTTGATTAAAAATTTAAAACATTGATCCTACTTAAAGCTTAAGTATAACTTTTTGGTAATTTTTTTAATATAAAAAATTGGTAGAAACACTATATATAAGATGAACACAAGAAAGTTGAAACATTGTCTAAGGCTTCACTTAGGATTGTCTTATTATTGTTTTATAAAGCTATTTTTTAATAAAAAATCAATATCTTGAAAGTAATAAAAAAATTAGAATAATCTCAAACAGATCCTAAGTAGATAGTGTTATTTTTATTAAATGATTTATAAAGTAAAATATTAAAAATTTAGGGTTCTTTTTTTAATTTGAATGGCTAGTTATAAATTATGATAAAATACTTTGTCTAGATATAATGTGGCAGTTTTTATTAAAATATGCTTGAATATTTTTAATTTAATTTGAGATTACTAAGTGTTCTACATGAAGAATTTATATTTGGATATCGTAAAATAAGTTTTATTAATAAATCATAAAATATATGACTTGAATATCTAACCACCAAATTAGAAAAATATATAAATTAAATGAGAATAATTGCCTCCTAATTTTTTAAATAAACAAAAAATTGAATGCAAATTTTTAAAAATTGAAGGGGGAAAAACAAAAATAAATTTATTATTGTCCAAACAATCAATTAGCAAATAAATTATAAATAAACATCTAAGATCACCAAAATAATATTCCATGATAATGCTCATAAGGCTTGTTCCTAACAAATACAGTAATTGCTCAATGTGGTGGTGCTGATAAGGAAGAAGCATTAGCCAATCTGGATCTCAATTCCTTTCTCAATATCTTCCCTGAAGGTGATTTTGGGATGGCATGAACAAAGTAAACTTTATGCAATCTTTTGTAGAACACCACCTAAAATAAATGAATTTCATCATAAATTATATATTTTAACAAATGCTATTATCAATGCTAGCATTTAATAGGCTCGCGAGGATCAACGAAAGACAGATTAAGTATTCGTTTGGGACATCTTTCTTTATGCTTCTTAAAGCAGCTTTTTAATGCAAAAAAAATAATTTTTGTACTAGAAAGTTGCTTTATGAAGCAGTAAGAAAGCTATCCCAAATAAGACTTAAGTGTATCTATCCCATATATTTCTGATGCAAGGAATGTGACTACAAACAAGATTTATTTTAATTATGGGATCAAGTTTTTCGAAAAAAAACAAGCTTCTAAAGTTAATTATATCCCAGATGTGCCAGTGAATATTATCAATTGAGGTTTTGTTTGGGACGGCTTTCTAAAGCAACTTTTTAGTTCAAAAATTATATTTGTTGAAATAGAAATTTTTTCTACTAGAAAGCTGCTTTAGAAAGCAGTAAGAAAGCTATTCCAAACAAATCAAGAGCCAAATTAGCTTGTGTTCAAAATCAAGTAGGATCAATGTAGGTATAAAATCAAAGCGAATCTTATATAGATGTATCACATGATGATCACTGAGATAAATGACAAATTTAAATTTTGATTTGGCTGAATTAAACTTGACCAAATAACTGTAAAATAAAGAAATAAAAGAACCTGCTTGGCTATGAACTCTTTTACAGTTTCTTCAGTGAGTTCAGTGTCTTTGGATCGAACAATGAAAGCAACAGGATTTTCTCCAGCGACTTCATCATTTTGCCTATCAAATCACAACAAAAGCCAATTAAAATAGTTATTTTGAGAAAAATATGGAGCTTTTTATGTCCTTGAATAAGTTAAATGTATGAAGATCATAAGTAATTACGGGACAACGGCAGCATCAGCAATGTATGGATGGCTTCGAGTTCTGCTGGAGGTACCTGCAAAATGGTACCAAATTAGTTCTCTTGGCCATCATTGCTAGACTATGGTCCTATTAACTATGATACTTAATTTGACCAATTTTTTTGACTACAGTTCTCCGACCACCATCTTTTAATTATAATTCTCTAATCATCACGGTTTGCGAATGTTATCCCCTACTCCCCCCACCACAGCGTAACAAACTTACACCTACCTCTGCACAATGTATCTTTTTAGCATACTCCGAAACTATGAAAGGTTACAGGTGTCTGAATACAGACAATAACACGGTCGTTACCTCACGACATGTTCGATTCAGTGAAGGCGTTTTTCCATTCAAGAACAAGTTTTCTGCAGGAAATACAACCAACGGTCATATTCCACCGTCTCTACTTATTCCCACCTCGATTGCTCTAGCACAGGAGGCGACCCCCTCTTTTCATACTTTGAAGCCAAGCTCAGCACAACTAAATCGACACGAACAGCAAACGCATCCAGTTCAAGAACCACCGGAATCAAACCGTCTTCCTGACCATAACATTGTTCTTGCTCCTCAGCCAACGCATCACATGACTACTCGCCAGAAAACATGATTACTTAAGCCAATCAACAAACTTAATCTGATGAATAGAGAACAAATACACACAGATCCCACAACCTACTCTGAAGCCAGCAAATAGATTGAATGGAGAAAGGCAATGGAGGAAGAGTTCTTCGCGTTACAAAAACATGGTACATGGGAACTGGTTGCACCTCCATCAAATGGCTCGATCATCAGCTCAAAATGGACTTACAGAACCAAATACAATTCGGATGGATCCATTGCCCGATTCAAAGCGAGGTTGGTCGCTCAAGGCAATCAACAAGAATATGGTCTGGATTATCAGGATACCTTCAGTCCGGTAGCTAAGCTACCAACCATTCAAATTTTATTTACTATCGCGTTATTTAATAAATGGGCTGTTCACCAAATGGACGTGGCAAATGCGTTTTTGCATGGAGAGATCAATGAAACTGTATACATGAAACAGCCGAAAGGCTTCGAAGATTCTGTCTATCCCAACCACGTCTGCCGTTTGCGCAAAGCTCTCTATGGATTAAGGCAGGCACCTCGCCAGTGGTACACCACCTTTACAACATACCTTCTAAAGCTCGGTTTCACTCATAGTCAGGCAGATCCATCACTGCTTCTTCTACATCGAAATCACATTCAAATTTACCTGTTAGTATACATTGATGATATACTAATAACAGGTAATGATGTCAAGTTCATGACAGCGCTTGTAAATCAACTTAAATCCCAATTTACCATGAAGGATCTGGGCACCGCAAATCTATTTCTAGGAATCAAAATCGACACTCACTCAGATAAGTACTTCATGTCTCAATCTATCATAAACATTGCCGATTTGCAGAAGTGCAACTCGGTAGCTAATCCGTGCGCAAATAAAATGCCAGTGATCTCACCGGAGGCTACACCCTGCTTCAACCCGAGTGTATACCGGCAAATCATTGGTTCCCTTCAATACTTAACAATAACGCGTCCTGATATAGCGTATGCCGTAAATATGCTATCACAATATATGCATAATCCTGAAAATCATCACACACTTCTGCTAAAGAAATTACTTCGGTATATCAAAGGTACAATCGGCTTCGGTTTACCTATTACGCGATCAAATCTTCTTCTCCGCACCTTCTCAGATGCTGATTGGGCTTCGGATCCAATCACTCAGAAGTCTACTTCAGGATTATGTACATTCCTTGGTGACACATGGACAGTAAAGAAACAACCAATTGTTTCCAGGTCTTCAACCGAATCGAAATATAGAGCCTTGGCCTCTGCCACTGTCGACACAATCTGGATCAAACGTTTACTGGCAGACTTCCGCATTCCTCACACTCCACCGGTGGATATATTCTGCGATAATACATCTACAATAGCTTTGGCGAACAATCCTGTATTCCACGCAAGATCCAAGCATATAGAGATTGATCAACGTTTTGTTAGAGATCACATTCAACTCGGCAGAATTCGATTGATGCCGATTAGCACTATAGATCAAGTGGCATATATACTAACAAAGCCGTTGGCGACTCCAAGATTTCAGTTTTTAAGATCCAAACTAACCATCGGGCAAAATGATTAGTTTGAGGGGGAATATTAAGACAGCTAAACCAAGTGTAAACCACATTTAAATAATGCTTCTTGTCTACCTATACAGGACTGACACGTGTACCCTATTACTAGCTCTACATGTATTTATAGGCTTGCTGTAGGCGTTAATCATAAGAAATGAAATAATATTACATTTTATATTTTCTCTGCTATTCATCTTCTTCCTCTAGCATCTTATCTTCTTGAGTTCATGAGTTTCTACACTCACCTCGCTGCAATATTACAGGGGATTTTTAAGGCTGTCACTCGGATTAAGATCCATTATACTCTAACCTCAAAGTTCGCCGGCGGCGGCGGCGACGACAGTAACGATGAGGATTTCGCCGAGCTCTACGTCGTGAAGTGGACGTGGCTGATGTTTCCGCCGCTGACGATTATCTTGATGAACTTGATTGGTCTTGCTGTAGGCGTGAGCAGAACTCTGTACTCGATTATACCGCACTGGAGCCGGCTGATTGTCGGAGTGTTTTTTAGCTTCTGGGTTTTGGCTCATCTTTACCCTTTCGCTAAGGGGTTGATGGGGAGGAGGTGGAAGACGCCGACTATCGTATTCGTGTGGTCGGGGCTTATTGCTATCACGATCTCGCTGCTGTGGGTAGCCATTAAACCACCTTCGGCCAATTCTCGGATTGGTGGTTCCTTTTCTTTCGCTTGATTCCATTGCAGATATGGTGATTATTGGCTACAGCTTGATTGCAACTCTGCTTCTGCTAATCTTAATGTGGTTCAAATAAACCTTGGTTTTGAATTCGTAATTCTTTAGATTATTTTTGGAGATTTCAATGAATCTTTTGTCATCTTCTATTGGAGCCGTTGAGTGGAGGAAAATTAATAATTTTTTGAAAAATTTGACCGTTACTGAACGGTATGCTGAAGTTATAAAAAATAGCTTTATAAAATAGTATGCTTCACAGCTTTCTTATTATCTCTTAAATCAGTTTTCTAACATAAAAATTAATTTTTGTGCTATAAAATTATTTTTAAAAAAGAAGCAATAAAAAAGGGAGGGTGGTTATCCTATTATTTATATATCTTACATTTATAAGGTGTTTTTAAAAATGTAGTTTTTTTTTTTAATTTGACTGACGAGTTATAAATTATGATAAAATACATTGTTTAGATATAATGTAATAATTTTTATTAAAATAAGCTTGAATATTTTTAATTTAATTTGAGATTACTAAGTGTTCTACATGAAGAACTTATATTTGGATATTGTAAAACAAGTTTTATTAATAAATCATAAATTATATGACTTGAATGTTTAACCACTAAATTAGAAAAAAAATATAAATTAAATGAGAATAATTGCCTCCTAATTTTTAAAATAAACAAAATTTGAATGTTTATTGAAGGGGGAAAAAAAACTTTATTATTGTCCAAACAATCAATAAGCAAATAAATTATAAATAAACATCTAAGATCACCACAATATTCCATGTAGAATTCCATGGCACAGCATGATAATGCTCATAAGGCTGGTTCCTAACAAATATAAATACAGTAATTGCTCAATGTGGTGGTGCTGATAAGGAAGGAGCATTAGCCAATCTGGATCTCAATTCCTTTCTCAATATCTTCCCTGAAGGTGATTTTGGGATGGCATGAACAAAGTACACTTTATGCAATCTTTTGTAGAGCACCACCTAAAACAAATGAATTTAATCATAAATTATATTTTAAAAAATGCTATTATCAATGCATTAGTTGAAAAAAATTAATTTTGGTACTAAAAAATTTCTTTAAAAATCAATAAGAAAACCGTCCAAAACGAAACTTAAGTATATCTATTCAAGAGATTTCTGATACAAGGAATATGACTTCAAATAAGGTTTATATTAATTATGGGGTCAGTTTTTTTCTAAAAAATCAAGAGTCTAAAGTTAATTATATCATGAATGTGTCTGAGAATATTATCAATTGAGGTTTCATTTGAGACAGCTTTCTTACTGTTTTCTAAACAGTTTTTTCGTTTAAAAATTTGGTAAACTGAAAATTTTATATTAAAAAGGTACTTTATAAAGCAGTAAGAAAGTTGTTCCAAACAAAGCTACTTTAAATAAGAGTTTTTATATTTCTTCACTTCAAAACTAAACTTGACCAAATAATTGTAAAATAATTAAATAAAAGAACCTGTTTGGCTATGAACTCTTTTACAGTTTCTTCAGTGATTTCAGTGTCTTTGGATCGAACAATGAAAGCAACAGGAACTTCACCAGCTACTTCATCATTTTGCCTATCAAATTAGACCAAAAGCCAATTAAAATAGTTATATTTGAGAAAAATATGGAGCTTTTTAAGTCCTTGAGTAAGTAAATGTATGAAGATCATAAGTAATTACGGGACAACAGCAGCATCAGCAATGAATGGATGGCTTAGTAGAAGGGCTTCGAGTTCTGCTGGAGGCACCTGCAAAAATGTACCAAACTAGATCTCTTGGTCATCATTGCTAGACTATGATCCTACGATTATAGTCATTCGACCGTTGCATTTAACTATGACTCTTTGACCAATTCTTTTAACTACTGTTCTCCTACTACCATCGTTTAGTTATAGTTCTCTAACCATCACGACTTGACTAAAGTCTCCAGACTACTGTCGCCAGCTGAGCACGGTCATCTGACTACATCCTCCTAACCAATCTCACCCAATTAAAACCTTCCAACCCTAATTTCTTTCTATGTCAATGCTCCCTCCATCGCCACCAATATTGAAGCCTACCATCACCTTCAAAGTTGATGTGTTTCATCGACATCAACTATGATTCTCAACATCACCACCAAGATTTATACGGAATTCTTAATTTTTGGTATTTTCTCGTTAAATTAAAATGATAGAACATGCAACAAACAATCTTTTAAAGATAGCTTCAAAATCATAAGAGTCTCTTCTATCATCCACTATGGAATTCATTCTATACAATTTATCTTTGCTGTAGTGTATCAACAACTTCTTCAATCATAAATAAGGACATCACTTGTAATCTGATTGCCCCGACTTGTGGGACGAATCAGTCATTTGTAATTTGCGAAAGCACTAGTGGAACTTTACAACTGGGCGAGGCCCCGTGGTTTTTTCTCTCTTTCGGGTTTTCCACGTAAAAATCCTAGTGTCATTTTCTTTTCCTGTTTGTGTGTTGAATATTCGTACAATGCTCGGACGAGAATTTACAAAATTCTACCGCCGCGTATATTCTAGCCCGCAACAATAATAATAATGGATTATATATTACCTGAAAGCCTTTAAATTTGATTAGCTCTTTAACCCGATCAACAATATAAATCTCATCATCATCGTCCACGTAGCCTACGTCGCCTGTGTGTAGCCAACCCTCCACGTCTATTGCTGCTAACGTGGCTTCCGGGTCATTTAGATAACCTGTGGCACGACACACCTGAATAAATTATCTGAAGCTCTAATAGAAGCATAGAAACTTTTGAATTTTTTAAAATTTAAATAAATTTGGAGATGAATATAATATATAGATAATTATTTAATTTTATATTATATTTATCTTAAAGTAAATTCAAGAGTGTTAGAATAAAAGTTGTTGGATTTACTTCAAAATTACTAATAATTTGTTACGAGAATAATATTACATAAAAAATATTTAAATATTGTATTCCTTTCGAAACAAATTCAACAATTTTTAAGCCCATTGTACTATAATTTTTATGCAAATAGTCTCAAACAAATTTCTATATTTTTAAAATCTTATTATGATTAAATTTTGTTCAAGATGTGCTCTGCTAAATGTTTTTAAGAGATTTGCATATATACAACAAAATTCTTATATTTTTATATATTTAACCACAAAACTTTAAATTACATTAAACATAAATTAAAATTAACTTATTTTATATATATATATATATATATATATATATATATATATATATATATATATATATATATATATATATATATATATATATATATATATATATATAATGAATAGATTTTAATATGATTTAGACATTGAAGTTCTATTTAAATATAATGTGTTACATAGTAGAATGAAAATATAAATATTTAGATGTTAATTATGTAAATATACAAGACTTTGTGATGTGATTTCTAATTTTGTGAAAGTTGTGGGTGGAAAAAATTACCTTTCATGATTTGAGCACCTCGGATGCAAATCTCGCCAGACTTGTTTCTTCCAAGGGAGAATCCAGTTTCAGTGTCTATCACTTTGAGCTTAGCGTTGCGAACTACAGTGCCGCAGGAGCCTGACTTCGCCTCCGTCGGGTGCTTGGCGAAGGCCGGGCACATCGATATCACCGGCCCGGCCTCAGTCATCCCATAGCCCTGAAAATTTCTATTTACAAATATATCCATTGCTCTTCACCATGAAAAGTTGAAAAAGTTGATGTGTATTTTGACAATTTGTTGGGAGATAATTAGACTAAAAATTGACTAATTAAAAAATTGAGTTTAATTTAAAATAAGAATGTAATTAATTAATCATTTAATATTTCATTTATCATAAAAATATATAATTTTAAATTTATTCTGATATTTTTATGGAGTAAATAAAAGAAAATTCTCAAGAAAAAAATTAACTTAATATTATAACTGAATGGGGTGATCATAAATTCAAGAAAAAAATAATTTTAAAAATCAATAATATTTTTTATTTTTATATAAAATTTTTCAAATACATTATACATTTGTATATAACATTTTATTTGAGATGTGAAAAAAAAAATCTTTTTTTTTTTTTAATTACTCTGAATATTAAGATTTGTGTGATTAACGGTGCGTTTGGGACGGCTGCAGCTGTCGGTAAAGTAGGTTGTGAAATTGTTGTACAGAAAGTTGCTTCCTGAAATTACTTTATAGAAATCATTATATTTTGTTTGGATAGTATAACTGTAGAGCTGCTGTGCTGCAGCTGCATGAGAACAAATTACATTCATACCCTTATATATACTTAGAAGAAATATATAATTTTTTCAAATTTTAATATTTTTTAAATATATATGATAATCAACTAACAATTCTAAAAATCAAAATTCTATTCCTTCTTTAGTTGGTACAATTTTTTTATTAAAATATTGTTGTAAAAAATAAATTTTTAACTTAAAAATATTTGTATGCCGTACAAAAAATGAAAAAAAATTAAAATTATATTTAATAATTTCAAAAGCTACGTAAAAAATTTTATACAAGTCTTAATTTTAATGCTTTTTATAATATTTGAATAAAATAAGTTAAAAAATTTTTATTTTACTTCTACGAAGTTGACAAAGACACTCAAGAATACTTGAAAAATACCTTTTACAAGAAGTAATAATGTGCTGATTGCTACAGAAATTGTTAGGAAAAGTTTGAATAAAATATTACTTTTATTAACAATAATAATTAAATGATAACAAACAAAATGAAATAGTTAAGAACGATCAATAAAGAAACTTCACATAAATGGAAAGTTTTCATTGGAAGGGGCCTTCAACTGCTAAGCAAAGTAACAAATTACTTCACATTACAACGATCAAGCTGAACATAGAAGAAAAAAGTTCTCATTGACCAGCTTTCCAGAAAAAAATATCCAAGATAACTGTTCATACATCAAACATAGAAGAAAAAAAAGTTTTCATTGAGTAGCTTTCCAAAAAAAAAAAAAGAAAATCTTTCAATCAAGCTTTCTTAAGGTTAACTAAAGAACAGAGCTTTTTTGTCGGTAAATTTAATGTACAGATAATATGAAAATATTTAAAAATAAAGTCCATTAATTGATGTGTATGCTCTGTAAACAAATAACCTTTGGCCACAAACTCACGAATCATTTTGATTTCAGACATAATTTTTTTACAAAGCATACTCGTGGCATAAAACTTCAATGAAAGAAGCAAGCCTACACGTTTACGATTCACAAGCTTTGAAAATCTACTACAGTTGGCCTGAAGAAGCTTGCCATATTTACTAAAAAAAAAAATAATACAGCTATTCACATATATATACATCAACATATGATTCACGAACTTAATGAAAATAAAACTGAACATGCTATCAAACATATGAAACTTCCTAATTCATCTCATCCATCAATGCATCTGTGATTTTCTCTCGTAACTGGACCATCTCCTCTGCTCCTTCACCATCTCGTATCTGCCGAATAAAATCATTCCCTTCTGTCTCTACTACTGATTGCCCAATTCTATACTCATATGCCTCATCTGGTATATATGTTCCGTCCGCATCACATATATTGAAATCAGGGTCTTCCCGACTAGAATGTCGACGTATGTAGTTATGCAATGCCATGGTTGCTATCACAATTTTTATTTGTTTTTTGAATGAATATGTAGGCATATCTCGTAGTATGACCCACTTCTTCTTCCAAACACCAAATGATCTCTCAATTACACCTCTTAAGGAAGAGTGTCGCTTGTTAAAAGTTTCTTTCCTCCCACGAACTAATTGGCTTCCTCTTTCAAAATCAGGGATATGATATTTGGTATCTGGAAATGGCTTCAAAAATCCCCGTTGCATCGGATAACCAGCATCAACAACATAATATTTTCCTATTATAAAGTACATGTACTTTAGTATAAGTTCTTTTACTACTAACGTTACAACTATATAGAACGTACCAGGAGGTGGCATGGGAAAGTTATGACGACTATTACGAGTTGCAAATTTAAATATGCGACTATCATGTGCACTTCCTTCCCATCCTGCCATGATAAAAGTGAAACACATGTTGAAATCGCATACAACCATAACATTTTGCGTTGTTGACCCACATCTTCCTATATAAGCAGCTTTCTCAGCATTCGAAACACGAGCATCCACATGTGTTCCATCGATTGCTCCAATACAATCCTATTTAAGAAGCGATGATTAGATATTATATTCATTTAAACATTCTTATAATATGATATTTAAAAAATTTACCTTGAAATATGGCATATATCGATGATCATACAAAATATTCCTAGGGATATCACCAAATTGAGGATCGATAGGCTTGATCACAGAACATGATAATTTCACCAAAGCCTCCAATCCAATAGAGAAATACCTACTGATTGTCTCAGAAGAGTGTTGAAACCGCTCACATGTGGACCTTATTGATTCATTATGTGATAAAATATATAAAGTCATCGCAAGTACTTCTCTGCTTGTTGTCCTTGATGATCCATGGAGATGATGAACACATTCCAATTCATACAGTAGATCTAAAAAAATTGTTTGAGACATACGAAACATATTATGAAACCTCGTTGGATGACCTTGTAGTAGCTCTCCAATCCATTTGTCTCCTCTAGATGACGATGTCATACACGGTGTCTTGCAAATATATGTTTCATAATACTCATTTATAACACATATTGCCGCAAGTATAGTCTTTTTAATATTTGCAGTATCGGTTGACTCACTTAAATTCTCATTACATTCCATTCCTGCATATAGAATATATAACAAGAGAAGTTGCAAATATTAAACAAGAGCAGTTGCAAATATAAAACAAGAGCAGTTGCAAACAAGGAATGAAGAAAGCTTATCCGCAATGATATATCTACAGGTTTTGGTCAAATATGCAGTAGAAAAATAAAACACTGCTGAAGTTAAAAGCTTCTAAAGAAGCTAATTCTTAATCCGTTCAAATTTATCCTGAAATTAGCCAAGTTCTGCATCCATGGTGCGTTCAATAGTTCTCACAGCTTATAAGCAAAGTTCTCCACACATCTGCATCTTCATTAATATATTCTTTGCAAAGATGAAGAGCTTTTTCAGTAAGGCAGTTGATGCAGTAAAATATAGTCGGAATTCCAAATGAATATGATAATTCTGCCTTGATAAAGGATATAACAAAAAAAGATTGTTTCACACTAACATAATTAGGTAAGAGATACATATTATAGTGGGCCTTGCCTTATCTATTCCTTCCATTCATTTTTCACGTAAGCAAGTCCTGAAGGAAGTTTGCAATTGTTGCTATTCTTCTCACTTCATTGCTGCAAAGTGCTCATTTCTATCGGGCGATCAAGTTAAATAAGTCCTTCACTACCTCTAGGAGTTTGTTGCTGTTTTTGATACCAAGACACATCACAACCATCCATGAAAATATGAATGAGACCATTCAAACTCCCAAGCGGCAGTGTTATCTAGTAAAATTACTTGGATTTGACCATATAATTGTATATATCCAAATATTTTTAGTAAGGTATTTGATATCTTATCTCACATGCATGAGGCCTATTAATTACTGAACAACAACAATATCAAGCCTTTATTCCACTATTTGAGGTTGGCTAAATGAATCGATTTTCTCCATTGCGTCCTGTTAAGAATCAAATTCTCTAAATTTATTTCCTTGACAACTGAATACAAACAAAGAATTAACCTAGTTGCTAGTATTCAACTTCATTGAGATAAGTTTTCTAAATAGTTCTGAAGATGTAATTAATTTTTTACGAAGGAAAGATAGTTCCTTCTAACAAGCAGCTAATCTCTTCCATTTTGCATGAATTTCATTCCAGTATAATCAGCAAAAATAGAGAGGTCAAGAAAACACTCAGCTGTCTTGACTCAGTTTATTCTTGGCTATCACAACTGACCAAACGTCCTGGAATTTGTCAAAAATTGTCCAACCTGTAAAATGACTATTTATCAACAACTTTCACCAGCCAGACTTTGCTGCCCCTCCTCTCCCTATCGAGCATTTTGGAGGATGTGTCCATGGACTTTATAACCAGGTTTCTTGTATTAAGCATTAAAACAACCATTATGGTGGTTGCAGATTGCTTGTCTAAGTACTTTTTTTTTTAAACTTCAATGGCTAGTTTTATTACTTCTGACATTGCAACAGTTACTGACATTTATAAACTTCATGGCATTCGTAGTTGTATTATATTTAATACAGATCAATTTTTTACAAGTAGTTTCTCTCCCGGATTATTTCAGTTAAATGGTACAAAGTTATGCTTTAGGACAATCCATCATCCACAAATTGATGGGCAACCTAAGACAACGAATCAAGGGCTCGAAAAGTACCTTTGCTGATATATAATGGATGCACCTCCACTGACCTGCAACAATTAACATTAAGTTGCAGGTCATGTTATCTAACAGTACTAGCAAAAATTCCATAAGGAAAAGTGAAGAAGATCATTTGAGATCAGTAACACAAACACGAAGCTCATTATGTAAGCAGGCTACACTATCCTAGATCAATGTACTGCAGATCTGTTCAAGTACATTAGAAGCAAAGTAGGAAGCTAAGAGCCTCAACCAGGAAGAATGTTAATCTTCAGGGCTGCAACATCGGAATAACCGAGTTGGGTCACCCACGTTTTGATATCTCTTGAATGCTCAATAAATAAAATATCATTTACTAAAATATGGGATCAAATGTGTTCTTTCAATTGTTGTAGTAAAAAAAATATTATAAATTGTTCAGAACAACACAATCAAAATACAAAAGTAATGTATAAAACACATTTACTAAACTAATGTTTTTAAAGAAAAACATAAATATCCAGGAAACTATGATGTTGTATCATGATTTCCGTAGCAATATCGAAGATAATTAACTCTTCGATCAGGACAAATTGACATAAAAATTTCTCGCTTAGTTGGATCCTCGAGAAGCTTTGTACTAAACAAATACAGTGGCATATCTTCAAATGCTTCAGTGGTTTCTTCAAGAACTTTAATGGCAGCAGAAAGGGATGGAGTATCAGTTACTGACTTTGGTGCACTAATTCCAGAGGTAATATTTGTGCAAGAATTTACAAGCTGAGTTATTTGGCTTCTTAGAAATGTTGAACCAAATATTCTTTTCCTTCTACCGGTTGACGTTGTAGATGAAGGATGTTTCAATTGACTACAATCATTGATGCTTTCAAGATTTTGTGAAGGATCTTCAAAAGACTCAGAACCTATATCAGTGTGTTCAGAATCTTCAGTATCATTTTCATTGTTTAGTCCCTGGTTTGGAGTCCAAGCATGATCCCCGGTAGCAACAACACCTTGGAACATAAGATCTAGCTTATCTTCAAGCTCGGGATCAATGCCACTGTATCTAAACTTTTTTGCATTTGGCACAACCTACAAATAAATATTCAATTTATAGAATTAGGACTAACATGAAAGTTGAATTAGACTAATATATGAAACGTATAAATTTTTTATTTACCTCTAATTTTTCTTTCCACCATTCATCAGGTGCGTCAATGGTTTTCTTCTTAGGATCCCAACCAAGTCCAGTGGATCCACGCTTCAATTCTTTCCATAATTTCCAATCTTTTTTTAACTGATCCCATTTATTTTTTAATTGAACTTTATCATACTCTCTTCCAGTTTTTTCAAAAAAATTCTTAATTAAATTCGTCCAACCCTCTTTATTGAAGTGTGTAGTTGGTCGATTGCCGAGTTCAATCTCTCTTAGACATAAATCACAAAATATAATCTTCACATCTTTCTCCCATGTTGCGGAAGGCCCGCCATCCTTTGGTTTACCCATTGAATTTATTAATCGCTGTAAGTGGAAGCTTTTATTTTGAAAATTTATGCTATAGTTTACATATATATCACCAACATCTGCAGATTTTTAAATCTTCCATCAAATACTACCAGTTTGATAAAAATGTACCAGCAGAAAAAAATAAACAGAAGCCTATTGGTTAAAAGAAGAGAAAAGTAGCTGAATTTTTCCTACTCCATAAACAAGTTTTAAGCCTCATGTCCTTTTGTTTCTTTTATTGTCAAGAGGAATGTAGACCATCAGCAACACAAAAGCAAGTATGAATTAATGAAATTTCCACATGCTGTTTGGGCAGATGGTCGTGGTCTTATTGCTCTTCTTCTACCAAAATTTGATGTGGTAGAAGTCAAAACTTTGATGTGGTATGATATGATTTGCTTCTAATAATAAAAGTATGATGCTTGGGAGCCAAAGTTTTTGATGCACTAGAGGTAGATCCAGGCTGTATCAAGGAAATGAAATGACAACAATAAAGATATCCATTTTCTATTTCCTAGAATCTCATCAACAATTTTTTTCTAAATTTTAGCCAGTTTTTTTGCCATAAAAATCTGATTTGTATTATGTATACCATCAGAGAATTGCTTGTATAAGCAGTGCGAGCTTGGATAAAGTGGAATTAAGGAAGTTTTGCTATATCCTTACCTCTGTAGAGTGAGGTTCTATTAGTTGACTTATATTTATGGATTGACAAGATGTAAATATGAAACATAAAAACATGTGTCTGGATCCTTATCATTATCATGTTGGAGTAAATCAATTTCGTCTTTATCACAAACTTATCACGTACTAAGGATATGATTCCCTCATCAATAAATCAAACCCATTTTTTGTGTCTTTTAGCTTTGAAATGCAACAAATTTATCAGCCCTATAGCTTTGAATGGCAATGAATTTAATAACCTTACCTAATGGCTGGCAACTTAGGTTCGTGACTGACTTCGATAACAATGAAAATTAATTTTGTTGTGTGTAATGGATGTATACATGTAGTTAATATGAAAGTTATTATACAGTCCATCTAAAAGAGGTTAAGCTAGGTGGAGAATTTCAAATTATATGAGATAAATATATGGCCGCATTTCAGGATTGCTTCATTGTGGATCAGAATTTATTATTTCTGATACATTGCAGACATCTTGTGTAGAATCAGTCCTAATCAATATAAAACATTTCTCTCATAAACTAAACCTTTCATCCTAATATATGGTTTTTGATCCAGGTATCAAGCATTTACCAGAAATTTCTTTAGGAACAAAGTAATTGAGTAAGAAAAAAACATGTATTCTGATTATGTAAGAAGATTGTGCCATCTTTTTATAAAAAAAAAATTCCATGTGAAAGGGCAAAAAGAACGGATACCTCACAGTGGGGAAAATCCCTTGCTTAACTCCCGATCCGAAAAAAACAAGATCTTGTCGAGGGTGACGGAGAGAACCGCCTAGGGCTTCGGGTATGATAGTTTAAGGAAGGAAGAAAGACTACCTTCACTGCAAGCAACCTTCGCCGCAAGCAAAGCTTCGCCGATCACAGTGAGCGAACTCCCTTGCTTAACTCCCGATCCGACAAACAGGAACTTGTCGAGGGTGGCGGAGACGACCGATTAAGGCGTGGTAGTTGACAGCTACAAGAAAGAAGAAAGCAAACTTCGCCGTTCCTATCGCCGAGCGAGAGAGATGAGACGGAAGCAGAGGATTCGCCTGGTATAAAAGAAAATTGTGAGGGAGTAAGGGCACTACCGTATTTAGGATGTCTATGAATAGCGGGAAGCAGGCGAACCGTAGAATGCTTTTACGGGTGTGAGAAGCAACGGCGGGACGCGAAATTGTCGAGAACGGAGCGCCATCCGTCTGTCCCAAACGACCTCCGTGTTGTGTTCGGTAAAGCACAGCAGCGAAACATCCGTCCCAAACGCGCCCTAAAAAAGAAACCTGGCCGAAGACGGCGTGCGGAAGCCGGCGACATAGGGCGGTCTGGAGGTCCTTCCCGAGCGGCGCCGCCCCCGATATTACAATTCTTATAGAATTCAAATCAAAGCTCTCCAGCAGGTGACTTTTCGCCAAAGCTAACACTAACGGCGGCACCACCGCCGTCGCCGTCACCTTATACTTCTGTATCAATCTCAGCATTGCTTTAATCTCAAACTTCGGCATTGTCACAACCGCCGCACCCGATCTCAGCGAACAAAGCAAAGTAAAATTGAGAGAAAATATATGAAACAGGGGAAGAACACAGAGCACAACGTCATCACTTTTCAGAAAAAGGTTCGGATTTTCTCCATCTACTTGTTGCGCGATGCTCGTTATCATGCTCCGGTGAGTTAACATCACCCCTTTCGGCAGACCCGTCGTTCCTGACGAAAAAGGAATCGCCACCGTGTCGTCAGGGGATATAACAGAATTTAGTTCAGATTCGTCGGCGTCGGAGAGAACGGTGAACGAAAGACAGGATTTTTCCGGCGGTGCGTCATCGACGGTGATTACCGTGGTTGAAAATTGGATTTTATCGACGAAGATGGAGTGGGTGATGATGAGTTTAGCGCCGGAGGCTTTGAATTGTTTGTGAATTTCGGCTGGAGTGCATAATGGATTGGCCGCGGTTGTGGCGGCGCCGAGAAAAGAGGCGCCCATGAAGGCGAAGGCGAATTCAGGGCAGTTTTGGAGGAGGAGGAGGATGACATCGCCTTGTTTGATGCCGAGGGAGGAGAGGCCGGCGGCTGTGCGGCGGGAGAGAAGGTGGGTTTCGGCGAAGGAATAGATTCTGCCGGAGCTGCCGGAAATGAGACAGGGGTTGTCGGCGAAGTCGGAGAGTTTTTCGAAGCAGTAGGTGTGAAGGGGTAGGTGGTTGGAGATGGGAATGTCGGGTAGTCTTGACCGGAATATGACGGTCTCCGGCGGTGATGACGGCGGGGCTGACGGGAAATTATCATGCTGAGGGGAGGAGACGCTGATCATGGCTTCTCTTGTTTTTTTTCTCTCTTTAATTAGGCTTAGGCGTTGTGACGGAGCTCTGATTAAGCTCTCTGATCCGCTAAGCCACATTTTATGGGCATCTACGAGCGTATGCCGTTTCCGCCATTTAATTGAAGCAAAAAAGTACGACGACGACAATATTAGCGTGCACGCCATTTTTTACCTTCCTAAAAATATCTAAAATGGAGTTCCCAACCGAGCAGCACTACACCAAAATAGAATTTTGCTTTGTTTTGCTTAAAATTAGGAGTTATCCGTTGGAGATGCCCTAAATGGAACAAAAATAGGAGAGAGATATATTATCTACTTTGAAACAGTAAAATATAAATTATTTATTTATTATATATTATTCATCCTAAAATAAATTAAATTTTAAAAAAATTAAACATTTTGTAATATGAATATTCTATAATTTTATTTTAAATAGGAGAGAGATATTTAAGTTATTTTAAAATCTATTTTCCATTAATGAGAGAGAGTACATAATCGTCCTTATATAAAATATAGAAGAACATATACATAATACTAATAAGAGAGTTCTAGAAAGTAGATAAACAAATACATGTGTTTTAAATAGTTACATATTATTACACCCCCTCAAGCTGATGGAGTGGTATGAACCGTCAGCTTGCTTCGTAAATGTTGGTAACGAGGAGTGGAAAGATATTTGGTGAATATGTCGGCTATTTGGTCTTTTGTAGAGATAGGACAAATCTGAACAGTTTGCGTTTGAATGTGATCCCGAATGAAATGATGATCTATCTCTATATGCTTAGTCCGAGCATGGAAAACGGGATTGTTGGCGAGGGCGATAGCGGACGTACTGTCACAGTGTAGACTGGTGGGAGAATGTAACTGAATGTTGAAGTCCAGAAGTAGGCGACGAAGCCACATGATATCTGTCAGAGTTGTTGCCATGGACCTATATTCCGCCTCTGTTGAAGAGCGGGCCACCGTGTGCTGCTTCTTAACACTCCAGGATATGAGTGTGTTACCCAGGAAGGAGCAGTATTCGGAAGTAGATTGTCTGGTGTCTTTGTCGCAGGCCCAATTAGCGTCCAAGTAGGAATGTAGGACCAACGGACCCTACGAAATAGGCAAACCAAATGAGAGTGTGCAAAGAACTCCTTATATAATTCTTTAAAATTTACCTGCTTCATACGATTCCAACAAATAATAGCTTTGCCAGACATAGAGATGGGAATGTTAAATATAGTATTTCTCATGTGCATGTTAGTGTCCACAGTCAAATTCCATGATGTAGGGGTGTCAATAAGTGACACGACACGAAAACCCGACTCGAACCCGACACGGAAATTTCGGGTCTGACCCGACCCGATCTCAAAACGGGTCGGGTTCGGGTTTAGTAAAATGACCCGGTTCAACTTTCAGGTCGGGTCCGGGTTCGACACGATAACCCGATAAGAACCTGTTTTGACCCGCGCCTTATTAATTTTCGCGCGATCGCGGCTGCCTTAATTGGTGTTAGGGCTCCATTAGGGCCGCATTTCGCATCGACGCATCCGCCTCCTCTTCTTCGCTTCTTCGTCTAGGGTTTCTGTTCTCTCCGGATCTCCTCGCTCTGTCGACGGTTTCCTCTCTTCTCCTTCTCTGGCACATTGTTGTTCATCGTGCACATCTCATTTGGCTCAACACGAACATCTACATCAATCGTTGTTTGTATTTCTTATCTTTTTTCTATTTTCTCCTTTTAGAAGCTTGATCTGTGAGCACAGTAGAGGGTGGTTTGTTTTCTTGCTGATTGATCAAAATATTCTGAAGTTTCGTGAAAAGTTTTTGGGTATAGCTGTTTAGGGTTTGTCCGATTTATTTTTGTCTTGCTGATTTGCTTTTATGTCGAATTGCATATCGGTTTTTTTGAAGATTTGGTAAATTTTGGCATGCATTTGTGGATTGGCATGCTGGCCGAATAGTTGAAGAGGTGCTGTTCCGTGAAATCTATTTTGGGAAGGGTTTTTTGTTTAGTTTGTGCTGGGTTTTCTGTTCAGTCCATGATGGGTTTTAATCTATCGCAGTAGCCAGTAGGTGTGCAAACGAGCCAAGTCGAGCTCGACGTGCTAATTTTTTTTGTTCAATTTGTGTTGGTTTTTCTATTCAATTAATGCAGTATTTGTTGTTGTTCTTAGTTCTTGGAGAAGTTGTATTTGGCAATTGGCAGTTATGTTGTTATTCTTAGTTCTTGGAGAAGTTGTTCTTAGGCATTTGGGGAAGAATTAGTTGAGTTAAAGTTTCGATGTTTTATGTCTTTTTTTTAAAGAAGAAAATAAACAAAGTAGTTAGAATTAGTAATGTAAATTTGTAATATATTTTATTGTCTTGGTGGGTTGGTTTACCTGTGTTGTTGTCTTGGTTGCTGGGTTGGAAACTGAAATGATTTTTCTGGAATACTGTCTTGCTGGATTTACCTGTGTTGCTGTCTTGGTTGCTGCCTTGCTGGGTCGGAAACTGAAATGAATTTTGTGGAATACTGTCTTGCTGGATTGGTGGGTTGGTCTCCTGGGAAACTCGATTTGGGTTTATGGGCCGCTGTATTGGTTTCTTTGTAAAGGTGCATTGGTTTACCACTTTACATTTTGGATTATATTATTTGCTCGCCTGGAATACTGTCTTGCTTACCTGGTTGCTGTCTTGGTTGTTGTCTTGCTGGGTCGGTTTGCGGGAGATTCCGAATTGGCTTCCCTTGTGATGCCTTGGGATGCTATGTTGGTTGCTGTATTGGTTTTTCTGGAATGAGGTCTTGCTGGGTTTAGCTAGGGTGCTGTCTTGCTTACATGGGTTGCTGTCTTGGTGGGTTGGTCTCCTGGGAAACTCGGTTTTGGTGTATGGGTTGTTGTATTGGTTTCTTTGTAAAGGTGCATTGGTTTACCACTTTACATTTTGGATTATATTATTTGCTCACCTGGGTTGCTGTCTTGCTTACCTGGTTGCTGTCTTGGTTGTTGTCTTGCTGGGTCAGTTTGCGGGAGATTCCAAATTGGCTTCCCTTGTGTGAGACCTCGTTCCCGTACTGTTCCTCTCTGGCTTGGATTTTCCTCCCAGAATCGTCCGGGACGATAGTGAGATCGGCCAGACCGATCTGCACTGTTCAAAATTTCGTCCTGAAACAAGTTCTGGGAACCGTCCAGGACGATCGATTTTGGTCTGATCGTCCCGGGACGATTTGGCGATCGGCCGGGCCGATCAGCCTAATGATATAAGAAAATCAGCTCGTTTTGAGGAGAGAAAAAATCATTTTTAAATCAAAATATCTGATTTTAGAGAGAGAAAGAGAAAGGGAAAAAGAGGAAAACTGGATTTTGGAGGCCGCGGAGCGCTTTTCGTCCGACGCTGCTGTTGGGAAAAGTGTAGATCTCGTGGTAAGGACTCCGAATCCTATCTCTGTTTTCAAAGATATTGTGATTTGACCGAGTTGTGATCTGTTTTGTGTTTTCGTAGTCGAACTTTTGACGTGATTTCGATTTGACACAACTTTCACCGCACAACTTTTAGTATGTTATAGATATGATTATTATACACGATTTGAGTTTATTCTGCGATGATTTTGACAGGTCGGAATTGATTCTACGCGATTTTAATCGAATAGAAAATAATCCGGACTTGGTTTGATTTGGATTCTATAGAACAATAGTATTGTATTGATGTTGTGGTTATTCTGCTGTAATTTGGAAGAATTTGGATTTTGTGCTTTTTGCAGGATTTTTGTGTAAATTTGACAGAATGCCTTTACTCTGCCCGATTTTCGTATGATTTCTGATTTTCCCGGATTTGATAGATTGAATTGATATGCCTATGACTATTGATATGATTGTTCTAGATTTCTTTAATATTGCTTATTGCATCGATTATTGCATTGATTGATTGTTACTGAAAGACAAGTGGGAACCTGATTGAACGTTGGTTTGAGATAGACTTGACCTGTACAGGATGGTGGGCCGACGGGCTTTCCTTTAAATATCGATCATGGATTTCTACAACAGCACTATTGATGGGAGTTATAAGGAGGTTTATATGCCGACGGGCGGCCGACGGGCAAAAGAGTGACGACTCTTCTTGATAGAAACCAACGTGCGGATATCTACAACAGCAATATGGATTCTACAACAATAATATGGATTCTACAACAGCACTATTGATAATAGCCAGTTTAACCTGGTTGATCATAGCTAGTATTTGTGCTTGTCGAGTAAGACCATTGTATGGAATTGCATGTATACGATATTGCATCGTATGGATTTCCTGATATGCATCGATTTATTGATTTCCGATTGATTTATTGATCTTGATTGGATTTATCGAATTGATTTATTATCGTACGGATTCATTGATTTCATTGATTGATCATTGAGCATTGATACTATTGACTATTGATTATTGACATTGATATGGACATGGACGACATAGATTTATAGACTCATTGATACTATTGATTCTGCATTAATTTGACTTGCTACTTTTGATTTATCGTATTGCTTTTCTGATTGGATTTCTTATATTGCTTTTCCGATTGATGTTATCGACTTGATTGATTCATAGATACCGGCACCAATATTAATATGGATTCTGCGTATTGATTCATAGAGATTGACACCGACATTGATATAGATTGTACCGATTGATCGATACCGACATCGATATTGAAATGGATATGATATTGACATATAGAAATTATTGATACGACAGATCCTGACATGATATTGATACATTGATACATTGATTCGTCGTACTGATTATCGATTGATTGATTGAATGGATTGTTGCCGTATGGATTTGAGTTATCGTAGAATAGATTTCTTTATAGAGCTGATTGTATTGATTTCTATTGACCTGATGATTTCATTGTATTGATTTGATTTCAATTGATCTTTCGCCGTATTGATTTGATCATTTATTGGGATTTGAGCCGATTGATATAATTGACTGGAAAGTGCTCTATTGATTGAGATGATTTCCCAATTGTAGCGTCGTACGTCGTCATTATTGAATTATCCTCGCTGTCGTGGTGTCATTGAATATTGTATATTGATATCGAGTAAATCGTAGTGAATAATGGGATTAACTGCTTTGCAAGAATGCGATAGATATAATGGATTGAATAGACGACACGATTGATTGAACTGATAGTATTGATTGATAGACACTGCTACGATGATTGGATATTGACTAGAAGCACTTGCTGATTTGATTGCTGAGACGTATTGATTTATCGATGTTTGTACCGCTGTATTGATTATCGATTATTGATTTCCGTACTGCATTGACTATTTATTTGATTTCCACTGTACAGACTTGATTTCATTGACTCTGGATTTCCGCATTGCATAGACTCATTGACTATTGATTGACTTGATTTACATTGACCTGCATATTGATAGCATCGTCGTGCTTTGATTTCAGTTGTAGGCTTTGGTGACCTGCTGAGCTTTATAAGCTCATTATATGTGGTTTAAATTTTCAGGTCCGAGCAAGGCAACTGGAATGGAGTTCGATCAGAATGTCAGACGAATCCTTTCACTATTAATTCTGGGGCATCACACC
This sequence comes from Dendrobium officinale, assembly GCA_019514585.1. Lineage (NCBI taxonomy): Eukaryota > Viridiplantae > Streptophyta > Magnoliopsida > Asparagales > Orchidaceae > Dendrobium > Dendrobium officinale. The sequence continues at coordinate 5,400,704 of CM033685.1, read as the reverse complement.
TTGTGATGCCTTGGGATGCTGTGTTGGATGCTGTCTTGGTTTTTCTGGAATGAGGTCTTGCTGGGTTTAGCTGGGTTGATGTCTTGGTTGCCTACTTGAACTGCCTGGTGAATGGTAATTGTGTTGGTTTCCGGCTACTGGCTGTATCTTGGTATCCTGTAACTTGCTGTATCTATTTAAAAGCTGGGTTGGTTTCGGACTTTCGGAAGTATTGAAAGTTGAGTAGCGATGATGAGTACCCTTCTAAACTGATTGTGAAGTCATTATGGGGGAAAAATTTATTGGCTATTGCAACCAGGTGGCATTTGTGTCATCATCTAATCAAACAGATACTACGTATACTCTAAAACACAAAATGCCGCCTTGGATGGTAATATCGGAAATGTATTGGTTACTCACATTTCATTATTTGATGAATTTTTTGAAGGGTTAATCTGAGCTAATGACTCAATCTTTCAATTAATTCATGGATTTATAATTGTATCACTTTTACCATTTATATTTTTTTGCAGTTAGCGTAAATCTCCAATAATCCATGAGGGCAAGTAGGCATGCAAATGACATGGACTCTAGAGCTCAAAGTTCTTCAAATAGTCAACTTTTTATTTGTAAATTATAATTTTGATTTGTTATTTGATATTAGAGATTTTATGGTTGTAAAATTGTAATTTGTAATGTGGTATGTCTTGGTTGTAATTTGATATTAGAGATTACTTTTCATTTCAGAATTATGTAATTATAATTCATAATTTATAAGTTAATAAATTATTGTCTTTTTTTTTTTTGGGAAAATAAATTATTGTTTTGGATTATATTATTTGCTCTCTTGGTGGATTGGTTTGCATGTGCTGCTGTCTTGCTGGATTGGTTTACCTGTCAGGACCTCTCACTTGAAAACGGGTCGACGGGTCAATCCGGGTTGACCCGAACCCGGCTCGGGTTGGGTTCGGGTCCTAAATACTGACCCGTTTCTATAAACGGGTCAGGTTCGGGTTGACCCATTTAGGTTCGGGTCAAGTCGGGTTCGACCCGAACCCGACCCGTGACCCGAAATTGACACCCCTACCATGATGTACCAAAGATCTAATCTTTAAGCCTATCATGATAGCAACTAGTCTTGCCTGTAGGTATCCCTTCATACAAATTGTAAATGGATTCACCATTACACCAATGATCCAAAAGAGAGGTGGCCATGCTGTCTAAGTGGATAGGGAAAGTGAATTTATTTTTTACCTTCGCAGCAGTGTTACAAATGCTTCTCCAAAATGTGGTGTCATAAGGTTGGGTAGGCTTCCATGGTGATATGTATCTCATATTGAGCCAATTTGTGAGAGGAGAGCAAGAGTTATAAAATTTCCAGATAAAGCTACAGTTAAGAGAAAATTGCAAGCCTTGCAAAGAAGCAATGCCTAATCCACCCTTAGATAAGGGTGTGAGACCTCGTTCCTTTGCTGTTGCTGTAGCTGCTGGGAAAAGTGATATTTTTCCCAGGATCGTCCGGGCCGATTGGAGATCGTCCAGGCCGATCTGCACTGTAGAAAATATCGTCCTGAGCATAGTTCTAGGAACCGTCCCGAACGATCGGGACGATCGATTTTTAGTCTGATCGTCCCGGGACGATGTGGCGATCGGCCGGGCCGATCCCACTAATGATATAAGAAAATGAGCTCGTTTTGAGGAGAGAGAAAAATTTTTTTATAAAACAGATATTTTGAGGAGAGAGAAAGGCCGGAAAAGCAAAGGAAGAAGTCCGATTTCGGGGTCCGCGGAGCGATTTTCGTCGTTCGTTGCTGTTGGATATTTTGTTTGTCTCGCTGTAAGGATTCCGAACCCTACTTCTGTTTTCAGAGATTTTGAGATTTTGCGAAATGGTGCTCAGATTTGTGTTTTTGTAAGCGATTTTCGTACCCGGTTTGGTACTGGCAAAGATTTCACCGCGTAACTTTTGGTATGTTGTAGACGTGATTATTCTGCACGTTTTGATTATTTTCTGGCGGATTTCGTCCGGTTCGTTTTGGTTCTGCGGAGTTTTATTTTGACTGCAATTTATTATGATGTCCGAATTGGTTTGAGCAGTAGAAGAATAGTCTTAGAATGTTGCTGTGCACGTTCTGTATTAATTTGGTGAATTATAATTTTTGGAGATTTTTGTGTAAATTTGACCGACTGCCGTTACTCTGCCCGATTTTTGTACGATTTCTGATTTGGTTGAATTTGCTAGATTGAATTGATATGTGCATGACTATTGATATGATCGTTTTAGATTTCTTTATTGTTGATTATTGCATCGATTATTGCATTGACTGATTGATACTGAAAGACAAGTGGGAACCTGGTTGAACGTTGGTTGAAGATAGATATTGACCTGTACAGGATGGTGGGCCGACGGGCTTTCCTTTAAATCATAGACCATAGATCATCGATATAACGATTGGGAGTTATAAGGAGTTTTTATATGCCGACGGGCAAAAGAGTGACGGCTCTTCTTGATAGAACCAAGTGTGCGGATATCTACAACAGCAATACGGATTCTACAACAGCACTATTGATAATAGCCAGTTTACCTGGTTGATCATAGCTAGTGTTTGTGCTTGTCGAGTAAGACCAATGTATGGAATTGCATGTGCATCGTATGGATTTCTTGTTATGCATTGATTTATTGATTCGAATTGATTGCTTATCGTCCGGATTCATTGATTTCATTGATTGATCATCGAGCATTGATACTACTATTGATTATTGATTATTGATATTGATATTGATATGGACATGGACGGCATAGATTCATAGATTCATTGATACCATTGATTTATGCATTGATTCGACTTGCTACTGTAGATTATCGTATTGTCTTTCCGATTGATTTGATCGACTTGATAGTATAGACTGGATTTGATTGATTGATCGATTTGACGGATTTATTGATTTATCATATTGCTTTTCCGATTGATTTTCTCGACTTGATTGATTCATAGATACCGGCACTAATATTGATATGGATCATGCGTATTGAGTCATAGAGATTGACACTGATATTGATATAGATTGTATTGATTCACCGACACCGATATTGATATGGATTTTGTGTATTGATAGATATCGACAGCGACATGAATATAGATTGTATCGATATTGATATAGATATGATATTGACATATGAATATTATTGATACGACAGATCCTGATAGGTTATTGATATACTGATACATTGATTCGTCGTGCCGTATATTGACTCGTCGTGCCGTATGGATTTGATTGAATGCCGTATGGATTTGATTTATCGTAGAATTGATTTCTTGATTTCTATTGGCCTGATGATTTCATTGTGATTTGATTTCCAATTGATCTTTCGCCGTACTGGATTCGATTGTTTATTGGGACTTGAGCTGATTGATATAATTGACTGGAAAGTGCTTTATTGATTGAGATGGTTTCCCTACTGTAGCATCGTACGTCGTCATTATTGAATCCGTCGTAGTGTCATTGAACATAATTGGATTGACTGTTGTGTACTCTGACACGAGTCAGTTATTGATTGATTTGATAATATAGATTGCTATTGACTGAAATAGATATTCAATTGATACAATAGATTGACTAGACGACATGACTGATTGAACTGATAATATTGATTGACAGAAAAGGGCTACGATGAATAGATATTGACTGAAAGCACTTATTGATTTGATAGCTGTGACGTTTCTTTTGCCGCCGTATTGACTATTGAGTATTAATTGATTTGCTTTGATTTGATTTCCGTACCTGCATAGATTCATTGATCATAGCTGACTTGACTCGATTGACCTGCATATTATTTCGATCGTGCTTTGATTTCAGTTGTAGGCTTTGGTGACCTGCTGGGCTTTGTAAGCTCATTATATGTGGTTAATATTTCAGGTGCAGGGCCTCCAGTCTGATGATCTTTCCGTCGAGTTCTGTAGCTCTTTGTTTTGTAGCCTTGGTAGGCTTTCTTTTGTAGCCGGTGCGGCTATTGTATATGACCTCTTGGATGCTTTTTGTCTGTGCTCTGTTGTACTATATGTGAATTATAGTATCCGCTGCTGTTTGTTTTTTTCTGTAATGTAATTATCTTTGGCTCTGGATGTGTGTATTGATACGAATAACGAATGAGAAAAAGAAAAAGAAAATGAATGATTGATCAGATGAATCCTTTCACTACACGGATCTTGGGGCGTTATAAAGGGTTTGCAAGTGTTAACCCACGAGATTAGGTGCAGACGTTTTTGGTTAGAACCTCCATGAAAAAGAAATTTAGCACAAAACTTCCCAATGGCTTTGAGGATAGTTTTAGGAATGCTAGATCCACGAATCCAGTAAGCAATCGTGTTGGTAATGATATACTTGAGAAATTGCAATCTACCTGCAAAATAAAGAAGCCTGGCCTTCCAACCAGAAAGGTGTTTGATAATTTTGTCTAATAAGTTACTAAAATCAGAGATCTTACATTTCCCAACGGAAATAGGAAGCCCAAGGTAAGATATAATATTGGATATGTTGGCTATGTTGAGAGCATTTGATATAACATAAGAATTGGGAGATGTCTGAGCATTACAAAGAGCAATGGGCCTAAAATCATGAATATTATCCACATGTGTTTTTTTAGGAATCAATGAGATAGCAGTGGCCTTGACAAACTTAGGCAAGTAACTCTTGATAAAGAAAGATCTAACAACAGCACATATAGAGTTCCATGTACTACTCCATGTTTTTTTGTAGAATTCGAAATTGAAGCCATCGGGTCCCGGGGATGAGGAGGAGAAGCCAGCAAACACAACAGATTTGATTTCTTCATTAGAAACAATTCTAATGAGATCATTCATTTCAGAATCTGTAGGAGAATTGCCCTTAGGAAAAGTGTTAATGTCCAGATTTTCAGGAGCAGGGGAGTTAAAGAGGATTTCAAAGTGTCTAATAATGCCATGGATACTCTCTAAGTTACCAGATCTAAGAAGAGAGGCGTTCATCCACTGGCAATTTCCATACTTGGTACAATCAAAGGACGAATAACCCGATTCATTTGAGGTTGGATCGCATGCTTGTGAATGAAGCATGGATTAATTGCTATCCCAACTCATTTTACAAGGTGCTCAATAGCTTAGTCTCTGATCATTCTCCTCTTATTTTGAGAGAAGAATTTGGTAATAGATGTGCTCCCTGATTCATGTTTAAAAACTACTGGACTATGATCCCAGAATTCTGGAACATTCTAGTTTCTATATTCGCCATTCCCTCCCAAGGAAATCCTATTACAAGCTTGTACCAAAAAGTGAAAAGGCTCAAGGCTGCCATCAAAGGTAAAAAGTGGGAATCTTCTAATGATCTTGAAATCAAGTGTGAGAAGTTAGCCGTCTTACAAAAGGAATGCCAATTGAAATTAGACTCGGACCCCCTTAATATTGAGTTATGTTCTCAATTTAAGAAGCTAAGTGCTGATCTTGCTTTCTATAGCTCTTCTTGGGCTGCTTGGACTATTCAGAGGTCGAAAGTGAAATGGCTAGTGAAAGGGGAGGAAGACCTCAAATTCATGTATTCCAAAATTCAAAGAAGAAAAGGATTCAACAAAAGTGCATTTTTGGGGATTTCAATGAATCTTTTGTCATCTTCTCCTGGAGCCTTTGAGTGGAGGAAAATTCAGCTTTTTTTTTGAAAAACTTGATCGTTATTGAACGGTATGGTGATTGGTGATTTTTCTTCACTGATTAAGGATTCGTTTAGGACGGCTTTTTTACTGTTTATTGAATCAATTTTTTAGCACCAAAATTTTAAGAAATAGTGCTAGCAAGCTGATTTAAGAAGTTGTGAGAAAGTCATCCCAAACAAAATCTAAGACTTTGTTTGAAATGACTTTTTAAGAAGCAATAAAAAAATAATCCCAAATATTTAATTGGGTAAAAACTAGAAGGGGGGGGGGGGGGGGGTGGTTGGTTGGTTATATCCTTCTATTTATATATTTTTCATTTATAAGATGAATGATATGAATGAAATATAAGAGTAATATATTTGATATTAAAGTTATCTATGTGTAATAATCATGAAATATTAAAATTTTGAGTGTCAGATAGGTAAATGGTAGGATATAAAATGATATGTAAATAAATCTCTCAAAAAATTAATGTTAGGATATTTGATGTAAAAATTATTGTATTTATTTTAAAATGGATATAATATTTAAATAAGTAATTAAAATTATAATAAATTCATCTTGAAATAAATTTAATTAATACCAAATTAATTTGATTAAAAATTTAAAACATTGATCCTAATTAAAGCTTAAGTATAGCTTTTTTGGTAATTTTTTTAAGATAAAAAATGGGTAGAAACACCCTATATAAGATGAACACAAGAAAGTTGTAACATTGTTTCCTTAAAAACCAAACAAATGTGTATAGCTAAACCTGTGACTAAGCTAGCTTCATTTAGGAATGTCTTATTACTATTTTATAAAGCTATTTTTTTAATAAAAAATTTCTTGAAAAAAAAAATAATGATACAAAAAATTATAATCATCTCAAACATATCCTAAGTAGATAGTGTTCTTTTTATTAAATGATTTATAAAGTAAAACATTAAAAAAAAAAATTAATTTGAATGGAGAGCTATAAATTATGATAAAATACTTTGTCTAGATACAATGAGATAATTTTTATTAAAATATTCTTGAGAATTATTTATTTAATTTGAGATCACTAAGTATTCTATATGAAGAATTTATATTGGGATATTGTAAAATAAGTTTTATTAATAAATCATGAAATATATAACCACTAAATTATAAAATAAACTTTTGTTGTACAATTCAAGATTTAGATGATAATATTATAAATGAGAATAATTGCCTCCTAAAATTTTAAAAAAAGAAATTTTGAATGCAAATTTTTAAAAATTGAAGGGCCGGGGACAAATTAACAAAAAGAACTTTATTATTATTGTCCAAACAATTAATTAGCAAATAAATTATAAATAAACATCTAAGATCACCAAAATAATATTCCATTTAGAATTCCATGATAATATAATGCTCATAATAAGGCTGGTTCCTAACAAATATAAATACAGTAATTGCTCAATGTGGTGGTGCTGATAAGGAAGAAGCATTAGCCAATCTGGATCTCAATTCCTTTCTCAATATCTTCCCTGAAGGTGATTTTGGGATGGCATGAACAAAGTATACTTTATGCAATCTTTTGTAGAACACCACCTAAAACAAATGAATTTCATCATAAATTATATATTTTAACAAATGCTATTATCAATGCATTTTATAGGCTCGCGAGGATCAACGAAAGACGGCTTTTTTTATGCTTCTTAAAGTAGCTTTTTAATGCAAAAAATTAATTTTTGTACTAGAAAACTGCTTTAAAAAGCAGTAAGAAAGCCATCCCAAACGAAACTTAAGTATATCTATCCCAGAGATTTTTGATGCAAGGAATGTGACTTCAAACAATATTTATTTTAATTATGGGATCAAGTTTTTCGAAAAAAAAAAAACAAGCTTCTAAAGTTAATTATATCCTGGAAGTGCCTGACAATATTATCAATTGAGGTTTTGTTTGGGACGGCTTTCTTACTGCTTTCTAAAGCAACTTTTTAGTTCAAAAATTATATTTGTTGAAATAGAAATTTTTTCTACTAGAAAGCTGCTTTAGAAAGCAGTAAGAAAGCTATTCCAAACAAATCAAGAGCCAAATTAGCTTGTGTTCAAAATCAAGTAGGATCAATGTAGGTCTAATTAGGTCAAAATCAGAGTGAATCTTATATTGATCTGTAGAGGATGATTGAAAACGGTAGACACAAACACACCTAAAAGGATGTAAATGATGATCAATGAGATAAATGACAAATTTAAATTTTGATTTGGCCCGAATTTTGCTCTTAAAATAAAAGTTTTTATATTTCTTTAATTCACAATTAAACTTAACCAAATAACTGTAAAATAATGAAATAAAAGAACCTGTTTGGCTATGAACTCTTTTACAGTTTCTTCAGTGAGTTCAGTGTCTTTGGATTGAACAATGAAAGCAACAGGAACTTCACCAGCGACTTCGTCATTTTGCCTATCAAATCACAACAAAAGCCAACAAAAATAGTTATATTTAAGAAAAATATGGAGCTTTTTAGTTCCATGAATAAGCTAAATATATGAAGGAGATAAGTAATTACGGGACAACGGCAGCATCAGCAATGAATGGATGGCTTAGTAGAAGGGCTTCGAGTTCTGCTGGAGGCACCTGCAAAAATGTATCAAACTAGTTCTCTTGGTCACCATTAGGGGTGTTAATATTTGACATGATCCAAAAATCTCATGTTAGGGTCAATCTGAACCCGAAACGGGTCGGATTCGGTTCAACAATTTGACCCATTTCAAACCCAAAAAAGCATTGACCCAGCAACCCGAGCTAGATTGATCTGTTTTGACATGAAAAGCTAAGATTGACCCATTTTTGGACCCGAAAACAAGCAGTTTTTTGTTTGCACCGGGTCATTCGGGTAGTGTCGAGTTAACCCGGATCCGAAGCAGGTCGGGTTTGGGTTCGGAAAACTGACACGTTTGCAATAACATGTCAGAATCGGGTTGACCCGAATAGTGCAGGGTTAGTTTCGGGTTCGACCTGAGCCCGACCCATGACCCGAAATTGACACCCCTAGTCACCATTGCTGGACTATGATCCTACGATTATAATCATTCGACCACTGCTTTTAACTATGTCACTTTGACCAATTCGTTTGATTACAATTCTCCGACTACCATCATTTTGTTATAATTCTCTAACAATCATGGCCTGATTATAGTCTCCAGGTTACCGTCGCCAACTGCAACCTCCTGAGTACGATCATCTGACTACATCCTCCTAAACAATCTCACCCGATTAAGACCTTCCAAACATAATTGCTAGTCTATGTCAATGCTCCCTCCATCGCCACCAATATTGAAGCACACCATCACCTACAAAGTTGATGTGTTTCATCGACAGCAACTATGATTCTCAACATCACCATGAAAATTTATACTGAATTCTTGATTTTAAAATGATTGACTTTTAAATATAGCTTCAATGTCATAAAGGTCTTCTAACTTCTACCATGAAATTCATTCTATGCAGTCTATCTTTGCTATACTTATCAACACCTTCTTCAATCATAAATAAAGACATCATTTGAAATCAATAACAACTAGTAGTTGAATCATTTCAATTTGGCTAAAACCCATCATTTTTTTCCTTTTTTTAATGGATTATATACATTACCTGAAAGCCTTTAAATTTGATTAGCTCTTTAACCCGATCAACAATATAAATCTCATCATCATCATCCACGTAGCCGACGTCGCCTGTGTGTAGCCAACCCTCCACGTCTATTATTGCTAACGTGGCTTCTGGGTCATTCATATAACCTGTGGCATGACGCACCTGAATAAATTATCTGAAACTCTAATAGAAGCGTAGAAACTTTTGAATTTTTAAAATTTTAAATAAATTTGGAGATGAATAAAATAAATAGATAATTATTTAATTTTATATTATATTTATCTTAAAATACATTCAAGTGTTTTAGAATAAAAGTTATTGGATTTACTTCAAAATTACTAATTAATTTGTTATGAGAAAAATATTACATAAAAAAGGTTTGTATTGTATTAATTTCAAAACAAATTCAATAATTTTTAAGCCCAACGTACTATAATTTTAATCCAAATATTCTCAAAAAAAAAAAATTCTATATTTTAAAAAATTTATTATGATTAAATTTTGATCAAGATGTGCTCTCCTAAATGTTTTTTAAAGATTTGCATATATACAACAAAATTCTTATATTTCTATATATTTAACCACTAAAATTTTAAATTACCTTAAACATAATTAAAATTAACTTATTTAAAATTAAAATTTTTTTTTTGAACAGATTTTAATATGATTTAGAGTTTAGACATTGAAGTGGTGTAATTTCTAATTTTGTGAAAGTTGTGGGTGGAAAAAAAAAAGAGATATAGCCATATAGGGTCCACTAAATTAATTACCTTTCATGATTTGGGCTCCTCGGATGCAAATCTCGCCAGGATTGTTTCGTCCAAGGGAGAATCCACTTTTAGTGTCTATCACTTTGAGCTCAGCGTTGCGAACTACAGTGCCGCAGGAGCCCGACTTCGCCTCCGTCGGCTGCTTCGCGAAGGCCGGGCACATCGATATCACCGGCCCGGCCTCAGTCATCCCATAGCCCTGCAAATTTCTATTTACAAATATATCCATTGCTCTCCCCCATGAAAATTTGAAGAAGTTTATGTGTATTTTGACAATGTTGGGAGATAATTAGGCTAAGAATTGACCAATTTAAAAAAATAAGTTTAATTTAAAATAAACATGTAAATAATTAATCATTTAATATTTCATTTATCATAAAAATATATAATTTTAAATTTATTATGCAATTTTTATGGAGTAAATAAAATAAAAAATTAACTTAATATTATAAATGAAAATAAAAATATTATACATAAAATTAGGTATGCATATTTTTATAATGTGCTTTGGGCTCTCATTAAATTATGATTTGTTCTATTTTATTAACAGAAAATTATTCCCATTATTTACTAAATTTAAATTAACAAAGCATTCATTTTTTCTAAGATTTTTCAAATTATAATCGTATTTACAATTTTTTTAAAATGTCATATATTTCGTTTTCTCTGTCCAACCAATATTATTTAATGAGCGTCGCTTTTAGCTAATGTTAAATAATGGCACAGCAAATTAATAGCAAAACAGCAAAGATGATTAAAAAAAATAAATTGAAAAAAAAAAAAAAACTTAGGTATTAAACATGTAAATAAATTAGAGTCAATATATATATATATATATATATATATATATATATATATATAATTAAATTTAAAAAGAAAAGATAAAGTGAAATAAAATAAAATAAAATAGATTATAATTAAACAAACACATAACAAAAAATACTTTGTTTTAAAATATTGTGACATGCAGCTCATGTCAATCTATTGTTTGAGAGTTTTGGTGATCAACTAAGGCTTCGTTTGGGACGGCTTTTTTACTGCTTTTTAAAACGAAGTTTTAGTATAAAATTTTTTATTTTTGTATTAAAACTCTGTTTTAGAAAGCAATAAAAAAGTCTTCCCAAACGAAGCCTAAGGCTTCATTTGGGACGGCTTTCTAACTGCTTCGTAAAGCAGCTTTAAGAGTTAGTAAGAAAGCCCTCCCAAATAAAATCTAAGAGGCCTTGAATTCGAAGCTTATATATGAAATATAATATGATTTATGTGCGCTCATTCTTTTTTTTGGGAACAAGGGTATCTACCCACTGGCACTTCAAAAGGAGTACTTGACAGTGTAACTAATTCCTCGGCTGAACTTAACGAGGCCACCCACCGACATTAGACCCACACTTGCTTTGCCACACTGAAGAGGTGAGACCGTAGTAGAGGGGATTTAAACGCGGATGAGAGGTTCCCACCAACCACCCTAAGCCTCAGTGTTGTGCTTTCATTTTAATTGGGTGAGAAGTCCCCCAAAGGCAAATTGTGAATTTTTCAGATAATCTAATTATTATTATTTTGTGTATATTTTAATTAAAAAAATTATTACTTGGGCACGTGACAATATTTTAAAATGACCATGTGGTGTCATGGCTCATGACACCAACTTTTTACTTACCAACAAAGTAAGAAACCAACCAGCTAGCCTGCTCAATTAACACCATAAACCCTAAAAATTACAGAGATGCTTAAAAATTAAAAAATAAAATCAATAATATTTTTTATTTTATATAAAAAATTTCAAATACATTTGTATATAACATTTTATTTATTTTAAAAAAAAAATTACATTTTATTTGAGATGATTGTTATATTTTATAAATATTATTTTAAAAATATTGTGAAAAAAAAAATTACTATGAATATTACAATTTGTGTGATTAAAAAAGAAACCTGGCCGAAGACGGCGTGCGGCAGCCGGCGGCATAGCGCGGTCTGGAGCTCCTTCCCGAGCGGCGCCGCCCCCGATAGTACAATTCTTATAGAATTCAAATCAAAGCTCTCCAGCAGAGGACTTTTCGCCAAAGCTAACACTAGCGGCGGCACTACCGCCGTCGCCGTCACCTTATGCTTCTGTATCAGTCTCAGCATTGCTTCAATCTCGAACTTCGGCATTGTCACAACCGCCGCACCCGATCTCAGCGAGCAAAGCAAAGTAAAGTTGAGAGAAAATATGTGAAACAGGGGAAGAACACAGAGCACAACGTCATCACTTTTCAGAAAAAGATTCGGATTTTCTCCATCTACTTGTTGCGCGATGCTCGTTATCATGCTCCGGTGAGTTAACATCACCCCTTTTGGCAGACCCGTCGTTCCGGACGAGAAAGGAAGCGCCACCGTGTCGTCGGGGGATATAGAATTTAGTTCAGCAAGTTCAGACTCGTTGGCGTCGGAGAGAACGGTGAACGGAAGGCAGGATTTTTCCGGCGGTGGGTCATCGACGGTGATCACCGTTGTTCCAGTTTGGAGCTTATCGACGAAGATGGAGTGGGTGATGATGAGTTTAGCCCCGGAGGTCTTGAATTGCTTCTGAATTTCCGCTGGAGTGCAGAATGGATTGGCCGCGGTGGCGGCGGCGCCGAGGAAAGAGGTGCCCATGAAGGCGAAGGCGAATTCAGGGCAGTTTTGGAGGAGGAGGAGGATTACATCACCTTGTTTAATGCCGAGGGAGGAGAGGCCGGCGGCTGTGCGGCGCGAGAGAAGGTGGGTTTCGGCGAAGGTATAGACTCGGCCGGAGGTGCCCGAAATGAGACAGGGGTTGTCGGCGAAGTCTGAGAGTTTTTCGAAGCAGTAGGTGTGCAGCGGTAGGTGGTTGGAGATGGGAATGTCGGGTAGTCTGGACCGGAATATGACGGTCTCCGGCGGTGGTGACGGTGTCGCTGACGGGGAATTGTCATGTTGAGAGGAGGAGACGCTGATCATGGCTTCTCCGTTTGTTTTTTGTTTTTTCTCTTTAATTAGGCTTAGGAGGTGAAGTTGCGACGGAGATCTGATTAAGCTATCCGATCTGCTGGCCTAAGCTACATTTTAAATGGAACAAAAATAGGGAGGAATGATTTGAAGTCTCAGATCTACTTTGAAACAGTAAAATATTAATTATTTATATATTATATATATTCATCATAAATAAATTTAAATTTTTTAAAAATTACACATTTTCTAATATGAATATTCTATAATTTTATTTTAAATAATTTAAGTTTCTTTTCATAATATTTATAGTTTTATTCTTTAAAATTAACATTAACTACTATAAGAAAAAATAATAATATTATTGTGCTCACCTATCCAATTTTTTTTAGCTATGAGTCTGAGCTCAAGCTTGAGCTCGAAAGCTCAAGTAGAGCCATTCGATTAACTTAAAACAATTATAAAATTAATTTTAAATTAATATTATATAATATATATTAAGCATTTTAACATATTTTTATATTAAAAATTAAATTCTAAAAAATAAAAAAAATAATTTAAAACTAAATAATTAAGCTTAACAATTGAGTCAAATTCTAACTTTCGAGATGAGCTCGTGCCTAAATATTCTTTAATAAGTCGAGCTCAAACTCAATAAGAATTAAACGAGTTCAAATCAGTCAAATAGATACTTGATTAGAATACATAAAAAATTAAAAAAAAATTAAAATTATTCTGTTCTCACATAAAAAATATCAAATAGTTTTGCTATAGATTTATTTCAAAAACACTATTGCAATATTCTTCCTTAAAAAAAAGATTCTAATTCTTTAAATAATTACATTGACAAGAAGCACATGGAGCTTAGGTGCACTGCAAGCCATTTGTGAAGGTATCGGCCGTGCTATACAGTTAAAAAGAGAATATATTTTATTATTATTAGTTTTTTAAATTGATATTTTTCTGAGATTTGGTCAGAATCCCTGGAAGATCTGAGCCGTATATTTGGAGGCAAGCTGGCAAAAGGAGAAGCTGGGTGGGAAGATCCAACGACGAATAATTTTAACCTTGGGAGGAATTAGGTTTGTAAGGGCTTCTCACTTGTGGTAGGTGGGAACTGGGAAGGGGAGAAAGGCATACATACTTTCACCAACCCCACCACCCCACCCTAAATAAATAAATAAATATATATATCATTTTATTAGATTAATTAGTTTTTTTTTTGGTTCTCAAATAAAAATAGATAAAACACTTTTAATTGCCTCGCTATATCAAGAAAGTCTTAAATACAACAACATATATCCTTTGTACGACTATGTGGGGTCGGCTACATGAATCCTTTTTTTTTCATTATGTCATGTTAAGGCTTCGTTTGTGACAGCTTTTTTATAGCTTCTTAAAACATAATTTTAATACAAAAATTTTAATTTTTGAACTAAAACTCCGTTTTAAGAAGCAACAAAAAAGTCGTCATAAACGAAACCTAAAAGTCAAATTCTAGTTTAAATATGATAAAAATCATTTCTAATAACAATAAAAACACTATCGTTGTCAGGTCCTAAGTCATGTATGAGAAAAGAGAAGGATTGCGTTAGGTAGCCGATAACTAGCGTAAAAGTTTGGAGTAATAATGACAAGAAAGTCCTTAGATAAGAGTATCTAGACTAAATTTTGATCATGATGATTTTTAATATTTTTTAATGTTTAGTGTCTTTAATACACAATTACATACATTCATGCTTTTATTGGAGGGTTAAATCACTAATCATTAAGTAATAACGGCAGAGGGTAAAATAATTTATGGCCTATTGGTTGGAGGAGAATATTGTTTTATCCAAAATCTTGAGTTCAAGCAATAAATTTTAGATTTATTGTACATTATTTAAAAATAAAATAAAATAAAGAAAAAGAATTTTAAAGCATATGAATTTGCTTTCAGATGCCTGCAATATATAAATAATCAATTAATTATTATATTATATATACTCTTTTCAAAATATTTTTAATAATTTTAAAATTTTTTTATGATTAAATTTTTGAAAGGGCAATAAATGAACGAGGAGGGTATGAAATTGGGTGCAAAAATTATGGTCTCATTAGAGCTGGTGGTAGTTGGAGAAGCTCACACCTACCTTCCCTTCAATAAAACCAACGACTTTTTTCTCTCTCTCTCTCTCTCTCTCTCTCAAATGCATGAGAGGTCCAACTAACTTTCCTTGAACTATTAAGGCCGAATGAACACAGCCTTTATGTTACATTATTCCTCTTCAACGAAATTATAACTATCAATGAAATTGGAGCATTTGGATAAATTGTCCAAAAGAATTATTTTAATGAGATAACCGTAGTGACAACAAAGGTGTTTTCCCCTTAGGTTCTATTTGGGACGGCTTTCTTACTGCTTCTTAAGACAGCTTTTTTGTACTAGAAAGTTGTCTCAAGAAATAGTAGAAAACCCGTTCCAAATTAACAAAGACTTAGGCTTCATTTGAGACGGCTGTCTTACTGCTTCTTTAAACATATTTTTAGTTCAAAAATTAAAATTTTTAATACTAAGAATCTGCTCCAAGAAGCAGCGAGAAAGCCATTCCAAACGAAATCTTAGTCTAGTCTATATAAGCTCCAATCAATCAAATAGAACATAGTTAAAAACTTCATGATATTGCATGAGGGATCACCGACCACCTTTTGGTTGCTTCCACTGATAGAGAGAAGAGAGAAAATAAAGGGAGAGAGGGAGAGATTTGGAGTAAAAGAAAACATAATAGAACTTTTATTCCTTCTTTTTTCATGTAACTAAAATAAAATGATGAAGTACTTATAAGCCCATTCCTTTAAAAGAGACTGGACCATCTCACTAAAATTGCAATCAAGGGAAAAAAAACTAATTACAAATTGGACCAAACACTAACAACTTCCAAATTTATAGGAGTTCAAGAAAGTAATCCATAGTTTATAATCATGTCTTCTCTGAATGAGGGAAAGATTGGATTTTTGTAATCTTATTCATCTAGTGAATTATTTTAATTTGGCCATGATATATGATATTGACCCTTTTTTTTGTTTTTAGATACATTTTGGTATTCCCTAAGAATTTCTTTAATTATATTTGTGTGTGAATTTTTATGCAACACCAAGATAAACAATTCTTAGTCTACCATTACAAGTCTTTCAGCATACAACGAAGCTATACATCATTCCTTCCAAAATATGTACTATAACTAAGCAAAGTGTTATCACTCTTATTCCTAAGAATAACCATCCCAACACCTTTTTTGATTATAGAACTAATAATACCTTTTTATGTGGATATTGTGAAAATCTTAGCTAATAACTAGGTCTCTTATGTGTGCCCATTCACTATTCACACAAATCCAAGTAGCTTATATGAGAAGTTTTTTATCGTGCAACAAATGTATGAAACATTTATTCTTGTTAGAATAATTAAATATATTAATTATGCGAGACTTCGCAATAATTATTTAAGAATATATATTTAATTATATAAACCATTATGTGGCCCATATATTTGAATTATTGCTATTTAATTATTTATGTTTAAATCGTATTGGTCAAGAAAAGATAATTTGATCATTCGTTTATGAACCGTTTGATCAAATAACTCATATGAGCGGTTATTATAAAATAACTCCTCTGAGTTATTATAAAATAACTCCTATGAGTTATTGTAAAATAACTCATATGAGCGTTTATTGTAAAATAACTCCTAAGAGTTATTTTATAAGTTATTGTAAAATAACTCTCATGAGGAGTTATTATGAAAAATTCATAGGAAATAACTATTGGTCCTCTCTCTCTCTCATAAGGAGGAGTTATCTTGCTCCATAGATGATAAACTCATGATAGAAGAAAGTGAAGGGAGAAGGGAGAGAAACCGTAGTTCGACATTCGACGAATTCAAAATGAATCAAGGTATGTTTTTCTTCCGATTAAAGATTGTGAAAATCATCTTGTTTAAGATCTTGAGGATTTAAGACTTATGTAGATTCAAGTCTTTTTTGTTTCGATTTCTTTTACATAAATTATGATGCGAGTTCTTGCAAGAGTTACAGAACTCTATTAAGTCTTACACTTCTATCTTAATAAAATATCTAAATATTATTAAACATACCATTATTGCAAACCTATATTGCTTTGTAATATCTCCTCACTCTAACATCGTAAATTTTCTAGTACACAATAAAGTTATCAGTCATTTCTTTCATCTTAAGAAAATGCTTAATATGATTAAGCATAATATTATTACCTTTATCAACAATAATAACCATCCTAACACATTTTTTATTATCGGCCTAATTGGCCTATACTACTTAGTGATACATTCTATAAGGTGATTTCTAAGCTCTTATTTCGGCCTAATTGGCTCATTCACTATTCTAAATGAAGAAATTATTTCAATATCTACTTAGGGATGTGTCTAACATGCACTAGAATCTCATTTAAAGGCTCATATAAGTTATTTGGTAAATTGAAAAATTGTGTAGTGAGATGAAAATTTTGAGCTTATTTCATTAGCTAACATATTCAAGTTGCTTTACTCCCTTTGCTAAACTAACTTAACTACTAGCTTTGCTTAGTCTTATTACCAAAATTTGTTCTTAAAAATATAACTTCTATGGTGTTTAAATTTTTCTTTGATGAAAAAAATTCAAAGAAGATATACATCATTGCTATGTTAATACCTGGTGAAGCGGCATGCAGTTGTATATATTTTGACCAAGTCTGGTAAGGGTAACTCATATTAGTTTTATCAAAATAATTTCCACTCATGGTGTTTGAATTTTATAAAAATATATATATCATTTTCCACTCATATTAGTTTTATCAAAATAATTTCTCCCTTTATGTGCAGTCGACCACAGAGAGAGAGAAGGATTTTAGAGAGATAAAGCTAGATTTTGATGCTTTTGATTCATTTTCTATTGTCGGCTCAGCGGCGGGTGGTGATGATGGCCGGCGGTGGTGGTCGCTGGCGGTCGGCAACCGGTGGTGGTGATGGGCGATAAGCCAGCTTGCTTGCGTCGTATGACTTTATTACCTAGAGCGCATTAAAAAATATATAAAGCCAATTAGCCGAGATCAATGAACACATCCATCCACCAAAGTCAAATTTCTTTAAGAATGTTTTTTTGGGGAGAATTAAGGGATAATGTCCGAACTCCCATACACAACACATATGCATGACTACCCATGAGTTGGCAGCCAAAACATTCAACCAACAGACCAATAAAAGCTGCATCATAAAAACAATTTCAATTAGTAAACAAACAATCTTGCTTTCAAAAATCTGGAACTAATCAAACTAAAAAGCGAGAAAGTATTCTGTGTGGACGCTGGATGCAAATTTACATATGGAGGTTAATCAAGTGCAGCCACATAAGCAGTATCGAGCCACGGTACCAAACGAAGGGGTGACATGACACATTCTGGTTGATCTCCGGACGGCATTTATCGTCCACACAGAATAAGTTTTCCAAAAAAACTCTAACACTTCCAATGAAAAATAAAGAAACACAGACTAAAAAGAAACAAGACAGAGATCATAACATGCCCCCCAGCCTCTATAACCATAATTGCCCAATATCATCAGCCATGAGTTTTTAAAATGTCCGCAGCCTAAGCTTAGAAGCTACCAAACCGCCATAACGTTTATGGAAGAAAAGCCAATCATTCGTTATTCTGCAGATAATTAATATAAACAAGCATAGAGTAAGGCTTCTTTATAAAATAATTATTTAATAAAAATATATTGTATTAAAAATTTTGTATTAAAGAATCGCTTTGAAAAATAATAATAATGTTTTCTAAAATAAAATCTTAATCAAGAAAACAAGTGAAGCCGTCCACTAAGATCCCTAAAAATGAAAAATAGTTGCATCAACTAAATTTTGATGCATTTGTATTAGGAGTGTCAATTAAATTTGATTTGAATTCAACCTAAAAAATTTAATTTCTGGTCGACCAGTTTAAAAAAGGGTCGAGTTCGAGCCCTAATTCCTAACCCGTTTGAAATCGGTCACGTTCGGGTTAACCCGCCAGCCCATAAATGACTCGAATTTGACCTGTGTCTTGAAACCCGTAGTCTCGCACCTTGTCATGCAAGCCTATCTCGCCTTGAGGCATGCACTTGCATTGGCTGCCTCACACCTGCACCCACGTTGGCATTGTTGTCCTACCCTTGTTAGCACAGTTGCGCTTGCCGACTCTGGGCCTCGCCCTAGCCCCCTCACCGGCCCAAGGTCGCGCCCTAGCTAGCACCAGCGCTAGCCCCAATGCCCCACCTCTCGCAATTGATGCTCGCTTGTTGGCGGGTCAAGTTGGGTTAACCACAGTTTGGATGAGGCAGGATCGGATAGGGTTGGGTTAACCCGATTGAATGAAACCCAACCTAAAAACCGATTTTGATACCATAATTCTGTCGGCTCGGATCTGAATATTTTAGCGTAATTTTTTCCTCCAATACTAAAATTAAACCGTACAAATAAAAAAAAATTAATGCGGACAACTGTGATTCGGCCCGGAATGGTCCGAATAGAAAAGGCAAATCATCATTCGCGTAGGCATTTTAGTCCAAGATGTCATAATCAAATTTATTTAATCGTATGTACATTAAATGAGTATTATTAAATTTTAAAAATAAATAAATATAACATTAAATATAAATATTTATTTATTATAAAATTATAGTTAATAAAAATAATGTAGAATAAAGCAAAATTGATAGTATGATGATTTTTTTTTTCAAAATATTATGATAAAGAATAGTTATCATATATTTTATAATTTTATAATTTATTTTGAAATGAATATAACATATAAATAATTTTATATTATACAAATTTTAAAACAAATTCAAGAAATTTAAAGCTTTGATTAACTAAAAATTTGAATCGAATAGCTTGACATAATTTTTTTCTTAATATAAATAGAAGATCTGTAATTTTTTTTGAATGTAAATAAATGTGGAAATAACAATAATTTTATTCAAATAAAAAATATGCTGCACATATTAATATAAATGCAAAGTTGATGTCATGGTTATAAGAACAATTAATTTGATATGTCATAAAAAAACCCGGCTTAATCATGCATGAATCTTGATGTATATTTTAACGAAAAACTTTTGGAATTAAATTCAAAATCATATATGTTTTGATTTCTACAAATTTATACTTAAATTGATTGGCTTAAAAAGGCTAGCTTACAAAAAAATCCGATATGAATCTAAATAAGCCCAATTCTAGAGCTTGAAACATAATTAAAAACTTTGGGAATAAATTATAGGATTGAATGGTCTCCAAATTTGGAACTTTTATTTGGACCGGTCACCTGGCGTAGCTCTACGTTCGGACGCCAATAAAATAGTGTCACGTGTTCTCACTATTTACCGCGCGGCCTGACAACCCCGACCCGGAACGGAGATGGGATTGCTATGTTCGTGTGTCGGTATTTGCTTGGTATTGGTTGATTTTGCTCGGCAATAACGAGAAATACCATTCTGTGAAGGCCAACACCGAGCAATACCGAGAAATACCGCGGTATTGCTCGGTATTGGTCTTCACATAGCGATATTTTTCATTATTGTCAAGGAATACCTAGCAATACCTAGAGCAATACCGAGCAATACGCGAACATAGCAATCCGGGTCAAGTCGTCGGGCCGCGCGGTATTGAGTAAGACCACGTGACAACATGTTATTGGCGTTCGAACGTAGAGCTACGTCAAGTCACCTGACCTAATAATTGTTCCCAAATTTGACATATTTATAATCAAATTGAGTATATCGATGAGAAGTCTAACAAAATAAGCTGAAAATTGATTAATTACGACTATATTAAGGCACTTAAATACTGAATGAACTCTCTCTAATAAAAATAAAAATTAATGTGGGTCGTCTAATGGAGTGTTCTGAAAATTTTTCATATTTAGAGGATATATAACTCTAAAAAATCTATAAATATACCTCTATTCTCTACATGAAGGAGACATTTTATTTGAGATTGAAGAGAACTCAAAAAGCTTAAAAGAATTATTAACAAATTTGGTAATCCTAAGTAATTTTTTACAAAAAATTAAGATATTGATGACAATAACTTGTTGTCAAATGGAATCATTAACAAATTAGGATCCTTTTTTACGCAGACTTTATTTTGTAATTAAATTGATCTGCACGAAGTGTTATGCAATGTTAACCGTCCTGCTCACTTTTCTCATTTTTGTTTACTATTGACATTCATTGGTTCTCATGTATTATGGATACAAAAGTGTGTTTGAAGTTAGGGGTGTTAATATATGACACTGATACGGCATCACAAAAATTTGCTTGATTGGGCACGAATCTCGAGGCAAAAGTTAGTTGGAAACTTCAAAAATTAATTCCGAGAGCACTCGAACTCCGATTTCAGCGAACTTATAGTCAAACTGAGCATCTCGGAAATACGAACTCAACGACACCATGTTCAACCAAATCCGAGCCCAAATGGGTCCAAATCATATTTGGGCTCGAAATCATGGACCCGAAGCGCTGTTGGAAGGTTCAAACCACAATTTGAGTTACCAAACGGGCTCTGATTTTGACGAGCTTATACTCGAATCGAACGGCTCGACGAGACGAATCCAACGAGCCCAAGATCACTGAATTCCGACATCACTAAGGCCCTCAAATGACCAACGAACGGTGCTTGATCGTAGGATTCAATATCGGCCATCCATTCAACCACTCCCTATTCGCCCCTGATCTCACACCTATTTACGGACCATGCCACTCCAGAAAATCTATAAATAGAGCCCTCATTTCTCATGAGAGGGGATCCAAGCAAGAGAAGCAAGAAGAGAAGGAGGAAGAGAAGGAGGAAGCTCCTCCTCGACGGCCGCCGGACCACCGCCGAATGCCGGACCACCGCCGAATGCCGGACCACCGCCGGAACCTCCACAGGAACCTCGCCGGACCACCACCGAAGCCTCGCCGGAGTTTCATTGCACCACTTCCTTAAGGTCCGACGTTGAATCCCTACGTCCTGGTAAGACCCCACGTCCTGCTTAAGGCCCGACGTTTAGTCCCTACGTCCTGCTGAAGACTCGACGTCCCGCTTAAGGCCCAACGTTCAGTATCTACATACCGCTGAAGGCCTGACATCCTGCTTAAGGCCCGACGTTCAGACCCGACGTCCTACTCAAGGCCAGACCATCAACACCCGATCTTCCAAGTGACACTGGGTCTAACACCTGACTCCTTGTCTCCTACCGCCTACGGTCCTTCTGACCTCTGTCGCCTACTACGGTCCGTCCGACCTCCATCAACAGACAACGGTCTTTCTGACCCTCGTCTCTTGCCGACTACGGTCCTTTCGACCTCCGTCGCCTATTACGGTCCGTTCGACCTCCATCAACAGACAACGGTCTTTCTGACCCTGGTCACTTGCCGACTACGGTCCTTTCGACCTCCGTCGCCTACTACGGTCCGTTCGACCTCCATCAACAGACAACGGTCTTTCTGACCCTGGTCTCTTGCCGACTACGGTCCTTTCGACCTCCGTCGCCTACTACGGTCTGTTCAACCTCCATCAACAGACAACAGTCTTTCTGACCCCGGTCTCCTGCCGACTACGGTCCTTCCGACTGAACAAACATGTATATGTAACTCCTAACATGTAATGCAATCTATAGTTGCTACATCAATACAAAGCCTTCTCCAAAGAAAGGGCCTCATTTGTAATCGACTGCAAATACTAGTGAATTCATTCAGCCCCGTGGTTTTTTTCCTTTTTCAGGGGTTTTCCACGTAAAAACTCTGGTGTCTCTTATGAATGCTACACCCTCTCACTTATCTGATTGTGTGCTGGATATTCGTACAATGCTAAGACGTTAAACTAAATATTTCTCTACCGCCGCGAATACTCCAGGACGCAACAGACACGATTCAAAAATTTGATTTGAAAAGACTAAAAAATTTTATATTTGGGTCAACCTATTGGAGAGGATAGGGTTCCAGTCAACCCAAAATTCGAAATCAACCTGGAATTGACTTGGATCCTTGTCTTGCACAGCCCCGTAACCCCACCTTGTGGTCTGCGCTCATTCTCGCGCTCGCCCCCACATCCCGTGCTTGCATGCCTTACCTCCATGCTCGCGTTTGCATCCTCGCACTAGCGGTCCCACGCTGGCATGGCTCACCCGCGCTCGCATCCTTGCGCTTGTGCTCTTACCTGTTCGCATCTGTGGGTTAGTGGGTCGGGTCGAGTCAACCTAAAAACCTGAATTTCTGACATGTTTGCCTAGTCAGGTTGGGTTTTGGTCGGAGAAACTCTAGGCGGGTCAAATTGGGTTGGACCCGAACCTAAGCTTGTAAGTGAGCCGACCTAGTTAGAAAGCTTCAAATAAAAAAGCCTGACCACCTGGCCCGCCACACGCCCTAACTTATTTCGTATTTTCATATTCTTCTTCGCCTCACGCCTACGAACAATTATTACGTCCTCCGACCGGATGCAGAGAAACATCCTGTCGCAGGCAAAATCCCGCTGTACCGAGGTGTACCGAGTTTTTTTCGGCGGAATTTTGCCTGCGACCGAATGTTTCTCTCATTCGATCGACCTGACAAAATCGAGTTTATTTTTTAATTCTATTTATTTAAACCTAAATTGAATTTAGGTAAGATTTACATTAATCAATTTAAAATAAATCAATCTTAATCCAGTTTGGGAAAAATAATATGTAAATCAATTTAAAATAAATCAATCTTAATCCAGTTTGGGAAAAATAATTTATTATTTTTTGGAAATAACATTTACCATTTCATAATAATCTTCTAAAACTTTCCAAAAATTAATTGAAAACGGGTCAAAATGGATTGATTTCATATTTCCGAGTCAACTCGAACCCAACCCAATTTACAAACGGGTCAAAATCTCTAATCCAAATCCTAAATTTTTGGATTGATTTCTGATCAGATTTTCAGGTCGACTAAAATTTTGACGCCCCCACCAATGGTTCCTTCATCAGAGTAGATGGTTCCGTTTTACCCTTGCGGCAGCTTGGATGGCAAGGCACATCGAACGGACAGCAATTGCTGACTTTCATGATCAACGGCTGTTTCAGCCATTTCCCTGAAACACCTTCTTCATTCTTAAACCCTACGCTTCTCAAAACCCATATTTTTCCCCAATGACGAGGGCTGCTTTAACGATCAGTAATCGCCATATTCTTAAACCCTACATATCAACAATCCATCGCACGCCAAGAAGGTGGCAACGAGGGGCGGAACCAGCCTTAATTTTCAGGGGAGGCAAATTTATAAGTAAAAATATAGAGATTTTTTTTTTCATATATCATTTTAGTGATAAATGATTATTTGTACTTGAATACATAATACATTTTAAAAATATTATCAGCATCTTATATAATGACAATTATTCTTAAAAAAATTAGGTAACACATCTACACAATTTGTCGGGGGTCCAAGGGGGCAGTGCCCTCTGACGGGGTTCGACCTGCCCTATCAGGTCGCGGGGTCAAGGGGCAACGCCCTTGCGACAGCGCCCCCGGAACAAATTTTGGTTGTAAGGATATTTTTGAATTCTCTTTACTATTTCTCTTTGTATTTTGTTCATTGTTTCTTAACAATAACATCTCTACATAATGTGTTTAGTTATGATGTGGGCAATTGCCTAAAGACCGTAGTATTTTAAAACTTTTAAGGGGGCAATTGCCTAAATTTACTTATAATAACCCTCTACACGATGTATATAATTCTGCTAGGGGGCAATTACCTAAAGAACATAAACTTAGGGGTTGTTTGGTAGCACCCATGATTTGATTTAAGTTAAATTTGGATTTTTGAAATCCTGAGGGACATAAATCGTAAAAACTGTTTGGTAACATTAATTATAAATCCTATTAAATTTAGTGTTACTGTTAGATTATAGAATGGATTTAAAGAGCGTATTCTTCCTCTGGAGCAAACGAATTTTGTAAATCCGTAAAACATTAGGATTTCAGAATTACGGGATTTAGTACGAAAAGGCAGAATTTTTCGTCTACGACAGCTTTCATTTGCCGTGAGATTTGGTTTTGCATTTTACGCGGTTTGGTTGGATTTTGCTCAAATCTGAACTAAATCCTGCTACCAAACAGCAACTTGAGCTGTAAACTGCCTTCTATTTTTTGTAGGTTTTTGAATTCTTGAGAAAGCAAGAAGAGACGAGGCAAACAGAGTTGGCTGCAGAGAAAGCAAAGTTCCAGGCTCTACAATCTCAGCATGAAACCGTAAGTTTGAAATTGGAATTATACTATCTTTGAAGGAGGCTTTGATCTTCCTATGGGGCTGTTTGGTGTTGGATTTGATTTAACTTTAGTGGATTTAATAAATCCTGTAAATTTAAATTTAATATGTCTCGAGACTGTTAAATCTCGAAAATTATTTCGTATGACAAATATTAAATCTTGTTAAATCCTGAAAAATTATTTCGTATGACAAACAATAACGATGAATACCATCATATGAAGACCCAATGCCGAGTTATACCGAGCAATACCGAGTTATACAAAAAAATACCGAGTTTTTCTCAGGAGTTTGAAAAACTCGGTATTTTTTTGTATAACTCGGTATTGCTCGGTATAACTCGGTATTGATCTTCACAGAACAGTGTTCCTCGTTGTTATCAAATAATACCTAGCAAATACTGAATTTTTTGACGGAATTTTAGTGCGGAACGTCCGGTCGGAGGACCTAATAATGGTTCCCTTATAGGGTTTTCTTTTCATCTTCATTTCTTCGTTACTGTTGCTTTTCCTCGTCGCGATTTCTTCGTAGCTCGAGAGTGCCGCTGAACGGAGACGACGAACGCTTGCTCGCAGGACTGCGACCGAAGAAGCGTTAGGAAAACGGCCGGCTGAGCGAGGAATACCACAAATCGGAGAGGCTAGGGCTGCGGCCATGAAAGTATCATTGGTCTGGTTTCTTTTCCCGTACCATGAGCTCATTGCGGAGCAAAGGAAACAATGCAAAAAAAAAAAAAAAAGGTAATGGTTTTGGCGATGCAGAGTTTTCTATGTTTCAAGTGTTCTGATTATCTCCAGGAGCTAGATTTTGCATTGATGAATGGTGGAGATGTCGCACCATTGGGATCACAGGGAGTAACGAAGATACATCAATTGTTTGATTGGACGAAGAAATCCAATCGAGGATTGTTGCTCTTCATTGATGAAGCCGATGCATTCTTATGCGAGTAAGTGATTCTTTTCATCTCTAAATGTTGCCTAATGACACCATTCCATCCAACCATCTTCATAATTAAAATTTCAGACACAACAAAGCTTACATGAAAGCGCTCTCAATGCACTTTTCCGCACGGGTGATCAATCGAAGGACATTGTTCTTGCCCTTGCGACTAATCGATTGATCGGGCGATCTTGATTCTGTTGTTGCACTAATAACTAAGAAAAAAAAAAGCTAATGATGATGAGGAACTTAAATATCTTTTGAAGTAAATGAAAATTCAGTATAATATATAAAACCTAGGATGAAGGTCTGCTATGTTTAATCATTTACACAGCCAATGGAAGGATATAAATACAAGGAACAAACCCAGAAAATGAAACCACATTGTATTGAGTAAATTAATTCTGCTTCAAGTTTTTGACCCTCCTTCAGCATTCTGGTCTTTTGCTTCGTTGTATTCTTCAAGGAGATTTATTAGGTTACCCTCAGGGGCACTAACAGAGGGCAATATAGCACGTCTTGGTGTAGACCGAGGAGTCTTAGCTACAGCTGCTTCAGGTGAAAGCTGTGATCCTTCTTTAACTACCGGCAATTCAATCCTCATCCTTGCACTCACAGAAGTCATTCTTTCTTTCCATATTCTTCCATCCTGGAAAAAAAAAAATCAGAAACTTATAGCTCTCTGATGATAGAATCCAGAGAATAATAGGTTTTAATCAGAAGGGATAACATGGCACAAGAACAGGGGGCGCAAGGGACACACTACAACAATCAGTTCTACAATTTTGATCTGTAAACGCTTGTAAATCTCAAGTATTTTCTATCAATCTTCGTAAAACAGCGAGAAACTCTTCCCAACTCCAATGAAAATAAGGAAAAACAGTAGATTTTATTGCAAGAAATCAACTAACGGAAGAAAACAACAAGTACAAGTGATCCTCTATTCGAGAGGAGGATCAATCTCTCTCAATTTCTAGACGAATCTAGAGCCCAAAAACCTAACCTAAGAGATCCCAAAATCAGCAAAATTCAAGATGCCCTAACCCTAGGAAAATAAAGTATTTAATGTATACAAATTAAAAGGAAATCCCTAAACAGTCTATACATTCAAATTTCTCTCCCAAACCCCTCAAAAATCCTTCCTAAAATGCTTTTTTAGCTCCTGTGGTGTGTGCGGCTAAAGCATGAGGCGGAGGCATTCCGCCTCGTTCGCCTGGGCCGTTCCTGCATGGACTGGCCGGATCGGCGGGACCGGCCAGATTGGTCTAACAGTATATGGGCACAACAAAAAAGTTCATCAACTATTGTAATTTGATTCCTGACATATTCATGCAAGAGAATGAAAAAATCTGTGCCGTTCAATTGGCAAAGAATGTCATAAGAAAACAAGTAGAAAGGTGGGGTTGTAAATGAGCCAAGCTGAAAAATAGACGTGTTCAGCTTGTTTATTTTATTTTATGTTGAGATTAGGCCAATTTGAAGATGATCCAAAATTTAAGATTTTGTTTCTTATTTATTATTTATTTCTCAAGCACAAACCATAATCAAACTTAAATAAGTTGTACAGAGGAAGATCCTGTTTTAAAATTAATGACCTCTTTATCTGACACAAACTGGTACATAATTCATAATAGAGTACATGACAGTCAAGTTTTAGGGGCTTAGGTTTCATTTGGGATGTCTTTCTTACTGCTTCTTAAAGTAGCTTTTAATTAAAAAATCTGCTTTAAGAAGGTAAGAAAGCCGTCTTAAATGAAGCCTTAGACTGTTGGTTCCTCGCCTTTTTAAGAAAACCTCACATTTCTTACGGATTAAAACAAAAGAAAAGCATTTATGATGCTTAGGAACTAAGCCTATGCGGTCATAGTTTTCTGAAGACCTAGCGTTCTCCCGTCGATCTGTAGATCTTGAACTCAGTATAGTTGTGGAGATTGTTGATGCAGAGGAAGCATACTTATATGAACTTTAGTCAAGAGCATGAACAAAAATGAACTTTTAAAATCAGACTTAGGCTTCGTTTGAGATGGCTTTCTTTCTGATTCTTAAAGCAGCTTTCTAGTACAATTTGTACTAGAAAGCTGCTTTAAGAAGCAGAAAGAAAGCCGTCCCAAACGAAGCCTTAATTAGCCAAGAGCATGAACAAAAGTGAACTTTAACAAAACAAATATCAAGTTGTTCATTTTATGTATTACTTCGCTAGAATCTGTCTATACACACTAAAATAGTTTCTCTACATGCAGGAACCTCAGAAAAAACTCTTTGAAATTTGTCTAAGAAGCTTAAAATTTACTAATAACTCAATTCATGACAAAGTCAATGATTTACACAGATCTGGCAGGAAGTGTGAAAAATCCTTAGTCAATAAGAATATGTCCCAAAGCCCAGATTGCCAACTCAAAAAATAAGAAAATAGTACAATTCATGGAAGATCATCCATGTAACATTGCTGCTAAATGCTAATGGGTAAGTAGCCAAATAGAATAACTGCACTTTCATTGTAAATTCAAAAAAAGAGTGATTTGGACTGTTCAAACCTTTCATGCCGAGTCACCATCTAATTGAAGCTGTAACAACCAAGCTCAAGTTAGCTAATTCTTGTAAAAAATAGACTGTTCAAGACCATTGCATTACATAATTCCCACCATATCAAACTACTCACAGAAAACAAAAAAACTTATAGAGCAAGGAAGAGGCTTAATCATCTATCTAATAGCTAGTCATGTGATAAACAAAAGTAGGGAAGCCTGTAAATTTAGCACAAATTATTGAGAAAATAACAGAAATAAAGGCTTCGTTTGAGATGGCTTTCTTATTGTTTCTTAAAGTGGCTTTTCACTGCAAAAAATTTAATTTTTGCACTGAAAGCCGCTTGAAGAAGCACAAAGAAAGCTGTATCAAACGAAACCAAAGAATACATTTTGGAGCTTCCAGACTGTCCCATACTCACATTTAGTATGGATGGCTCGGGCATAGGACATCGCACCGGCTGATCATGGTTGAGAGGCTCTATTGGGTGTTCAACTGGTTTAAACTCTACAGCAACCTCAAATCCATGGGTTGTAGAAACAGGAATTGGAATGTTTACCTCCAAGCTCTGTGCCCTTTCTCTCACATTCTGTAAGATGTCACAGTACATATACCAAATAAGTACAGAAAAATCTTAGTAGAAAAAAGCATTCTCAACAGTCGCTTAGTGGATTAAAAAACAGGGATATGGTTGCCAATATTGAAGAACTAAAATATCTATATCAGTCAAATCAAAAGCACTTAATCCAACTCGATTATAAGTCAAATCAAGCACAAAAATCCCCAATTTCTGCCATCCCAAACTTTCTCGCTCAACAATACCTGATATAGGATCAAATTAATATCAAATCATAGCTATACATAACGAGAACTGCTTGCTTGTTGCCCTAAAAAAATCCAAATCCTGCTATGCTTGCTTCTACCGAGATCAAATTACCTTTCCACTGGTCGTAAATCACATAGGCAGATAAAAATCAAAATCGAAAATTTTACTACTCTACAACAATAATCAGACCCTCGCGCGCGAGAAAAAGAATGAAAACCTAAATCTCAAACTCCCGCAATTTAAAAGACCGATGCCCAAAACCTTACCGCTGCGCTCTGAGTCCTCCTGTGTCCGCTCCTCGAAGAGAAGCGAGAGAAGATTCCAACCATATCCTTCTCTTCTCCTTCTTCTTCTTCTTCTTCTTCTTCTTCTTCTTCTCTTCTTCTTCTTCCCACTTTCAAAGCTAAACCCGAACCATTTTGCTTGTATCAAGAATAGAAAGAAAGGTAAGTGACCGTAACCACTCCACCGGCTAGATAAAGCGCGACCGAACGGATTGGTTGATCGCCTAATACAGGGAGGTGAGAGTAGGCGAATAAAGCCAGCCAGGTAATGGCTTCTCGCTTCCCAACCGATCGTCCATTAGAAACCGGAGCTCCAAATAGATGAGACAACGAAGAAAGAAGGAGACGGGAGAAAAGAGGTCAGTTATCCCTCGAGACAACTAGGTGCCCTAACCTACGGTCTAGATGCGGCCACGTGAACCGACAGCCGTGGCGTGGACGGCAGCTGAACGGGGGACACGGAAGGCGTTGTTTGGGCATTTATTAGTTCCAGATTACAATAGCTTCGTTTTTCTCTCTGAGGTGGGTCCGGATTAATTGACTCTAATCTCGATGTAGATTCATACACGTGTCATTCCACTGGTACCTTCGAACTGTTTAAAAATTTCCGATAAGAGTTGAAGATCTCACCTCGGATATCGGGCGTTGAGATTAGAGCTCGGAGCAGTGGACGGTGGATAATTGGGATGATGTTGTTATTGTTGTTGTGGTGATTAAAAAAATTAATGGAATAATAATAGGCTGATAAATTATGAATGATTGTCCAGTTTCAACAATCTCATGCTTTATAAGATGCTTTTTCAACAAAGTCGTCATAAAACGTTAAGGTTATATTTGGAATAGTTTTTTTTAGTGTTTTGTAAAGCAGTTTTTTAGTATGAAAATTATTCAATAAAAAAATTTTATATTAAAAAGTTGTTTTAGAAAGCAATAAGAAAACTATCTCAAATAAAATTCAAGTAAAAGTGTACTAAAATAAATAAAATTCGTTTGCCCAAATATAAAAGATAAGAAAAAGATCTTTTAGATTGTTGATGTAACTCTTTATTTTTCGGGATTACAAGTCAAGGATCAGCTAAAATTAAAGAGTAATGTGCTCGAATTTTATAAATCAAGGATCTCCATATCTTGATGTTTATAATAATATTGAGCATCTCAATGAGAAGAATCCAATGAGCACAAAATTATTTAATTATGATCACTTAATATGATATCGTCTCAGGCTAATTAATTTCTAATCACTGCATATTCTTTATCATTTACGCATGATATATGTAGATTTACACTAAATAAGAAATATCGTTTATGTATAAGAGAAGATTGTACATACCATATAATTTTCATTTAAAAGTGTATCATTTAGTAAAACATGTAATTTTCTTTTCAAAACTTGTATATCAATATAAGATTCCATTCAATAATATTTAGAATTGCTAATAAATAATAAATACAACTAGTTCAGGTGTAATTGTACATGCAAGAGACTTAGGCATTTGTTTTTCAGAATTTCAAAATCTACATACCTAAATAATAATTTTCTCTCCTCATGCACAGTTTGTTTCCTCAAAATTTCCCCTTCTTATACACATCGGGATTCCTAAATAATAATTAAATATATTTTAAAGAAAAACTTTTTAGAAAATAAATTTATACTTAAAATACAATTTCTTAAAATCTTCATCAATTTTTCTTTTTCCCCTTCTTTCCTCTCCTCTTCTTTTTCTTTTTATTCCTTTTTTTTTTCTTCTTTTTTTCTTTCCTCTTCTTCGTCTGATTTCCTTATCTTTTGTTTTTCCTCTTACCATCACTAAGTTACTTAAATGCATA
This sequence comes from Dendrobium officinale, assembly GCA_019514585.1. Taxonomy (NCBI): domain Eukaryota; kingdom Viridiplantae; phylum Streptophyta; class Magnoliopsida; order Asparagales; family Orchidaceae; genus Dendrobium; species Dendrobium officinale. Next base: position 5,369,019 of record CM033685.1, on the reverse strand, counting down.
TGGAACGATGTATGATTGAGGGAAACACTATGAGTTGTTTAATGGGGTGTTTTGAATTTTGATTATATTAATGGGGCATGCTAATTTTTTTTTTTTATAAATAAACCATACTCTTTAGATGAGAGGAGAATCTACAGTTTAGACTGGGCTTGAGATTTAAGAGAGCCCAGAGGCTCTAATAATCTCAAAGTTCCACTTGAGCATCATCATTGAGGCACCAATCAATCGATACCATTAGAACACCGCATGACTATTATTATCACATTGCCATCACTTGATAATTATCTTCCAACCGTTATCGTTCAACTACTATCCTCCAACCATCATCACATAACTACAATCCTCTGATCAATGACGCTTGATTATAGTACTCCAATCATCATTGTCTAACAAAAATCCTCAGACCTCCATCACTTGATTATAATCATTCGACCATCATTATCTAACTACGTTTCTCTGATATCTATTGCTGACTACTATCCTCTAACTTACAGTCCTTTGACCATTGTCACATGGCTACACCGATGACCACTGACTTGATCAACTGCCATCACTACTAATGCCAACATGCATCATGTTATAAGATCATTGCATTCCATCAACATTAAATCTTACTTCTAATGTCAGTATCATGACTTATGTTAGACTTCTTGATTTTTGATCTCCCCTCCTCAAAAGAGGATGAATAAACATACATCAAAAAGCCTCTTAAAGTTATCTTTCATGCCACATGACTCTTCTAACTTTATCTACATAGCATGTTCTATACATTGTATGATTACTACATTGAATCAATGCCTTCCACAAAGAAAGATATCATTTGTAATCAATGACAAACATTAGTTGAATCAATATTGTTGGGCCAAGCCCGTGGTATCATTCCTTTTCTTGGGTTTGGAAACTCTAATTTCTTTTTCAATTCTTGCACTTATCTCTTATTTATGCATATGTTGAAACTTTGTGTAAATACTAAGACAATAAACCCTTTAACTATACTATCACGAATATTCTAACATGTAACGTTTGCAATGGATGCAATTTAGGATCAGAGATGGAGATTGAGATTATTTTGTAACCTTATATAAAGGCCAAGCTACGTGTTGACAAATCTTTCATCTAGTTGTGCATCAAGTACCGATCGTCTCCGAACAATTTCAATTTCAAGTTTGAATTTTACTCAAAACTAAATCTTTATAATCCCATTTTCTTTTATGACTATCACTATTATGCATATTTGAGAATTACTTTATACTCGTTTTCTATTAGTGAATACATAACCTCTTTGTGCATGGATTCATCCCAGCATTAATGTCTTCTTCCTTACCAAAATTTTGCCATTGGGAAGTGTTGGTATGTCTTTACTTAATCATGATATTCTTTTTTTCTTTTTTTCTTTTCGGATAGATTTTTTTTAATGCCTTTATTAATACTTTTATAGTGTTAACCAATATTTATTTATTTGTTTATTATAGGTTTTATTTGAGATAACTTTTTTATTCCTTTTAAAATATTTTATAAAAAATTAATTTAAGAAACCATAAGAAAACCTTTGCCTTAAGCTACACAAATCCCTTAAATATACTACCTTGAAATTATAACTTGCCCCTACCTTCAAAAACACTGATTTGAGCGCGGCCAGTCTTCATTTGCCAGAGCAATCAAGACGGTCTCTTGCCAGAGCAATCAAGACGGTCTCTTGCTCTGATGGCCTTGACGGTACCTCTTCCACCGCCGACGACGACAATCATGGAAGACTTGCGCGTCCGTCGCCATGCCGCACTCCGCCGACTAGACTCCTGCTCCACAATGCTTGAGCTTCGGCAGCACCACTCCCAACTCGTCCGCCTCGGCCTCTCCTCCGACAACGACGCTGTCGGCCGCCTCCTCCGCTTTTGCGTCCTCTCCCCAGCCGGCGAATTTCCATACGCCCTCCGCCTCTCGCAATTCCTCCCTCATCCCGACGCCTACATCTTCAACACCCTTCTCCGCTCCCCCTCTCTCCCATCCCCACTTCATCTCTACATCCAGATGCTCCTCCGCTCCGTCCAACCCAACCACTATACCTTCCCCTCCCTCCTCAAATCCCTCTCTTCCGCTGGATACGCCCAATCTCTCACCGCCGGCCTCCAGGTCCACGCTCACGTTCTCAAGCTCGGATTCCACCCCGACACCTTCTCACAGAACAATCTTCTGAATTTATATTTTACGTTCGCTCTCCCGTTGATGCCCGCCGCATATTCGACAAAATGCCTCACCGGGGGACGTTGTGTCATGGACAACAATGATCACAGGCCTCTGCCGCCTAGGCCTGATCGACGATGCTCGCAACCTATTCGACAACATGCCTGAAAGAAACTCCGTATCATGGAACGCCATGATGTCAGGGTATGTACAGAATCAAAGTTTCCACCAAGCATTCCAGCTCTTCTATCAGATGCAGGACAATGGAGTAGAGCTCGACAAATTCTCCGCAGCAAGCATGCTGGCTGCCTGTGCAGGGCTCGGAGCATTAGAGCAGGGCCAATGGATTCACAAACAGATTGAAAGGAACCAGATTGAACTCGATTCGAAACTCGCCACCACCGTCATAGACATGTACTGCAAGTGTGGATGCTTGGAGAAGGCCTATGAGGTCTTTGATGGCTTGAAAACTAAAGAGCTTTCATCTTGGAATTGCATGATTGGAGGACTAGCAATCCATGGCAGAGGTGAAGAAGCCATTAATCTATTCAAAGAGATGGAAAAGGAAATGGTGAGACCAGATGATATAACTCTCGTCAATCTCCTCAGTGCATGTGCTCATGCAGGCCTAGTTCATCAAGGGCGGCACTTCTTCAATTACATGTCTAAAGTTCATGATATTGAACACAAAACAGAGCATTTTGGATGCTTGGTGGACCTATTAGGGAGAGCTGGCCTGCTACTAGAAGCTAAGAAGGTGCTCGATGAAATGCCCATTGAACCAGATGCCAGTATTCTAGGTGCTCTACTTGGGGCCTGCAGGATTCATGGCAATGTTGAACTGGGGGAACAAATTGGCCATAGGGTCATTGAGCTCGATCCAAACAACAGTGGCCGATACATTCTCCTCGCTAATCTTTACACAAGCGCTGGTCGATGGGACGATGTGGCCAATGTGAGGAGGTTAATGAACGATCGAGGGGTGAAGAAAGAAGCAGGTTGGTCAATTATTGAAAAGAATGGTGTGGTGAACAAATTTATTGCTGGAGGGAAGTACCATCCTGAGACCTCCCAGATTTATGCCATGGTGGAGAAGATGCTGGAGAGAATCAGACTGGTTGGCTATGTGCCTGATAGAGGTGGAGTGTTCAATGGCTTTGAGAATATGGAGGAAAAAGAGAGTCCGGTCTTCTTTCACAGTGAAAAGCTGGCAATTGCTTTCGGGTTATTGCACACAAAGCAGGGAGAAACGATAAGGATTTCTAAGAACTTGAGAGTGTGCAGAGATTGCCATGAGGCAAGTAAGCTCATTTCCAAGGTTTATGAGAGGGAAATTATCGTGAGGGATCGTAATAGGTTTCACCATTTCCATGGAGGGCAGTGTTCTTGCAAGGATTACTGGTGAGGTTGACTGTGATTTTATTGTTTGATAATTAATAATTCTTTAATCCTTGATTTTATTGGTAGGAGGAATATCGGCATCTCCAACTGAAAATCTCTTTTTTCACTCCAAAATGCATTGAAACTAAAAAATGGCATGATTCATCTTCAATAGAACTCCATTTTGAACCATTAGTAGAAGGTAACGGTTTTTCTCATCTTTCGCTGTTTCTTCGACAAATCCGGTAGGGTATAAAAATAATGCAGGTGAACAGTGCTACGCCAATATTAGTGTCGCACTGTTCTCCCGGAATCAAATACCGTAAATTTTACCGTTCAGCTAGAGCTGCAAGCGACGCCATTCATGCGTTTTGAGTTCGGTTGGAGAAGGCCTAAGTTGCAGAGGATAATATCATCTTGTAAGCTGGTGACTGATGTGCTCACGTGAATCAGATTAGAAAGTAATAAAAAAAAAGTTTGAAGAGTGAGTTTGCTGAGTAACACAACCTTAGAATTCAAATTCCAAAATTAAAAAAAATAAAACAGAGAGCACCGACACCATGAGATCAGATTTCATCAAGTGGTTTGGGCACCGCAAGCGAGATGAATTTGAAGCTTACTCTGCCCAACACTGTTGAGCTATGGAGCTTACCCACTGTTTTCCATGGCTGAAAAGCGCAAGCAGATATGTGATCATCATACTAAACTCAACTTACAGGGATCTTCACTGAAGAAACCAGAAGACGTTAACATATAGAATGTAAAGAGTCAAGCTTTGCCAATTCCGCTGACGATGGTCGCCGCCACAGGCGGCGGCCCAATGGGCTTCTGCAATAGTGCAGTTAGGTAAACCTCGCCGTATTTGGTCCCGCCGGAATCGGTCTTGTTCCCCACCGCCCACTTGATTCTCTTGTAACCCAACCTCGCAATTAGGGGTCCGTACACCGTGTCGAGATCAGCCGCCTTGCAGAAGAAATGGTCGACCCACAGCAGTCCTCCTGCCTTGAGAACCCTATCGGCGTCAAACATGAGGAACTCGAGCGCCGGCAACGGGATCCATCGGTTGACTGCGTGACCAGTGCGCACCAGATCCATGGCGCCGTCGTGAACGGGGAGGCGCTGCTGAAGTGGCGCGTGGAGGGGAACGACGCCGCGCAGGGCAGCAGCCTCGCTGTAGGGCGCCCCGAGGTTCATGGTGGTGGTGAGGAGAGTTGCGTTGAGGGTGAGCTTGAGGCGCGCTGCGAGAGTGCCAGTGCCGCCGGCGATGTCGAGGCCGAGGCGAATGGGGGCGGCACCGGCGGCGTTGGCGATGGCGAGGAGCTGGTGGAGGGGAAGGTCTAGGGCGGATCGGGCGGAGAGGAAGCGGGAGGATTCGGTGGATTTGAGATCGAAGCCAAGGTGGGATGGGAGACAGGAGAAGGAGCGGCAGGGGGAGGTGGGAGGCCAGAGAACGGCGGCGTCGGGAAGGGAGGATGGGAAGGGGTGGGATGGGAGGGAGGAAGGGGGGAGAGGTTTGGGAGGCGTTGGGGAGAAGCAGCGGCGCCGGGGAAGGGGGTGGCAGCCGCGGAGAAGGAGGGGCTCGGCGACGGAGAGAGAATCGCGTGGGCAGGGAGAAAAGGGGGTGTAGTTCATGTAGAGGTGGAGGAGGTCGGGGTGGTCGGAGCAGGAGGAGGCGATGGGGGCGATGCGGGAGTAGAGGAGGAGCTCGGGAGGGGGAGGAGGGAGGGAGGAGGAGGCGCCGGAGGAGGAAGTGGCGGAGCGTATGCGGGTGAGGTGTGAGATGGTGGCTCGGATGGTGTGGAGTTGGTGGAGGAGATGGTCTGGTACGGGATCAGTGTGGGGAGCGGCGGAGGATGGGGAATGGTTGCGGAGGGAGGAGAGGTGGTAGAGAGAGAGGATGTTAGCGGCGACCATGGCCACCAGGAGCAGGAGGTTTAGCCCCATCCCTACCCCCATTCTTTCTTTCTTCATCGTTCTCCGACTGATCTTGCTAAGCAGCTAGCTATGTGATACTCTCTGGCTCTCTGCAGTGAAATGGCTATAGCTATTAATATGTAATTTTTTTTTGGGGTAAATAATCAAACTATTTTGGCTTTTTCCACAAATATATATAGAGTGTGTATACTCTTCACATATTCGGACGAGTGGCTTGATATGCCTTTATGCAAAACATGAATAAGTTTGAATTGTAATTTATTTATTTATTTATATTTGAAAATATTTTATTATTATTATTATTATTATATATTGATACGTCATCACAAAATTAGCTTGATCGAGCACGAATCTCGAGGCAAAAGCTAGTTGGAGACTTCAAAAATTAAATCCGGGAGCATCCGAACTCCGATTTCAACGAGCTTAAAGTCAAACTGAGCGTCTCAGAAATACGAACCCAACGACACCAAGATCGACCCAATCCGAGCCCAAATGAGTCCGAATCAAGGGTTCAAAGTGCTGTCGGAAGGTTCAAACCGCAATTTGAGTTACCAAACGATCTCCGATTTTGACGAGCTTATACTTGAATCGAACGGCTCGACGAGACAAATCCAACGAGCCCAAGATCACTAAATTCCGACATCATTAAGCCCTCCAAATGGCCAACGAACGGTGCACGGTCATAGGATTCAATATCGGCCGTCCATTTGACCACTCCCTATTCGCCCCTGATCTCACGCCTATTTACGGGCCATGCCACTCCAGAAAATCTATAAATAGAGCCCTCATTGTTCACAAGAGAAGATCCAAGCAAGAGAGAGAAGAAGAGAAGAGAAGGAAGAAGAGAAGGAAGGAGTTCCTCCTCGACCACCGCCGGACCACCGCAGAACCTCGCCGGACCACCGCAGGAATCTCGTCGGACCACCGCCGGACCACCGCAGGAACCTCGTCGGACCACCACAGAACCTCGCCGGAACACCACCTTAAGGCCCGACGTTCAGTCCCTACGTCCTGCCAAAGACCCGACGTCTTGTTCAAGGCCCGACACTCAGTCCCTACTTCCTGCCAAAGACCCGACATCTTGTTCAAGGCCCGACACTCAGTCCCTATTTCCTGCCAAAGACCCGACGTCTTGTTCAAGACCCGACACTTAGTCCCTACGTTCTGCTGAAGACCCGACGTCCTACTCAAGGCCCGACATTCAGTCCCTACGTCCTGCCAAAGACCCGATGTCTTGTTCAAGGCCCGACACTCAGTCCCTACTTCCTGCCAAAGACCCGACGTCTTGTTCAAGGCCCGACACTCAGTCCCTATTTCCTGCCTAAGACCCGACGTCTTGTTCAAGACCCGACACTTAGTCCCTACGTTCTGCTGAAGACCCGACGTCCTACTCAGGGCCCGACATTCAGTCCCTACGTCCTGCCGAAGACTCGACGTCTTACTTAAATAATTGATTGTAATTTGTTCACCCCTGGTGGTGATTCAGTCCTTTGTAACCAACTCAAAATCTAGTGGAACCATTTTCAACTGGACTAGGCCTCGTGGTTTTTTCCCTTTTAAGGGTTTTCCACGTAAAAAATCTTGTGTTCTCTGTGTGTGCTAGTTATACGTACAACGCTAAGACGTAGAATTAAATCTCTATCGCCGCGTATTTTCTAGCCCGCAACATATATATTTTTTTTAATTTGATAAAACATTATTTAATGATAATTTAGTTATTTGTTTAATGATTTATCTTATATTTTTAGAGAAACTTTAATTTGCACATCTCATAATTTATGAAATTGCTTAAATATCCATGTTATGATTTTAAGGTGAGAAATTGTCTAAAGTTGATTTTGTAAGAAATCACTCATAATGAAGCATGACCTCTTATATTCGATTGTTCGCTATACTCAATGAGTAATTTAAAATTGGTTCAAACTTTTATCATTAACATACTATTGTCGATTGTTATTTGTCACGAACTACTATTCTCCCTCACACATCAATGAACTTGTAGATATATTCGTCAAGAACTCGTTACAGGATATGTAATGAAGAGTTGATTCTATTAAGCTTGCGTATGTGAAGCATGAGTTGCACTCCATAATACTTTACCAATCCTTATATCATACTATTAAAATTATGTGCAAGCACTTATAACATTAATTAATGAACTTGACATTTGTTAAGGGTAATGGGCAATACTAATATAATGAGTAATCAATCATTTAATATTCATTTTAAAATCTTAATCTTATTTCCCTTTAGGTGCATTCAAACATATATATGAAGATTGCTACATGTAGCTCACTGATGATAGCTATATATATATATATATATATATATATATATATATATATATATATATATATATATATATATATATATATATATATATATATATATATATATATATATATATATATATATATATATATATATATATATATATATTGGGAACGGGGTTATCTACCCACTGCCATCTTTCGAAAGAGGTGCTTGACGGCATAACTAATTCATCGTCGAGTTTACCAGCAACCAATCTCATAAGTGCAAGACTCACAGTTCTTTTCTCTCCACTTAAGGAGTCGTGACGTATGAGAGGGGATTCGAACTTGGGATGGAGGGTTCCCAACCAAGCACGCCCACCAACTCACCTAAGCCCGGTAGGGTCTATATCTATATTGATTTATAAGGCTCTCTTTTGCCACATGTCTATAAGAAAAACTAGCCGGTCCACAAGACTATAAAAAACCAACATGTTGGCATCCAACCAATCGTTTCATTTACATGTAATGCCAAAATCCAACAAAGCAGCAAAAATTACAAGTAATTAATTTATCTACATTTAGAAAACTTGTCTTTCAAAATAAAGTTAATAATGTCATTAATTTTATCTTAAATGCCCCTTATATTTGGTCATATTCCTAGCTTTTCTCATGGGCCATAAATAAGTTGTGCAAAACTAAGGCTTTGTTTGGGAGAAAAATTAAAAATTTTGTACTACAAAGTTGCTTTAATGAGTAAGAAATCCGTCTTAGATGAAGGCTAAGGCTTCGTTTAAGATGGCTTTCTTACTACTTCTTAAAGCAGCTTTTTAGTACAAAAATTTTAACTTTTATACTAAAAAGTTATTTTAAACAGCAGTAAAAAAATCGTCCCAAATAAAGCTTAAATGTAATATGAGAGTTAGGCTTTGTTCCAAATGAGTTCTTAATTCTTTTCTAAAGCAGCTTTTTAGTACCAAAATCTTTTGAACTAGAAATTTTTGTACTACAAAAGTGCTTTAGAAAACATTAAGAAAGCTGACCCAAATGAAACCTTAGTGACATGATCTTAACCTATATCTTTTACACATGAAAATATTAGAATATTGTAGCCCACATCTTAATTAACAGGAAAGCAAAGTTTTACGAAAATATCAGAATTCCATTTGTTTAAAATTTATAGTATAATAACTTTCTGGGCAGATATTATTCATAATAATTCTAGCTTTCACGAAATCCACTATGATTTACAGAAATGATTTTCTTCAAAATAAGGACAAGTCTATGAGCAAAAAATTCAGAAAGAACTTGTACAGCCAGAATGTAAACGGTACTCCGTAAACATTGACATTAAGTTGGCGATATAATAGCTATGATCTGATGATCTCTTCCTTTTGCAACAAAAAATAGAATAAAAGAAGAAAGAAGCAAGCAAGAAATACCTTCATAGAGATCGGGTCTGCGGCCGAGTGGTCGACGGAAGAAATTCCTCCCATCTTATCCGGGCTCGAATCCCCTAACCGTCCCATAAAAACGAAATACTCTGTATGACCATGCCAAAATGGGCAATATCATGATACTAATTGTTCTTGCGGAAGTGATTTGGGTCTCCATCTCTCTTGAATTCGGTCTTTGATTGCAGTTTCCTGTCAGTTAACAGCAACACGCATTGGTTATCATATTACAAATTTAAATACGTTGATAACCAAATCAAACGTTTGGACAGGTCTCAACTTACCATGATATGACAGCCCTCCTCAAACTTTTCAAGAAAACCTGCAACCCAGCGATCCGCATTCTCCAACCATTCATTGTGAACAATCCCTGCTGTCTTTGCTACCGTATGAAACTAAAGAATGCCAAGGAAACTATCATGATTTCCATGAAACTCCATATAGATCAAACTGAATTAAGGTAGCACTCTCTTCAAATTATTGGTCATTTCTTCAAATAAAAAGCGGAAAATTGCTTTTCAACTATACTTTTAGGCTTCGTTTGGGACGACTTTCTCGCTGCTTCTTGAAGCAACTTTCTAGTACAAAAAATTTAATTTTTGTACTATATAACTGTTTTAAGAAGCATCAAGAAAGCCGTCCCTAACGAATCCTTAGGTTTCATTTGAGACGACTTTCTTATTGCTTCTTAAAGTAGTTTCCTAGCACAAAAATCTTAGCTTCCTAGTACAAAAACTTTAATTTTTGTACTAACAAGCTCCTTTAAGAAGCAGAAAGAAAGCCGCCTCAAACAAAGCCTTACTCTACTGAACAAGTGGATCTAAGGTAGTATCCATTTAATTTCTATACCGTTTACATTTCCATTTTCATTTCATACACTTTCAATTCCAACAAAACAACCAGAGCCTAAAGTTTGAGAGTATCTAAACAAAAAAAATTCAGTCTCACCCTAGTCCCTTATGAAGCCCTCAACAAGATAAATCTATCATGCTGGAAATAAACGAAATATTTGGTCTGTTATTTAAAAAGACAGCAAGTTTTATAGCATTGATCACCAAAAACCATATAAATCCACCAATGTTTAAAATTGCGTATTCTGGTATTGAGGCGTTTTTCATTCGTGAGGCGAGGCGTAAGCCTCAAGGCGTTTTGAGGCGTAAGCCTCAAAATCAAAAGATTGCGTAAACATAAAATGATAAATTTTTTATATACTAATGAGTGAATAATATAAAACATAAAAAAACATAAGATATGAAGTGAAATCAAGATATCTCAATAATAAGACAATATGAAATATAGTTCAACTCAAAATTCTATCTTTTTCAAATCTCAGTATTCTTTTCATTAAAATATAATTTCAATTTCCAAAAATAAATAGCAATGACATATCACATAAGAACTCATAAGTCATCAGCACTATCATCAATAAAGGTTTTCTTCATTTGAATCATCATTATGATTAACTGCTCTCCCCCCTTTCTCCTCTCCTATAGAGTCCAATGTCGGGCATTTACTTCAAGATTTATGTAAGTTTTAATATATATAGTGTGAGGCGTAAGCCTCATGCCAGTGAGGCGAGGCGGGCCTCAACAAAGTTGTTGCGCAAGCCTCATAAAAAAACTTAAGGCGTAAGCATCGAGGTGTTTTTTACTGGAATTGTGCAAAGGCGGGCCTCAAGACGAGCCTCATATTGCGCAATTTTAAACCATGAAATCCACAGCACAAAATCTCATTTATAAAATAAGTGCATGAAACCATAAGAAATCATGCAAAATAATATACCTTTTCCTGATGTTCCTTGACTTTCTGACGCAATTTAGTTATACCCATATTGACTCTTAGTTGCTTCTCCTGAAAACCATAGGTTTAATAAAACATCAACGAAAAAAGAATACATAGAGAGCAGAAAGTTCTGATAAATTTCTCTTGATTTAATGGCAAAAGATGAGCTCTTCAATGTTTTCATACCTTCACATAACTCACACCAAGATCCTTCCTCGTATATCCACGTGCCAAATTGCGCATAACATACTGATTGTAATCTTTGAGAATCCTCATGATAACATCAGATGTGGATATTCCATCAGTGCGCTTTGTTTCTTTGAATTTTCCAATGGCTTTAACCTAAACCATGAAAGAATTTTAAGGAACCTATTGGATTAATAGATGTCAATTTGATCAGCCCAATTGTACAAATGCAGAAGATATACTGACAAATTCATAAACATCGTTGCCAGCTCCGCTTGCATCGGCATACCTGCAAAACTCATAAATGTTAATTGAGCTAAAAAACTTGTTTATGACATTCGCATCATCACATGGTAGTAGTGCAAACAATATATGCAGTATAAAGTCACAAGTTGAGCTTTGTTTTTTTATGCAGCTAGATTGCTTAACATGAACATATTTTAACTACGCTTATTTAAAAGCTTAAATTAATTTTAACTACGCTTTACATTTAAATAAGATGTGATTTTAATTGTTGGCCTAATTCCAAATACTATGATTTTTTAGTGATTAAACTAGTTTGTGAATGTATTATAAATATTAATAATTTAAATTTATGATAGTAACAAAATAAAAATTATTGAGTTGTAACCATAATATCTAAAATAATTAAAAAAATATAAACGGGTTACTTTCTTGTTAAGCAATATTCCAATATACATGCCCTTCAACTAGTTAGGCTTCGTTTGAGACAATTTTTTTATTGCTTTATAAAACAACTTTTTAGTACAAAAATTTCTAATTCAAAAAAATTTTGTACTAAAAAATTGTTCTAAAAAAACTGTTCCAAACAAAACCTTTGTCAGATTTTACAAGCCAAAGGCACATACGTACTAATTTGAGTTTAATTGGTGGCATAATAAAAATGGAAGAATTATAGTAAAAAAATAATTGATTTATGCACTCAAATACACGCCACCATAGCCACCATCAGATGAAGATTTATGTGAGGAATAGTGTTGTAGATGCGACGTTAAAATTTAGTGAACTATTACATGACCTAAACATTTGTTAGTTTGTACAAGTTGGCATTCCAATTTTTTTTATCAGATGTGCAAGAAAATAGAAAATGATACAAAGCAAAATTAAATATAGAATTTAAATCCTTGCTTTTCACACATAAACCAACAAAGCAACAAGATATAACTTCAGTTGATGACATCAATAATTCATGTTTGAATTCTGAGTAGCAAAGACTAAATGATGAATTATGATAAAACTTACGGAAGTGAGTCGTGGGCCACATAATCGATCATATGCTTTTCCATGAACTCTTTTGTGATAACCCATGGAGCATTAGGAATAACCTCATCAACCCATCTATTAAGAAGATTGCAATATTATCAAAGGCGAGTACAATTTGAAAGAATACAAGGTTGTATAATCATATATTTTCTTGTCGGTGATGTTTGAGGATTGATGGCAAATCAAATATTACATTCTAAATGTGAAAAGTAAACACATAAAAATCCAGAATATCAAAAAAACTTGTTCTTGTCACAAATAATCATCCCTTAAAAGCGGAGGTGCGGGGTGCAACGAAAGATTGGGGGAGAGAGAAAGAGATTTAGTCACCTCTCAATTGAAGGGTTATGCATCTTCAAACAGTTTGTTTATGCAAATTAAAAAAAAAATTACAGTTTAGGTGAGGATAAATGTAGAATCCACTGCAACTAATTAGAACTCATTTGGTTGCGTTCAAATAGGAAAAAAATAAAAAAAGACAACAATGATTTTATTTTCATTCATTTTGTGTTTGAAAAAATGAATTCATCATATTTGGGGGGACTTGAAAAAAATTTAAGAGATTAAATCAATGTTGATTCAAATTAAATCAAACCAAAAGATAAAATCTAATAAATTTCCAGTTTTTTTTTGTAAATAAAGTTTCTAATTTGAAGCAACCAAATGAGCCCTTACGTATGTTCAAGATGCATGGTAGCCGAACGGCCTGCAATATACAATTGAGAAAACCAAAAAGTTTAGTTAAGCATTTTAGCCTCGAGCTTCACTGCTAACACCCCAACTGGAAAGCCATTCCATTTATAACAAATAGCAATTTACGAGGAATAGAAGCATGTCATATCGTAATTTACAAAAAAAATAGAAGCATGCAATGAGAATTCAGCAAACATTTCCAAATCACAAATAACTAATAATAACATTCACATACTTTAAATTCAAAAAGTCTATCGTTAGATGCCCTGATTGATATGTTTATTACCAACTATTCAAGCAAACTGGTTGGGCAAGCAACTCTGTGAAGACGAATTGAATTATGCACGAAGCAATTACATAATTCAATTATATTTATCATTTAATTGTCAATAGATCAAGTAAGATGCAGAATTCATATCACCCAACACATTATATTTACTACAACAAAATTATTGACCTAGAAAACTGTTCCCTTTAATCTGTCATAAAAATTATAACATTCAACATATTTACAGCTGAGCCTAAGCAAAAAATAAAAAGACATACTTGCAGTGGCGGAGGGATTCATAACGCTCAGCCTCAGTCATGACGGTCTTCCCCTTGTATCTATGTGTAATTTCATCATTGCAACACCCAACAAGCAAGTATGTGTTGGGAAACCTGAAAAGGAAGAAAAGTGACTCCGGGAGGAGTTGAATTAGGAAATGAATTGAAGCATGACTTCAACATAAGAAACTTGATAATTAACATGGAAACAATCCGTCATTGATCCAACTGTGATTAGAGTTTCAAATTAATTCAACTTCGGCCAATCTTATAACAAAACAATTGTAGAAAATTTATATCGCAGCCAGCATAAATTCACAATACAATCACAGGTAGGAGGTTTTTAAAAGATCGAAGAACTTCTATGCACTCAACATATTATAGCTATAGGATGCCAATCTATGCAGATGACCACATACATGCGCAATCATATATAGTTTTCTAACGGAAACGATGTAAAGGGCACAAATTCAATACAAAATATCACCTTTTTTTGTATATTAGATAATCTATTTCAAGAGCCGTCATTGAAACAGATACAAGATGGAACCATAGGATCATCAAAATAAGCATTAAATTATTAAACTGATCATGAAATACAATTATGCTCACTTGAAAAAAGCCAGAAATAAAAAACTTCTTTAACATTTCATTTTAACTACTATAAAATAGTATGAAATAATCAATTACTTAATGGGTTGGCTAAATGATCTATCGAATAAATGCAATAAAAGAAATTTGAGGATTCCTAAAGCCAACCCGAAATAATAGTGATATGACTAATGATAACAATAATGAAGATAATAATCATATACAATAAAGGAAAAAAAATGTACTAACAAGATAAGTAAATAGAATTAAAGAGAAATAATTAGAAACAAAAGGGATATAAGGTAGTTCTGTTGAAGGTTGTGCAAAAGTACTTACATAAAATATAATTAATACACAAGCAGCACTTAAGAATGAAAAGATAAAAGGTGATGATTCTAATTTAATGTGAAAATCAAAGCAGTCAGAATTGAGCTTGCTCGGAATATTTCTTGCCCCTTACATTATAGAAAGCACCCCACACGCCAAATGGATCTAAGGTGAAATTACAAAATTACAAGTATGGGCCTATGAATGACTTTTTCAATTTGAAAGTAAAGCAGGTGAAAGAAGATACTCGTGTCACAAGAAGCTTATACAAAAAAAAAAAAAGAAGATTGCAATCCAATTAGCACCCCCTTAATTGCAATCCAATTAGCACCCACTTGATTGCAAAGTGAACTCATCCAAATATGATGAAAGTGAAGTGGTTGATCCACTCTCTATAAAACTTAAGGTTTTTGAAAGTGAAGTGGTTGATCCCACGCTATATCCAATTGTAATTAAATCAATATTTTTGTTAGCACTAGAATTTTTTATGTAATACATATGATATTATACTTTTTTTTGTATAAATTTATTTTATAGAAAATATAGACAATAAATACATTGATTACACGTTTTATTAATAATTCATAAAACTATTGTATTTGACCAAGTCGTGTCTACGCTTTTAGCAGCTATATATATCGTGCCAAAGCCTTCGTGTTGTGATATGTCAGTATCTAGTATTGATTTAAGTGCTTTATAGTTTTTAATTATTAGATTTTTCTAATTAAGATTGTGGAGAGGATTACATATGATAAAAAAAGATCCGCAAAATTTGTTTTCTAATTGGGTGATACGACATTCAAATGGATATTTAAGATGCAGTTTATAAAATTTGTTTTTATCCGCCGGCATTACCGGCGGATAACGCGCCGTTAACAAGCTGTAGCTTTAGTTACGACGTACATTAAGGCGTTTTATCCGTCGGCGTTTCCGGAGGATACGTACGTCGTAAATTCCGGCGTAGATAATGCCGGAATAATTAGGTAATAAACGACGTTTTGTTAACACAATTTTCGCCGGTAATGTGTCGGAAAGTGCGCCGGAACGAGTTCCGACGTCTAATATACGTCGGAAGACTTTTTCCGACGCGTGCCAAACAGGCGTATGAAATTCTGATGGAAATGCGCCGGAAATCGAGGATTTCCATCGTATTTTATGTATTACCGGCGGATTTTGTCCGCCGGTAATACCGGGTTTTCCTGTAGTGTACTCTCTTTAGTTGTGACCAAAATATGTTGCAGTGTTATTCGAGGAAATGTCAACTTAAAGCTACAAGATCAATATTAATAGCAAATTGAAAATTACATTAGCCAAGAATTCAGTCCATCATGAAAGAAGTAAGCATATCAGCATCTATGATACCATTTCATTCAAGAGCATGTGAAAAGAAAAAAAAGAAATGGCTCTTATTTCTTTATAGCTGAAAAAAGATGACCAAATTGTGAATATCTTCACCAAATGAAATGAAACAAATTCATTTCATAAACTCAAATATATTCTTGGAATAAAGAATGGAAGATAGTGTTTAAATTTTGATTTAATTTAATAATAATTTAATAGTTATAATCATCAATAGTACTTATGAATGCATTAAAAGTAAATCATGCTTGTATAGAATATACAAAAAATTTCATAGACATACTAAGAGTCAATCCTAATTTTCGAATATGATAATTGGATAATTATTTCATAACTCTTCCTTCAGAAATCTTTAAGGAGCTGATATAACCGACTCGATCATTTTAGAATGATAGTTAAGTTATTTAAGCATAAGAAAATCTCTAAATTGTATTTTTATTTCTTGTCCAATTGTGTGTACTGATTCTATTTCTTCTAATTTTTACTGCCCAAACTCTGCTTCTCTTTCAAGCTTCATCAGCGTGGAAGCTGTTTAAGCAACTATAAATGGAATTTCCAGCTAGGCTCCTAACTCTCATTCTTAACAATCAGAAACTGTCAAAACGACAATCAAATTTAGAAATCCAAGATTGAAAATATAGCCATAGAGGTTCCAAATCAATTCTAATTCAGTCTCCACACTGCCTCCGTGCTTCCCAAACTAAAAAACCACAAGAACAACAAATTAAGCCTTAAAAAAGAAGAGAGCGGAACAACTATAACAAGAGATCTCACAATTTCTTCGCCTGTTCCAGAGACCGGGCATGCCCGAAGTGAAACAGATCATAGATTCCATCAGCGTACACGCGCACAGGCCTGTCTGACCGCGGACCCTCCGCCGGTTTAGAAGATACTCTCGCCGGCGAGGATTCCGACCCGCACTGCCTCCGCTTAGTCATGCGCTCCACCGCCCGATCCCGTAATCCCCACTTTGGCGAAAGAGAGATGTAAGGGCGACGAGCTTCGGCCGGGCGAACATATTTATACTGTAGATCTGAAAGCCGCACGCTGCTTTCGAGGAGGGAAGGGGGTGGTGGAGAATCTAATTTTTTAAAATGACAAAAAAATTTACGGATTTGCCAGATGAATTAAGTTTATAATTTTGTAAATGTTAGGGGTCGTTGTGAAAGGAGAAGAAATAATGTACGTCTGATCTTCTTGAACGCGACTACCTGCACTCCTGCAGACCTGCATGGAGAAGTTATGGACAGTTAGAGGAGACGGTTCAGTGGGGCCGACCATCACGTGGGTCATGGATGGGAACGTTGAACCGGTGAAGGAATATAATATAGACTGCTATTAAATAAATAAAATTAATTTATTATTAGAATATGAATATAAAGTTATAGTTTATTTAAAATTAATAAATAAAAGCGCTCCAATACGATTTCTCATAATTAATATAAGTGACTATGAATACTGTTGCGTCCTGAAATATTTGCTGCGGTAGAGAAATATAAAGTTTAACATCTTAGCATTGTACGAAGATCTAGCACACATATAGATAAAAAGAGATTGTACGTCATTTACTAGAGACATCAAGATTTTTACGTGGAAAACTCCTGAAAAGGGAGAAAAAAATCACAGGCCTAGCCCAGTTTGAATAAATCAACTAGTATTGCAGTTGATTACAAATGAGGCCCTTCTTGTGGGGAAGGCCTTAACTTGATGTACATCTTATAGAGTAAATTACATAATGAGAATACAAAGAATCACTGCTGATGTGTTTGTTTGGTCTGAAAGACTGTAGTCGGTGGGCGACATAAGTCGGAAGGATCGTAGTCGGCGGGCGACGGAGGTCAGAAGGACTGTAGTCGTTGGACGACGTAAGTCAGAAGGACCGTAGTCGGCTGGCGACGGAGGTCGGAAGGACTGTAGTCGGTGTGCGACGTAAGTTTGGAGGATCGTAGTCGACTGGCGATGGAGGTCGGAAGTACTGTAATCGGTGGGCGACGTAAGTTAGAAGGACAGTAGTCGGCTGGCAACGGAGGTCCGAAGGACTGTTGTGTGATGAAGAATGACAGAAGGATGGCGTCAGGTAGAAGTCCAACAATGGAAAGAAATCTCACTTCAGATAGATGTCGAGCGAAAGTCTGACAACCGGTAGAAGTCCGACATCAGGTAAAAACTTGGCGACGAGTAAAGGTCCGGCGTCGGGTAGAAGTCCGACGTCTGTTGGCGGTCGAGGAGAACTCCAGCATCACTTGGGCGGAGTTTCGACGTCATGGGGGGAATTCTGTCGTTAATTGGGCATAATTTCAGCATCCCGTGGAAGTTGGGCATAATTCTAGCATCCCGTGGAAGTCGGACAGAATTTTGATGTCCCATAGAAATAGAAGTCGGGCAGAATTCCGACGTCATTTGAAGTTCGAGCGGAACTCCGACGGTGGTCGAGGAGGAGTGTCTTCCCTCATATTCTTCTCTTCTTCTTCTTCCTGCTTGGGCCTTGCTTCTTCTTTGCCCCCCCCCCCCCCTCAAGAGACCCCCTCAAGAGAAATGAGGGATCTATTTATAGATATTTTGTAGTGGCATGACCTGTAAATAGATGAGAGATCTGGGGCAAATGTAGAGTGGTTCGGTGGATGGCCCATATTGAATCCCTTGATCATGAACCATTTGTCAGACATTTGAAGGTCTTAGTGGTGTCAGAATTCGTAGATCTTGATCTCGTTGGATTTGTCTCGTCGAGCCGCTCGATTTGATTATAAGCTTGTCAAGTTTGAAAACCGTTTTGTAACTCAAATGGTGGTTTGAACTTTCCAATAGCGCTTTAGGTCATTGATTTGGACTCATTTGGGCTTGGATTGAGTCGAATTTGGTGTCCCTGGGTTCGTATTTCCGATACGCTCAGTTCGACTGTAAGTTTGCTGAAATCGGAGTTTAAATGATCTCAGATTTAATTTTTGAAGTTTCCATCTTGATTTTTGCCTCGCGATTTGTGCCCGATCAAGATAATTTTATGATGACGTATCAAATAAAATATCATTCCATTATAACATTATTAAGGCGTTTAAACCTTAAAAAAAATCTACAAGAACATAGATTGTCCTACGAAGTATTGTAAGATTTATGTAAAAAATAATCCAACTATCATTTAAAAATTTATAAATAAGTCTTCATTATCGACGTGAAGGGGACCTAAAATTACAGAGAGCTCAGATATAAAAAAAATTCAAAAGTTGTATATGTTGATCGCCATCAATGATCGTCACCAGCATTCATATTTGTTCAATTACTATCATTTGACAGCCAGCATCTAACTACGACTATTTGATCATTGTTGCTTAATTGCCATTGTCTTTTGCTACTACATTGACAACCACAATTACTTGCTTGCCTTTGTATGCGAGCGTGTGGCTTTGTGCAAATTAAAGTTAAGATTAAAAATATTTATATGCATACACTACATCATTTAATAGTATTAAAATAATCATCTAACATTAAATATTTTATATGTTGAGAAGACAAGTTGATTAGTAATTGTGGGCCTCCGAAGGAGCACCGCTCGCGGGGGTTCGAATGCAGAGTGTACGGCCGCACTATCCCGTAGGACAAAACGATCGTAGGCCTCTACGCTCGACACGAACGGGTCGATGGGAGGGCAGATTGGATCGCGCATACGACTGACCATTGGGGATAGATGCTGTCGCCAGCACACCCCGATGGGTAGCAATATACACGACCTAGTCACGGGTTTCCCCCACCCGATACGAGAGATCGAGTGGGGTAAAGTAGATTGCGGGGCCAAGTTTCCCACGGGCGCAAGCCCCCGTGGTTAATTACATCCCGGGCCGGAGCCCGAGAAAACTCTCGATTAAGGATCATACATTATCTTTTCTAAATTGGGGTTAGCACAAGGGTATAGACTAGGAAATCCTACTCAAAGGAAAGAAAGGTCTCAAAAAGGCTCAGTCAACATGCGTGGCTCATACCAGCATTCGGAGGCTCTAGGGTACTAGAGAGAGAAACTGGAGAAAGAAAGACAAACAATCAATCACATGCGTGAGAGAAAGATGGAGGTGGCGTCATCCTGTGACGCGGATAAGTAGGATTTATGGTCCCTGAAAAGAAGGGACCTACCTACTATTTAAGGCATACTACGAGACCGAGTGTGTAGTAGCCTCGGACCCTTAAATCTAGATTGGACTTAGTGTTCGACACACACTAAGACCAGTGTCCTAGCTAATGCTATGCAAAACCTGGACTTACCCCGGCCTGGATTGGGGGAGCCAGCTAACTACCTAATCGATTTAAAACCATGCTGTCAAGCCAGTTATGAAAGATGGGTGGGTGGTACAGTTCTTTGGAAATAGGACCGACATCTAGAGAATTTCCTAAGTAGTCCTAGACTTATGTGGGTCAGATGCTCCTAGCTAATGCAATCAAATTTTAATTAAATTGATTTCTAATGCAATGCATGCTAGTTGAAATGTCAGCTCATGAATGCTATAGAACTTTAAAACAACAGGCTTATAGAAAATAATTTTTTTTGAAAAGACTGGGTCTCCCTAGGTCCGGCACTTCATCCTCATAGGCCAGATTATCCGGACTCAACCCGCAGGCAGGGAGATGTCTTATAAGAAGGAGAGAAGAATGCAGTAATATGCATGCGACCCCGGACGATTCCGGTAATTCCCTAGGTTCGTTAAATTTCTATATTATTTAAAATCCTAAAATTTTAAATATTAATTACGAGTAGAAAAATTTTATAATCCTTAATGAGCCTAATACGATCCAGGCGAAAACAAAAGCGGCAGGCAAGAAACAAACCTAGAAAAAGCAGGCAATTTCTACTGCGCAATCAGGTAAACACATCAATATAAATCAAACTAATCAAGTAAATGTCCATAGGCCAACTGCCCTTTAATTACAACCCAGGGTATGCAGAAAAGTAAAGTGGCCGGGCACCACTGCCAACAACCCGGATTTCTAAGCCTATGACAGACGCCAACAACTTTGAGTGGGATATTGGGTCTTCAAATCTTTAGTCTTCTGGATATCTTCTCCTTAGACTTCTTGGATCTCTCCTCCTTGGACTCCTTGGAACTCTTCTTCTTGAACTCTTTGGATCTCCTCCTTGGACTCCTTGGAACTCTTCTTCTTGAACTCTTTGGATCTCCTCCTTGGACTCCTTGGATCCGTCGTGGCTTGAATATCCAAACGAACAGACAATTCCCCCAGTATGGGGGTATTGCCTTTTCTCTTTGGATATCTAAAGCCATCCAGCTCGATTTTCTAAATGGAAGAAGACTCTCCCCTTAGGGATGCCTTCTTCTTTTAGAATCCGAGCTGGATAAGAATATCCCGACTCAAAGGTTGTTTTCACAACTCTTAACAAATTATTACATACAAATTACATTAATTGAAAGCAGTAAATCTAAGAATCCCTGCAAGGTTATCCTAATAAAAATCATCCCAAGCAGTTTATATATAAAAAAAAAAAAAAGTGCTAACACCATTGACCCCTGTGCCAAGCCATGCTCTTAATTATGAGGGCTAAGCAGCTCCACCTGTGCAATTATTAATTATTAATTTTTAGCCCTTATTTTTATTTAGGGGGAGCTGAGCAAGCACCTGCATAAAATATTATTATAAATCATGATATTGCTCCCCCCCCTTTTATTAGCTTGAGCATGGCCACCTGCACGGGAAGAACAATATATATATGGCGCTCCTAACCTATGGGTAAGTCTAGCGTTCACATCCAGAGTGCAGAAAAAGTAAGCAAACATACCAATCAATTTTCAAACAGCATGCAGTGAAAACTACGAAAAGCTCCGGCACACAGCAGAAAAATAAAACCCAGCGGCCTAACCTAGGTCTAGAAGTAGTGCCCTAGCAAACAATTCTATGTGTGTGTAAGGCTAGTGTGGTTTGGATAAGTCCTAAGCAGGGTAGTTAGTTAAAGTTATCTATAGTTTATGTTTGTTGGGGGTCTGAAAAGGGAATTTTGTTAAAATTCAAATATTAGTGAATTAGGGTCCATTTTAATTATCTCAGTTTGTTGATCAATTTTAAGGGGTTGAGATATTCATATTTTAAGTTCAAATTGCATTAGCCAATTTTGGAAAGTCCCGGGTCCTTCTAGGAACTAGACTAAGGGTCCAAAAAGTCACTATGGGAAAAAGACTGAGTCTGGGATTCCTAATACCTTAGAAAAAAATAGTAGATCTTAATACGAGTAGTTAGACAGGTAGTAGGCTGAAATCGGAGTTTTCTAGGCAAAGTTATGAATTTTCTAAGTTTCGGGCCCTATCCTATAGACTAGGGTTGACCAAAAAGTTGACTTTCTAACCTAGGCCAATTTCTGGAAACCTAAAATTTTTAATAAATACTAGGCCCTAATTGGAGTCTAATGCAAGTGAGTTTATCTAATTTGGAGTTTTCTACAATTAGTTATGGATTTCTAAAGGTCGGGGTATTTATTGGAATTTTCTAAATTTCCTACTAAATAGCCTTTTTTATTGTTTTGCTCCAAATCAGCTCCAAACTGATTGGAATCACTCCCAAAGATCAGGAATGACCAGAGAAAGTGTTCCCAATTGTTTGGAGGAGATTTGAGATTTTTATTAATTTTTAATGATTTATTAGGGCCAAAATGGTAATTTCCACCTATGGTCAAATTAGGGGTCAACCTGAGGTCAAACTAGGGAGCCCTATTTTTCTAAGGTCAATGATCAGATTCTGGTCAGTTTGAGGTATTATGGGTAATTTTCTGACTTAAAGTGTATTTATTGTATTTTCCGGAAGGTCTCGGGGCCTTAATTAACCAGTTAATTAGGGTTGGTTAGCTAAGGACTCTAAGAGCTCCTAAAAATTCCTAGAAAATTCAATAATGTTTTAGATGTCACTAAGTTTAAGTGTTGTAGTTTTCATGTCGTTCTGGGATCTATCCTAGCTCCTAGAAGACTTCTAAGTTCGCTAGACGAGTCCTTAATTTTTGTCCTTAGGGTGTCACTACGTTGTAGGAGTTTAAAGTGATGTTTAGTCTAACCCTTCAGGTAATAAATGCATGGGAGTACAAAAATGAAATAAAACACACCATGTCCTTAGATCTAGGAGAGCCTAGGCTAAGTGCTCGTGGTGCAATCCTATACATGCAATCTACGAAGAAATAAAAAAAAATAGACACCTAAAGAAAGGATTAGTGAATGATTGGGACTCAACCATTCACTAACCCACTCCCCCATGATTGCTCTTCATATCTAGAACTCATGCCTAAAATTCCATGAAATAGCGGGTCTCCCGAAATTAGGATTTTATATATAAGTAGTTTTAAAATAGTTTAAAAAGTACTTATAGATATAAATATATTTTTGGAAAATAAAATAATTGAAAATAATTCAATTTATAATACATAAGTATAGGGAAACCCGCTGACCACCCTAACGAAGTTTCAAAATAGTTTGAAGATAATTTTTAGTTTAAAAATAATTAGTATGATAATTAATTTAAATAATATTAAAATAACCGAATCATATGATAAAACAGAAAACAGTCAAGACAGCCAAAATCAAGGGCTGGAAATGGTTCCAAATTAAAATAAGCACTTTTCTGAAAAGATCAAGGGGGTTACACGTCAAAATCCGACTTAAAACGGCGAAGATACGAATTTCCGAAGTTAAAACATAATAAAAAATATTATTTTAAAATAGCCCTATTTCACTGGTTTTTAAATAACAGAAAAAATACAAACATAATTTTTATCTGAAAATAATTTCAAACTATGCAGAATTCACAGTACATCCAAAACAAGGTGCTGTGCGTCGACAGCGGACTTAAAACGACAAAGTTATGTAATTTCAAAGTTTAAACATAATAAAACAAATATTTGAAAATAATACAGTTTACTGTTTTTCAAAATAAGTACAGAAATAATAAAAATATTTGTGCAATGCAGACTCCAGGATGTGCAGAATCAAAATACGCTCGAAACAAGGGGTTGTGCGTTAAAATCGGGTTTAAAACGAAGAAGTTATGGAATTTTAAAGTTTAAAGGCCTTTAAAGGCTATTTTTGAAATAATTTAAAAATAATTTAAAAAAAATAAAAATAAAAATAAAAATAATAATAATAATAATAATAAAATAATAATAAAATAATAATAATACTAATAATAATAATAAACATATTAATGATAATAACACTAATAAAATAATAGTGAAAATAATAATATTAATTAAAATATAATAATTAAAAATAATTAAAAAAAAGGTATTTTTACTGTTTTAAATTAATTAAAATAATAATTCCTAATTTTGAATGAAAATAATTTTAAATAAAAGAGGATAAAAATCCGAGCAATTCGGTATATTATACGTCAAAAACGGAGCGAAATTGGATTTTTGGCGAATTTTTAAGTGAAAACAGTTTAAAATAGATTTAAAAAAAAAAAAAAAAATCAAATAACTTAAACAGGCGGTGGGACCCGTAGCGTGACACGTGGCAAAGCGGGATTGGGTCCGCGGCTGCGGCCAATCATTGGCGGCGGCTCGGCTCAATGATTGCCGCAATCATGCGGCAATCAAGCCGCCTCCCACTCATCCACGTGGGCAAAGGACGGGGGCCGTCCGATCCCCCGCCACTTGGATGGACGGTCCGGATCGAGTCGGACGACTCGATCCAGCAACCTGGAAGGACTGCAGGCCGAATCCGCGCGGCGTACAATGCGATCTGGACCGTGGATTTCAGATCTCACGGTCCAGGATTCGCCCCATGCATGCACACGGCCGGACCGAACCCTAAGGGGGTTTTTGGCTTCGTTCTCTCAAACGACTAAACCAAACGCAACGAAACTTTAGATCTGAGTTCTACAAGTGAAGAGCATTCGTGGGGGGTATTTGGTTCAACTTATAAAGTGCTTTTCAAAAAGCTATTTAACCCTAAGCATTGTGACCTATTCTAAGGGATTTTGAGAGATCTAACCGTCCGATTTTCGCGTTCTTGGGCTCGTTGGATTCGTTGAAACGGCAGCAATCTTTCTTCTGTTGACCTCAAGACCTGGTTCTCCTTGGATTGGGCGGTAGAAGGCCCGAAAGTTTCGTGGCTTCGGTTTCGCCGGAGTTCTCGCCGCCGGCGGGCCTAGGACACCGGGATCTGGTCGGGGAAGATGAAGGGAGGTAGTGGGAGTGCTCTCCCCAAAGTTTCAAGGCCTGAGGTGGTCTTTAGAGAGAGGGAGAGCAAAAAGATCCAAAAATAACCTAATTTTCTTCTATTTAAACCCCCTAACCTATCTTGAACGACCTAGATCTAATCACCAGCTATTTTGGGAGGGAAATAGAGCTAGGAGGCCGTGGTTTTGATTTCAAAACGAAGGGATTTGATTCGAGCATTGAATTCGCATTTAATAGGGATTTAAATGAGTCTTAATGGGTCGATTTGACCCATTATGACTTGGATTGACCAAGTCATGTGTTGACTTGGTCAACTCAGTCAAATGGGTCCAATGGGTATGAGGTTTGAGCCATTAATGAGTTGGAATTTGATTTGGGCTTGATTTGGGCTCAAAAGGCCTTAATGGGTCAAAATTGACCCAATAAGCCTTGGGTTGACCAAGTCAAAAGTTGACCTGGTCAACCTAGTCCCTCATGCCCATGGTTTGACAAAATCGAGGTCAACAGTAATATAAGCCAATATGTTATAGCTCTTAAAAATAAAATCTACATATGCAACAAAATAGATAAAGAAAAGTTCTTAATGAAAAAGAAAAGGTAATAGTTACTATTTTTGAAAGTTTTCAATTTCTCCCTCATGTATTATATAGTAGTCTTATTTTATACCGATAGACCGCAAAATTTAACAGCATAAACTCTCGTCTTTATATAATTTGACACCCATAAAGCTCCTATCAATCTATGGCAACTTGATTCTCCTATCAAGATAGATCTATCGGACTTTTTTATCTCTCATTTCCCAAGTCGAAAAGTACCATAGGTCGAATGCTCTTCATAAATCATCCTCTATATGTGTCAACTCCTTAGCCACCAATCTAACTTTCTTCATTCATAATCAAGCATTTCCTGTTAGCCAATTTGAAATAAATCCTAAAAAACTTATACATATGTTTTTGTCTTCGATTTGAGACTATTTTTTTTACTGCTTCTTAAAGCAACTTTATAATATAAAAATTTTAAATTATGTATTAAAAAGCAACTTTAGAAGCAGTATGAAAGCTATCCCAAATAAAGTCTTAATTGAGAAATAAATTCATTTCCTAAAACTAAAATTTTCATTTATTTAAATAAGCAATTAATTTAGGTGGGTTTGTTTGAATGATTGGAAGGCAAAATCATGAAGGGTTGAGGCGAGTGGGGATATCGTTGTAGTGGGAATTTTATGTCGGAATTGCAATTTTACATAATAATAATAATACCGAGAAATATAATAATTTAAAATTTAAAAATAAAAAACAAATGTGGGTATTAGTTGAAAATTATATTTTATAATTTTAATTTTTGGTAGTTGGGCGTTGGTGATGGGCCAGCCCATGTAGCCATTCATTGATAGCCACGTGCTCACATTTTGTCAAAGTTTTATAATTAAAATTTATTTATTTTTTATCATTTATTTTAGGAGGATCCTTGATCATGATGTAAGTAGATCACTAAAAAGGATATTTATATTTTTTTTAAGATCCGAATGTGACTGATTATTTTAAAAAAATAGACAAAGGTTTACAAAATATGTTTTTGTCGGCAGAAAATCATCCTTTAAGATATTTTAATATATTATATATTTTTATTTGAATAAAAATAATTTTTATTAAAAATATTAAAAAAAACTTCTCTTCAAAATTTTAAGATTTAATAATTATCAATGTTACTTTAAAAAACATTTCTTCAAAATCTTGAACATCTCTAATTCTAATAATATCAAAGAGAATAATTTTTTTTTATCATATATTTGAAAGTTATCACAACAAATTTATCTCTTTAATTTAATTTCCACGTGCGCATTTTTGCTTTTAGAATTATTTTAAGATCATAAATAAAATTTAAGATATGATTGGACTAGCTGCAGCATTTTATAAAGTTACTACGAAAGAAGTAACATAACTATTCTAATTGTAAAAAATAATTTTCTATCATTGATATTTAGACTTCATCTTGGACAGCTTTCTTATTACTTAAAAAAAAAATTATTAAGAAACTTCATGAACTATAAA
Source organism: Dendrobium officinale (assembly GCA_019514585.1). Lineage (NCBI taxonomy): Eukaryota > Viridiplantae > Streptophyta > Magnoliopsida > Asparagales > Orchidaceae > Dendrobium > Dendrobium officinale. The sequence goes on along the minus strand of CM033685.1, from coordinate 5,341,847 downwards.
ACAGTAATAAAACTGTTCCAAATAAAACCTTAATCAAACATACGAAGAATAAGTAAAATAACAAAGCATCTAAATAAAATAGCATTGCCCCACAAAGTCCTACCCATGCTTTTCAAGCTTCACTTCAAAAACAAATCTTCCATAGCTCACTTCGGTCTGCCGGTTCAGAGCTTTAGCTACCAAATAAAATGTCTTGGATTCGAGTCTTGCGTATGTGATATGTATGTGAATTTGACTTAATTGACCTAAATGTCTCCAAAAAAAAAAACTTCACCAAGAAAAGAAAAAAAAAAAAAAAGAGTTCCATTTGTTTTGATAGCACAATCAAATATTTCTCAAGTACAAGTTTTTACACATTCTCAATTTGTATTGGACCACCTATACAAAGAGAATTCTAATTTAATTTTTGTATTTACTTTAAACTAATTGATATATATCATACATGCATAGGGCAGTGAAGCCATATCATTCAAAGAGGTGTATGAAATGTAAAGCAGCTTTCCATTATTATCACTTATAAGGCTTCTCCTAAGGTTTGCTAATGGTGTATAAATAATATTTTATAAGATCTTGGCCTCTATCTCCTCTAGCGTAAGCCCCTTGGTTTCTGGTACAACTAAGAAAATAAAGACTAACGATAGAAGAGCAATCACTCCAAAAGCAGCAAAGAGAATACCAGCTCCCACCAGTTCCTGCAATCAAATAAATGAAAGTCACCTCCTGAGAGCTTAGATACGGAAGCATGCATTCATGGAAGAGAACATATTGTATCAAAATATAACAAAATTTATCACATGTACATTTTAGCTAATGTTTCATCTTCTATTTGGTTTTTTGGTTTAGATTTGCGCGTAAGTCATAAATGATCTAACATGAATATAACCAAGTCGAATTCAACGCAAATGGACAAGAAAAATATTTATATTGTGAAGCATTAAAGTCAAATCAATCTGAAATTAACACTAACTTGATTTGGACAAGAAAACTAAGAAATTTTTTTTTTAAAAAAAAATCATTAAAAAAAAGAGAACTAAATAGGTAAGTCAATATATTAATTAGTTAGTATGTTAATATGACACTTTTTACTTCATACTAATGTTAGGATGTTAATATGACACTTTTTCCTTCATGCTTTGATGTTAGTATGGTACTTAATGCAATTTATTGATTCTAAGGCTTATGCATCAAGCCTTACGCCTCGCCTCACGAACAAAGATTGCATCAATACCCACTTGAGCAATTTCAAACGTTGGTCATCGATCAACAGGAGAATAGATAAGAGGAGAAATCTTCCCATGCTTGTCAACCCTACGAGGAGTTGTGGTAGAGTAGGCATCCTTGATGCCTAAAGAGGTCTCGGAGGCCTTGTTGTGTCCTCGGATTAGGCACTCTAAATGCCACTAACATGAATCATGAGCTACAAGCCTACAACCCATTCAATTGAGAATATTGTTTGAGCTAACGAAAAGGATGATTTAAGTTGATTGTTTTATCTCCTTAGCATTGATGTATTCGCTAGTCTTGGACAGCAAGTCCTCTATCATCTTTAGCAAATTCATAGGAATAAGAAAGTTGAATTTTCAATTCTCGAACAAAGTTATCTTAGAGATTGAAGGGTTTGGGCAGTGGTTCTTCAACATCTCTTAGGTGATCCTCATTATATCAATGGTTCATTATCCTTGTGCTTGACATTGAGGAGGTTTAGACAATTACTTTCCTTCTGGGAGCTCAAAAAACATGGCGACAAGCTCCCACTTTAATTTGGAAAAAGATGGATTGCTTTGCTCAGCTGAGAGTTTCAAGAGCCATCATAATGTTGTAAGGATAAGTAACAAGCAAAACCTGATGGCATCGGATGCTTGTATGAAGAGCCATCAAGGAAAATCTAGCGTGGTGCTTTTCTCGGTCAGTTATTCCACAATTGGAATCCAGCTGAAAAACCTTTGATTCAGTAGGGAGAGCTCCCTACATTTCCTTTGTCATAAATACAGGAGGACACCACAACCCCTAATAGCTCTGCTCATGCCAACGCTCCTTCAAGGTGTCGAAATGAACTCTTCTATATCATCTATCCACCCGGATCTTTGGGGCAGTATACTCCGCATCATCTCCCACAACAACAATTTGCTGCTTAGAATAATGGTTTCTCTTCAATGTTCCCCTTTGAGAGCAAGTGTAAGCTCAGTAACCATAGACGCTAACAAAAATTGAGTTAGATTAGCAATGTCTTCTTCTATCACAACCAACTTTGATTGGGTGATGAAAGTCACCTTTCCTCAAGTTCATGATTGGGAGATGTCACGAAGGCTTCATTTAGATATCCTCCCACTATTCCTTACATCCATCTCATCAAAAACACAAAAATGTTGATGTCAAAATTTAATACCTAGAAAATACTTATGAAGAACTTTATTGTGGATATCTTGGAGTGGGAGAGGTGGCAACAAAATGAGAGAGTGAGAAAAGAGAGGGAAAGAGAGAAGGGTACAGAGAAGCATACAGTGGGTAGAGAAGATTATGCTTCTCCTTTTTATTTTACTTGGCAAAACATGACACGATTATCCCTGGCACGCTTAGCTTCATTGATGTAGGTAAGCCGTTCCCCTATGCTATTGTCTGTTCCCCTCCCTTTGCATGGTTTTCCCTGCTGTGTGTTGCTTTGGTTTTCCCCTATCCTGCTGTCTATTCCCCTCCCTTTTCACGGTTTGGCGGCTGTTGGTCTTCTGTTGGTTTCCTAGGCAGATTTTGGTTCTCTGATTACTTTTTTGGCTGCTTGGTTCCCCATGTTGTTCGTTCCCCTTCCTTTGCTATTTCCTATGATATGCTGGCTCTTATTGGATGCTTGGGGGCAGCACATTTAAGAGGTTGTTGGGTTTTTTATTTTCCTATATATGGGGGTTGTTTTCTGCATTTAATTGTAAGGTGAGATTATGGATGATTTTTGGAGAGCGAAACCTGCGGGTTTGTGATAGCTTGCGAGCTATTATCTTCTACCTCTCTTTCTCCTTCTAATTCATCTCAGTCTTCTATCTCTTTATTATCCGTGGTTTCCATTCCAGTTGTATCCTTCTTCTCTAAGCTTTATTAATAGTAAGTTGGTTGAGTTGTTTACAAGTTGAAAGTACTTTTATGTTTATGTATTTGAAGTTGTGTCTTTTTATTTGAAGTTGTTGTTAAAGCTTTAGTGAAATGAAATCTTAGTAGTCTGCAATCTTTATTTTTTGGTTGCATCATTCATGCTCATTGCTCTCTTGATGGTGGCTAGGGCTTTTAAACGGAAAGAAGTCATACCAATGTTGCATGGAATATTCAATACTCGAGATTGTTGAGTCATAAAGGCTTTGAATGTTTCTCCCTATGACAGCTTAGATTACAGCATCTCTTACTGGTAACAAATTAACGAGTCATAAAGGCTTTGAATGTTCCTCCCTATGACAGCTTAGATTACTGCACCTCTCTACTGGCAACAAAAAACCAAGAGATGCATCTTCCCATTATCCATTGTGAAGGCATTAGACAACAGTGATCATACGACGCTAGCTAATTGACTAGCAGATTTGTTGTCCATTGACTTCTAGTATGGTGGGAAAATGAGGATTGATTACTATCGCTTCTTATTTGACATGGCCACTTGTCAACTATTGTATTGCTGAAAAGCATTTCCCACACCGTAGTTTGCAAAAATCTTGGTGAGCTGCCATCAAAATGATTGCCAAGCACTAGAAAGGTTGTCAAAAGGTACCCAGACACTATATTTTAAGACGGTTGGCTTCTGTAAGAGATTTCAAATGTACATGATGAGAACATCAATAGACGTTATCGACAGGTTTCTCGGCGTCGAAATCGTAGATCGACAACTACGATTCACAGTCTTTATTTTTTATGCATCTATGTATTATGTTATATTTATGTGCTAGTTCCGATTGTACCATTTCACTTGAGTTTATTTGAGTTGTAGCCTAAGGGGCATTTGAGTCTTTTCTTTATTTTTATTTTAGGCCTGTATATTGAGGTCTCATCTATTATAAAAGGATTATGAATGATTAAATGAAATATTATTTTGCCTTCTTCTTCTTCTTGTGAGTGCACTAGAGGGAAGAGAGAGCCCAACGTATAGGCAAGCGCAATACCCACCAGTCACCGGAAGAGTCCATGGCTCGTGGACTTCTTCTACATTCTATATTCTATCTTTGTTATCACCCACTGACTTCTTTTTCATTCTTCCACCATCATCCTGCAACCAACATACCTCTCTTAGATCCAATCCAATTCCCCTCCCAAAACCCCCATCCGCCGGCCTAGCCTTTGGCCATCCAACTTGACGCCAACCCCAGCCTCTCCCTCCTTGACTGTCGGTCCATCATTGTCCCAAGTCATTATGGTGATTCCAATCATCATAATGACTCCCTAAATTGGCTTAAGCAATAAAGGAAGGAGTTAGAATATTTTGAAATTCAAGTTTGAATTTCAAAAACTTTCCATATTTACAAATTCTAAATAAGGAAACTTTTCAAATTTGAATCTAATCTAAATTTAATTTAGAGGGGATTTAATTATTCTCCCTCCTAATTTGTCATAGCTTCTTTGGAAAGTATTCAACTCCTCCCCAATCCCTCCCTCCTCTCTCTTGATGCCGTCGCCCCCCCCCCCCCCCCCGTCCCCCCCCTCCTCTCTCTTGATGCCCCCCCCACCCCCGCCATTAATGGGCTTTTAAATTATTTTCCTATTCAAGCCCTAACCCTACTTGAATTTGAATTTAATTTCAAATCCAATTTCCCTCCAATTCCACTTAAACCTGAAATTAATTTTCACTTAAACAAAATTCCCTAAACCCTCATCCTAATCCCTCCCTTTCTCCCACAAGCCACCGGCCTCCCTATCACCCAAACTGTCGACCCTCCTCCCCTCAAACCCTACCTTCTCCTCCCTTCTTCCCTACTTATCTACTCTCACCATTCAAGACAAGCATGAATGACCGATCCTGAGGTCGACCACGGTTTTGCCTACAACGCCCAAGGAGAAATCGACATTCTCTGTTCTCCTTTCTAAGAGCCGGATCGGAAGTACGACGACTCGGTGGAAAGCTACGTCAACCGCATCATTTACTGCCTCGTCAAGACGATCGAGATTAAAACAACCCAGAGTGCCTTGGCTTCTCATCGGACGAGTCACGCTTCCTCCACCGCCGGTTACCTCTCCATCAACGAAGGTCTTCGGCGTCATCTTCCTAGTGGTAATCTCCTTCCTTATGTGATTCATCTTTCTCCGCTAAAGCCTAAGAGTGATTGAGTGAGAAGGTACTCAAGGTGAACCTCTCGTTATTAAGTGGTGGATTTTGTTATGTGTATGAAGCGGTTACTTTCATCTTTGGATTTTGATTGAATTGTCTAGTTAATCTCAAGAGCGCTTCTTTGCCTAAGCAAGTTGAATATTTTGAATTATGCAATCTTCCTTTATTGCAATTAATAATTTTATAATAGCAAGTTTTGATCAATTATTCATTTAATTTCTCAAGTAACTCCTAATAGTTTCACATCAGTACCCTTCTGTCACTTCTTGCATCAAATTCGATTGCTCATCTTAATATTGGTTCTAGGTCTTCCTAGGTCCTGATTTCTGGGAGGCTATACCAACAAATTCATGAATTGATCTCATCGTGCGGTCCTCGGGTTTTACGATTCAAAGGGTGTCAAGCTCTAAACTCACAGACCTGACTGGTGGGCCCGAGGTCACCAGCAGCTTGTCTGATTGACATGCCGAGGGATCGATGTGTGGGCCCATTTAGACATTGCTTAATGCATCTTGAAAACTACGATCCATAGATTGGTTCCAAGCAAAGATTGACATTGTCCTACTTATTTCAATCACCTCTCAATATATAACTCAACCATCTTGATAGTTTGTATTTTGAAAAAGGTGTTATATAGGATAGTGCCAACCCAATGAAAAAAGGCAAATATAATGCATTCACTTTAGAAGTTAAAAAAACTTATGATTCCAAATCCCTAATCTCTTGCAAAAAGTACGTGAAGCAAACTATTTAGATCCTTGAGCAGCTGAGATAAATGAGAGATACTTCTTATCATTACTACAACACATTGTGGCAACTTAGCAATTCCAACCAAAGGCATTGCTCAAATGTGCATGGATGCATGCAATGCAATAACTAATGATGGAAGGAAAATGTGAAAGCACAGCAAGATATCCTTCGATATAGCATACATGCCAATCATTTATTTAAACTGATCCTGCTTGTATAAAATGGGTATTTAGGGAAAAAAATTAATGAACGTACCTGCAGAGGAGAGAAAGCAAAAGTAACCAAAGCATTTGTGGCAAAGTTTGCAAGGACCGCAATACTCAACCCTCGCCCTCTTATCCGTAAAGGAAAAATCTCTGAGATCATTAGCCAACCAATGGGACCAAAAGACAACTGCAACAGAAGGTCATATAAGAAACATAACTTGTTTGCCGTTATTGATAGCAACAATGAGTTTCTCAACCCCTTAGACATTAGAGTTGTCTTTGTATAAAATTGCAATATCAGGTAAAACTAACATTTTGTATGAGAATTGAAAAGCTGAACAGTTTTCTCCATCAATGTTGATGATTAATTCGCTCAACAGAAGATGCACTTCCTTTACAGAAAGTGTCCACATGGTATAAAAGTCAAATTTATTTAGCTTTCTCATGTAAATTCCCACTCTCATTGTTCATTTTATATTCATGTTTATAAAGTTGTATCAAAGCTTTCTTCTGTGTTTTACTATGTGACATCAGGTGTAAGAGTTCAATAAAAAAAAAAAGGGAAGCATCAAGTAAACATCAAGCAAGCATTACCTAAACCAAGAAAAACGAACTAAATAAGGTGCTTTTGAAAAAGTTTTTGCAGACACGGAACCCTCAAGATTGAAACGAGGGAGAGAACATAGGAAGTTAATAATATAAGTCGGGTGCTAACAGCCGATAAATGCCTGACATTGCTTAGAGGATGACACGGTGGCACATTGATGGAGAAGAAAAGAGACCGTACAAAGCAATAAGGAACAGATGCTTGCCATACGAGAACCATGAAACAATGCAATCTATATTATGGAAATCAGAATGTCAACTATGACCGTAGAGGGTGTATGAAGTTCTATTACATAAAAACCAAGCAAAACAAATGTATATTGTGAGCTCCAAAAGTTGATGCTTGGCTCTACTACGAGAGTTTATAATTTCATATACAATTTTCATAAAGTACATTAGAATGTAGATAAAATACTGCTAAAATATTTTCTCATTTTGCAAAGACTTTAAGATTTGATTTTAAATTTCTCATAAGTGCAAGCTCCTATAGTTAATTAACCCTTTTGATGATGATTGAAACACTCAATTAAGGCTAATCATTACATCCTAAATGCTTAGCATATAGTAACTATAAATTTGACTTAAAATTGAGAAATTTACTACCATAAACTTGAGGTCTTTGAAAATTTTGGCTTTTAAGTGCTTCTATCACTCCACATATGTTCCGGGAGAGTTTTAACAGATCATATTCGAAAGGAAAACTTTTGAAGCCAAATCATTAGACAAGATACAACCCACAGATTTCACCCTCGTTGGCGAGGGATTTAAGTTATGAGAACTAATTTCCCATAAGTGCAAGCCCCTATGGTTCATTACCCTTCTTGATAACTTGAGAGAACTTTCGATTAAAAACAATCGTTAGATAGGTACTTAGTACCCAATGTATAGTAGCATCAGTTTTAATGGTTTAAAATAAAAAATTTACCACCTTGCACTTAAAGTGCATGGTAGGGGGAATGATGACAAACCTAATCAAGATCCCATGATTCAATTGTCTCGAGTTGTCATGGTTCATCATCTACATAAAGGTGGCAATTGACCCAAACTGATCGAAGCATCCTTATAAGTAGCAATGAGTTGTTTCATGCAAGGATTCATGTCACCCTATAATTCCTTATTCAAGTGTATTAGCCATTGGGGAACATCAATTAGAGAATCCCGTCAAAATCGTTTATCTCATGGAGTTGTTCGGCCAAACCACAAGTTCGATGATATATGTCACATACTTACTAGCAAGATATTATTTGAGAATGTTTCTGATAGGAAACAAGTGCAGGAATTGAGAAAACCTTGGCTGAAATTTATAATTTAAGCAACAAGCAGATTTTGAGATAAATCCCTTGGCAAACCACTAGGGAAACTTGATAATAGCTGAAAAGTAGAAGAGAACAAGCAAGACATAATGGATCTTCAATTTGAGAGGGAGATCAGGCTCTCGCAATCTCTAGTCGGCAACTAGAGCCCAAAACACGTAAGAGAACTCAAAAACAACAAAACATCACATAACACTAACCCTTACCCTCTTATTTAAAGAATATAAATAAAAGCATATATATATATATATATATATATATATAAGCATAATAACTAAAAAGCCCTTCCTAGGCTAACTTCCCTCATAAACCACCCCCTTTAATTTGAAATAGGCATCAAGGCTGTGCCCCACAAGGGGGCCAGTGACTCCTGTAGTACGCCTAGAATGAACTAGAAACCGGCCTAGGTTTTGGGCCGACTATACTTGTGACGCCCCAGATATCAATAGTGAAAGGATTCATCTATCATTTTCTTTTTCCATATTTATTCTTTTTTTTTTCTATCATTCTTTTCATCTTTCTTCTCGTTCAAATCAATACGGTCATCCAGAGACAATTGCATTACAAGAAAGAAATACAGCAATTACTATAATTCACATATCAACATATACACAATCAAAAAATCGTCCAAAAGAATATGTACAATAGCCCAACGGCTACAAAACAAAGGCCTGCCATAGGCAACAAAACAAGACTACGCTAACAACCAAAGAAGCTTCACGCGGGAGGCTCTGCACCTGAAATATTAACCACATATAATGAGCTTAAATAGCCCAGCAGGTCACCAAAGCCTATAACTGAAATCAAAGCACGACACTAAAAACAATATGCAGGTCAATCAAATCAAGTCAAATCAATCAGTCGTACATGATCAATGAGTCAATGCATATCGGAGATCAATACGGAACATAAATCAATAAAATCAATAACCAGTAGGAAATCCATAAAGCTCAAAAATCAATGCGTCAATCCATTCTCTACAATCTCTATCATAGAAATCGATAACATCAATTACATCAATACAGTCGTCTAGTCGTCTTACTTATCGTATCACATCAGTCAAATCAATAGAATGGAATCGTATCAGAACATATACTTGCAAATCAATCTATCGTTCAATCTCACTCACTTTTTATCAATACGGCAGTGTATGTATCCATATCCATAAAAAGAACCATCCATTGACGACCACGAACGATGCTACAACAGTGAAATCGTATCAATCAATTCTTCCAGTCAATAGTATCAATCGGCTCAAAATCCCAATAAACGATCAAATCAATACATCGTAAGATCAATTGAAATCAAATCAATACAATCGGCTAATACAATTGAAATCAATTAATATGATTAATCAATGCAATAAAATCATATACAACAATCAAATCGATAATTCAATAAACAATCAACTCAATCAATGATCGGTACTATGAATCAATGTAATGAATCGATGTATCGATGTATCAATGGATCTGTAGTATCAATATCAGTAGTATCCATAGTGTCTATGAATCAATGAATCTATAATAGCGATGAATCAATAATGTCGATGTCTATAACCATGAATCCATACGATATCCATATCCATAGCGGTGTCGGTATCCATAAATCAATACAATTTCCATATCCATATTGGTGTCGGTATCCAGTGACAAGAGTAATTTGCAATCTCAATGAAATCGTACAGTAACGATGAATCCGTAAATCCATAAATCCGTCAATAAATCCGATCAATAATAAATCAATTCAATAAATCCATCAATATCAATAAATCAATCAGAAATCAATAGATCAATGCATATTAGGAAATCCATACGATGCAATATCATATACATACAATTCCATACAATGGTCTTACTGGACAAGCACAAACACTAGCTATGATCAATAGTGCTGTTGTAGAAATCCATAGTGCTCCATAGTTCAACCAGGTTAAACACTGGCTATTATCCATAGTGTTGTTGTAGAAATCCATAGTTCAACCAGGTTAAACACTGGCTATTATCAATAGTGCTGTTGTATAATCCATATTGCTGTTGTAGATATCCATACGTTGGTTTCTATAACCAACATTCAACCAGGTTTTCACTTGTCTTTCAGTATCAATAATCAATTCAATAGTCAATATAAGAACAATGCAGAGCAATCATATCAACATTCATATGCATATCTATACAATTCATAAATTTCAGAACAATTGGAAATCATACGAAAATCCAGCGGCATAACGACAGTGTACAGAATTTACACAAAAATCACCCAAAAACCGAAATTTACCAAATTACCACAGAACGTGCACAACAACAATAATAATACTATTATTCTACAGAATCCACATCAAGAAAACATCCTGATATTTTTCTATTCAATTAAAATCACGTAGAACCAATTCCGACCGGTAAAATCATCGCAGAATATACTCAAATCGTGTACAATATTCATATCCATAACATTCTAAAAGTTGTGCGGTGAAAGTTGTGTCAATACCAGATCAGGTCCAAAATTTGACTACGAAAACACAAAACAGATCACAACACGATCAAAACTCAATATCTCTGAAAAACAGAAATAGGATTCGGAGTCCTTACCACGAGATCTACACTTTCTCCAACAGCAGCGTCAGACGAAAAGCGCTCCGCGGCCTCCGAAACCCAAGATTTCCTTTACTTTTCTTGTTCTTTCTCTCTCTTCAAAATCAGATATTTTATAAAAAAGAGATTTTCTCTCTCCTCAAAACGAGCTGATTTCCTTATATCTTTAGTCTGATCGTCCTGGCCGATCGCGACATCGTCCAGGACGATGTGACCAATTTCCAATCGTACTGGACGATTTTGCAGGACGATACAGGACGATAATTTCAGTTTTGCTCACGGGATTTTGCCATGAACTGATTGTCCCAGGACGATCCAAAATCGTCCTGGACGATCCAGTCCAGAAATCATTCCAGAAACACTCCAGAAATCAGCTGTTTTCAATGCACTGATCGGCCTGGACGATCTCAACATCGTCCTGGCCGATACTGGGAGGAAAATCCAATTCAGAGAGGAACAGTAAAGGAACGAGATCTCACAATACTGGTCCATCTTGGACCGGTCTGTCAATATCCTCGTTCCAAAGGACCACCTTATCCTCAAGGTGGAAGGATGAAAATTGATGTTTCATCCGCTCATACGACTCCCAGGTAGCCCGTATTCAGGTAAGTTCTTCCACTTAATCAGCACTTCCTTACTTCCTCCCTCCCCCTTTCGTACTCCTACCAACTCCAGGGGTTCCAACACCACCTCAGAGTCCTCTGTCAGCATCACTAGTAACTTTGCAACGGCGGTTTGATCCCTATAGCTATCCTCAGCTGTGACACGTGGAATACCGGATGTATGGCCATGTTCGGAGGTAGCTTCAATCAATATGCCACTGCTTTGATCCTCTCCACTATCTCAAAAGGGCCAAAAGTCCTGTGGAGCCAACTTCTCATTCATCCTACTCACCACTGTCCGCTGCCTGTAAGGATGAAGCTTCAAATACACCCTATTCCCTATCTCAAACTACATATACTTCTTATGCCCATCAGCCTGCATTTCCATAATATGTTGGGCTCTCAAAAGATGTTTTTTCAATTCCTCTAGTATCATGTACCTCTCTTCCAAGTACTGCTCCACTAAAAAGGCTGATGTGCTACTCTGCCCAAAGTGCATCAAGTGAGGCGGATCCCTGCCATACAACACTTCGAAAGGAGTCATCCGGGCCGCTAAATGGTATGAAGTGTTGTACCAGTATTCTGCCCACACCAGCCACTTAGCCCACAATCGAGGTGTCTCTGAAGCGAAGCACCGCAGATATGCCTCCAAGCTCTTGTTGACCATCTCTGTCTGCCCATCAGTTTGAGGGTGATAAGCAATGCTCCTTTTTAGCACGATGCCCTGCAACCTGAACAATTTTCTCCAAAAGTAACTGAGGAACACCTTGTCTCGATCGGACATTATAAACGCTGGTATCCCGTGTAATCTGACCATCTATCTAATGAAAGCCGATGCCACTATTATTGCCATTAGCAGATGTCGTAGAGGAATGAAATGAGCATATTTGCTTAGTTTGTCCATCACACCACCAGAATAACTATAAGCTCCTCTGATCGGGATAGTCAGTCTATGAAATCCATAAACACCTCTTCTCACACTCTACTTAGAAGTGTCAAAGGTTGTACAACCACCCCCCCATCCCCCACAAGCCATAGCAATATACTAGTTCATCTGGCAAACATCAAATCTGGCCACTATTTACTCTACATCCTTATGCATTCCCTTCTAATATAATTCAACAACCAGTCTCCTTTATGTCTTTTGTACCCTAGAGTGGCCCAACAACGCTCACGTGGAATTCCTGTAGCAAGTGTGAAATATGAATTAAGATTTGTGGTAGCACAAACCTCCCCGCATAGAAGTCTCCCCATCTACTGAATAGCCAGGATGGTTACTCTCATCTCCCAATAAATTCTCTCTGATCTTTCTCAGCTTCTTATTTTGCGCACTTTTTTTTCCTTAATAACCCCCTAATCCAACATCAGCGGTATCTAAATAGCTATCTCCTAGAGCTCCCCCACACATCTCGACAAGGAATCAACTGTTATTTTTTAGTCCTAACCTACATTGGATCTCAAAATCATTGCCGACAAATTTAATAGTCATCTCTGATGCTCCTTGGTCACCATCCTTTGCTATAGTAAAAACTTTAAGCTCCGTTGGTCAGTCCTAATGATGAAACGCCAACCCAGCAAGTACGACCGCCACTTCTGAATTGTATAATGGCTATTAATTCCCCATAGACTGACTTCAGCCTAACTCTGGCTGTCAACACTTGGCTGAAGTAGGCTATGGGTCTATGATTTTTCATGAGCACTACCCCCAACCCAAATCCTAAGGCATCAGTCTCCACCACGTACATCCAGCTGAAATCAGGTAGTGCTAGGACCAGAACCGTGGTCATGACGGTCTTCAATCTATCAAAGGCCTGAGTAGCTTTCTCTCCTCACAAGAAGCTGTCCTTCTTCAGCTGCTCTATCAGAGGCCAAGCAATGGTGTTGTATCCCCTCACAAACCTCCTGTCGTATCCCGTCAATCCTAGGAAACCCCTTAGCTTCGTTAGGTTCTTAGGCAGAGGCCATTTTAGCATTATCTCGATTTTGGCCTGATTAGCGGCCATCCCTTCCTGGGATACCAAGTGCCCCAAAGACTCCACACTTGCATGGGCAAAACAACACTTCTTCAGATTTTCCCTCAAATGGTACTTTCGCAACACCTCCAAGACTACCTTTAGATGCTCCAAATGCTCCTCACTAAACTTGTCAGACACCAAGATGTCATCAAAGAAAAACAAAACAAACTTCCTGAGGTAAGGTTGAAACACCTTGTTCATGATGGACTAAAAAATAGCCGGGTCATTGATGAGACCAAGCGACATCACCAAAAATTCATAGTGTCCCTTATGTATCCTCAAAGCTGTCTTCGGAACATCCTCTTCTCTCATCCGGATCTGATGGTATCCGAACTTCAGGCCTACCTTAGTAAATACCACTGCTCGACAAAGCTCGTTTAGAACCAATCTATCACTAGAATAGGAAACTTATCTAGCACAATATCCTTATTCATGGCTTGGTAGTCCATACAAAATCTTCAACTTTCATCCTTCTTGATCAGTATAACTGGGCTAAAGAAAGAGCTCGTGCTCGGCCTGATGATGCCTACATCCAACACCTCCCGGATCATTTTCTTAATTCATCCTACTAGATATGAGGGTAGCGGTAAGGTCTGATACTGATCGGTGATACCCCCTCCCTCAGTGTGATGGCATGCTCTTGTCCCCTCTGTAGTGGCAATCTTTGAGGTGGCTGAAAAATCTCCTAGAATTATTGTAGAACTAGCTGTACGGAAAGACGAATGTCCACTCCTTCCTCCCCTATGATCCCCTCCAAACACTGAGATCCACAAGAAATCCTCCTCTCACCTCAAGTATGGTCCTTACCATGATTTTTAGCAATACCATGGATTTGGAGAGTCCTGCATCTCGTTTAATCAACATCCCAGCACCCCCCAATTCACATTGGTATCCTCCAATGTCTACAGCCATGTCATTAGGATGACATCAATGTTACCCAACTCCAATGGGAGGAAATCCTCCCTCACCTGGATCCCATGTATGGTCAAAACTGCTCCCATATACAACCCTCTACCTGTGTCCATCTTTCCCATCCCCATTATAACCCCATATCATCCTTTGTCTCCTAATTTCAGCCCCATTTGGTCTATGACCTTGTTGAAAATAAAATTGTGGGTGGCCCCACTGTCTATCAGCACCACTACTTCCTTGTCAGCTATTTGTCCTTTCACCTTCATAGTGTGATTCAGGATGAATCACACCACTGAGTTCAATGAGACCTCAACCATGTCTAGATGCAGCTTGTCCTCCTCTGTTAATAACTCACTCTCACCTCCCTCCTCAGTTTCCTCGTTATCACAAATGGTGAGAACTTGAACAGTTCAGTCTTACACCTTTGCTCCAGTGTGTATTTCTCCTCACATCTGAAACATAACCCCTTTATCCACTTATCTTGCACCTCTGCCTCTGTAAGTCGCTTAAAGTCCCCCCTCCCCCTCAAGCGGGCGAACTCCATCACTCTTCTCCCTAAGAGTTCTCTAGAAGTATACAATCTGGGTTCTGGGTGCTAGAGTAGTAGAGGTACTTCGGTAGGCCCCTCCCATAATGTCTCTTATGCTGGCTTTTTCCCTCCTATATTTTTCCTCCACCCTCTGAGCAAGCTTCAATGTCTCCCTCATCCCCCTAGGCCTCAATACCCTAAGCTCTGCCGATATGTCCTCCCTAAGCCCCTTCATAAAATTGCACTCCAGTCCTTCCTCAGAGATTCCCCTCAATCTATCTAATAGCAGCTCAAACTTCTCCCGGTATCCATAATGGTCCCCTCCTGAGTTAGGGCATAGAACTGCTTGTGGAGGTCACCTTCCTTGATCGTTCGGAAATGTTCCAACAAGCACTCCTTAAATTCTCCCCATGAGTACATCGGATACCTAGCCTCCCTCCATTTTAAAAAAAAAGGCTAGGGCTTTCCCTTCCAAACAAAGACTCGTCGCCATGAGTTTTTTTTCCCTTCCGTTAGCCCGTGGATGGCAAAGTAACGTTCCACCCAATGGACACAACCTTCAGCATCCTCCCCTTCAAAGACTGTCATCTTTAGCTTCCTTGCCCTCACATCCATACCCCATTGGTTTCTTCCCCAACCATACCCATCTCCATTCAATCTCTCCCCATGCCTGGATAATCTCCCAAAAGGGCTGGTTTCTTTCCTCCTTGTTGTCCTCTCATCGAAATAACCCGATCCGCCCACCATTGGAGCTCCATGTGACGGTCCTCAATGGAAAACACTTTCCAACTCATCGTCGTCCTCCTGGATCTCCTTTCCTTGTGGTTCCACCCTAGGAATCATCGGTGATGCTTTCGATTGCATCTCAAGCATCGTTTTCATCATCTCTTCAAACTTCTAGAAGCAGTTCTCGATTGTCGAGAGTCTCCCCTCCACCCTGAAATATTTTTTCTCTACTCCGGCCTTGAGTTGTTCCATCTCGCCTTCCAACGCATTCATCTTCTTTGCTGTCATTAATTGGAAGTAGGTTCAAATTGCAAAAACAGCGATGAAAACTTGTTTTTTTGCCCAAGAAAGTGCTATGTACCAATTTGTCGGGAAACAAGTGCAGGAATCGAGAAAACCATGGTTGAAATTTAGTATTTCAATAAGATTCAAGCAAATTTTTTGAGATAAATCCCATGGCAAAATGTGGGCTCCAAAAATTCGTGCCCCAGCCTTCCCTGCGTAGGAGAGTATTAACGATGTTCCGGGTCAAATTTTCAGAAGGCAGATGAACTTTGGGATAAAGCACCACCCAGAGATTTCGCCCTCATTTTGTGAGGACTTTAAAATCTGGTTCTAGGTTTCCCATAGGCGCAAGCACCGATGGTTAATTACCCCTCTCGATCACAAGAGAGCACTTTCGATTAAGACTAGTCATGAAGTAGGTACAAAATACCTAGCATATAGTAGCAACATGTGAATTTTTTTGTAAATTTATAAATTTATTATTTTTATTCTTAAAGCGGATGGTGGGGGGGAATGATGATGAGCCCAATCAAGATCCCATGGTTCCGTCGTCCCGGGCTATCGTGGTCCCTAGTCTACTTAGTCAGAGGAGGTAGTCGACCCAACCTGACAGAAGGATCCTTGTCGGCAGCCATGGGTTGCTTCGTCCAAGGGTACCTTGTAGACTTGGGGTGGATGCTTGTTTAAGGAGATAAGTTTTAGTCAACCTTAACTAACAAAAAGCTTTATGCCTTACTGAGTGTACCCTATGAATCATTACTCAAGAGGCTTTTAACCATTGGAGAACATACAGGCTTTGACCGTAACCGTAATATAGTGGTGCTATTTTGCAGCAAAACCACCCGGTCAGATGGCACATGCCACGTCTCCGCTGGCGAGAAATCATTTGAGAATGAATCACAGTGATACATTCAATTAGACATTTTGCTCTTTGTGAGTTGAAGTTATCCTGAAATTTATCATCCTTAACAAACGTTTGCGGATGATGGATGGAATTTTGCTTTAAATTTTAAATAATAAATTTTATTTGAATATTTTAAAATTTATCAAGATTTTGTTCCAAATATGCATGTTTTTAAGTCCCCTCCGGTTGAGATTAGCTTTTCAACACGGCCATCATCGGGGCGAATTTGGAGTCATTTGCAAATTTTTATAATTTATAGAAATTTGAGGGCATTTAAATAGTTGATCCCCTCCGGTTGATATAGACTTTCAACATGGCCATCATCGGGGACAAAATAGCATGTATATTAGACTTTTAAAATTAAATATGCACACTTCTCGAGGCGATGATTCACTTCTCAAGGCGGTAGCACTCTCTTCTTGGAATAGTCGCTTGCTTTCCAAGGCTGCTACACTCATCTTAGAGGTGTTGAAACTGTGCTCGGTGCATCATATTGACATTTAGAAAATTATTTTTGTATGCAGGAGGGGGGGGGGGGGCATTAGACGCCTTCTGTCCGCTTGTAAAAGTGGTGCGGATCCGGTGGCGTTTATTTTTAAAGATTTTTCAATAATGTGCTTTTCGAAGCAGCAAAATGAACTTTAGCTTGCTTATCAAAGTGACTGCTCGCACGATATGCAGCTAGAAATACTATGTTTATTGCAATCAACATAAATCTTGAGGTCGCTGCATGCTTATCAAGGTAGCATAAATAACATGTTTGTCAAAGTAATGCCTCATTTTCAGTATGCTTAGAGGTTTTCAAATAATGGCATGTTGTTTCAGAGTGATCCAGCACACTATGTTAAAAAAAGTGCATTTTGAATTTAAAGCCAAGCTTAGCAACATTTTACTAATTATGAGACTAAGCCATAAATTTCAAATTAATTTTATCATTGCCATCTATTGATTTCATTATTATCATAGCCACCATGGCTATTTATGGAAGAAAGATGAAGCAAAGTAAAAGTTCATCCTCTTTCTTTATCACTTGAATCCCATCACTTTCATTTGGAGAATGCCAAATATTAAGTGTCTCCAACTTTTAAGCAAAAATTTTATTGTGAATTCTATAGTAATATTTTAATGAATTATTGCTCAGACCATGACATAGGTCTTCTCATTTTAAGCCAAATATTTTTTTCCAACTCTTGAAGTTTTTAAATGAAGTGATTAAATGCCCTCAACTTAGAAGAACACCAACTTTGCATGAGAGACATGACACTCAAATCCAAAATCCTCCTTAATGTTGAGTGCAGATAAAGCAAGGGTCTTAAAAGCCAAATGCTTCAAAGCATCATAAATAATTTGTGTAATTTGGATCCAATCAAATTCACCTTTTAATAAATGACTCTTTTTTTTTTATAAGAACAAAAATTTGTTCAAAACGCCAGCAATCAAAATTTTTTTTTTTTATGTTTTAATATCAAAGTTGCTGGAAACACAAATCCATATTTTATGATCACTTTCGTTTGTCACTTCAGCTTTAAAAACATGTTGCCAGAGAATGTTCTCATACCACAATAATTCAATAGGCATAACAGAGAGATGTTGCCAAACAAAATAATTTGATATTAATTTGATTGATTTTATTTTTATATTAATAATTCAACTCAAGCTCAAATATTCTTCAAATTTTATTTAATTTGAGTTCAAGAAATCTCCAAAAATTATTTATTTGAGTTTGAAATATCAAATTATTTTATTTGAGCTTATGTTCGTCAAAATTTTGGCAGTATCCCGACGTCTCCCCCACGTAGGGGACATCTACAATGATTCTAAGCCTGCCCACCATGCTAAAAAAACGTGTATGATAGATACCATCTTTTGAGGACACCACGGCCGTGTAAAGTCTTTATCCCCACCACGCTAAGAAAAGTGTGTATGGGTCTTCTAACGGTACCTGTTGCAGGAGAAAAAACAGTTGTTTCCCCGCAAGCGGGTACTTATGGGTATCCCGACTTCGTCGTATGCATCGCACCAGGTTCCCTCCTACAACGCTAAGAAAAGCGTGTATAGGTGGTTAGCTGGTCTGCCACAAACATCGAGAATGGGATTTGAGATTTTAGTGTTTGGCGAACAATATACCTTGACAAGCGACCAAGAAGACGATGACGACAGAGATTTGCGGCGAAGCTAAAGAAGATTTTTTTTTTTTTTTGTTATATTTATTTTCTGATTTTTTTTTTATATAGATATATATTTATATATTTATATACTTATACAGAGAGAGGAAAACAAAGAGTAAAAAGAGAAACAGTTACTGTTTGGTGAGGATTGAATGGAGAAAAATGTGGAGTTGAGTACAGGAGATAGAGTGGATATGAGGAGTTATGTGGGGTTGGTTACGGCAAGAGGAACAGAGGGGTGGCTTGCTTGAGCTGGGACGTGAGAAAGCTTGCTTAGTGGAGAGGAACCAGAGTGGTTGTTATGATTTGAAGTTTATAAAATCAAGGAAGATGTGGCTCTTTGCATGTCATTTGATCCAACAGGTGGATTGCAATGTGTGATGAGAATATGAATTATGCAGGAAACGTGTTGAGTTGTAGATACAAAGCAAGACATGTGTTAAGGGAAGAGATATGTGAGAACATGAGTTGGTCAGGTGGTGGAATGAAATAAGAAAATATAATTAAATATGGATATGCATTGCTTTAGATAATAGATATCAGAAGAGGCATTTTTTTTATAATCAAATATAGAAATATAATATCATAGTGTTATGAAGAGATTTATGTAAGAATAAAATAAAATATTATTTTATAAAATAATAGATGTCCATAACGTGATTTAAAAGATTTCATAGTGGAATTTGGACATATGCATAAAAAAAAATGATATTCGATTACTATCTTTATATATTAAATAATATTTATAATAACATATAATATGGTTTACAAACTTAAGTATGGAATTTATACAAGATAAGGATTATTATTATTATTTTTAACGGTTAGCAGCAATTGAATATAATAATTAATATTTACAAAATGTATTTAATATATGACTTTATACATATAATATCAACCTTTGCTAAATTTTTTTGTTATTATGCATTTGATTTTACATGTCGTCGTCGCCTCAAAAGTCGTCTAATTTTACATTTTCAATTTATGTGTCGTCGCCTCGCAACTCAAGCCAAATTTTATATTTTCGCACGCTGAATTTTATATTTTTTTTTTCGTGCAAAGATTTAGACAATATTATTGTCAATTTTGAGTATTTCCAACGTTTCGAACATAACGGAGAAATTCATTTTGCAAACGGACGACGTTTGGGCAACATCGAGTATGTTCGTAGTCCGTCGATTTTGATCACTTTCATTCAATTTGAGTGCGAGGGATCCCTCTTTGATTAGATTAGATGTTCTAAATGTATCAAGATTATCCATTTTGTAATCGAACAAAGCTTTAATCATTTCATTATGATCGAGGCACTATGATTTTCATTCTAAACGATGTCTTATTTACTAAAAATAACAGATCATCGCCTCTGTTACTTGCTTTGACCGTGCTACCTATGTAGAGGTCAACACAAAACACTAGGAAAACTTGATAATAGAAGTAAAGTGAAAGAAAATAAGAAAGATGCAATGGATTTTCAATTCAAGAGGAAGATTCGGCTCTCCTAATCTCTAGCCGACGGCTAGAGCCGAAAACACCTAAGAGAAAACTCAAAAATAGAAAAACATCACATAACCCTAACCCTTGCCCTCTTATTTAAAAAATATAAATAAAAACATAATTACTAAACAGCCCTTCCTAGACTACTTTCCCTCCTGAACCGCCCACTCCATTTTGAAATTTCCATAAGGCATGGGCCCCACAAGGGGCCGGCGGCTCCTGTGGTCTGCCTGGAATAACTAGAGTTGGCCTTGGTTTTGGGCCGACTGGACCTGTCTATCAGAATCTTAGCAATATTCACAATTGAACAATCACTCTTTGTGAGCTGAAATTATTCTTGAATGCGTCGCCATCACCAAATAGTTGCGGAGGGTAGATGAATTTACTTTAAATTATTAGGTGATTAATTTCTTTTGAACATTTAAATTTTATTATATATATATATTGAATTTTAACATTTTGATAGGATTTGAGAATTGATCCCTCTGATTGAAATTTACTACTAACATTGGCACATCGAGGCAGCATAAAACATCACTTTAAATATTAGTATTTTGTTGAGGTTTGGAGGCCGCTAAAAGGCAGACTCATCTTCGATTGAGATCAACTTTAAACACGACCATCTCGATGAGTTTAAATAATTCACATTTGGTTATTTGAACATTATCAACTTTGCCAGTTGTTGTTGATAAATGATCATAGTGCACATGGCATTTTGATGAAACAGACCCCCCTAGTTGATACTCTCTTTGAACACGCCATCATTAGGGATTTAAATAATTCATATTTGAACCTCGTCAATACTATTTTTCTGACTAATAGAGGATCAAAATCGATTTGGTAATAGAGTCCCTTCCAGTTGAGATTTACTTTAAATACGATCAACATCAAGGGTAAGAGTATTTTGATGCTTCGAACGAGTCAGTGTAATCTGTTTCACGAACGAACAATACTTGAGCGACTTGGATCGGGGTCAAGGCATTTTGAAACTGGTTCGTGCAATGTCACATTAGTTGGGCGTCGTTCTCATCGTGCTTGATCAAATTGGTCACGAGATACATGCAAAGGTTAACATATAATTCAAAATGTAAAACTAGGGTTGTCAAAATAGATTTTCGGATAGGGTTCAAGTAAAACCCAAAATTGACCCGCTCATAACTCGTCCGACCCATTTGTTGAAATGGGTTAAACATCTAGACCCGAACCTAACCTGGCACCAACCTGACTGGCCCGCTAACATGCAAGTGCGAGAAGGAAAGCAATGGGCGAGGCTACGAGCGCGATGGACTAGGGCCGCAACTTGCGAAGCGAAATGGATCGAGCAGGTTTAGGTCAAACGAGTTGATTTTGGGTTCGTGAGTTAAAGTGAACCTAACCCGATATGTCGATCGGGTCGAAAACTCAAACCCAAACCTGCCCCGTTTGTTAAACGGGTCGACCTGAACCTAGATTTTTCGGGCCGGGTCCAAGTCGGATTTTATGGTCGTGTCATATATTGACACCCCTATGCAAAACTATCAAGAAATAGCATAAATGTATGAGTTCCAATAGATTAGAAAGAAACTCAAAATAAAGCAAATGAATCATCAATTTGAAATGAGCAAAATCTCAAAAAAAGCTGTCATCGCTAAAAATTTTATATTATAATGTGAATGTGAACTTTGGTTCCATGAAAAGAAGCATCGAACCAACATACTGCCATAAGTGTAAGAGACGATGCCATTAGAAAACCCATCATGCGGGAATTTTTTAGCAAAATCAATACACACATAAAATAATAGGGAAGAGCTTGATAACAAAATCATACTCATGAGGGTATGAATTGCCAAGAAGACTAAACTCACAGGAAGCTAGTAGACAAAGAAAAAATTATGACTTTTCTTTCGTCAGCCACTCCAGTTTTGGAAACTAATAGAGGTAACAAAATATTTTAAGCTCTAGAACTTTGCTCTTCAGTTTCTTCCAGAAACTTCCAAAATTATCTGCCACTTCAAGCTTTTTTTCAATAGGGATGGTATGTATATCTTCTTTTTCTTCTTCTTTAAGTGTGAGGTACCCTTTCTTTTTAACATTTTTTAGCGTGAGGGTGGTTGGAGAGTGTTGTTGTTGAAGCGTTCAGATTCATGTTAAGGTTTGCAAAGGAATTGAGCATAGCACATTGCGGAAGTTTTCGGAATAAAAATTATGAGGTGCTTTCTTTCTAAAAGAGGAAACTTACGGGAAATAAGGGAGGCCAGTTTCCAGAAATTCCCATTATTTATGTTTCAATTTAAAACTTTTCTTTTTGAGGTGTCCCTGTTTGTGAGGTCTCTTCTTTTTTTAGCCTTTGTAATAGAGAGGAAGGCTTCATGTTGTGACAAACAAACATATAACAAATAACACAACCAAAAGGCATTGATCTCAATAGAGAAGCATGTAGATTCAAGTCAGATTGTATTCCTTGCTATGTATCATATAAAGGACTGCATATTTTCCACCTCGTAATAGAAAAAATACATTAGGTGTATGCATGCGTTAAAAATATTGCATATCATTACTAAAATTGTAGCATGAACGTGTGGATAGATAACTAAGACCATTTTAAAGGAAAAATTTTGATTGCATGAGATGTACAAGTTTTGATTCATTCTAAAGAAAGGACTAGCAACAGTTAAAAAAGAATTCATTGTCACTCAAAGCATCAAAACTTTCGAAATTTTCATTGTGAAGCAAAAACGTAGGCAGACTTATGCAGAACGTAAACAAGCAGAGAGAACAGAATAAGTACCTGATAGCTTCCCACATACAATAGTAGTGCAATTACAGCTACTACAGGTAAATCCTTCAATATTGTGTAATACAATGATAACAGGAACAGTGAGAATGCCTGAAAGATCACAGACGTATTTCAAGCCTTAGAATGATAAAATACGTATAACATTAGTGAATGTAATACAGTGTGTGCCAACTGTATAGTTTACAATTACATGCTTTGTTTGGACACAAGTAATGAAAATTAAAAGTCCTAACCAGTCTTCATAAAGAATGCAGCAATTGCACTTTAACCAAGCATAAGAAAATAAATAAGCATATCATTAAAAAATATTTGATGATTATCATAACAAATTCATATTGCACAAGCTTAAGACAAAGAATCAATCAAAAGTGTGACACAAATTTGGACCAATAACATCAGCCTGTAATACAGAATCATGACTAAAATGACTTAGAACCAATTATATGGCATTCCTCAAGAAAATCACTACACAAATGTTTCTCTATACGTTTCCAAATAAAGTTTTTATGTTTCTGCTCAGAATTAAGAGCAAGCAGTTCATAATAGAAAATGATAGGCTTATAACAGGTAAGAAATCAATTAGATAATTGTAGTCAATAAAGTCAGTACTAGTGCAGAAAAGACAATGACAATATACCAGGTGAAATAATCTTGAATCCGTAACCAACAGATTTCCATCTACAACAACCCAACAATACATAGAAAACTTTTCAACCACAGCGATTCAACAATACAAGATCAACATTTTCATTTATAACAATCTAGCAATCTGTGGAGAGCATCATTCTATTTACAATGATATATCAATCTATGGGCAACAACATTCCATTTCTAATGTGTAGTTAATTCTATATTCCATACTTAAATTTTAGTTTTAATATTTATATCTTTCATTAATAGTTATTTTTCTACCAATTTATTTATAGCTTCTCAACTTTATTTTTAATACAAAACAAGGGAATGAAATTTAGTTAACAATTTTTCATTTTTCTACTCTCCTTGCTTCACATTCTAATTTTCAAGATATATCAGAGCCATTAAAGTTCTACTCCCTGTGAGGCTGACGAGTCCTTTAATATGGAGTATTTTCTCCAAACTAATGGATCATTCACCAACACTGAATGCCAGTCTTCGTCCAATAAGAGTAGCAAAACATATGTAAAAGATCCTCCCGAAAATAGGAATAATAGCATTTGCCATGAAGAAGCTAGCAATTTCCAACACTAAAAATTAATATGAAAAGCTCACGATGAAAAACTAAAAATTTCAATAAAAACAGCTATAAAGATAAATCACAATAGCTCTCTCCTTCCTCTTGCAATCATCTACATAACAAAATGAAAACAACCAACTACTCTCCCAATAAAAGCTTTTCTAGAACATCACCCAAATAATCTCGGTTGCTCCAAAAGATAAATTTTTAGATGCATGATTGCAAACAAGAAGAAAACTACTATTTGGATCGTAAACTCAAACTGACAGATGATATAAGATGAGACAAAACTTCCATAATTACAGCCTTGCCTTGAAAATTATAATGCCTGAATTGCATAAGGATCACAATTTTGTTGAAACAGTTTTGTCATTCTCTTTAAATATCAGACATCTGACTTTGTGCTTATAGTGTCTAACCTAAATTGTTACTATTAATCAGTAAACTCACTTGAGAAAAAAAATTATATAGCAAATTTCTCATATAATATTTATCACTTCCAGGACTTGAACTCAACGAGAGTGATTGGAAATGCAAAGGTATGTTAAATAATGAGCCTTAAAAAAAACGATCTCTAAACAAGGCACGGGCTCAAACAACAACCCCTATATCCAATAAAACCCTCACTTCAAATTTCAAACACACTTCAAATAATAAATATAATGTCTAGCTTTGACATTATTGCTAAGATATCCAACTTTACTTACCTTGAAAAATTAATTACTGGTGTATTCACCAATAAAATTCAAAAGAAATTCCGTGTAGAATTTCTCATTTGGTTAAATAATACACTTGTAGTTTATATCCATCAAACCTACAAACTTTCCAAGCTTATGCTTTAGTTCAAAGTAAAACTTCCCCGGAAGAGAGGAGGCCAGGGTGCGAATTTTTCAGAGCCCACAAATAGTGCTACTCCTATATCCCCTCTCATATAATTTTTTTCTTTATTTATCACTTCTATTTCACTACCCATCCATCTTAACTTAAAATTTTTAGTCACGCACAACTTACCTGTAACTATTTTATTGCCAAACTAACGGATCCTAAAACATTGACAATGTAAACACAATTTCATAAAATTTACCATTAAGATTATGAGATTCCCTCATAGCATTGTACCAGTAATACACAACTTCATTAACCATCCAGCCTTAACCTATTACTCCTCATACATTTATCCATTATAATCACCCAACCTTGAGTATAAAAATTATATCCTTAATATATTCTTTATTTTGTACAATAAATTTAATGTTCTCAAATCGATCACCCCTCAGCATTGCTTAATATTCTAGCAATATTAACTCGTAAATATCACTTTAACATCAACTAAATGCAGATCATAAGCCCCAAAATATGTTTCCATCGTTTAAATGTTGGCATAAATCAATATCATGAGCCGTTTAACAAGATTATGGCAGCGTCTTAAAGAT
Source organism: Dendrobium officinale (assembly GCA_019514585.1). NCBI lineage: Eukaryota > Viridiplantae > Streptophyta > Magnoliopsida > Asparagales > Orchidaceae > Dendrobium > Dendrobium officinale. Next base: position 5,316,034 of record CM033685.1, on the reverse strand, counting down.
TCCTAGCACATTTTAATGCTAGTATAAAGGACAACTTCCTTTTATTCTCTATGTGATTGTGTGTAAACAATTTTTTTCATGAATGAAATTCTCTTTCTATATATGTGAAGCCCTCCCTTCCAAGAGGAAGCTGGAGCAGAACAGGTGGAATTGCATATAACAAATTAAGTTCTACTTTTCCCTTGTTCTTATATTTTTGCTCATTTTGTTCAAAGTTCTTGAGGAGATTCTTTGTGAATTTCTTTAGAGTTTGGTAAAATTTAGGTTCTCCTTTTCTGCTTTACATTTCTGCTCATTTTTTTTTAAAGTTCTTTAGGAGATTCTTTGTGAATTCCTTTAGAGTTTGGTAAGTGATTGTTGATACTTGATGGTCAACGTAGCCAGAGTAAAGGTTTCAAGTCGCTCAAATGGTTTTTACACATTAAGTTTCAGGATATCTTCACCTTTCTTCTCATATTCTTTGACTCCTTTGTTTGCATCAATGCTTATCTTGGCTTATAGCTAACTCAGCAAGTATGTTGCATGTTAGATTCAGAGTTTGCATATATCACATAGAAAATCCTATAAAAATTGCTGAATATACTAAGCATTAGTTTCAATATCCTGCATTTATTTACTCTAGGGTCTCTATTTCTTGTGTCATTAGATTTCCACATATCCTGCATCACCCAGCCTCCACCAAGAGCTGCAGCCCACTACAAATGTTTGCCAATTCATTTGCATGTATAGCATTATACACGTATATAAACTACTTCAAATATAAAAGGCAATTTCCCAATTTAGAGTGCTACTTACATCATAATTTGCACTTCAAACCAAGAAAGGACTAGCACTTGCTTTGGAAATTGTGCATTGAACATATTGAATGTGACCCACCTAAATGCTAAAATTATATGGAATTCATAAATGAAAAATATTCCACTTTTTTTTTTTGAATGATAGAAACAAATCACAAATTTTAAAAGTGGGTGCAAAGCCGATTATAGATTTTTATAGAAGTCTCTATATAGGGAGAAAACCCTTAATGAAATAGCCAAATAGAATGCATAGTTGATATTTTTTTTTTTTCAAGAAGGGAACAACAATGTCAGGAGTATAGATAAAAAACCCATGATCACATGGCTAGAAGCTGAGATATGAACCATCAAGTTAATGCCTAATTCAATATTCTACATTTGATAAAGTACATGTTGCCTACTAGGTCAATGAGAATCGTTGGATATTAAAAGAAGTTGCTTAATAAAATTATGGGAAAATGATCCTTCAACTTTTTGTGAGGGCCCAATTTGGCCCCTCAACTCTTTTGAGGGGATGGATAATTTTGATCCTAACATCCAATGTTGGAGTTAATGATATTAAATGTAAGAGTATTTTGGTGATTTCTAATTAAAAATTTATTAAATGCAATTTTCAAATAGTTATAACTTTTCTAAAAAATTATTAAATATTTGAAATTAAGACTTAAATTACTATTATTTTTTTTAATTAAAGAAACATCTAATAATTTTTTTTTAGAAAATTTATAATTACTTGCAAAATATATTTAATAAATTTTTAATTTAAAAAATGACCAAAATATCCTTATATTTAACACCATTAACTCCAACATTGGATGTCAACAAAGTCTCATTCTAAAAAGTTTGAGAGACCAAATTGATCACTCAAAAGAGTTGGGTACCAGTTTGGTCCATCACAGAGTTGAGGGGTCATTTTGATCCTTTTCTTATAAAAGTATTCATTTGAATGTATCATAGGAACAAGCATAGAAAGCAACAAATATGATTTTTTTATGAATGCATAAACAATTAAAAGATTAAAACTTGCAGCAACATGCTAATAGCATTACTACAGAAATTATAAGCGATAAGATCAAATCAAATAAAAATCTAACAACAAATTTGATAAAGAATATTGCAGAAAAAAGTATTCAGCAGCTAGAATTTGGTTTTGTATTGTTGATATGGTGGTAGCAAGTGTAATTCACAGGAATAATAAGCCTTATCATGCATAGTTGAATTAAGCTCCAACAATAAATTCTGCTCTAAACAAGAGTTACATCACACAACATGCAAAATGACCATTATCCTTTCACATTACCTTCCCATTTTGAAGAAGCGGGAAATAAAAGTAACCGAACTAAATCTATGCAAACAGTTAGTTATTGATTCACCAATTATCATCAACAAACGGTTAAAGAACAGACAACATAGCAACTCTAAAAGCTTTCTAATGGTTTCACAGATGTTCTCGTCTGAGATTGTGAATGGTGTTAAAGAAAATTTATTAAAGAAAAACTTAAAATTCTCGTCTGAGATTGTGAATGGTGGAAAAGACAATTTATTAAAGAAAGAAACTTACAATTCCGCTAACACCTCCAATTAATAGTGGCCTCCGGCCAAGCCTGTCCACCGCAAGAATAGCAACTCCAGTTGCAAGCAACTATAAATCAGAGTTAAGAATTAGTCATCTATAACGAATCTAGGCAATGCTCATTATGAATCATATCCCAAAGAGCAGAAACAATAAAACCTAATTCATTCGTCCATGATCTGGCCAAGTTTCTTTATTATGAACACGCAAAAATACAGTAGATTTTAGAATATCCCAATAAAAGTTTCAAAAAATATAAAACTTTAAAATTTTAAACATTCAATAAATATAACAATTCAATTTTATATATATATATATATATATATATATATATATATATATATATAACTTTAAAAATTTTAATATTTAATAATTAATAATTATAACTATAAAATTTTTAATAAATATTTTTTATAACTTTGAAATTTGATTCATGTCATTAAGACAATTAGATTGAATATTTTCTTATGAGAAAATTAGATCGTTTAGATTGCAAAGATTGTAAAGTTATTCCGAGTGAAAATTTTTGTACCCAACATCGATTATTAGTTTTTGACATTAAGATAAAGGAGTAGAAAATAAAAAATAAAGTGAAACGATGTTCTAAAAATAGATTGGTGCATTTAAAGAATATTAACAAAAATATTTTGAGAGTAAGATTTTAGATCTTAAGATTTTGTCTGTGCATGAGGATGTTAATACTATGTGGGAAAAAGCAGCTAGTGATATAAAGAATACTGCAAAAGATATGCTTGGAGTATCAAAGGGAAAAGCTCCTAATAGTAAAAATAATTAGTGGTGGAATCCAAATGTGCAAGAAAAGATTAAAAATAAGAAGATTTGTTATAAAAATTGGTTTAATTCTAAAATTTCTGATAATTGGGAAAAATATAAAGAGACTCGTAAGGAATCTAAGAAAGCAATATGCGATGCAAAGACCTTAGCTTTTAGTGATTTCTATAATAGATTAGATTCTGAGGAAGAACGATATATGTATAAATTAGTCAAACAAAGAAATATGATTAATAAGGATTTAGTTCAAGTGAAGTGTATTAAGGATGAAGATCAAAAAATATTTTTCTTAAAAGATAATATTCAACAAAGGTGGATGAGATATTTTGCTAAACTTTTTAACAAATATTGTGAAAATAAGATTGACTGTAGTGACCTTAGCATCCTAAATGAAAATAAGATTTTTGTTTTTATCGGCGTATTAGTAAAATCAAAGTTAAAGAGGTTTTAAGGAAAATGAAGGGTGGAAAAAGCTGTTGGACCTGATGATATTCCAATAGAGGTGGAAATGCTTAGGAGATGAAGGAAATTCTTGGCTTACTAAACCTTTTAATACTATTTTTAAAACTAAAAAGATGCCAGATGAGTGGAGAATAAGTGTGTTAATTCCTAATTTTAAGAATAAAGGTGATGCACAAGATTGTGCGAATTATAGAGGTATTAAGTTAATGTGTCATACTTTAAAACTTTGGGAGCGAGTTATGGAGCATAGGTTGCGGCGTGATACTAATGTTTCTCATAATCAATTTGGATTCATGCCGGGTAGGTCGACTATGGAAGCCATACATTTATTAAGAGGTTTGATGGAGAAATATAGTGAAAATAAGCAGGATCTACATATGATATTTATTGATTTAGAAAAAGCATATGATAAAGTTCCAAGAGAAGTGCTATGGAGAGTTCTTGAAAAGAAAGGAGTCAATAATGCTTATATTCAAATCATTAAAGATATGTATGCAGGAGCTATTACTTGTGTTCAAACACAAGGTGGATTGACCAAGTATTTCCCTATTTCGGTTGGGTTACATCAAGGATCAGCCTTAAGCCCATATCTTTTTGCTTTAGTCATGGATGTTCTCACTAGACATTTGCAAGAGGATGTACCTTGATGTATGCTTTTTGCTGATGATATTCTTCTTGTTGATAAGACTAGAGAGGGAGTTGAAGGTAAACTTGAATTATGGAGGTCAACCTTAGAGTCTAAAGATTTTCGCTTGTTGAAGGTAAAGATTTTCGCTTGAGGCAGAGATGAGGATGCTCAGGTGGATGAGTGGCTTTACCCTTAGAGATAGGATACGAAATGAGCATATATGTGAAAAGGTTGGAGTAGCTCCAGTAGAAGATAAGATTAGAGAGAGACGCCTTAGATGGTTTGGTCACATAAAACAACGGCCTTCCGATGACCCAGTTAAGAGAGTAGAGGTATTAGATTTGACTTATGTTAAGAAAAGTAGAGTCAGACCTAAAAAGACTTGGTTAGAAAATATTAGGAATGACCTTTTTTTTTAGATTTAAATGAGAATTTGACTTTTAATAAGACACAATGGAAGAAAATGATTCATGTAGCCGACCCCCACGTAGTGGGATAAAGGCTTGATACTGTTGTTGTTGTTGTTGAAATTTGAAAAAAATTTTAATAGATAATTTTTTATAACTTTAAATTTTGAAAAACTTTAAAAATTTAATAGGCGATCTAAATAATATTTTATAACTTTAAAATATAACTCTCTCCCATTTTTCTCTCTCTCTTCCACTTTCTCTTTCTTGCCGATAAGACAACAACAAAAAAAATTCACATAAAACGCAGTAGAGGAATAGGTTAAAATGGAAAACACAATTTTTTTTTTTTTTTTTGCATTTTCAAAGAAAATGAAAGCATACAGTGCATTTTTTATCATTTTTAAATTTAATTTATATAACGTTCCTTCCCCTAAATCTTACGTGAAACATAATACTTTTAAAAATTTGTCCCTTTCTTATTATAGGCTAGATCTAATACATCTACTCTCCTAACATGATCATCGAAAGGTCAAAATTTTGTGACCAAACCATCATCTAAGGCAAAAAAATATATCATTAAAGAAATGTTTAATATATATTTTTTAAATTACAATTACTTCAAAAATATATTTAATAAATAGTTTAATTAAAAAATGACCAAAATACTTTTACATTTAACATCATTAACTCCAACATTAGATCTTAGGACCAAAAAGGTCTCATTTTAAAGAGTTGAGGGACCAAATTGGTCCCTCAAAAGAGTTGGGGACCATTTTGGTCCCTCACAAATAGTTGAGGGAACATTTTAATCCTTTTCTCATATATGAAGAGTACAATATTAAAACTATCATTTTCAAGGGTATGAATCATATGTATTGTGAAAGGCTGTGTGATACCCCATAATATATTAATGAACTTCATAATATCATGACAACAATAATGATATTTATGTGAATAATAGAATGCTTGAAATTTTTTCATGAGGATAACTACTAGAAAAATCAATACACAATCATAACTAAATGTATCATAATATGAATGCTTAATGAAGGTAATAGTGGTCTTATCAAGATAATTCCTAAAGAGAAAAGCACAAATATTTCGACCATGGGTGGCAAAATGGCTCATGTACAATAGTTGGTAATTTAAGTTGTTGGCTTCCGAAGCAACATGAAGTGTATGTCAACAGAATGAACCAAAGTGCTCAATATAAAAGTAATGACGAATTGAGTGACAAGGGCATAAAATTAAAGATTGCTCAATTCTGATGTGAAATGAAAGAGATAAAAGTTAAAATACTGAAAGGTGTCAAAAGGGACAAGGTTTATCTTAAAGCTAGGCTTTGGTGAACTTGCGTTATGTTCAGATGCATATGAATTGGGTTAAGTTAGGTTAAGAGGTCAATTGGGAGAATGAATTCACTGGGGAAGTGAAAATTTAACCATTGTGGCTTGTATGCATGGGAATTAGAAATTAGTATTAAAATGGGAAAGTTTTAAATGGATTCCTTTAAGCCCAATGTTCAAGGAGATCAAGAATTTCAAGGAAAAGAAGAATGATAGGAATCAAAACCAACCATGAATTCTCACTTGGGCGCTACAAACATAAGAGAATGGATAGGATGCAAGAAAATTAGGATGCAAGAGGTAAGCAGCTTCTTAAAAGAGAAAGTGATACAACAACAACAACAACATCAAGCCTTTATCCCACTACGTGGGGTCGGCTACATGAATCCTTTTTCTCCATTGTGTTCTATTAAAAGTCAAATTCTCATTTAAACCTAATAAAGAAAGGTCATTCCTAATATTTTCTAACCAAGTCTTTTTAGGTCTACCCCTACCTTTCTTAACATAAGTCAAATCTAATACCTCTACTCTCCTAACCGGGTCATCGAAAGGCCGTCGTTTTATGTGACCAAACCATCTAAGGCGACTCTCTCTAATTTTATCTTCTACTGGAGCTACTCCAACCCTTTTCACGTATATGCTCATTTCGTATCCTATCTCTAAGGGTAAAGCCACTCATCCACCTGAGCATTCTCATCTCTGCCACACTTAACTTAGTATTATGCTTCTCTTTTAATGGCCAACATTCGGCACCATAAAGCATTGCAGGCCTCACTACCATCTTATAGAATTTTCCTTTAAGTTTGAGGGGTACATTTCTATCACATAACAAGCCCGATGCATTCCTCCACTTCAACCATCCAACTTGAATTCTGCTGATAATATCCCCATCTATTTCACCATCACTTTGAACAATTCTTAACTCACATGGTACAATTACAATGAATTAATTTGACTCGAATACCAACTAATGAGGATGGTACTTTTGGCTGAATTGATACAATAAAAGAGGAAAATATTTGAAACACTAAAAAGACAAAAAGGAGTCGAAGAACTGGACAAAGAGATAGGGCTGAAAAAGAACGATAGCATGAAGTGCTCATCCACCAGTTTAAGGAAAAAATAATACCTTAAAAAGATTAAATTCACAATCAATTAATTTATCTCCTAAAGTATACACTATTTACAAAAAATGTTTACCAATCATCAAATAACAAAAGAAAAGTAATCTAAGTATGATCAAAACAAATCAATTATAAATATTTATATTTTATGAAAGAATTCATAAACAAAGAAAATTTTGAATGCAGCTTTATTACACATCCTAACAAAATAATTGCTGAAATGTCTAAATATAGCAGTCTACATAAGGCAATTGATTGTGTCACCTCATGTCGAATCTAGCAGCAATACACAATTATCAGAGAAACTTATGTGTATGGTAATGAATTTGATCATAGTACAAAAATATGTGGAGTAACTTATTTCTTCATCTCAAAGTGTTTGTGAACAATAACAGTAACATAAGACATCTTAGTCACAGAAACACCAATAAAACTTTGTGAGATCTCATATTTAGGCTCAATAATTGCCTTGAGCATAGCCTTAGATTTATGGACAGTAAGAGGCTCGAACAATAACTAATAATGATCATCATCAAGCTCATAGCAAAGCTTCGATACCAATAATCTTACCAAGCCATTTCATGAAGTGTAGAAAAAATCACGTATAATTAAGTAAATTAGGCACTAAAATAAATATGAAGAGATGATTTATGATCCCTTTTGTATTGATTATGATTTGATGACATACCTAATCAAATTGTAATATGACAGTGACTTAATATGTTGCTGCAAAGTATTATTTCTGGGACTTATTATCATCATAATAATCGTGTTATAGTGATTACAATAGTTTCTGTCTAAATAAAAGGTCCATAGTATTATAGCTATCAATAGCATGTCCAGTTTTAGGAACATAAAATACGTCCATCATGGAATTATTTGATTGCTATGAAAGAATGTGTAGTTTAGGGTTATGACTTTGTATTGTAAATTGTGATATGAATGAAGTGGGTAGAGGAACAGATAGTAGTTGGCAGTACAAACTTAGATGATTCACATTTTCAAGATGTGTGAAAAATAGTATTTTTAATATTGCACCATCATATTTTTGTTAAAAAATTTATATATCTCATTAAACTCGAGCAGTATATTATAGAGTGAGATGAATGGTTTTCATTTGCATTTGAATACCAGGCAAAATTTGAATGGAACAAAAAAAAGTTATCCACCCTTTCAAGGGGATAGACGTCTAGCTCTCAAAAAACAAAATGCATATGCAAGTATTGTTCATGTAAATGCATATATGCAAAGGCAGCGTATAAAACAATCAAACATCCAATTGATAAACTAGATACTACAACTGAGATAACTGATTTCAATCAGCTCATAGCTGCAAAACACAGAGCTGAAGAGAGATATACCTTCAGTATACCAAGAAGAACTGAAACACGGGTGGCATCTGAGGCTGCTGAAAACCCTGCGCTCTGTCCCCAGAGAACGAAACGGTCAAACCATAAGCGCTAGAAATAATTAACTCAGAATCCATCTAAATAATTAAAAACAAGATCACCTGAAGGATTTTTGCAGCATAATATAAAACACTTGGTTGCCCTGTGACCTAAAATCAGGGAATAAACAACGGTTTTAGCTTCACTGAATAATTTAATAACATCAGAACAGGGACAAATATAGGTCATAAGCAACGCAGTAAAACAGTGAAAATACCTGCTGAAAAAAGAGCAATCCTACACCGATAATAAGAGCTTTCAAACTTTTTTTCCTTGAAAGATTTCATAAAATGTTGCTTGCTTGTGTTGATCATCAAGAGAAAGCTCATGCAGAATGGCATCAATTTCCTCTGAAGCTGTGTCATCAATGGCTTGACCCCTTAGTCGGCACAAACAAGAAATAGCAGTTGTTCTTACATCTGAAATGTTTACTTTTCCCTGTACGGTGCACAATAACAGCCAACGAGGTGAAGGTGGTAACCACCACATTCCAACACCCATAACTAGACAAACAGGAGCACCAATAGCATAGATGTAACGCCATCCCGCAACAATATCAACAAAGAGACTACTGGATATGTAGCCACACTGCACGGAAGGCAACACCTATGAGTTTTCAGAAGCAGAAAAAAAAATTGATATTCACTTTCTTGGGATTCAAGACTTACAAGCATTCCAATAACTATGAAAAATTCCTTTAAAGATATCAATGTGCCACGTATTTGGCTTGGGGATGTCTCCGCAATGTACATTGGAGCAGCATGCATGGCCTAATGATCAAAAAACCATGACCATGGACAAATTACATAAAAGGATGTACCAAATACATTAGCTAATCGCATTATGGAAAATATTTGCAAAAGATTCATAAATTTCAAATCCAATACATTTTAGAAAATAATATTCCTTGAAAATCAATAGGAACACTAATTATCTCATGTCCTAATCCTAGACAAAACTCTCTTAAATATTCCTAACACGCAATAACACAAATAGAACATTCTCTAACCGCATAAACATAATTTAGGAAACCTTCCTAACAATTAAAACTTTCTCAAACACAATAAACATAATTAGGAAACCTTCCTAAACAGCTCCCCTTGATTTCTCCTCCTTTCATAATGCATGATAGCTCTTCTAGGCCCCAAAAGGCTGGCCAAACCCTCCCCTTGGCTCCCTTCCTAATTTCACCCAGCCCCTCCTGCCGTAACAGTTTCCCACCTCAAGTGAACAATACATTAGTAAGGACAGTATTGGTGATCACTTTCAATGGCTACTGATCCATGGAGGATGGCCTGCAAACCACTATCTCGGTTAGGCTTTGAGTTGGATATTGGAATCGTTAAAACGAGTGGAACTAAGAGCCAGAAGTTAAGAATTGACTTGCCTAGCTGTGCTGCTTAGCTAGAGAAGAGTGTGAAAAATGGCAGTATAAGAGATCATAATATAACTGAAGGCAATAAGTCACGGCAGTTGTAATTTTGCGTAACTGAGTATGGAAGTATGGGCGCTCATCTATAAATATTTAATGTGCCCCTATACCCTTGGGATTTGCTATTATTGTAGGCTGATTGTAAGTTTGCATCAAAAGCAGACATCCACGTAAGTTAACTCTTGATTTTCTCTAAATAATGTAAGAGTTTTTGAGCTCCAAACAGCTAATAATGATACCATGGAAAGATTTTAGCTGCCAAACTATAATGAGGCTATGCGTGCCAACAGAACTTAAATCAAGGTAACTGAAGATATGCTGAAGAGATCCCTGGCCGAACTATCTAACTGTCCTAGTGATTAAATGACGACAATCAGTCTTGGATCCACTAGGGTTGTAAATGATCCAAATGATCCAAGCTCGAACTGGTCTGACCCCAACTTATAATTGACTCAAATTTATTTATTTCAAACATGATTTGGACCTAGTTATAGGACAGTTCAATCCACTCTCAATGCCAGCATGGTTAGGCATGATAATTTAAATCAAACGTTTATTCTATTTAATATGAAATTTCTATTCAGATACTTCTCATTAATGTAAACATACACGCATTCAATCTTGATAGAAACATGCATACATGCATTTATAGATAGATGCAAGTGTCCGAACACATGTACTTTAGCACATACATGCATCAATGCAAACATATTTTTTTATTGGATCTCAAGCTAACTCAATTAAAACAAAGCCCGACTCAATCCATATTCAATCAAAGGGTACAATTCACATTCTTCTCTTGGTTTAGAACCAAGTAAGAAAACCAATCTGATTTTTTTGAGCAATCTTTGAGAAGGGGTAGATCCTAGGTAATATAGATTAAAAATTGTCTAAAAGGATTTACAAACAATATATTTTAAAACCAAATGCAGCATTTAAAATGAAAAGTGAGAATTCATGATGACAAGTTCAACCAGTCGGGCATCTGCTAAATATAGTTCTTTCCTACAAGTGGAAAATAACAGTAAGAAGAAGATTCACAATGAGGCAACTGATGTTCAAGTGCTAAAGACATAGATCACAACCAGCATACACTCTCAATTAAACTAGTTATTAAATAATGAGCAAGAAATTATAAGGCTATGAAGAAGACATTAAAAAATAATAATAATAATAACCTAGAAAGACGACATTGCTTTTTCACAATAAATTTACCATGATTTATATGATAAATCAAGGTTCAATCGATAACTAAAATTAAATCAAAATAATATGAATGTCCCTCTCCAAGTAAGCACTAGATCAATGCCAGTCTTTAAAGCAATCTTCCTTCACCATTCCTATTGTGATCTATATCTTATGCTCCATTAAGAATAAAATATGCTACAGAAAAACAGAAAATAATGCAAACAACCAGGTGAAATTGACAAGAAAATCCAGCTATGACTGCATTAAATATGCCATTTGCAGCAAGCTTCATCAGAATAATATCATGCTCTTTTGTGAAATTCAGTTTTAGTGTCTATTCAGAACGTTGGTTGTTTATTGAGGACTTCTTTCAATGGTTACATTTTGAATAATATTAGCTCTTTTGTGAAATTCAGTTTTCACGTCTATTCAGAAAGTTGGTTGTTTATTGAGGACTTATTTCAATCGTAATTTTGCTTAACCTAATGCAGTTCTATTATTACTATCATATTTTGGTTGTTTATGCAACATATGAGAAAGCCAAATGTAGACCAACTCAACTTTTTCAATTTTACTTTCCAAATAAAAGTGTAATTACCAAAATAATTAAAATGCAGTAATGCAAAGACCGAAGTTCCAATGACAAAGCAACAAGGCGTGAACAAAGTAGGCAACCATGCAATGCTTTCAATCATGTAGAAATTGTACCATATGGACCAGAAAGATAAACTTTATGAAAATGCTTAATTCATAAAGTAAGCCAAGAAGCATATTGTAATTACCAGTCCAATTCCAATACCAAATAACAGGCGTCCAATCACCATAACAGGGAAACTGGGAGCGACTGCTGTTAGCAAAGATCCAACAAAATATACTATAGAGGCAAAAATGAGCTCCCGTCGCCTCCCTTCAATGATAAAACAGTTAAGCATAACAAAAACAAAGTATTTACTACATAAACAGGTTAATCCGGACTAACCTAAATAATCAGCAACAGTGAATGCCAAGGAAGAACCAATCAATGCCCCATACAAAGAACCACTGACCTGCACCATGTAGGCGCAGAAGATGAAATTATGTGCAAAACACCCAACAGGAAAATTGGGCTGCTGGAATAACATTATGTCAACTCACCACAAGTCCAATTTCCAAAGAGTTCAAATTGTACCATGTTGTTCCGCTCAAGGTAGCTGACTACAAAAAGAGAGTACTAGAAGCATAATATTGCAAGGTGAAATTCAGGAGCACAGTTTGAAATTTGACAATTTGAAAGATAAACAAGAAGGGTTAGAGATTGTAACTACTGACAGAAGATACGAAGTATCTTATAGTTTAGTTACTTTACTTGCTTTGACAATGATATATGGTTGTTCTGAGTTATTGGAAAAATATAAGTGATATAAGAGAATTTTACTACCTCTGAAATTATCTGGTTCTATGACTCTTAGGTCTGTTTTTAACAGATTTGGTATTTTTCCTACTTGCATGCTATTGGAAATCAAAAGAGAAATCTTGTATTCTTATGAATAAGAGCAGAATTTAGAAGAAAAAGAAGGCACTGAAGCGAGAAGCAGCATAACTTGTTAAAGGCTTCAAAGAAACACTACCGCTAGGCACTTTCGCTTTGTTTGATTTTAAGGAATTGAAAGAGATGAAATGAAAAATAAATGAAAACCAAAATGGTAACTTAAACAAAATTGGTTTTCATCCACTTGTTTGGTTGAGCAGAATATGACGACAACAACAACATCAAGCCTTTGTCCCACTATGTTGAGCAGAATATGAGTGAAAAAAAAAAATAATAATTGGCTTATGATAACTTTAGTTATTGCTTCTTGTAGTGAGCAAATATGTGAATACATTTTATAACCTATAAAATTTCTCGTTTTCACTATCGTTGAGTAGGGATTTGACAACGTAAAAACATATATTCACATTTTCAAGGTAAATCCAATTCCCTGGTAGTTGCATTAGAAACCAACATCTAAAATTAAAATTATGAGGGAAGTGTATATATATTCTGATGTGAAACATAATAGGAATTGCAGGAATTTAATAAAAATTTGTTAAGCTTGTTAATTTTAAAATTAATGTTTCACCCGATTAGATTCTAGGATTTCTTAGTTGTAGTTGTGCTTTGGCATGCGGTTACAAGAAAGATAAAATGGTCAATTTAAAATAACAACAAATTTATAGTAACGCTAACAGAGTAAACAACAAAAATCCACCGTTTAACAAATAGAGATTTCACCTTGAGTTCCCCTCGCTTTTGAGGTGGTTTTAACGGAAAATAATTTTAGCAAACTTAAATATGCCATCAAAAGACAGAAAACGTCTGTAATATTGCCCAACGAAAAGTTAGTCGGAGGGGAAGAAGTCGGTCTCGCGACTGTCCGAAGATTTGGTGCTCGTCGATGGCAGACGTCGAAGTAAAAAGGATCCGGCTGACGTAGTCGTCGATGGTGTCGTCGATCTCCAAGTTGAGGTTGAAGAAGGGTGATCGGAGATTATCTACTCGTCCTTGAAGATCATACACGAATCTGTGGTCTCTTTCAGATCGACCATCATGAGGAGGAGGCCGGTTTGTGTAGCTTCTTCCTTGGGAGTGTATGAAAAAATGGACATGAGAAGAAGAGGAGGGGAAGGTTGGAGGGGTCAGCCAATACTAGGGGAGGAGGCCTCTTGAATTTTCAGCTTTTGGTTTAGATGGATGGGGGGGAATAAAATTAAAATCTGAATTTAATTTCAGATTTTATAATTGGAAAAGGAGGGAATAATTCGAAATTCAAATCTCCTTTAATGGGGGACTAAGTGGTGCGGTCAACCATGAAGAAAGAGTGTTGATTGAGAGCATTAATATAGAGAATTAATTAAAGAGAGGGGGGGGGAGGGGGGCCGGCCAAAGAAGGGGGGGGATGAGTGTCCACATTCAATATATGTGGATCTTTGCATTAATGATTGATTGGGGGAATTAAATTTGAATTAATTTCAGATTTGTGGTAATTGGGAACTTCCTAAAATATGATATTTTAATTAGGAAAGAATTCAAAATTCAAAATTCAAAATTCTTTGAATTCAAATTATAATACTTTCCAAATCAATAGCGAGCTAATTTAGGAAAGTAATGAATGTAGGGGAACAAAGGGTCGGCAGCTAGGGCTTATGAAAGATGGCTGAGGGCCGGCGGCTAGGGGTGGAGGAGGGAAAGGAGGCTTGGTCGGCAGCTTTTTGGGTGGAGTTTGGCCGGCAATAGTGGGGGATTAGGTCGACAGGTTGAATGGAGGGGAGTATTGGCCGGAGGTGGTGGGAGGAGGAGAGGAAGGAGGCTTGGCTGGCGTGGGTGGGGTTTGCCGGCAGTAGGTGAGAAGAAAGGGGTGGGGAAGAAGAAAGGGGAAGGGGAAACTAAGAGCCCGGACTCTTCTGGCGGTTGTCGGGTATTTCTTTTACACCTCTCCTAGGGTTCTCTCTTCTCTCAAGAGCTCACAAAGAAACAAAGAACAAGAGCTGAAATTTCATTCATCAAAATCATCCTTATACAGTAGTGAGGGCCCTCATATATAGGCCTCCAAAATAAATAAAAACACAAAGACTAAAATGCCCTCGGGGCTACAACGCAAATTAATCCCTCTTGGGGTTACAATGGTAAACCATAATATAAATAAAAATAAAATACATAAATACATCATAAATAAAGACTCCGAATCGTAGCCGTCGATCTACGATTCCTCCGATGATAGATGCGCCGAAATCTTTTGTTGATGTCCTCATCACATTCCCTCCAATTCCTTCAAACCAAACACACCCTTATTTAATGCAAGACGGGTATTACTTGCAACTTTTTAATTTACATTTTGTTTACTCTTGACATACATCTTCATGATCAAGCTCGGGCATGCTTTTTATTGTACTTGAACTTCTTTGATAATTTGCATAATAAGAAATTAAACATGGTTCAAAGGATGATCATTCCATTTTAAATATGAACTCCCAACATTTCAATATTACTTGTCAAAAACTAAAAACAAGAAAGTACATTCATGTTCACAACAAAGCAACTATATTTTTAAGTTTATATCCATATCATATTCAGATTAATATTTGATCCAACAACACTATAATGCCAGTCTCTCCATTCCACCGCATGTCAAAACCACAAGTCATTCACATAGACTATCTTGAGTTCAATATAATCAACAATTGAATTCTGTATGAGATGATTCATGAAAAAGAGCATAAACTAATAAAAGCATTGTCCTAAAGGCAATATAACGCAATTTTCATTAATGATTATCCAGCACTTTTCTTTACATTTCAAGCAGAAAAAAATTATCTCCCACTTTCTGGCATTTTAAACGATTGTGTTGAGAGTGTGATTCAATTGATTAGGAAGACTCTATTTATTTAAAAAAGTTTCCTAAATTATGTTTATACTGATTAGGAATGTTCTAATTGTGTTGTTGTGTTCTATGGCTATTTAAGTGGGAGTTTGTCTATGGTTTAGGGTATGCTAGTTCTTTTCTTTGAGGGCTTCTTAACAGGATCTAGATTGATTGGGAGAGTCCATCTACCTTTCTAATTATAGATCACATGTATCTTGTCTTTTCCTTCATATGTAATCCAATAAAAAGTGTTCTTGAGTGTTCTTCTTCATCGTCTACTTGTTACCAATTTTTGTTTTGCTGAATTGAATATTCAACTAGGGTTTTCTTCAAGTTCTGCATCTACTTCACATCAATTACCTATACTCTTCCCTATTAAGTTCAACACTAAGCCTTATATTACATATAAAATGTATATAACTACCCTGGTATGAGAACATGAATCTAAACTTTTTTATCATAACAAATGTCATGCTTGATAAGGCTTTTTTTTGTTAAGGTTGTGATACGCCTTGGTTTCACAAAATTAGGGTTTGCCCTAATTTCCCTTCAAGGTTGGAATTTCTCCACCAAATCAAAGTCAACACAAAACAAGAAAGATGAGAGGAAGAACAAAAGAGCTTTGCATTAATCTTCAAGACAAAACAAAAGACAAAGCTAGTCCACTTCGAGAAGGACCAAATCTCTCAAAAGAAACCCTAGAGAAAACAAGAAGGAAAAGAGAAAGAACTTTCTTCACATGATGCCCCCAAAATAAACCCTAATGGCTCCTTTCATACCATCTCACAACTTCCCCCCCCCCCATCCCTAAATTACCCCCCATCATCCACCCTCCATTTTCCCCCCAAAACTTGGCCTCCCAACTTGATGCCCAAGGATTTAAGTAAGTGGGCCCAAAGGGCCCACCTTGACCCTCTCCCTTTTCTCCCCATGTTCCCCCCCCCCCCCCCCCCCCCCCCCCCCCCCCCCCCCTCCCCCCCCCCCCCCCTTGGCCGAAGGGCCGAAGGCCCCGCCTTCCGCCTCCTGTAGACCCGTAAGGGTCTCGGTCCATCAATACCGCCCTCTAGAAGATCAACCTTGTCCTCAAGGTTGAAGTCTGGAAATTGCTCTTGCATAGCCTCATATATCTCCCACGTAGCCTCATGCGTCGGAAGGTCCTTCCACTCGATGAGTACCCTCCCTCTTGCCCTTGATCATTCTTCCTTACTTCTTTCACCTGTAGTGGTTTTAATAAGAATTGCATATCTCCTGTGAGGCCTCGTGGTATGGTAGGAGTGGCCATGATGTTCTCCCCTATGCTCCTCTTCAATAGTGACACATGGAAAACCGGGTGGATGGAGGATTGAGGTGGTAACTTGAGGCGGTAGGCCACCATCCCTACTTTCCTCTCGATCTCAAAAGGCCCGTAGTATCGTGGGGAGAGCTTCTCACTTCTTCTGTTAGCCACAGTCTTCTGTCGGTAAGGCCGCAGCTTTAGGTACACCATTTCTCCCGCCTCAAAAATGTCACCTCCTTGCGATGCGAATCTGCCCTGGTCTTCATGATCTGCTGGGCTCGCAATAGGTGCTCCCTCAATTCTTCCAACACTCTATCCCTCTCCTCTAAGTATTGATCCACTAGATAGACAGGAGTCGTCCCCTTCTGATAATTCACCAAGGGTGGTGGATCCCTCCCCATAAAGGATCTTGAAAGGTGTAAACTGAGAAGCGGTATGGTAACAAGTATTGTACCAATATTCTGCCCATGGCAGCCATTTGACCCATTGTTTAGGCCTCTCTTCGGCGAAGCATCTCAAATAAGTCTCCACGCTCCGGTTCACCACCTCGGATTGTCCGTCTGTCTGTGGGTGGTATGCTGTACTCCGCTTCAAGAATGTGCCCTGCATCTTGAAAAGCTCCTTCCAAAATGAACTCAAGAAAACCTTGTCTCTATCTGAGACAATAGAAGTGGGGACCCCATGCAATCGAACCACCTCTCTGATGAAAGTAGATGCAACAGTAGGAGCTGAAAAAGGATGTCGTAGTGGAATAAAATGGCTGTACTTGCTCAGACGATCCACTACCACCATGATGACTGTATATCCCTCCGACTTGGGTAACCCCTCAATGAAATCCATGGTGACTTCCTCCCAAATCTTGTTTGGAAGCACCAAGGGCTGCAGCAATCCACTAGGGGCACAAGCTTGATACTTGTTCCGTTGACAAATATCACATTTGCTCACCATATCTTCGACATCTCCTCTTAACCCCTTCCAAAAGAATTCGACTTTCACCCGCCGATAGGTCTTCTCCACCCCTGAATGTCCACCAATACGGCTATCGTGGTACTCCCGTAGAAGAATGGGGACAAATGCTGAGTCGCGGTGTAGTACTAACCTCCCCCTGTATAATAAAAGAAAGTTCTCTTTGTGATACCCTTTGAACCCTCCTTCTCCCTTCTGGATAGCCGCTCGGATTCTCTCTAACTCCTCCGTATGTTGATTTTCCTTCACCAATTCACCCCAATCAACCAATTGGGGAACAGATAGTGCCATCAGCTGTGAGCACTCCACACGGGATAGAGCATCTGCCACCTTGTTTTGAGCTTCGGGCTTATACTGGATCTCAAACTCATACCCCAATAGTTTTGCCAGCCACCTCTGATGTTCCTCTGCCACCAACCTTTGCTCTAGTAAGTACTTGAGGCTCCTCTGATCAGTACGAACTATAAATCGTTGCCCCAATAGATAAGGCCGCCATTTTTGAATGGCCAACACAATGGCCATCAGTTCCCGCTCATAAACTGACTTCAACCTCGCCCTCGGTGATAGGATCCTGCTGAAGAAAGCAATCGGCTTGTGATTCTGCATGAGTACTGCTCCCAAGCCCACTCCCGAAGCGTCAGTCTCAACCACAAATGGCTGGGTGAAATCTGGAAGAGCCAAAACTGGGGCACTAGTCATGGCTTCCTTCAGAGTCTTCATGGCTTCCTCTGCCTTCTCTCCCCACTGAAAGTTGTCCTTCTTCAGCTGATCAGTCAAAGGGCCTGCTATGGAACCATAGCCCTTAATAAATCTCCTGTAGTAGCCAGTAAGTCCCAAAAATCCCCTTAGGCCTTTAAGGGATTTTGGTGTAGGCCACTTCATCATGGCCTCTATCTTAGTGGGGTCAGCCGCCACCCCACTTTTTGAAATGATGTGCCCCAGATACTCCACCTCCTTCTGCGCGAAAGAACACTTCTTCTGGTTGGCATATAACTGATGCTCCAATAAGGTAGTGAGTATCACCCCTAGATGGGTGACATGGTCCTGCAGAGATTTGCTATACACCAATATATCATCAAAAAAAAACTAGAAACAAACCTCCTCAAGTAGGGCTGGAAGACCTGATTCATCAAGGCTTGGAAGGTGGAGGGAGCGTTAGTGAGCCCGAATGGCATCACTAGAAACTCATAATGACCCTCATGTGTTCGGAACGCTGTCTTCTGAATGTCTTCAGTCTTCATCCTAATCTGGTGATAACCAGATTTCAGGTCCACCTTGGAGAAGATGGTGGCTCCCCCAAGCTCATCCAAAAGCTCATCTACCACCGGAATAGGGAATTTGTCCAACACAGTCTCTTTATTGAGGGCCCGATAGTCCACACAGAATCGCCAACTTCCGTCTTTCTTTTTTACCAAGAGTACAGGGCTGGAAAATGGGCTCACACTGGGCTGGATCACCTGAGCCTCCATCATCTCTGCTACTAACCTCTCAATCTCTTCCTTCTGAGCATGAGGATATCTGTAGGGTCGCACGCTGATGGGTGCTACCCCGGTCTTCAACACAATAGCATGCTCCCTGGATCTGATAGGGGGTAGCCCCTGGGGCATCTGAAACACTGTGGAGTGCTGTTGTAGAAGATCCTGGACCACCTCAGGTATGTCTTCTGGCTCCTTTTCTACCTCTATGCCCACCTGTTGTAGCTCTATCAAATAGCCCTCTCCATCATCCCTCAAAGTCTTGAAGATGGACTTCAAGGCCACTCTGGATCTGCACAAACTGGGGTCTCCCTGTAGCGTCACTCTCCTGCTCCCCTTCCCATACTCCATGTACAATTTCTTCCAATTCACCTTCATCTCCCCCAAGGACTGGAGCCACTGCATCCCAAGTATCACGTCAGTGCTTCCCAACTCCAATAGTAGGAAGTCTTGAACTATCTCCTCTCCTTGCAATGTTAGAGTCACTCCCTTACACTGCCCGTTACAGTTCTCCTTCTTCCCCGTGCCCAAAAAATGACACCTACACCTCTCCCTTATGTCACTGGTAGCCAGCCCCACCTTCTCCACTAATCTGCAAGCAATGAAGTTGTGGGTGGCCCCACTATCAATCAGAACCATCACCTTGTAGCCTGCAATCTCCCCTTCTAGCTTCATGGTGGAATGCGATGTCAGTCCCGCTATGGAGTTGAGTGAGACCTCCACCATAGCCAAGTGAGGGTGCTCTTCCTCACTTCCACCCTCCTCAGTTGCTCCTATATCCTCTTCTTCCCCCTCTGAATCCTCCACTAGGATCACATGTAGTGTCTTCTCCTTACACCTATGCCCTGGAGTAAACTTTTCATCACAGCGATAGCAAAGGCCCTTGGCCCTTTTTTCCTTCAGCTCTGAGTCAGTCAACCTCTTGAACCCCCCTTGGTTCACTGCTGTAGTGGTTCTTGCCGTGGTTACCTCCCTAGGAGGGAGGATGGTAACCGCCTTTGTAACTCCACCCATGGGTGGTGGTCGGAAAGTGGGGTAAGACACCCCTGATCTCCTCGGTGGCTCCACCTTCAGCTTGTCCTCCACCAACTGTGCAGTCTCCATGATTCTTACTAACCCCTGTGGAGCCACTACTCTGATGGCTGCTCTGATGTGAGGCTTCAACCCCTTCATGAAACTCCCCTCTAGAAGGTCATCCGGAATCCCTCTTAGTCTGCCTGATAGTAGCTCAAAGTGCTCTCTATACTCTGCCACCGTGCCCTCCTGCACTAGAGCCAACAACTGCTCATAGTGGGTGCCCTTACTTGACACCCTGAATCTATGAAGTAGTAGGTCTTTGAACTCCTCCCAACTCCTAATATGTTGTCTCCCTTCAAGCCACTGAAACCAGGCCAGAGCCTTCCCCTCCAAGCATACCGGTACCGCCATCAGCTTCTCCTCTTCTGTGACACCGTTCACCGCAAAATAGCGCTCCACTCTGTAGATCCATCCATACGCATCCTCCCCTTCAAAAATAGGGATCTTCAATTTCCTCATGCGGTTGTCAGCTCGGTGGAAGGTTCTTCCATCTCCCCATGTCCCCTGAGTAAATCCCTCACCTTGTGGTCTTCCCCTTCTCTCCACTGGGTAAGGATTTTGAAGTCCCCTCCCTAGTGGTTCTCTTGGCTCTCCATAGCCCATGCCGTAGTCCTCCCTTCTTCCTCCCTGCTCCCACGTGGCACGATTTCCTTCCGGAAACCCCCCCCCCCCCCGTTTGATTCGGCCATCCTTCACGTGTGCCGTGGGGGCCTACCGAGCCCAAGTATGGCCGGCCTCCCTGACCACCTGTCATCCCCCAAGGGCCACCTATTTCAGACCCTTCTCCTCCTTCCCTTTGCCATTGGCCTTGCATGCCATCTTCACTTTGATTTACTCCTTCTTCCCTAATTGGACAATTAGGGTTAGGGTTTTGATTCGTCACCGGAGATTTCCCCTTTTCCTTAGGGTTTGGTGGAGCAACTTGAGCTTCTAACAATTTTCGGATCATCTCTTCCATTCCCCCAAATCTCTCTTCAAGGGATGAAAATTTGCCTTCCATCGACGAGAGTTTCTCCCCCACCTCTTCTTTCAATTGGCCCATCTCCCCCTCCAAAACTTCCACTTTCTTTGACGCCATGCCGTCTAGGATCAAGAGCTCTGATACCAAATTGATACGCCTTGGTTTCACAAAATTAGGGTTTGCCCTAATTTCCCTTCAAGGTTGGAATTTCTCCACCAAATCAAAGTCAACACAAAACAAGAAAGATGAGAGGAAGAACAAAAGAGCTTTGCATTAATCTTCAAGACAAAACAAAAGACAAAGCTAGTCCACTTCGAGAAGGACCAAATCTCCCAAAAGAAACCCTAGAGAAAACAAGAAGGAAAAGAGAAAGAACTTTCTTCACATGATGCCCCCAAAATAAACCCTAATGGCTCCTTTCATACCATCTCACAACTCCCCCCCCCCCCCATCCCTAAATTACCCCCCATCATCCACCCTCCATTTTCCCCCCAAAACTTGGCCTCCCAACTTGATGCCCAAGGATTTAAGTAAGTGGGCCCAAAGGGCCCACCTTGACCCTCTCCCTTTTCTCCCCATGTTCGGCCGCCACCCCCCCCCCCCTAGCTCGCCCGGGCCGAAGGCCCCGCCTTCCGCCTCCTGTAGACCCGTAAGGGTCTCGGATGGACCGGCTCAGCCGGTCCATCAGGTTGATGCATCACTTCTTCTAAGTTGCTTGTATCTAACATGGCCATAGAATCCCAACCTAACTTTTTGACCTTAGGGGCATACATAATAAGATTTCTTTGATTAAGATGCTTAACAAACCATTTAGCCTTGAGATGCATATAAAATGTTGTTATCTCAAATCCCCAATCTTTCTTACTTGACACACACTTTAGAGAGTCCAATGATTAGCAACCATCCTTATATGACAAATACCCCGAATTAGATATCATTCTTAAACTTACATTAATAAAGTGGACTCACCTGATTAAACATCAAAAGATGCATTATCGCATTAATGGCTTGTTCTTAAAGCCTCCTAATTTAATTGATATGACTTATCATTTATTATATGCTGGTGTATTTCATTAGCACTTCATGTACGTGATTTTTATTACATTTGCTACAACAAGCCTTCACCTAGAGAATGTTCGTATATGTTGCATAAAAAGCCCCCTTGCGATACTACAAGGAATACTAATGTGCCGACATATTTATTGCCCTAATCTTGCCTTCGCTTAGAATAAAAAACAACAAGCTACACCTTGCTTATGCTGATGGGGGATATATAAGCCAATTTTGTGTTAGGTACCTTCTCGTTACTAAAATTAGTAAAAGTATAGGTTGCACCACACTTGAGTTGACAGGAGATGTACATGCCATTGATGGGATAGCACTACAATAGGTTACTATTTGATGTGATACCACATGCGAAGGACATGCGAAGGAGCTTCTTAAGAAAATTAAAAGTGATTGACAATGGAATTACAATTAAGAGCTTATTGAGATAACAAGTAAAATCATTAAAGATTCTTGGTTTTCAACTCGCTTAGACTAAGGAGTACATGTAGATTAACTAATCCTTGGAGATAAACAAAAATATTAGCAAAGCTAAGAGCTATTAAACAACAATCCACAACTTAATAATGAGAAATTTCACCTTCGGGATTATTCACTCGACTACACTAGGCTTGACGAGAGAAGATTTTGCAACTAGAATTGAGATCACCACTAGGAAGAAGATGCCGGAAGTCTTTGTCCACGGGAAAGTAGTCGGAGTAGGTGGGGTTGGCGGATGTCCGATGATGATCCAACGACTTGGTGGAAGATGGATCTCATGATCCGCCATTCAACATTGAAGTGGAGAGGGGAGGCGTCGTCTTCTCCATTCCTTGGCTTCTCTATTCGAGGGAGAAGCAAGATGGGGCGGCGGGAGCTGGAGGAAGAGAGGAGGCCGGCGGGTGCAAGGAGAAAGGCTAGGGTGGAGAAAAGGTGTTTAGGGAATTATGGAATGGATTAAACAAAACTGAAATTTAATTTCAGTTTTGAATAAATTGAGAGGGAATTGACTTGAAATTTGAATTTCAAATCAATGAAATTAAGGCCTTAATTGTGGAGTTAATGGATGGGAGCCATATATGGGGCCGGCGGTTTCATTAGAGGAGGGAGGGAGGTTTTAAAATCAAAACCTGAAATTAATTTCAGGATTTTGAATAGAAAGGGTGGGAAATTAATTTGAAATCAATTTGATTTCAAATTAGGGGAGAAGGGAGTTACATAGCAATTAATGGGATTAATTCCCACTAAGGGGCCGGCGGCATGCTAAGAGGAAGAGAGAAATGGATGGAAGCAAATTACAAACTTCCAAATTGGTTTGTTTGCATGAGAAGGTTTGATTAAGAAATTCACTTTGATTCAAATTTCAAAATGATTTGAATTTGAAAACTTTCCATATTTGACTTTGACAAATTTGGAAATTTTCAACTCAAATAATTTTGAAATTTCAAAATTCGAGCAAGTGGGGAATGTGGAAGAGGGCCGGTGGTGAAGAGGCTTGGACGGGTGGAGGAGGAGGTGGGGTGGTTGGCAGCCACGGAAGGCTTAGGGCCGGCGGGTTTGGGGAAGAGGAAGGGGTCTTCTTGTGGTGGAGAAAGAAGATGGAGGTGAATACGAAGGAGAAGATAGAAAACCTAACCACGAGCCGCGGACTCTTCCAACGACTGGTGGGCCTTGTGATTTGCTCCCCTTGAGCTCTCTCCCTTCTCAAGCTCTCATGCAAGAAGAAGAAGTAGAAACACACAAATTTTTCATTCAAATCTTCATTAACCCATTACATAAGAAATGACCATATATATAGGCCTAAAATGACAAAGGAAACAATAGACTAAAATGCCCCTTGGGCTACAATAGCGACCAAATACCCATAAGGGTAAAAACGGAAAATTGAAAAATAAAATAAACTACTACATAACATGACTAAAATTAAAACTCCTGATCGTAGCCGTCGATCTCTGGTGTCTCCGATGGTACACGTGTCGAAATCGCTGACGATGTCCTCATCACTATTACTAAAGCTCCCAAAATGGAATGGGTAATTGTAACCTAGTAATTTAAAAGTTATGTGATCATTGTAGGCTATCATCCATGATAATGATGATCATATTCAAAGTCTATGATCATGTTTATGACAACAAATGTTATGAGAATTGCAATGATCACTTTACGGTCTATACCATGAAACTAATTGTGATGGCAAATACCATGTTATGCATATATCTGCTATGCTGTTGTTGTATTCAATTATTAGAATGCATGTTATTACTTTTCCTACTATGCTTACTATTATTTAGAATTATGATGTGCCTACACAAAAAATATACATATAACCCACTCCCATTAATTGAAGATTATTTTTCAAGAAATGCGCATATGAAGCAGATGAGCAATAGAGAGAATTTTATGTATAGCTCTTGAGGAGCACCTTCTGTTAGGTATAAGTGCACACATGATTACTGGATAGTGTGAGTTCACGATACTTTTGGTTCATATGTATTATTTTGTGGTCTAGTAGATTAACGTAAATATGAGGTTTATGGTTATGGTGATGATGTTCATTTGCTAATAAAAACTTTCATAGCACTTTTCTATCATTGAAAAAGAGCTTGATATGCTTGAAATTACATGTCAGCAGACATTTGCTACCACGTTACATGTACCTTGAAATTATCGTGAAAAAAAAAAAGATTAAATTGTCATAGCACTTTTCTATTTTGGATTATGTCTTTAGATGATTATGCATTATTATGAATTGCTATTATATATTCATGAATTATCCACATGCAATTGTTAACTTTACTGTTAATCGGGCACACATGGGCAATTCAACCCCTTCCATCACGATTGTCTGCTCCTGTCTCAGTTTATTCCAAGCTCTCAGGCTAAATCATGACAATATAATTATCATAATTGAATCAAGTCAGCAAAGTAATGTCAACAAATGTACAAGTACTATATTCAATAAAATCCTAGAGATATACTTAATGCATGCAAAATTTAGAATGAGACATAAATTTAGAGCTTTGTGTAATATGAAAACATAAACAATGATAAGTTTGTTCCATAATTTCTACTCTGAAGAAATAAAATTACAAAAAAATAGTGTCAGGATAGAATGAAAAACCCAATAATTACTATATAAAATAAGTTCCTTTAACTAGGCTAATATAGAAAATTCATTGGCATACCTCCAAAGAAATTGTAGCACCAGATGTAGCACCAATATCATAGCCATAAAGCAGTCCTCCGAGAGCTGGGAAAAAGAATCTAAATCCAAACTAGTTAGTAAAGTATAAGCAAAGAGATGAAAAGAATATTATTAATTGTTCATATTAAATGCAGTATATGTGCTTGGTTTAGAGGAGAAGCCAATCATATGTGCATGGCTTCTATTATAAAAAGAAAACAAAGCACTATAAACTTTTCATTTGAAATATATGAATAATGTTGATCAAATAAAAAGAAAAAGGAGTAAAATATTGTTGTAGAATTAGATTGGGCATTTAAAGAACATTAACAAAAATATTCTTGAGAGTGAGATTATAGATCTTAAAATTTTTTCTATGCATGAGGAAGCTAATATTATGTGGGAAAAAGTAGATAGGGCTATTAAGAATGTTGCAAAATATGTGTTTGAAGTATCAAAGGGAAAAGCTACTAATAGTAAAAATAATTGGTGGTGGAATCAAAAATGTGCACGAAACTATAAAAAAAATAAGAAAATTTGTGACCTGAAAACCCATTTTGACACCCCTAGGTGGAGGCAACTACTTCCGGCGGCAATGGCAAAGAATTTACATATATTTGGAAATCCGCCAAATCTAACAATTTCAAAATGCACCAAAAATGAGCAAGTGGGTGAATTCCAAATACTTCAAAACTTTTAGTCTGCATTTGATATAGCTTTTTACTTCAGGCCAAACACAAATATTTTCAAAACCACTACATTTGATATAATTTACACCCCTTTACTTCAAATCAAATAACCATTTCATAACGAGTGATACCTTTTTGCATCTTAAGAGGATAATGACTTTAGCACTTAGTTTCAAATTAAAAAAACTACAATTTGAAGTTCCTTTTCTCTGTAGGGCTCACCACTTGCCAGTCTGCCTCCTCCCAACAGCATATTTGAAGAGCTTTTAATTAATTGTAAGCTGCAGACTTTTGAGTGTTTCAAAGCATCATAAGTTTTGCTAGTACTTGCGGTCAGTATCCGCGTTATCTTATATTCAGGAACTTATCTATAATTCATGCTTGCAGTTCCTCCAGGAGGCGTTATGAAACCATATGCAAACTCGACATCATCATCATAGCTTGTTAAGATTTAGGAATACTTATAAAAAGGATTAAGATTTAACAACCAGTCTGAAAGTTCTATAGACCTATTAAAATGTGCAAGATTACATCAGTTAAGTAATGCATATACTCACGGGAGAATCGCTGCACTGAGTGAGAAGCTCTGATTTGAGCTATCCCCGTCGATAAGAGGCTCTCTTGTGTCATCTTTGTCAATCTCTGTGTGCTGACCATGAAAGCGCAGAATTAGTGTGGCCAAATTGATTAGCAAAGCTCGTACCAATATACCAATCAACATTAAAAAAAAAAACACAGAATCTATTCCGAGCCACAGGGTGAGAGAGAGAGAGAGTGAAAACTACTCACATGTTGCTTGGATAACCTGGAGAAGAACGAGATCTGGGGTTGCTCCGGATCAGATATCCTCGACGTCATCGCGAGAGGGGAAGCGAGTGGGAGATCCCCGGGCTAGCTTTAGACAGCTGCTGATTCAAAGAAACAAGAACTGCAACGAGAGCACGAACTGGTTGCACAGCCCGAGGACAAGCCTAGTGCTTTTTTTTCTTCTCTTAAACTTCCGATTAGAAGCTACGAAGACGCCACCGTTGCCCAAGAAATCAAAAAAACGGAATTTATGGCCTGAAAAGCGTGGCAAATTACGTGCGGACTGCGGAGACACTTATTTTTATTTCGCGCGAAAATTCAACGCGAGAGAGTCGATAGTTTTGGTTAGGTTTTATTTAATCCGGCAGGCTTCGGTGGATTTAGATTTTAGGCTTTCAAGATTCTAGTCGTTTCACATTCTTGCAATGTCGGTTGGTAGGAGGTTTTGAGCAGAATTAAATTTTGTTTTATTTTGTAAAATATTCTTTTTATATTTTTAATTAAAAAATTATATTAAAAAGTTGTTTTATGATGTGAGCAAGTTATGAAATTATTTGAAAAATTATATTAAAAAGTTGCTTTCTAACGTTCATATATATAAATCATTATTTTTTATTTGAAAAATAGAACTGCCGAACTGTCGTGCTGCAGATGTATGCAAACAAATTACTTTGATATCGTTATATATCTTGAATTAAAAAAAATTGTGTAAATGTCAGTTTTTTTTAAATGTGTATAATAACAAATTAACATTTCTAAATTACAATTGTATCTACTTTTATAAAATATTTTATGCCTTTAAAATATCAAAGCACTCTTAATTTTTTAAAAAAATAATAATATCATACTTTAATACTTTCTTTAAAAAAATATAATATATGATATTACTTTTTTAAAAAATATTTTTGGTAATAATAATGATATAAATGATAATTTTTAAGATTTAATTAAAAAGAACGACCTAGCATAAACTCTTGTCGATCACTGAAGGAGCTAGCATAAACTCTATAGCAGTGCAAATAGGAGAAGGTTTATAAGAAATATACCTTTATGATGCTCGATTTAAGGGTGTTTGAAGTTGTAAGCCTTCAAATGGAGAATTTGTGCGATGTGGCAATAAGGTAGGATTTAGAGGAATAACTCAAGAGGGGATTAGAGTATGGACAGCTAAGAGTTGGTGCGAGAATGACCTAATTTAGCGAGAGAAAACGTTGAAATGCGTAATGTTCTAGAACGCGGAGTCGAGGCATTTGGAGGAATAGCGTTGAAGTAATAAGGGTATATGTGTCCTATTAGTCAAAGGCATCAGCCAATGGATTTGTCCATGCACACTTTCCTGCACCTACTAGACACTATTGAACTTCCTCAGAGGCAAACCACTAACGCTATACAGTGTCATTCTCCTTTTAACTGGCCAAAATGCAAAATGTGTTTAGGATAGTTTGTAGTAAGAGTCATCTAAATATTGTACTTATTATTATTATTATTTTATATGTAGTCTTTCCTATAGCAATCAGGCCCCTAGAAAAAAAGGGTATAAGTGAGTATTTGGTATCATTTTGACAATTGTGAGATCTTATCGCATCTTCAGCACTTTCACGATAGATCCTCCATAGTGGATTCTTCTTGCAATTCTTTCCATTCTTTCACAATAGAACCTCCATTTCCTTAGGATTGACCTGTTAGTAGGGTCAGGTATCATCCATGGATAGATTTAGAGCAGACAAATATAGGTACTCTTGTTATATAGATATATATAGCATTGTTGTGAACTAAAATATTCATAGTGGTATACATTAAAAAAAATTGTGTCTTAGCTTTGTACGAATATATAATGCATAGAGACACCATAATATTTAAGCAAAAATCATTAGGCTCGTTGGATTCATCTCATCTAGACACTTGATCGAACTATAAGCATGCAAGATCGGATATCATTTATTTCTTCAATTAGTATCTTAAAGTTTTGAATTATATATTAAGCATATTATCTAGGCACATTTGAACTTGGATCACATCACTTTTAATTTCATTTGATTTATCTTTTTGAGATGTTCAATTTTACTATAAATTTTTTTAAAAAAAATCAGAGTTTGGATTGTTTTTAACTTAATTCAACAAGTCTTCATTTTAAATATTACCTAGAGATTCATGCTTGATTAGAAGAGTTTTTTTTATGGCATGTCATCAAAATTTTTATTACTTTTTTTACTTTTGTTTATCATTAAAATTTCTATTTTAGATATTGCATTTAAATGTAGGACTTGTGGCTTCAAAAGCATATATGATGGAGTTCTTTCATTTTTTTACTAAGCATGTAGTTTGATGTTCAAGAAGATCAATGTGTTTCATTTAAGGAGTATTCTAACACCACCTCATCATGCTTCATGGTGTCTATTACTTTTTTTTTTTTTTACTCTGATAAAAAAATATAGGAGTGTCACTTTAGGTTAATGGGTTGGGTTTGAGTTTGACCCAAACTTGACCCATCTTAAACCTGCTTTACTCAAATTAAAATCGTTTATTATACTGGTTAAAGTTTTTGGCCCGAACCTGCCTAACTCAAACTTGATCCATCTAACATATTTATTATATGGTTTATATAATTTTTTGGATCAACAAGACCCAATTAAGTAAAATATAACATGTTTAACCTAATAATATAACTTTTCAAAATCATAACCTACATAATAATTAGATAGATCAATTTTGAGTTAATTTTATATAATTTAAGAAAATTCAAATCCAACCTAAAAAATAATCCAATTTAAAAACTCAATTCGAACCTAAATTGAATAGTAATCAAGTCAAGCCATAACTTAATATTTTTTTAAGTCAGGCTATCATGTCATTCATTTATCGACACCCACTAACATTAATTGGGAATGAAAATAAAATTTGAACTTTTTCAATCATCATTCTCATCCACATTGAATTTCATCATTGCCAGACATCATGCTCTAATGTTTGGCCTATGATACTTTAACTTCAATGACTGGCATTTAAGCATAAGAAAAAATCATTTGATTATTTTTTTATAATGTGGCTGTTAATAAACATGAAACTTACAAACACCAAATCCATATTGATGGCCATAACATTAATATAGATCAAATGCTTCCTTTTCATTACAAATAATGTCATTCATGAGATTAATCATCTCTAAGTCATAGACATAGGTATACTATCATAGTTGATTTGAGCATTAAAAATTTTGCTTGTTTCATGCACTAAATTAGGTAAAAGATAAAGCGGAAAACTATCTTTCGGTCAAGTTTTTTTTTTATATATAAAATTAGCATAATTTATATACATCCTCTAAGCCTTTTGGACCATAATTACTTCCATCAATAAGGTCAAATAATAAACTTCACAAATGAATCTAGCATCCAAAAGTTCATCAATTTCTTGTTCTTTTGAACAATAGGTTTGAATATTGGTTCTGTTTGGAGAGTATGTGATTATTTCAGGATTAATCATAGACGCTTTAAGTAAAAATGACATTATTTTGTCATAAAAATTCTATATACTTCAATATCTCCTCATAATGAATAAAGCTTGCTTATATTGTATGTGTAGGATGCTCATTTGACAGTGGAATGTGAACTAATTTCTCTATAGGAGAAACCCTATGTAGTATATATTTATTAAAAAAATCAAAGTTCTCATCACTCGAGATCGCTAATAGTCATGGATGAGCTTACGTGAGATAACATGTTTGTGCTACTTGTTATTTTCTCATTATTTGTCAACCTTGGTGTGAGTTGGAAACTTGTCGTTAAATATGGGTCAAGTATGTGGCACATAAGCGATATTGCCAAAGATTAGATAAATAGTCTTTCAAAGATAACATTATAGGTTGTTTCTAGCTTTACTATAATAAATTGAATCAAATGAGAAGTTTATTGAGAAAATGCTATGAAAGTGATAGGAAGGGTGATTGTTTCCTCTACTTTTAGTGGTCGATTATCAAATTCATATAATGGTCCATACGCTGGTTAGAGTTTCACTATTTCTAGACCCAAGTTAAGGAATATAGAGCAGACCAATGTATCAATAGAGCATTTATTATTATTTATGATTCTTGTAAGATTATAACATGTAATTTCCAATCTCGGTGTTGATAATAAGTGGATCTTGATGTGAAATTTAAAGCCCTTCCAAATCAGAATCATTAAAAGTTATAGAAAGACCAATACAAGATTTCTTTATCATTAGCTCATGGATAGTAAGGAGATTTCCTCAATTATAGGGCTCTCTAACAATAATCTCAATTTCTTCAACCATTTTTTTGATGACATACACCATTTTTATTGATTTTGCCTTTATTTTATCATATGAGTTGATGGATTTGAGTAAACGGGCGAAGATAATCCTGTTGAATTAACCTCTCAATTTTCTCTTTCAATTGTTGGCATACAATGAAAATGAAAACATTTCTTTTGATTTCTTAAATTTAGTTTTAAGGGATTATGCCACTTAACATTGTAATCATATTGTATTACCATTAAAATATTAACTCGAGATGTATTTAGTAGCATATGTTCCTTCAACTATTTATATTCCTTCTATTGTCGTCGTAGCTTATGTTTTCATGTCGGGCTACATAGGGACGAAAGATTTGATTTTTTTTATTGCTCATATTTTATTCATTAAGATTTTTAAGAAATACATTCTTGAGCATTCTTTCACTTGCTCGATGATTACTCAAATTATTTTTGATGTGCATTGATAACTTTATCGACTTTTATATATAATTTTAGTCAATGAATAAAATCATTGTAGAAACAAACTGCCTCTCACATCAATGAGTATAATAGTCATGGGTGAAAACCTCAAAGAAAGATGATGTAGAAAAAATCATGGTCAACTCTTGAAATTTGACAAGTTTTAGAAGAAAACATTTGAATGTGTTGTTTTTATTATTCTAATTTATTTTGGCCGATCGTTAAAAGATGAGAGGAATATTTGATGATTCTTCGAGTGACAATAAAATTTTCAACAAATATCGATTAAGGTGGTTGAAATTGTGGATATTATTATTGGAGAGTAAGTAGAAGCGTGTATAAGCTCGATTTTTTTAAAGTAGCAGGAGATTTGACAAAGAAGTGCATCTAAAACATACTGGGTATGCATGATAGTCATGTAATTATATCATAATCGAATGATATTGGGCTTGTTAGATTTGTTTCATTAAGTCACATGATTTGACTACATGCATGAAATATTTAGAGATCACTTATTATTCAATTAACGTTTAGAGATTTCCAACTATATTTAAAGCATTTGAATTGGATTTATTTAGACACATATCATATCATTTGTAGTGTTGATGGGTTTCTTTCACCGAGATGTTGAATTCCATTATAAATTCATTGGAATTGATGTTCATATGTTCTTGAATTTAATTCTGAAAATTTTCAAATCTACTCGAGATTCATGTTGATAAAGAAAATTTTCTATAGAACTATCAATCTTTAATCTGATTTCAAGCCTATATGAGCCAATTTAACTACAATCAAATTTAAATCAAGTAAACAAATTGGCTCAAAACTCTACTAAATTGTTATCCAAACTTGATTTATACTACTAGATTTTTTTGTGATAGTTTTCTTACAATTTTTTAAAGTAAAAAATTAAAAAGCTATTTAAAAAAGAAGAAAAAAAGCCTGTCCCAAACGAGTTTAAAATTAATCCAAATTTGATTTTTGAAGCCATCTTCAACCTAAAATATCAGCTTTGTGAGATGCCATATCATATTGAGTTCTCTTTTTTGGTGCTGTATTTTACATTTTAGTAAGAAGAAACGCTTTCCTTGGTATCTTTGGAGAAGTGCCTTTAAAAGGCGAGCACCACCGATTCTGTGAGTGAGTGCGGGAGTGCAATGGAGCGGGAGCGGCCGGCCGTATGCGCATGGACGGAGGACTAAGCATGTGCAGGCGATGAGCGATGCCGAACACAACGGTTGGAGTAGGTGCAGTCCAAGGCCGTTTCTAGAAGGGGAAGGAAGAATCTAAATGCTCTCTTTTACATTTCAGTTCTTCATATTGATTTTGAAGCAAGGTAAACCCTAACCTAATTTCTTCTTTCCCTTTTATTCATGAATTTTGTTAGAAATCCTATATGTAGGTCATCTGCATTGGGATGGAGATAGAAAATTTTAATGATGGAAAGAATGAGGAAAGTTTAATATTAGCGTTGATATATCATCAAAAAAGTATCTTGATTGGGCACGAATCTCGAGGAAAAAAATAAAGTTTTGAACTTAAAAAATTTAATCCGGGATCGTATGAACTCCGATTTTAGCAAACTTATAGTCGAACTGAACCTCTCAAAAATACGAACCCAACGAC
The DNA here is from genome assembly GCA_019514585.1 of Dendrobium officinale. Classification (NCBI taxonomy): domain Eukaryota; kingdom Viridiplantae; phylum Streptophyta; class Magnoliopsida; order Asparagales; family Orchidaceae; genus Dendrobium; species Dendrobium officinale. Next base: position 5,282,623 of record CM033685.1, on the reverse strand, counting down.
ACCAAATTCGATTCCATCCGAGCCCAAATGGGTCCAAATCGAAGACTTGAAGCATATTGGAAGGGTCAAACCATAAGTTGGTTTACCAAATGGTTTCCAAACTTGACATGCTTGTAGTCGAATCGAGCGGCTCGACGTGTCGAATCCAACGAGCCCATGATCGCTGAATTCTGTTATCATTAAGACATTCAAATGCCCATGCCCAATAAACGCGCCAAGATAAAGGGATTCAATATCAGCCGTCCATTCAAACTACTCCCAATTTACCTTTTATCTTCCTCCTATTTACTGGTCATGCCATTCTCGAAAAATTATAAATAGACCCATCATTTCTCATCGAAAGGGACCCCCAAGGGGGAGGAATAAGGAGGCCCAAGTAAGAAGAGAAGGAAGAGAAGAAATAGAAGGTAGAGTTCTCTTGCCACAAGATTCCTCCTCGACCACCTCCTGCCCACCGACTAATGCTGGACTTCTGCAGTTGCCGGACTTCCGCCTGACGCAGGACTTCCGCCTTTCACAGGACTTCTGTCAGACTTCTACACGTTGTTGAACTTCTACCCGACGACATGAAAGTGCTCAGATGACACTTGAAAGTTCGTTAGGGATGTTAAGCCCTTATTAACTGACCCAAGGCTAACAAAGAGAGAGGTGAATTGGATAACTTTAAAACCAAAGATAAAACTCAAACCAAAATCACCACAAAGAAAACCAAATGCGGAAATTAAATGCGGAAGCAAATAATAAGAAAGAACACACCGGATTTATAGTGGTTCGGTCAAATCTTAACCTACGTCCACTCATTGGAGGCACCCTCCAAGTATTGCACTAAAACAAGTGTCTCTCCTTTAGCCCCCACAGCTAGGCGGAGAAACCCTTACAAAATCACTTCCACCTTCCCCGGTGCAGCGGAGTCGCCGGGTCCTTTGATACCAAAGAGATCTTCTTATTTGGTGAACTTCCCTCGAGACAAGCCTTAAATCAGACGGTATTCAGGTGCGAGCTTGCCGGAGCAACCGTGTGGATCCCCCTCCACACTCCCTTGAGTCCCCCCTCTTAGGATCTTCTCCCTCTATAAACTCCACCCTTTCCTCACTACCTTTCAAGCTCTCTTCAAGTTTCCCCCACAAGAACGAAGCTACAATGGCTGTCGAAGACGCTTACAAAGTGCCTTGTCATAGCTTAAATAGAAGCTCTCAAAACGAGCTCATTAATGCAAGTTGCCGACATTATCATCCAGGACGATAGGCATATCGTCTTGTACGATCAGTACAATTTAAGCCCAATCAGCCGGGACGATTTGAGACGATTAGAAGAAGTTTGTTCATATCGTCCAGGACGATAATATATCATCCTGGACGATCAGAACAAATCGTGGAATATCGTCCTGAACATCGCCTTGAAAAACAGCTATCCGGTGTCCAATCGTCCAGAACGATTTGGCGATCGTCCAGGCCGATTTGATCGTGAAATCAAGTCATAATTGCTTTCTTTAAATTCCAGATAAATTTTGTAAAAATTGACCTGGATCGTCCTGGACGATATTTTATAGTCCTGGACGATCCACCTGGACGATGTCCAAAAATAAGTTATTTCTAATTAGATCTGGCGGCAAATTCTTTCTGAATTGAGCCTATCGTCCTGGCCGATATAAAATCGTTCAGGACGATGTGTTTTGCTTAATGACGGCTGCTTTAATGAGGATGCCATAATTAGAGTTTTTGCTTTTGGACAGATAGTCTCGGACGATATAAATATCGTCCCGGACGATGTTACCAAAAATAGAAATTTTTAGGGAGCAACAGAAAATCTTCCAAGTTACAAAACATCAGGAGCCACACCAAATACAATAGACTCAAGAAAGGAAAAATTGTACAAACTGACTCAGACCAGTCTACCCAATCTTGAGCTGGTTCCAAATTGCAGTCTGATCGTGTGGACCTGAAATGTTAGTAAATAAGGCCGTCGTAGAGAAATAAGAGTGTTTGCTATCATCAAAATCATAAACCATTAAAACAGATCCGCAACACGACAGACTTCCGCCAGACTCAGGATTTCCGCCCATCGCCAGACTTCTGTCTATCGCCGAACTTTCGTCGGACTCTGACCCGACGCCGGATTTCTACCCGATGTCGTACTTCTGCCCGTCGTCGAACTTCTGTCCTGCCCGTCATCGGACTTCTACCCCACGCTGGACTTTCGACCGTCGTCGGACTTCTGTTTGTCATCAGACTTCTGTCGTACTTCTACTCATTACCTGGTTTCTGTCCGACGTTGGACTTCCACCCATCACCGGACTTTTATTGAACTTATACCCGACGTTGGACTTCCGCCTATCGTAGGATTTTTATCGGACCCCGGACTTCCGCCCATTGTCAAACTTCAGCCCGTCGTCAGACTTTCGTCGGACTCTTACCCGACGCCGGATTTCTACCCGATGTTGGACTTTTACCTGTCTCCGGATTTTTACCACACATCGGACTTCCGCTCGTCAACGGTCCTTCTGACCTTCGCCGCCAAACAACGGTCCTTCCGACCTCCGTCGCCCGCTGAGAGCCAACAATGATCCTCCTGACCTTCGTCGCCAGACAACGGTCTTTATGACCTCCGTCACACGTCGACTACGGTCATTCTGACCTCCGTCGCCAGAAAACGGTCTTTATAACCTCCGTCGCCCGCCGACTATGTTTCTTCCGACCTCCGTCACCATATAATGTTCTTTCTGACCTCCGTCGCCTACCGACTATGGTCCTTCCGACCAAACGAACATATCAACAGGGATTCTTCATGTTCCCAACATGTAACACACTATGTATCATGTATATTTGTTGCATCAAGCCAAGGCATTCCCCCCAATGAAAGGCCTCATTTGTAATCAGCTACAAATACTAGTATATTCATTCAAGCTGGGCTAGGCCTTGTGGTTTTTCCCCATTTTCAGGGGTTTTACACATAAAAATTTTGATGTCTCTTATAAATGTTGCACCCTCTTTTTTTTAATTGTACGTGTGTTGGATCTTTGTATAAAACTAAGAAATTAAAATTTATACTTCTCTACTGCCGTGTATATTCCGGGACGCAACAAGCATGAGGATCAATTTAATTTTGAAAATTTTAGGGTTTTCATATTGATTGTAAAGAAGAGGGATATTTAAAATGTAATTATTCTATAATTATGAGGAAATCTAAAAATTTGAAATTTTATTAAATAAATGTAGTGCGGATATTATTAAGAGCAGAAGCTAGCAAATCTAAAGTAGGCCCATTCTATATTTTAGTATGATGAGCAAATTTAAGTAAAGAGGAAAGCGGAGGAGTTTATAGTTAATAAAGAATTCATGGAGCCTATCATTATGTGCATCTTAGATATGATTTTATACGGATAAATGTACTAAGTTAAGAAGAGCGATGCCAATATCTTTGGACTGTTTTGGTGAACCAAATCTTTTAATGTGGATATTGTCATTTCGAAATTGGAGTACTTTTTTTTTTCTCCTAAACCTAATAAAAGTTATTGATATTCTTAAGATTTCTGCTCCTTTATATGTATGAGACGTTCTTATTTCCATAAGAGCTACTTTGTGAATGGTTTTGACCATAATTTATCTCTTTTTTTTTATGTAAGTGATTTCTCATATTGTTATGAATGAAGTGCAAATTTTTATGTGATATTTCAAATGCTTATGTAGAATCAACATAATATTTTGTGATTTAAAAGGGTCGGTTGACTATGTATGCCACGCACATCTTTTAATTGATGGACGCTGTATGGTTATCAAGACATATGGCCGACATAATTTATGGATGTTATAGGGTTGGCTTGCTCGGCTAACCCTCTTTAAAAAAAAAAACATAATATTTTGCAATTTTTCTTGTAGGTAAACTTAATGTATGTTGAAAGGAATGCAAAAGAAATAATGTGTAAGAATGCTTACCTGTTCGTATTGAAAGATTGTGTCACCCCCTTATGATACTAGCTGGGACTGAGAATGGTACTATATATATGCATTTATGACTAGCCTTTCCTCCATATATAATAATAGGCATATAAGCTACGCCTTATTGAGCCAACTAAGGATATATAAACCAATGATTAGTTAGGTTCTTTTTTACCATGAATAATTGAATACATAGGAGTTGTGCCCTATTTTGCTGATCAGTTAGGTATCAACCAATGGTGTGAATTAGGTGTCTTTCATCACATAATATAAAATAGACAGGTGTTGTGCCTAGGTGTGCCAACAAGGGATGTATCGGCCAATGATAAGTTGCGGTTATGCTTAGATGGTGCTGCTGTGATGGATGTATTAAACATTTGTTGTAAATGATAAGTTATGATATAATATGTTTTGGTTTATGTTCATGTTATCGGGATTAAATTGAATGCTGCCTTGTAATTGTTGTTCATAGCTTTGATTGCAATGCACTATCTTCTTATGAGCGTTACTGTAATGAAGAACCAAATTCTACAACTTTTTTACCGTTGAAATATGATGATTTCCATGCATATTATTTTTTCTTCATTTAAGTTACTATTCTTTAGAGTTGTTATTTATCCATTGAATTATTCATGTAATTTACCCACATTGATTGATGAATATATTTTTAGGAGTGGCCTATGTATAGAGCAAATGGGTGATATTAGGCATTTGGTGTACAATAGATTTGGGGGTGTATGATTAGGTGCATGTGTAATTTTGATTGATGTATTATATAGTTTTATATATGTTATCTTTAGATGTATATTAAATAATTGATTGCACATCAAATTTATATTTTAGGCCATATGCATACATCTCAATTTATGTGTATGAGTAATTTATTTTTTAGTAGGATTTTATAGTTCAATGATTCTTTTTTGTGAATTAGATAACTATTCCGAAAAAAAGTTTGTTTAAGTATCTTATAAAGTTATTTAGAAAGAAAAAAACTGCAAGCTAATGTCCGATTTGATCGTTCTGCCTTAGTTCTCTAAGTTTTCGATTTAGAACACGAAACATTTTCATCACTGCAGTTTCACTTAAGCCATAGCATGCATGTTTCATATTTATGTCATATATTTATTTGCTATTTTATAATTGGAAATGCTATCGGCGTGTCCTAAGCATGTCTGTGTACCATGTCCGACATTTGTTAGACCTTAGATACTTTGAACTTATAATGTGTCACACATCACGACACACATCACGACATTGCGTTTTTTTATTGTATAGAACTGTTGGTAAAAATTTCCAATTTGGCCATGGAGAAGCTGGGAGTATATATATATATATATATATATATATATATATATATATATATATATATATATATATATATATATATATATATATATATATATATATATCAAAAAGGATAAGTTAGGAAACCTTACATGTGAATATATTGCTTGATAAATACTTTCTAACTAAACAATTATGTAGCCGAGAATACAAGCATCAATAAGATAAATTGAAGAGAATGAGATATTCAATGTTAGATCATAAGCGGGGAAATGAACGATTTGAACGGAGAGCTAAACTTGAATCATAAAAAGGGAGCAAAATTCAAATCCAAACAATAAATGAACATCAAATCAACAAATGCAACCTCACAACAAAAATACAATCATTAAATGATGAATCTAGATTATCCAGATGAACATAAGTGAGCAAGTAGGGGACACGTGGTGGAAGATTTTTCAAATATGATTGGCATGCAATTAAACCTATCAATTGATGAAAATCAATGAATAATGAATGCCAATGAACGAGCTAAGTATTTGTGATGCACACAACGCGTCACCATGAATGATATTCATTAATATACAACACTCATATGTGTGGAAGAGAGTGTGATAGTTGTAATGAACATGATGATGTATTCATGAATGAAGTATGAGGACTATGTAATGAATGTAGTGGTGTGTTAATTAATTTGCGAGCGAATACGTTAACATCCTGTAGCCAGTGCTAGTTAATAACAAGTAAACCCGTCGAGCTTCTGCAAGCCGCAGTGATCAGCACCCGAGTAATATGTTGAGTCCCCTGCAAATATCGATGAGGGATTGCAATGAAGGAGATAGCCCGCTCACCATTAATGTACAATGAAGTTCCTTGTAAGCTCCTTGCAAGCAAATGTGCCAATGCAGCATACAATGAATATCGTTGTCCATTGACGATTCACTCAGAGGTGAGAATCAAGAGTCTGTTGTGCACACAATAGATTACACAAAGACATTAACATGCGATGAGTGGAGTGAATGCAACAGCATGTCCAACATAAAGGTGACACTAAGAATAAACAACTTCCTGACCAATGTGTAAAGAGGTTGTTGACAAATATAGCTCAGTTGAAAGTCAACATTAAATCACAAATGTGCATACTGATTTGCATGCAACTAATGATAGAAGATAGGCTGCAGGAAAGACGATAATAGATGCAGGCTCCCACAGGTCATTGGAGAAGATCTATTATATACTCAGCGAGCTATTTGTGAGCGAGTAACTGTAATGAATGTAGCTATCTACAGACAATAGCAGGAGGTTTGTTAGTGCACGATAGCCTACTTGCCTAAAGCAGCTAACAACTCATTGTACGACGCCACATCACCACATTTGCAACACTTATGCAAGCAGATAGAAGATGTCTACAACCTCTCAAATAGAGTGTCGCGCACAGTCAATTGATAGTTACCCGTGTAACTGATCAGCATCAAATATTCAAAAAATTCCCCTACACATGCACTGGGATATGCAAACACACAAACGTAGAAGTGTATATGCAAGTAGATTAACCTATATACATGCAATAACATACATCCGCATGGGCCCTGACTAGCGTGTTTTAGGTACACGAATGACATTTGAGGATGTTGCATGGGTCAAGAAATGAACTCAAGTTCAAGTCCAATCCTTCTCCTTGATAGGACGAGAGTCGGCACGACTTGAACTAATGAACAAATATACGATCACGACATCAATCAAGATATGTGATTATATACATTCATATTAGGCCTCAAGGCCTATTACTAGGGAAAATTCATTGACAAAGGTACAAAGTCGGCAACAAACCGATCCTCTGTCAGCTATTAAGCAGAGTCAACAAGGTTCAACGGATAATTACAAAAATGCCCCTTAAATACTCGCATGAGCTCCGACGAGCATGTTATGGGTACACACATGTAACATCTGAGGTTGCTGCGCGAGTTTAGAAATGAACTAAAATCTGAGCCCGTTCCTTCTATGTGAATGAATATGAGTCGACACGACTCGAACAGTTAAACAAATATACAGTCGTGGCATCAACCGTGATATTTTATTTTATAGTTCATATTGGGCATTCAAGATCTATAATTAGGAAAATTCACTAATAAAAGCATGCAGTCGACCATAAACCTAATCTTGTGTTAGCAATTAGATAGAGTCGACAAGATTCAACAAACAATATTAAAAAATTTCCCCTAAATACTTGTATGGGCCCCGATAAGCATGTTATGTGTACACATATGACGTTTGAGGATGCTGTGTTAGTCAAATGATAAATTTAAGTTTGAGCTTTATCTTTCTATACGAGTAGATAGGAGTCGACACGGCTTGAACTATCAAACAAGTATACAGTCGTAGCGTTAACTGAGATATTTGCTTTAATACGTTCATATTAGACCTCCAAGACTTATAATTATGAAAATTTAGTAATAAAAGCATACAATCGACAATAAACCTTATCCTCTGTCGACGGGTAGACAGAGTAGACAAAGTTCAAACCCATAAAATGAAATAGCCCATGAATACCCTAATGATGGCCGTTTGAAGGCATATATCAACTGAAGGGGTTAATTTTAAATATTTTTCCAAACAACCCAAAATTCAAAACTCCAAGAAAAAATCAAATATAAATACTTAAAATTGAAATTCCACCATCAAACACTTAAAGTAAAACCCATCAATTCTTTGCGACAGTTTGTCGAGATGGATAAATTCAAATATCACTTTAGCTCACAAAAGAGCTAATGTTTGTCGATATCAAGGTTTTAAAAGGCGAAATCGGGAATCGAGGCGTTTTTTCTAAGCGAGGCGAGGCTCGATTAAAATAAATTAATTTAAAATTTTAAATAATGACATAAAATAATAATTATTTGTACTACCAATAATAAAATAACATGAATACAAAAATATACCAGTCTGCCGGGGGTCCAAGGGGGCGTTGCCCCCTGGCGGGGTTCGACCTGCCCGGTCAGGTCGCGGGGTCAAGGGGCAGCGCCCCTGCGGGGTTTTCTGGGGGCAGCGCCCCCGGAACAAAATTATATTATAAGAGTAATTTTAAAATTCTTCTTGTTGTATATGCTCAATACCGAGCGTACCGAGCATGTACCACTCAGTACCGAGCCAGTAACGCTCAGTACCGAGCATGTACCGCTCTGTACCGAGCATGTACCGCTCAGTACCGAGCATGTACAACTCAGTACCGAGCATACCGCGTAATTTAAATTTAATTTATATTAATTAGGCTAATTATATTAAAATTTAATTAATAATCATAATATTAATTATTCAGTTAAGTTAAAATAGATAATTAATTCATGCACTAATTATATTATTAATTATTTAATTAATTTGTTTAATTATTAATATTTTAAATTATATTAACTAAGTTAATCAATAATAAATTAGTTGCGTCTACGGTTTGCCTTTCATCTTCTCTTTTCGTTCTTGCTGTTCGGCTTCGTTGCTTCACAGGAGGTGTAGAGATTGCACGCGTCGCTTCTTTAGCTCCTTCATGGCTGTTCGACTTTGCTCCTTCGACGACTTTCCCTTTCCTGTCGGATCGTAAGCTACAACATTTTGATCGGAAGAAACAACGGGAGCTCGATGACTGTGAAGGTAACTTTCTCACTTTCGAGGCGCTGCCTCGATGCACCTCGACGCCTCACGCGGTGAGGCGTATGCCTCCATGGAAAAAGGTGTAAGCCTCGCCCGAGCGTTCGAGGCTTAAGCCTCAGTTCGCCCGACCTCCGCCTCGATTCGAGGCGCGCCTCGAGGCGTCCGCCACGAACGCCTTTTTAATCGATGGTCGAGATGGATAAATTCAAATAATCTCTTGCCAATTAGGACGTGGCATGTGTCACCTAACCGATGGTTTTGCCACCAAATGGCACCGCAGATAAACGGTTACGATCAGGGCCCTCTGAATCAGGTTGTTTGTCGCCAAATGGCACCACTAAATTATAGTCATGGCCAGAGCCCGCACGCGCCCCATTGGCTCTAAATCCTTGATATATGAATCAATAGGATATAATCGATAGGGCATAAAATTCTTTGTTAGCTAAGGTGGATTCAAATTTGTCCCCTTAGACAAACATCCACCCATGACTGCCGACAAGAATCCTTCTGTTAGGTTTGGTCGACTACCTCCTCTGACTAAGTAGACCACGGACCATGATGGTTCGGGATGGTGGAACCATGGAATCTTAATCAGGCTCATCATCACTCCCCCACCATCTACTTTAAGTGCTAGGTGGCCAATTTCTGATTTTAAATATTAAATTTTTAAAAATCAAACTCATGCTACTACTATATACAAATATTGTGGATCTCTATGTATTTGTTTGACGACTAGCCTTAATCGAAAGTTCTATCTTGTTATCAAGAGGGGTAATTAACTATAGGGGCTTGCACCGATAGGAAACCAGAACTCATATCATGAAGTCCTCGCAAAATGAGGGCGAAATCTCTGGGGAGTGTCTTATCTACAAACACAATTTGCCTTCTGAAAGTTTATTCTGGAACTTAATCTGTTAAAACTCCTCTGAAAAAGGGGAGGTGTGGGCACGAATTTTTGGAGCCCACACACTTGTAATCACCTTCAACTCTACTGCAGGCGGAAAACTTCTTCATTTGCCCACTGGCACAGTTGTTTGTGAGTTGGTTGCTGCCACCACCGTTGAACCTAATATAATTATTATATTAAATCTAGGACTTTGTTATGCTGACGACCTTCTGATTTTTTGGAGGGTGACAAAATTTTCTGACTCAACTTTTTTTTACATGTAGTTGTTTGGAAGTCTGTTGCTGCAACCATCATTGAACCTAAGATAGTTATCATTATAAATCCAAGATATTCTTGTGCTGAAAATCATAATTTTTAGGTGCTGACATTCTATAATCAACCTTTTAATTATGGTGCAAGTTCATTAGCCGGATCAGGCCTCAATGATTGTAAATTCTTGGATATTTTCCATATTAAAAAAACTGTTCTGTAATCTGTTGTTTACGTACCTGAAATTCTGAAGTTAAGATGAATGCTATTCTCTCATAATCTTGCAGATTCTGCTAGCTAAGGGTTGAATTTTGGACTTTAAATTGCCGCATGGCTATAACCAAAGTCACAAAGTACGCCAATCTTTTCTTCAGAAGTTGACAACTATCCACTATTTTATTGTCGAGAGCTGGAGCCATAGACTTCCAAAGCTTGGTGGAAAGGAAAAGGAGAAGTACCAGTACATATTGTGGCCGTGCTGGGTTTCATGAAAATTTGATAAAAAGAAAGGTGATTGAGAAGGATGGCTAAAGAAAAACCAATCTAGAAGAAACATGAATTTTCTTTGCTTGTTTTTTGATCTTATGAAAATTTAATGAGAAAGTTTTGAGAAATCATTTGTAATGAAAGTTTTTCTTGCAAATAGAGGGCTTGAACAGAGCCAATTTAGAGCCTGTTTGATGAACTCGTCTTGGTCTATTGGTCGAGAGCTTTGGCTACTAATAAAAAAAATTTAGATTTGAAGCTTGTGTATATGATATGTGTATGAGTTTATCTTAATTGACTCAAAAGTTCCTAAAAAGATTTCTAGTTTGTTTTTTGAGTGCTGCTGAGAGCTTGACTAATAGCGAATGAAGTTATTAGGCAGTTTGAGTTCAAAGTGAGCTGGTTCTATATTTTCTACATACTAGACATTAGTAAGTCTTCTATTTTCTATATTTTGATAATTAGCTCAAATTTGTCTAAATTTATAAGCTTGTATATTTAACAAGCAAAATACCAATAAGATCTTGTTTAGTGTGTGGCTAAATAATAACTTATTTATATTTATATATAAATAAAAATATGTATTATATGCATGTGTGTATATATTGGCATGAATATATGCAAATAAAAATGCGTGCCAACATGAATGTTTTATAATTTATAGATGATTTTTTAAGTAGATCTAATGTTCTTAAATAGATAAATTAATGAGTAAAAAAAAAGTATTCATTTGCTTAATGAGCCAAGTCAAAAAAATATCAAAATTCACTCATTTACCTCTCATTATTACTTACGGAGTTCGGACGGGAGAGTCGTTCGGATTTGCTTAGTATTTGTTGAATACTCAGCAAATACTATGCAAAAATTTAGTAAATTAGCAAATACTCACAAAATCCGTGAGCATACTCAGTAAACACTCAGCAAATACTTACATTTGCTTAATATTTACAAATACTTAGTAAATTCGGCCAATTCTCCCCGTCCGAACTCTGCATGTAATAATTTCTCCTCATTTACACCCCTAGATTTACTGGATTTGATGCCTGCATATTTTGGATTTTCCCTCTCAACTCTGAAGAATATATGATTTGTTAGTGCATGGCCATGCACTCTTTCCACCTCCACACTGCACTTGCATGGTGGTGTTGGACAAAACCATTATTATTCCCACTGAGAAAGGAAAGCTTGAGCCAGGGGAGGGATCCTCGGCTTTTGTACTTAATAGCTAGCTAGTGGTTTCCATCATACTATATATATTCTGCTGCATGCTATGGTAGAAAAGGATGAACTAAGTGTCTTCTTCTCTTTTTCCCACTCAAACCTTTTTGTCTTTGTGATCTATCTTATCATGTCCATCCAGTCAAGATCAAGCGTCCATCTTTCGTGGGCCAGTGTTATTGTAGCCACAAGACCTGGCTGTCGGGGTACAGAGCTCTTCGCCATGGCCACTTGATAGCGACCGCACAAGCCTGTTTCTGTGCTCTCTCAGCGCATTGATGATGCGACTGATACATTCTGTTCAGTTGTGGTTTGCACTGTGATGGAAACACCATTGCTCTGTTCAATTTCTCAGTAGAAGATAATGATATTGCACAGATTGATCATTTCTCATGGAATTAAGGTTTGATATTTAGAAATCTTAGAACAAATTTAGAGTGGAAGATTCCATTTTCCGCTTTCAGCTATTGTTCTGTTGTAAAACATTTTGATAGTCATCTCTTAATTTTCCTTGATTTGTGTGTGCTCGGGCAAAGTTTAAATGGAGGAGCTTGTTGGTTATACAAAAAATTGAGAATCAGTCTAACTGTATGGGCTTGGTAGCAAGACTCAGTTCAAAATTGAGAATCAATTCTCGGCCAAAAAGTTACAGCAAATGGAAGAAACTTCTAATAGGATCGTGAACTTTCGCAAACAAGAACCACGAGTGTCCAAATCTCGCTTAGGCAGAGAGCTCCTCCGACTTGGGCCTTTAAGTGCTTTAACCATCTCCCCTTGGAAGAGGAAGAAGACTTCTACATATTCTACAGGCAGGGACTTGGTCCCCTCAAGTGCTTTATGAGCAATCTCTTTTCATTTGTTTGTATTGGGTTTTGTTGCGCAATACAAACCAATGAAGGGGTCCTCCTCACTTGAGCGGTTTTCTTTTCTTTCATTTTGTTTGTCCTTTGTCTGCTGCTTGATTTAGGATGCTTGTTAGGTTGCATTCCTTCCCATTTTGTCTTTAGAAAGTGGTAGTTTTTCCCTTGCCTTTTTTTATGTATCTTTCTTTTTCTTTATTAATATATGTGCTTATTAAAAAAAAAAGAATAAGTTCATAATTGAAGAAATTCGATTAATGTAGTTTCATTTATTGGGCATCAGTACTACAGAAAATGTTTGCTGTGTTGGGGAAGTAAAACATACAGTTAATACAAATGAGAAAGACAAAATATAGCAAAAATAAAGAGCATTAGGATTTAACATGTAAACCCCCGAAATTGGGAAGAAGTCATGGAGCCATATCACATTAGAAAATTCACTATGAAAATTTAGGAGAAATTGTAGATATCCCACATTTCTCTAACTCTCTTCTTGCTTCTCTTCACACTTGTACCATTCTCACACTAGAACATACATATAAACTTACAAAACCATAAAGGGACGCAACCCTTAATGAAAAAACGAGAAAGAAAACTGCTAGCCCATCTCGCAACATTGCAATGCTCAACTCTCTTTCTCCAGTCTACTTGACAGTGCCGCAACGCAGGGATATTGGAGTGTCGCAACGCCCCATGACAAAGATGCAACGCAGAGGTTTGGAGCACCGTAATGCTTTGCACTTTGTCTTTCTCCAAGCATACCATGCAGGTGGGGGTCCACATCGCCACAACTTTATGAAGAACCCTTGCAACCCCCCCCCCAACAAGTTCAACAGGAACTGAGGTCCGAGGCAATAGTACAACTCGATCGATCAACACAATTAAATTCCACACAAAACTACACATGATGGTGATGATACATCTACATAAACTACATTTCCATTATATCATAAGCTAGTTCTATTGTGTGATATTATCTAATATTATCTATAAAAAATTTGAAATAAAGTGATTTATATTCTTTGTGATCTTTTTGTTTTTGATTCAAATTCTGCCAAGTTACTTAACAATACATTTTATTCACAAATCAATTATGAGATATAGATGCGTTCGAATGTACTTTCACAAGTAATTTTGTTTGACCAACCAACCCATATTAATACCAAACATAATAATCTTTTTTTTTTTTTTTTTTTTTGTCAACAAACACATTATTACTATTATTATATGAGATATGAGAGAACAACATTATAATTTAAAACTAACACATTACTCTTCTTTAAAATGTGGTCCTGAAAAAGTTAGGAGCTTTTGTCCTTTCTATAATGGTCAAATAATAATGGTACAACAAGACTGTAGCTCTTCATCAGAGCCTAATATTTTGCCTTCTCCTTAACTAGCCAATGAATTAGAACCACCTTACTTGGAGTAGCTCATCTCCAATGGTGAATTTTATGACTTTGCTGGCCCAGCTTTAGTCCTCTGCACTTTTTATTCAATAATGAATTACTTGATGAGAATGCTCAGGTCGATGAGTGACTTTACTCTTAGAAACAACATGAATAGAGATGCAAGACACTTTCTTTACAATAATTTTACGAAGCAATAAAAAAGCTTTACGAAGCAATAAAAAAATAATCTCAAATGAAGCTTAAAATACAATCAGTCAGACTACTGAAAGATGATAAAGATATATGTACAAGAAGAAGGAAAGAAGTCGAACATCATCTTGCTTTCATATATGAGCTTGTAAATGATTTTCATCTTCTTATTTTTCAGCAAATGTATTTCTTGTTGTTTTTCCAGCTAATATTCATCATATACACTACTCTTCATGTCCATCCATCACAGTGCTTCGATATTTTAGTTTGCTGAAGCATTCTAAGACACTTCTTTCTTTTTCTAGCCTTGATTCATCTGTTAAATAACTTGCTTAAGCTTTATGTGGCTATTAAGAATGTAGTTTCTTGCTTCAGCTATTACAATGTTGTTTTTTTTAAACTAATTTACTTGAAATTACTAGTTTATGATCTGTTTGGGATGGTTGCAGTCTTTTATTAAGTTGGTTGAAAATAACTTAGTTACTCTGATTGCGAAAAACAAATTTTACACAACAAAAAGTTTTGAAATGCAGTATCACAATCTGGGTCTTGAAGGCGGTACACCTATGAAACCCCTTAAATTTTCAAGAAAAGAAAATTTGAACTGATTGTCTGTATGAATTGTCGGGACGAACTGAACGGGTTTAGAACCGAGTCGATCGTTCCAGGACGAAATTAATTATCATATGGACGATCTGAGTTTGAAAACAAGATCAGAGCCTATCGTCCCGGGACGATATTAAAAATCATCCCATACGATCACAAATATCTTTGTTTTTAAATAGGATATTTTCTCATTTTGAAGAGGGAGAAACGGCTAGAGAGAGAGAAGAGAAAGGAAGAAAGAGGAAATCCAAATTTTGGGCGACTTTGGTCCGTTTTTATTCGTCGTCGTTGTTGGGAAAGTCTTTTTGTATGAGCCAAGGAACACTTTGCCCATCTAAATTTTCAAATGTGAGGTTTTTGGCAAATATTCTGATTTAAATTTTTTTTTCCGTTAGCGAAAAATGAGTATATCTTTGCAATGATAAAACTTTTACTGTATAACTTTTTTTATGTCGTAAAGATTTTGATTCTGCACGTTTTGAGTATTTTCTGAAAATATTTTATTGGGTATTCTGAAATCTGTGAGGTTTCCATCGAGTAGAAAATTTATTGGATGTTGAAAAATGTTATTGTAGTACAATAAAAGTCTTAAAACGTTGTTTTACACGACTGGTAATTTGGTAATTTTCTGAAACTGTACATTTTTGTCTCGCTGAATTTTTGTTGTCTATCGTTATACTGTATAGTGGATTTTGATACATGTTCAAATGTTATGTACGTATTTGTTATATTATGACGATATATGTGTTTCTGTGATTAAATTATATCTGCTGAGAGTTATAAGGGACAAAAATCCTTCAAGATTATGTTTGTGTCAGGGAAAAAGGGAGGCATAAGGGTCAGAATCCTTTGAGATTATGTATGGGTCTGGGATATGAAATGAAATATGATCTAAATAATTCTGTATATCTGATATGTTCTGGTGCTATAAGCACAAAGGGAGGCATAATGGACAAGAATCCTGTGAGATTTTGTCTGTGTTAGGGAAATGTGATTTGAATGTTTTGTTCTATATTCTGAAATATATATTTCGTTCTTTCATTCGAATCATTTGTTATGTTATGATATTTGGATTTCTGTTATGTTATAGATTTTGAATATATGTTATGGTATGTATTTTAGATTATCCTTTCCGCTCTGTATTCTGAATTTTTGTTCTTTTCTGATATCTGAATGATCTATTTTGTTCTGATATTTGAAGTATCTGTTATGTACGATTATCTGATTGATATGTTCTGATATCTGATTATCTGTTATGTACAATTATCTGATTTGTCTGTTCTGTTTCGTATCTGATTCATTTGATCTGTTTTGTACTTGATTCAATAATTGTGTCCTGATATATGATTCGTCGTGAATTTTAGTTCAGTAAGCTATTTAAACGGGTTTTAATTATTCATTATTTGTTCAGTAAATATTTGAGATAAAAGTATTTGGAAATTTAGATTGACACTGTGTGTCTTGCTGAGCTGGTGAGCTCACTGTGGTTTTATCCATAATTTTTAGAATCGGGAAAAGGGAAAGAAGTTGTGGACTAGCGGTTCAAGATTTGATATGAGATTATAGGTATTTTGTTGTTTTGATTTTTGTACAGTCATATCAAGCTACTTTTCTGTTTTGTAATTTCTGATCTGAAGTCATGACTGTAATGTACATGATTATTTTGATGAATGAAAAGTAAACTTTGTGGATGAGTTTTCTGTATTTGGATGTTTTTAGAAGCTCTGCAAGTCTGTATTATCTGAATGAATATTGGAAGAAAGTTTCGAATCAATTCTGAAACTAGATCATGGGGTTTACCTGTCATAGCCCAACACGATAGGATCCATCCTGCTCGGGTTGGGTTGTGACAACACCCCAACAACATTGGACGCGATGAATGGATAGAAATACCAATTTTGTATTCACAAAGTGAAACATGCATAAACAAGTAATACAACATGATATGTATACATCATAATAAATAGATGAAGTGAATTAAAAAGTTAATTCAATAATAGAATGCAATTAAATAATACATCCAAATAGCAATAATACTGATACATCAAATGAATATAATGGGATGAATAATAGTAAAGAAACTATCAAATCCTCATAATCAAAAGCATAATAAACTATTATAATATATAAAATATCAAAAATAGAAGTGACGGAGGCCTGCAGAACCTACTGTAAAAAGATATAACGAGTGAGTTTGATAAATCAAATATAGTAAGTAACTTCTATCAATCAAAGTATAAATGACAAAGAATTGAGATATGCAGTATAAACAATCATATAGCGAAAGTAACAACCTATAACCACTATATCAAAATAGCAATGAGTATGATATGTTTCTTATGACATTTTAATATGATAATGAAACCAATGCATATAATAAACTCATGCACACTTAATATCATTATAATGCAATTACATTGGTTATCATTATACCCCAAATGACTTATCAATCATTTATTATTTTCAAATCATGTTAAATTACAAATCCAAACATTATATGCATATAACTATAGCCAGTTTATCAAATACCCATCACCGGGAAGGTAAACACCAACCCAAGAAAATTCATTGATTTCCTATAGAGCCGTCATCCTTGAGGCTCGTCAGTCCCGTCTAGCTTAATTATAACCAATAGAGTTCTACCGACTTACACATCAATACACCAAACATATGATTTTCAAATATTTTCATAAGCACATTTCAATGAATTTTATGATTTCAATATGATAAATATTCTTGCATGATAAGATATGAATTGTCAATATAATATTTGTTGCATTTAATTAGAGCATGTGCATGAAAATATAAAAATTGATATATAGGAGCTCATGTAAGAATAAATAAAAAATCTTCAATTTATGAAACTGGCCAATTCATTATGAGCATATGCATAAAATAAAAGAATTTATAATAATATGTTTGATAGTAAAATCAATTACTATTGCTTATGCTCATGTTGTAGCTTTGCTTGTTTTCAGGTTTTGGATATATCAGTTTCTGTGGGTCTGTTTCTTCGGATTTATTCAGTTGGGCTATGATGTCAAGTTGCATTCTTCTCCCCTTCTGGACGGCGGTTATCTTACAACTTTTATTCGCTGAATGCAACTATTATATTTCTTGAGCCCTCTATCTCTGCTGATTCGAAGTTTCCTTTTACTATGCGGATTTTTACTTTTGATTACAATCACTACAAATAGCATTGATTTACTTACACCAAAGAATTTTTACAGTTGATTACAATCACCGTAATTTTGCAGCTTTTTTACAATCACTGCGAGCAATTTTTCTGATTATTAAAATTACCATTATAACTCTCTAAAATCAGTGCTAAAATCAATATTTTTTCTTAGTGTTCCACCTACTTCCTTTCACATTTGAAGTAATCCGACTGGTCAAAGTTGCATAACTTGCTAGGCCCGAAATCTGGTGGTCAATAATTTTGATTTTTGACATACAAATTAGAATTTAGGAGCAAAAAACTTTAACTAAACTAAATGAAGCGCGTGCTTAAAAGTTAAAACATCATTTATTTCAAAAAATAAAATAAATCTCTTAACAAAATATTATTATTAATTCCTTTCCAACCGAAAAAAATATAAAAATATATAAAATTTGGCTAAATTAATAATTATTCATGAAATTTATTAAAATTTTATATAATAGATATAAGATAATATTTTCCTACTATAATAATTAAAAACTCACAATAAAATTATTTTTAAGGAATTCACATACATATTACTAAATTTTTATATATTTATATATATAAATGAAAAACTTATATTCATTTGTACAATTTCTCAGGGTCTAAATTACATTAAAAAAAAATACTTCAAATAAAATAACGTTATGCAAATAAATATAAAATTTAGATATTAAACATGCATTTAAAAATGCTATGAGAAAAAAATTAACTATCAGATAATTATTATAAAATGATTATTATTTAAATAATATTTAATTTAACGAGGTATTTTCAGAAGGCCGTACGTGTCAGCATGATGACATAATTAATGATCCTTCATTACGTAGCACAAGCGATGCGCGTGTTAATCGACGTGGTTAGCGGAGGTAATTAAGCTCTAATCCTGAATTAAAAATCATCTTACATTTAATTAAGCCACGGCTGTACATTTTGTTTCCCTTTATAAAGCCTTGGGAAGTTAACGAACACCAATATTAATTAACTTTTAATACACAGATTAGTTATTATAATGATAAAAAAATACTCCGAATCAACTCATATATCTAGTGATAGCTTTTTTTACTGCTTTATAAAATTATGTTTCCCTTTATAAAACTAGATCGGACCGGCCGGTCCGACCGGTTCAACCGTGAACTGGTCTAAAGGCTGGTTCGGTTCAACCTAAGAACAGGCTTAGCATCAAACCGGCCGGTTTTATCATGAACGGCCGGTCGGTTCAACCGGTGAACCGGTCACGGTTCTCTTGAACCGGCCGGTTCAACTTTTGCTTTTTTATACTTCAATTTTAAATATTAAAAATATTTATAATTTAATTTCAAATTTGAAATGCTTAATTTTTATAAGAGCTTTAAGAATTATAGGCATTCTCCTTGCATATTGGAATGAAATATGGACTCAACGCTAGTAATAGTTGACGCAAAAAAGAAGATTAGAAGGTCAATCATGATCGGATAGAGGGCGCTGGCTTAAAAAAAAAAAAGATCGGATAGAGGGGATTGATAACTTCACATGCAAATTATTGTTCATCATATAGTTATAAATTGAAAAATATGAGAAAATTCACAAAATATTGTGGCAAATTATTGTACAAAGACTATTTCCTTAGTCTTCTTATAGGCGTGATTAGACTTGGGAAAGAATAATGTTAACCAACACTATAATTTGAGAGATTATTCTGTGTAGATACCGGACTGAAAGAACCGTCAGATTTTGTCTCTGTGAATAATAAAAACGCAGCATGAATAGTACTATTCTTTTACTGTTCACAGAGACAAATCAGATATTTCTCTTCATCCGATGTTCGCACATAATAATTCATCCTACAATTTTGAATAATAGATCTCAGCATAACGTGTCGTGATGATGATGTCATAAGAAAATATTGATGGCAGTGCATCAAAATTATAGTGGGCTGAATAGATAAAAACAATTATAAGAAGGTTGACTTCCTCTTCAATAAAACTTATAATAATGAGCAAAATTTCATCAATTTGACGGCTTTCTTAGTACTTCTTAAATTAACTTTTTAAGTATAAAAAATTAAAAATTAAAATTTTTGTACTAAAAAATTATTTTAAGAAGCAATAAAAAAGTCGTCCTAAATGAAGCCTAAGTCTATTTGAATCAAATTGTTTTTGCTAAACTAGATCATTCAGGCTCTTTAAGACCTTGATTGGACTGAGTCATGTATTTTTGACTTAGCACGAAGCTTTGAATCTTGTTTGAGGGCATCATACCACTCTAAACTTATTCAAATTCTTGTTCAACCAAATTAAGGTTTCGTTTGAAAGGACTTTCTTACTACTTCTTAAAATAGTTTTTTAAAACAAAAAAAATATTTAAGAAGCACTAAGAAAATCATCACAAACGAAACATAGGTGAAATAACATACAAATTTCACCCTCCTTATTTACGACGGGTTATAATGTTCGTCATAAAATTTTATTGAGATTTCTTTTATGATCCCAATAAAACTTAAATTTTATTTATGCTTAAAATAATATCTAATGTGCTTAGCCATCATTTTATATTGAAAGCAAGACCATACAAAACAATTCAGTTATAGTTTGTCAGTACTATTGGTTTTAGTGCAAGATCCATATCTTAAGAATTAGTTTATAGATAATTTGAATAATTTACTTTCTATATATAATAGGGAAAATAAATACTATGGAACTAATCATATCAAATTAATATGCGATTTAATAGCACCTAACACCATTACAGTGACATAACATGATGAGAAGATATATTTATTATTATTCCTCGACCTTGCCTGCAATAATTTTGAATAGAAAACTTTAGGAAATGTGGTTTGTCACGTGGGGAAATTCCTCTAGAACCATTGGGATGAACAACCTCTGATGATTATTAATTTTAGTATTATTATATTTTTTTTGGAGGGTGAGCTCTTGAATTTAGGGTTTTAATTCGGATTGTCGGGTTAGATTCAGGACTGATATGAAATTGATTTGGCTTGAATAAGCTTGACATGAACATACTAGTTCATTATATGAGTCAAAATATTTGACACGAATTTGACGTGATCTATACTAAACTCATTTGACCCGCTTATCATATTGATCATGCATTTTTTTCAAGACTAATATGACATGTTCAACCCAAAAATGACATATTTAGCTTGAAAATGGCATATTTAGTTTGAGTTCTGATACGACATCGCAAAATCATCTTGATCGGGCACGAATCTCGAGGCAAAAACTAGTTGGAAGTTTCAAAAATTAATTTCGGGAGCATATGAACTCCGATTTCAGCGAGCTTACAGTCAAACTGAGCGTCTAGGAAATACGAACCCAACGACACCAAGATCAACCCAATCCAAGCCCAAATGAGTCTGAATCAAGGGCTCAAAGCGTTGTTGGAAGATTCAAACCGCAATTTGAGTTACCAAACGGTCTTCGATTTTGACGAGCTTATACTCGAATCGAACGGATCGACGAGACAAATCCAACGAGCCCAAGATCGCAGAATTCCGACATGATTAAGGCCTTCAAATTCCCAACGAACGGTGCATGATCAAAGGATTCAGTATCGGCCGTCCATTCAAAACACTCCCAATTCGCCCTTGATCTCACGCCTATTTACAAGCTATGCCACTCCAGAAAAACTATAAATAGAGCCCTCATTCTACAACAAGGGGACTCAAGTGAAGACAGAGAAGAAGAAGAGGAGAAAGGGGAAAAGGAGATTCCTCACCTCCTCGACCACCGCCACCGGAGCTCTTCCTTCCGCCTGAAGACGCCGGAACTCTGCCGGATTTTTGAGAAACGCCAGAATTCGTAATCTGCAAAATCACTAGTGGGACGAATCAGCCATCTGTAATCTGCAAAATCACTAGTGGAACTTTACAACTGGGCGAGACCCCGTGGTTTTTTCCCTTTTTGTGTTTTCCACGTAAAAACTCTGGTGTTCACTTTCTCTTTTCTGTTTGTGTGCGAAATACTCGTGCAACGCTATGACGCGAATTTACAAACTCTACCGCCGCATATATTCTCGCACGCAACAAGTTCGATCCGTTTAACACAAAGTCAGATGATGATCAGGTCATTTTTCAATTTTTGAGTCAACCCAAACCCAACTTGAAAATTAATATGATTAAGATTTCCAAACCAAACTTGACTCGAATATTAATTAGGTCAACCCAAATCCAAATCTTTCGAGTCGGATTATCGGATCAGGTCTTTATTGGCACGCCTAATACTAGTGGAACTTGACCTGATAAAATTTTCAAATTTGTTTTTAACTACTGCGTTGCGAGTTCGAGTGCAACCTCAGCTGATTATATGAGATAATATAAGTTATAGTTTGTCTTATTGTTAGCTTTGCCATCTCTTAATTGGAGTTTAAAAACTCTTTTCATCTCTTATGCATGAACGTGGGAGAGTGAGTATTGTGGTCATTAAATGGTGTGAGTTGTATAGCTTTACTTGCTAATGGAGATATTATTAAGAAAGCATTAAGATGTGTTTGCTCTATTCTTTTTTATATTCCCCTTATTATTTTATTGCATTCATCTTCAATATTAATTCAATGTAGGTTATATAATTCCATGAAGTTTCCTCACCTAACAAATTTCATTGTTATTCATTTTAGTACAAAAATTGTTTGAATGAGGTATTGTTATTGGGAAATTTTATTTTGTTGTGGGAAATTAGAGTTATTCTATTCTGAGGAGTTTAAGCTTCTAAAAATCAATAAGAATTAAGATCAACATTCCTCATGTCTTGGTCTTAAGCTTCATTTGAGACAATTTTATTACTGTTATTAAAACAATTTTTTAGTGCAATTTTTTTTTTTAATTTTGTACTAAAAAGCTAATTTATAAATCAATACAAAATTTGTCCCAAACGAAGCCTTAGGGATTTTTTTTTTTTTTTTGATAAATCAATTAGAATTAAGATCAAACATATCAATTTCTCATATAATTTTCTTTGAATTCAAGTTCAATAAATATTATGGTGAATATAACAACTATTTTGTATTTAGTTGCAGTGATGATTTATATTAAGATGGTGTCTGATCTTAAAATGTTGCCCTAGAATGATGAATGTGAATTTCTGTCAATTGACACCCTGCATGTGATCACTGTAGCGATTACTAAAAAAAATTTTGTAGCTGAAATTAGGATCCTCTAAGTTTTAAGACTTAATTTTTTAACACGCCTAAATTAATTCAAGTATTCAACTTAGCTACTCTATTTATTTTACCTATTAAATTCCCAATTTACTGAACTGCCCAAGTCAACCATAGTTTATCCCAATCAATTTGACCACCTCCATGTCTAATTGATTGTTCAATCTAATCGGTAATTTACAAAAGTGAGACGACTGTCATATCTACTTGATCACTATCAGTAATCTGATTGATATGCCCATGAATGACATGACCATCACTATTTGAGTCAGACAAACACATATCAAGTTAACGTGACTCCTACTAGTCGTTCACAATTGGTTGGACTCAACAAAGCGGCTAATTCAACACCAAGCTTGCAATTCGGGCCGGCTAGATTAGGTTCATACTCATCAAGAACAAATCTCCATTTAAAATGGACATACCAAATTGCACGAAGCTTCCCTCCATACATGTAAATTCTAAGAAGCTCTTGATTTACTCAATCTTATGCCATGTTGCATCGATAATAGTGCTGAACTATAGTAATATGTAAGGATGTCTATTATTTTTGAGTAAAACACGTTATCATAATCTTGCTTTCAGTAAAATTAACTTAGCTAAAACGCTTAATTAAGCTTAACAATCAAATTAACAAAAAGCTTAATTAATACATGTTCAAGAAAAAAAAGAGTGCGACTTGTCGCCTCTCAACTTTCATTTCCCAGTTTTTGAAGTAAATGACTTTTGAGAGTCCTCCAAATGCCACCGACCAGCAATAATTTCCTCCTCTACGTAAAACTCTTAATTGCTATATATAAAAAAATTAGGATATTTGTGATTTAAGAGGGTTTCTTTGGGATATATATAGCTTTTGATTTTTTTTTTTTTGCTTTAAAAAAATTATAAGAAAAAAATGTTTTTGAAAGCAATAAGAAATTAAGCTGTCTCAAACAAAACCTAAGTGCAATCAATCAAAATTTATATTGCATTCATCTAAAAGCAAATTCAATAGCTTTAAAATACAATATGCCTAATCTATTTTGAGTTTTAAAATTATTGAATTTGCTTTAAGATTAGTTCAATATATCATTAATCCATCAATATTTATATTATACTTATATCCAAAATAAATGCAATGATTTAAAAATCTATTTGGACTAACTTCTTATAAGGATCCTATTATTGATATTGTGGCTTAGGCTTCGTTTAGGATTCCTTAATGCTTTCTAAAACAACTTTTTAGTTCAAAATTTTCTTGGTAGAAAAATATTTTTGAAAGCAGTAAGAAAGCTATCTCTAAAGAAGCCTTAATCAACCAATAATTTTTTTTTGTCATTTTAATTAAAAACACCACATTCTTTTTCACCCTTTCTTTTAAAAAAAAAAGATCAAGAGCTACTCCTAGAAAATTAATTAGAAGTGTAAGATATTTCTGGAAATTAATTAAATAATTTATATAAATTATAAATTATTTTTTATTTTATAACTTATAAAAAAATTGCTTTTATATATATTTGACATATATAGTGCATATCAATATGTAAAAACTATATTGATTAAACATTTTAATAAATAATGTTTTTTCATAAAACTTTGTCTATGTAAATGAAGACTGGAGTTTATAAATTAGATCTAGGAAATGAGATTTGTGTTGCAGTGAGGGCTGAATTAGCTTTTTCTTTTGAGGGTGGACAAAATAGAATTAGAGCATATATAATCTTGGAGATAAAATAAAAAAAAATAAAAATTGAACAAATGCATTTATTTAGAAAAATTAAAATAATTAAAACATTTATTCTACTAAGATAATTTTTTTTTTTCAAGAATTGATAACCCTAAACTTTTTGTAGGCCTACCCTTGCCTGTGGCACTTTAAGAATTTGTTTGGGATGGTTGCAGCTTTTTGTAAAGCTGGTTGTAAAATTGCTAAGGATGAAATAATTTTTTTGAATGCTGTTATAGAAAGTAACTTCTTTGCACAAAAATTTTCTAAAAGCAGTGGAAAAAAAAAAGACCAAACAAAAATTATAATTACAATCCAAAAAGTAAAACAGTAAGAAATCCAAACGAAACTTAACTCTCCCCAAAAACTAAAATTAATCCCACTACAGGAAAATCACCCATTTCCGACGGCTTTTTCCGGCGGTTTTTTAATTTAGCGGCGAATTTCCGACGGCATTTTTTCCGCCGGTAAAAATGGCGTAGGAAAATTATTTCTGACGGCTTTTTCCGGTGACCAATAATGCCGGCAGCTTGCCGGCGGGCATAAACCACCGGTTTAATTAAAAAAAAATTAAAAAAAAAATCTCACGCGCTGCCCGTTCCACCCTACAGACGCTCCCGCCACCCCGCCAGCAGCCGCTCCGCCTACTACTCCGGCGGTAGCGTCGGACCGCGCCCGCTCGCCGAGCCTGACCGCGCCCGCATGAGCCAGCTCGAGCCCGAGTGCGCGAACCCGCGCTCCCGCGATTGTCTTACCTGGGATTCGAACCCTTGCCTCTTCACCCGCATCCCCAAGCCCCCGACCAATGCGTCGCGATCCTGCAAAATAAGTAAACGATAGTATTTTTCTATTTATATTAGAACATATTGAATATTATAATTAAGACTTTTTAATTTAAGATTTTTATTTTAATTGATAATTAAAATAAATTAGTTATGTAACAGTTAATTAAAAACATGTTATTAAATTAATAAAAAAAATTCTTAAATAAATAAATAATTAAAATATACTATAAAATTATTAATGAATTAAATGTGTTATTAGTGTCAAACTTTTTTATTTAAACTATCTTTTAACAGAAAATAAATTTTCAAAATAAAATTAAATAAACCAACTAAATTAATTAAAAAAGCTAAAAAAAATAATATTATTTTTTGTCATTTTTTAAAAATAATTTAAATAGTTATAATTTTAATCAATTTAATAAAAAATTTTAACATTCCGCCGGAAAACTTGAAAAGCCTTCGGAAAGCCGCCGGAAAATTTCGTGGGAAATATGCCGTCGGGAAGCCGCCGGAAATCCGCCGGAAAGCCGCCGGAAAATTTTGTGGGAAAAATGTCGTCGGGAAGCCGCCGGGAATCCGCCGGAAAGCCGCCGGAAAACTGACCGCCGGCAAGCCGCCGTAAAATTCCATCGGTAATAAGTGATTTTCCTGTAGTGTCCCAATCAAATTTAAATTTTTATTTATTTGTTTATTTACCTATATAATAGTTTTAAACATTTTAAATTTTTATCTTTGTATCATAATACAAAACCAATCAAAATATTCTTGAACGTTTTTTTACATATATTAGTTGTACAAGATTTACATTTACCATTGGTATTATTGCAGAGCTTAATAAGCTTTTCATCTATTCCATTTAGGCATCAGCCTCAGTTTGTTGCGTAGGGAGAAGTGCCTTCGTAAAAGTCAGCATCGGATATATAAACTCCTGCCTCGTTCTCCTCCTAAAGCTATTTTATTTCCTTGATCTGTTAACAGTTCTTGATCAGTTCTTTATTCAATCTTCCTACTGAAAAAAAAAAAAAAACCTATTACTCATGTCCTACTCCTCCAATCTTCCTCTCCATGCTTGGATATGTCAAAAGAAACAAGTCACAGGAACAACTTAGATGCTTGGATCCAATGGTTTGATGGTGCAACAACCTCTACTGCTAACACAGAAGATCAAAGAAGAAGAAGAAGAAGAAGAAGAAAGATCTCAGCTTTCATCATTCCTTAATACTTCAGCTAGAGCAAGATCAAGATCATGTGTGACTACTTCTGGAAACGGTTGGAGAACAGCCAGGGAGATCTCACCGACATCTTTCAAGGCAGCCGCGGCGCCGCCCTCGCCGGCTCAGCGGTGGCTGCCGACATCCCAACCACCATCACTGATCACACCTGGCAGCCATCTCCTGATCCGGCGACTGCTTTGCCATTGCAGAATAACTGTTTCTTAGACAACTTTGCCAACATCAAAGACCCGATGTTGCACGAATTGGCGGGAACGGGCTTCTTCGGCTCATCGGAGAAGACTGCACCCAGCAACAACCTCTCAAGCATGGCTATAACAGTGATCCGGCAGCCGCCGCCACTTGTAGGACTCACTGATACGATGAAGGTTGGCGGCGATGTGGCGATCTCTTTGCCTCAAACGCCGGCGGTCAAGAGAAGGTTTGCTCATGAATTCAAAATTAGTAGCACCAAACGTTCAAGTTAGATATTTGTTACAACCTTTAGCAATTTTTAGTTTTATGATTTATTATGATATTTGAATATTTGATGGTATTTAGAGTAAGAGTTCCATGGAACTCTAACATCTAGGTGTAAAGGGATATCAAAATGAGATCAAAGAGTGTGCTTTAATGGGAATATTGAGATGTAAAGGAACTATTCTTTACCAGAATTGATCACTGACAAGAGAATCTATTAGAAGTCAGTGGATTTAGGTCTGAAACAGAAAGGAATTCCAACTTTTCTTCTTGTATAACAACAAAATAGATCTCAACTAAAAAGGTTTAGACAATAGAGCACACACGCAACAAAGAGATTGGATCTCTTTTATCCTAAGTTAAACTAATACTGCCAAGGAATACTTTTGAATCTTTGTTAATTAGATTTATTTATTTATTTATTTATTTTCATTTGGTTAATTTATGCTATGGCTTATGTGTGATCAGGAAAAACCAGGCAAGAAAGGTGGTTTGCATACCGGCACCAGCTGTGGCAAGCAATAAGCCAGGGGGAGAGGTAGTTCCTTCTGATTTATGGGCTTGGAGGAAGTATGGACAGAAGCCAATCAAAGGTTCTCCTTATCCAAGGTAGTTTAATTTCTTCATCAACTTGAATACTTGGTCCTTTTATTATAATCGTATTGCAGTACAAACAGTTGGAAACATATTAATGCTTTTTTTTTTTTTTTTGATTCTTCTTCCATTCCTTTATTTTATGAGAGCAGAAGCAATTGAGCTCGGAGGTACTGGCACTGAAGTCAAAGAGAAGAAAATAGACAAATGTTTTGTAAATCAAAGTAGAGCTCTCCTTTCCTTCTACACTGAGCAGTTTCTGGCTTCTCCTAGCTCTCTATCCATCTCTCTTTGTGCCTTCGATCTCTTACACTATGGTAGAAGACCTGATATATGCATTAAGAGCAGGAACTTAGAAGGAAGGGCTAACTTTAAGAAGAAGTTAGCTAGCCTTCTTGCATATTTTATACTACAACAACAACAACATCAAGCCTTTGTCCCACTACGTGTACATGAATCCTTTTTCTCCAATGTATCCTATTAAAAGTCAAATTCTCGTTTAAATGATCTAATAAAGAAAGATCATTTCTAATATTTTCTAACCAAGACTTTTTAGGTCTACATCTACCTTTCTTAACATAAGTCAAATCTAATACCGGCCTCTACTTTCCTAACTGGGTCATCTCAGAGGCAGCCGTTTTATGCAACCAAACCATCTAAGACGACTCTCACTAATCTTATCTTCCATTGGTGCTTCTCCAACCTTTTCACGTATGTGCTCATTTCGTATCCTATCTCTAAGGGTAAAGCCACTCATCCAACTGAGCATCCTCATCTCTGCAACACTTAGTATTAGCATTCTTGCACTGATTGGATTGATCAATTAATGGAGTAAAATATGTGATATGTACACATTTATGTCCAGTGAAAACTTAGATATATGACCTTATCTCAACCATTTTCATCTTCTTGGAGATTTCAAACTTGATTATTAATTGGCTTTTATTAGGAATCAAAACCGAATGAAGCCGTTTGATAGGCTAGTCAAGTTCTTTGTTAATTATACTGGCATTGCCAGATTGTACAAAATTAGAGACCACTTAGTACTACACGTTCTGGATTGATATTAATGTATTAATGTGATGCCAAAGATTGAGTAATTAATCTATATATATTTTACTGTTTTTCTTTCATTTTTCTTTTTTTAACTATGTATATTTCAACTTTGTATTTTCTTTTATTTTTCTCTTTCTATGCACACAATTCAGAGGCTATTACAGATGTAGCAGTTCCAAAGGATGCTCAGCAAGGAAACAAGTAGAGCGTAGCCGAACAGATCCAAACATGTTAGTCATCACTTACACCTCAGATCATAATCATCCATGGCCTACTCAAAGAAACGCTCTTGCAGGATCCACAAGATCTCAGTCTTCTAAAAACAACAATAATAATGCATCTTCCTCAAAGAGTTCTTCTATTAATCAAAAGCTACCTTCTGAAAGCATTACAGTTAGAGAAGAAGAAGAAGAAGAAGCCAAATTGATCAGTCCAATAAGCTCAAGTTTCCCATTTGTAAAAGAAAGAAAGGACATGGAGAACAGCACTGTGGTTGAACACTTACATCATGATTTTAACCAGGTATTCTTCCATAAGAGCTTAAAAGAGCTCGAGCCTGATGATTTCTTTGCAGATTTGGCTGTACTAGATGCTGATTCAATGAGCCTTGATGAGGAGAAGAATGACAAGAAGACCATGGATCCCTTTAATATGTTTGGGTGGGATGGAGGGAACTCTTTTGGAGTAACAAAGAGAGGCTAATAATGGCAAGACCTTTGAAGAAGTATCTTACAGAAATAAAAACATCATATATTTTATTCCCAAATACACAGTTTTAATTAATTTCTTCACTATTTAGATACCTTCATAATTATTATTTTTTATGTTATTATGTTCTTAGTATTTTCACTATTTTGTGTTAATTTTTAATTTCTTTTTGTCTGTTTGTTGAAAGAAAAGTTTATATATGGTAGAGTGAAGAAGAAGAATGGATTGTTTGTTTATGGAATATTGGAAGAGGGGACAGAACCTGTTTATACAGTTATATAGGGCAAGTACATGCATGATGCAGGCGTGAGTTGTGACTGAAAAAACTGACAAAGGAAGTATATGCTACTGTTCTTTTTTTTTTTCCCCTTAAATAATTATCTCCATTATTTCTGTTTTTACTTCCCTCTCTCAATTTTTGTTTTGAAAGTTTTTTTTTTTTAATTTAAATTTAGGTCAATAAAGACAAACTTACACACATACTATAAGTAAAATTTGAACCTAAGATCTTTTGGTTGATAACCAAAGCTCTTTCTGATGGTGAAGGCCAATGGTAGCAGTATACTGGTGTTGGGCCCAGCCAGTAATGATGATGTCTGATAATAATAGTTATTTTTTAAAACAATCATAGCACTTAAAATATAAATGAATATTATATTTATAGGAATTTAGAAAGGCAATAAACTTTATATTTTTGAGGGATTTACATACAAATCATAAAATTTTAATATACTAATATGTAAAATCTAAATCCTTATATATGTTTATTTATTATATAGCATTCTAATTTTAAAACACTCAAATATTTAAAACATAAATATATATTAAGTTTATTATTGTTTAAAACTCACTTTGCTTTATATTTTTAAAAAATTTACATACATATCATAAAATATTAATATATTTATATATTAGATCTAAATATTGTAATCTAAAAATTATATATATTGCAGGAATTAAATATGTCAAAAGCCAATAACAAAAAGATCTTAAACTTTTGAAATCCAGAGAAAATAAAATTTACCTAAGGTAACTAAAAAATTTGATCAAAAAATTAAACCCTACATAAATCTTAAATTTACCTAAAGTGATCATGCAGGTTTAAATATTAGAAATATATCCTACCTATTTTATTTTAAAATTTGTCAAAAGAAAATTAATGATTTAAATTTCATTTGGAATAGTTTTCTTGCTGCTTTTTACAATAAATTTCTAATAACATTTTTTTTAAACTATAAAAGATAGCAAAAAAAAAAAAAAAGCTTCCTCAAATGAAGCCTTAAACTCACATGGAAGCAAAATAAATCTTTCTTGTTTATTTGAATTTGTTTGCTATAATCATATATTATAATTAACCTATATCGAAAATGTTAATTAACTTAATTTTCTTATCCTATGGGTAGTTTAATATTAATTTAATTAATTATAATTTCTTAGAATATAATTAAAATCTCCTAATCCTTACTTTACAAACTAATCTATTCATTAACTTACTTAAAAGGATTTAGGTATAGAAAGTCAAACATTTTCAGTGTTAAAAGTCATATAATTGGTTATATGTCTTATAGGTCTATTGTTTATGTTATGTTAGAGAAAACAAATGGAAAATCTTTGACTTTTAAATAATATTAGAAAAAGTCATACAATTTGCATTTTATGTAATATATATTAGAAAAAGGAATCACCGACTCTTAGGTTTTATTTTTTTTTATCCTGTAGCTCTTTTGAGCAGTAGCGAGCCGGAGGAACCTTCTAAGGATTTTGTAATCGAATTTTTGAGATTAACGCATAGGCCCCACCGTGGGTTTTAACCAAAAAAAATAAAAAATGTTATAGAAAACAAATGGAAAATCTTTGACTTTTAAATATGTTTTACAAGCCTAAATTTTGTATTATGAATATTTACTTTGAATTTTTCTTGCTGGCTTCAGCACGCATCATCCACCATTAAGTTTTATAAGGACAAGCAGTATCACTGGATCTAATATTCCCAGAAGTGCTTATTCTTTCGATTCAACATTTCTTCCATTAATCTCAGTGCTTTTTTAACTTTAAATTTTCTTAATTTTTAAAAGATCATGTAAATTAATATTGTTATTATTTTTTTTATTTTTAAGGGAGAATTAAATGTGTTTATGCATAACTTAAGATTGTTATCGAGTTTTACTTTTTTTTTTTTAAGAGTTGCATTAAATACATGATTTTATGTATTAATTAGAAATTTTAAGTTTAAAATTATTGAAAAACAGATTTTAAAATGTATGGTAATTGCATTTATAATAACTCTTCTTAAAAAAAATGACAAATGACTTTGATTGAATAAGCTTCATTTGGGACATCTTTTTTATTGTTGTCTAAAACAGCTATTTGATATAAAAAATTTTAATTCAAAAAAAAAAAAAAAGAATCCCACTAAAAAATTCTATAGAAAGCATTAAAAAAGTTGTCCCAAATTAGATCGTAGTGGGAGGGAGCATGGGTGGAGTGAAGAGGACAATATGAAATTCCTTTCCATTGACTTTTAATAGATTCTCTTGTAAATCAGTTCATATAAATAATAGTTCCTTTACATCTCAATATTCCCATTAAAGCACACTCTTACATATCATTTTGATCTTCCTTTACACCTAGATGTTAGAGTTCCATGGAACTCATACTCTAAATACCATAAATTATTGATCAAAAACATCATAAGAAAACAAATGACTAGAAATTCCTAAAGGTTGTAACTAATATCCAGCTCTAGTGCTACTAATTTTGAATTCATTAGCACCGGCGTTCGAGGCGAAGAGACCGGCGCGCGCGCCACCGTTAACCTTCACACTGGTCCTTCTCTATCTTTTTTCTAGAAATAGTCACTCACACATGATATTGACGATCTTCCTCTTACTCTAGTTGAAGTAATAAGGAATGATAAAAGATGGTGGCTTTCTTCTTCATTTGTAGCTCTTGTATCCTCGTGTGTTAGCACAAAAGATGATTGCACCTTAAAACTATTGGATCAAGAAAATCAAATAGCTTTAGAAGGAGAACAAGGGAGGAGTTTATATATTCTATGCTGACTTTTCCCAAAGCTAACTCTTCATACACAACAAATTGATGCTGATGACCAAGAAGGGATAGAGAAAGAGATGATTAAGTGAGGAAGTTATAATTCAGGGTGATTTCACTACGGGAAAACACGTGATTACCGTCGGAATTTCCGGCGGATTTTTTTTGCGCCGGCATTGTCGGCGCAGGTTCCGGCGGAATGATGCGACGTAACGTTTACGGCGTCATTTCCGGCGGATCGGACGCCGGAAATTTACCGGCGTCAATTGCGCCGGAAATACCGCCGGTGAAAAGGGCTCTGGATTATTTCCGGCGCAGATTACGGCGGAAACGATCTTCTA
Source organism: Dendrobium officinale (assembly GCA_019514585.1). Taxonomy (NCBI): domain Eukaryota; kingdom Viridiplantae; phylum Streptophyta; class Magnoliopsida; order Asparagales; family Orchidaceae; genus Dendrobium; species Dendrobium officinale. The sequence continues at coordinate 5,249,548 of CM033685.1, read as the reverse complement.
AACTCAACGAAACCGTTCCGGCGGATTATGCGCCGGCTTATTTAAACTCAACGAAAAATTGCCGGCGCATTGTCTTCCGGTAAAATTACCGGCGGAACCTCCGCCGGAAAGGCCGCCGCTAAAAGCCCTACAATGCGAATCGGAGCCCTCTGGGCCGTCATTCTTTTCGCTACTCTCTCTCACCTCGCCTTCTTCGCCCGTCGCCCTCCGTCGCCGTTCGTCGCTGGCCGAAGATTGACGTCGCCGACGGTCATTGAACTTCGCCGCCGACGGTCACCGGACTTCGCCGAGCATCTCCCTCTCTCCTGGTCGCCCGCCCCCGAGCATCTCCCTCTCTCTCAATCGAACTTCGCATGCACCAAGGTATTGCATTTTTTTTTTTGCTATCTTTTTGTTTTAGTCATGGATGTTATCACTAGACATTTGCTAGAGGATATACCTTGGTGCATGCTTTTTGTTGATGATATTCTTCTTGTTGATAAGACTAGAGAGGGAGTTGAAGGTAAACTTGAAATATCTTTTTGCTTTAGTCATGGATGTTATCACTAGACATTAATTTGCTATAGGATATATACCTTGGTGCATGCTTTTTGTTGATGATATTCTTCTTGTTGATTAGACTAGAGAGGGAGTTGAAGGTAAGCTTAAGTCTTCATATCTTTTTGCTTTAGTCATGGATGTTATCACTAGACATTTGCTAGAGGATATACCTTGGTGCATGCTTTTTGTTGATGATATTCTTCTTGTTTATAAGACTAGAGAGGGAGTTGAAGGTAAGCTTAAGTCTCCATATCTTTTTGCTTTAGTCATGGATGTTATCACTAGACATTTGCTATAGGATATACCTTGGTGCATGCTTTTTGTTTATGGTATTCTTCTTGTTGATTAGACTAGAGAGGGAGTTGAAGGTAAGCTTAAGTCTCCATATTTTTTTGCTTTAGTCATGGATGTTATCACTAGACATTTGCTATAGGATATACCTTGGTGCATGCTTTTTGTTTATGGTATTCATCTTGTTGATTAGACTAGAGAGGGAGTTGAAGGTAAACTTAAGTCCATATCTTTTTGCTTTAGTCATGGATGATATTCTTCTTGTTATCACTAGACATTTTCTTTAGGATATACCTTGGTGCATGCTTTTGGTTAATGATATTCTTCTTGTTGATAAGACTAGAGAGGGAGTTGAAGGTAAAGTTGGATTATGGATATTAGAAATCAACGAAGTTGGATGTATAACCGATTATCTCAAAGTCGGAAGACATTAACAGATGAATTCATCAATGGGGTGAACTTTTTCATTCAGCAAGCGAAACAGCTGCCGATCTTTATATCTGAAGGAAAGTTTCGATGTCCATGTTCTAAACACAAAAATCTAGTGATCCTAGAACCAGTGACGTAACTGTTGATCTGTATCGCAGAGGATTTATGCCACGGTATTGGTATTGGACTTGTCATGGTGAGTATGAGCCACAATTTGATTATCAATGCGGTCCTTCTACAAGTAGTAATGTTGCTGAGACTGAAAATATCCGTCTAAATCTTGAGGAATTAGTTCATGATGCAACTGGAATTTATGAAGAGTTACCGAATACGGAGGCACAAAATTTTTATGATTTATTGCATGCTGCACAGCAACCAATCTGGAAAGGGTGCACGACTCACTCAGAACTATCTGTTGTTGTGAAGATGTTAAGCATCAAGGTTGAATATAATGTTGCTCGTGAATGTTTTAATCAATTCATTGGGCTGCTTAAGGAAACCAATCCGACATAAAATTTAATTCCTACAGATCTATATCGGACAAAGAAGTTAGTTTCGAAACTTGGTTTGACATACACAAAGATAGATTATTGTGTCAATGGATGCATGCTATACTTTAAAGAAGATATTGCAGAAACTGTATGCCGTCATTGCAATGCACCAAGATTTAAACCCAAATCTAGAAATAGAAGAAAGCAGAAGGATGTGTATGTTAGTAAGATGTTCTACTTTTCAATAATTCCAAAACTACAACGGCTATATGCATCTATGAGATCTGCTGCACATATGAGATGGCATAATGATCGCAATCCACAAGAAGGTGTTATCACACATCCATCAGAAGCAGAGGCTTGGAAGCACTTTGATCGTACACATCCCACATTCGCCGCAGAACCAAGAAATGTCAGATTAGGTTTATGCGCAGATGGTTTTACTCCATTCAGTTAGTCGGCTACACCGTACTCATGTTGGCCTGTGATACTCACTCCTTACAATCTTCCTCCAGAGTTATGTATGACTACTCCTTATATGTTTTTGTCACTTATAATTTCAGGGCCACATAATCCAAAATTAAAGATTAACGTATTCTTACAACCTCTGATTGATGATTTAAGTTTATTATGGGAAGAAGGAGTAAGTATATATGATATCTCCACCAAACAGAATTTTACACTAAGAGCAGCATTACTTTGGACAATTGGTGACTTTCCTACATATGGTATGCTCTCAGGTTGGAACACTTCAGGCAAGTTAGCTTGTCCATATTGTTTGGAAAATACAAAATCATTCACTTTAAAGTATGGTAGGAAGAACAGTTGGTTCGATTGTCATCGAATGTTTTTGCCTCAAAGTCATCCTTTCAGGCGAAATAAAGAAGCTTTTACTAAAAATAAAATGGTGATGATTCCTCCTCCACCAAGATTCAGTAGTGAAGAAATTTTTGAAAGAGTAGAGTTCTTGCCCACCATAATGGAATCTCCAAGATTAGCTGAGTTCAGATTGCCGGAATATGGTGTCTACCATAATTGGACCAAGAAAAGTATTTTTTGGTCGTTGCCATATTGGAGAACAAACTTGATTAGACATAACTTGGATGTTATGCATATAGAGAAAAATGTTTTTGATAATATTTTCTATACAGTTATGGACATCAAAGAGAAATCAAAAGATAATATAAAAGCAAGGAGGCTCCGTTCCACATACTGAGCACAGGCGTCGATTGGTAATGAATTTTAATTATTTTTTAAAATTGTTTTTTAATAATTAGTATTGATAAAACTCTCTTAATTGTAACAGAAAGCGTAACTTTGTAGAGAACCAACTCCTGTGGAATTGCATAGTCGCACTCATAAGCGACAGGAGGATCAACAATGTATTGATGAGAGAGCAAGGAATGCCCATGTAAGTATATTTTTATAAATATTTGATATTTTATAAGTTTTAGTTTAATTATATATATATACTTATATTCGATTTTCACAGGAGGAATATACACGGATTCGATAGACTCATGCCGCATCAGGTGAGGGCTCTTCTGGCGGCTCTGTGGAGTATTCTGAGTATCGCATGTAGTCGCAGGCCGTCGGAGGAATGTAGCATGGTAGAGTATATGGCTTAGGTGCGCAAGCTCAGGCATACGAGGGGATGACCTCCTCTACTGCATCCAGCTTCGCATCCAGTTCGTATGAGTCCTTACAAGCTCAACAAATAATTGCCCTCAAGCTGAGCTAGAACAAGTAAGGAAATCACAAGTTGATTGGCAAGCACAGGTTCAAGCTCAACTGCAAGCACAGGTGCAAACAAGTACGGAGCAACACAATCAGTTGCTGGATGAAATGAGCAAGATGAGGGAGCAACTGAGTGGAAAAGACGTAGCTCCACCTGAGGAGGAGTCGACGGAGTCAGAGTAGTGTAATTTAGTTGAAATGAACTTGTATTTTTATGTGAACTTATGTTATTGGACAATTACTTTTAATATGATGTTATCAGTTGATTTTTAGTGCTAAACTGTTGTAAAACTGTTATAAATTATTGTGAAGTAACCTGTTGTGGAACTTGTATGTGTTAGAATTGATAGGTTTGCAGGTGTGGAAATGGGATTGTTGGCTGGGAAGGCAATTTTTTTTTTGTCAATGCTACAGGTTTCCGGCGGATTATGCGCCGGTATTCCGTCGGAAAAGACGATACAACGAAATGTATCGTACGTACCGGCGAATATGATCCGTCGGCCACTACTGTCGCAAGTCCGGCGGATATTCCGCCGGTAATTACCGGCGCAACAATTGCGTCGTAAAATAACCGTGGAATTTCGATGGCGCAACTCCGGCGACTTATCCGCCGTTAATTACCGTCGCATTATACGAAGGTAAATACCGGCGCATTAGGCGCCGGAATTCTCATATTCTTCACGTCGGCAAACAAACCGTTTAATGCGCCGGTAATGCGTCGGAAACTGCTCCGGAACTGTTTCCGGCGCAACTTATACGTCGAAAAAAAATTATCGACGCATCATAAACCGGCGGAGATATTTGCGCCGGAACATGCGCCGGAAACTACCGGTTCCGTCGGATTGTACATTGTTTCCGGCGGATTAAGTCCGCCGGTAATAACAGGTTTTCCTGTAGTGTTTATTGAATTAAATTATATGTTAATAGTGGTTTATATATAGCCAATAGAAAAGAATAAAATAATAATAATAAATAATATCAAAATATTATATTTACTTACTATAAATAATAGATTAAATAATAGATATGTGCTATAATTTTAATGATTGTTACAAGATCTAAAGTTACAAAAATTTTATTCATCAAAATCAACGTTTCTTTCATTGTTTCTTTTTAATTTTAAATTCATTTAATTAAGCCATATGCAAATTTAATATGGTTACTAATATATTTATTTATTTATTTATTTATGTGGGATAATTTTATGGTCATAATATCAAGATTTTTATTGGTTTGAAAGTTTAGTGATAAAGAAAATTTAATGAGCTATTTTTAGTGTATATTTAAATTTGTAAATTATTAATTAATTGTATAATTCTCACAATAAAATGAATAATTTTACATTTCTACCTTGTTTACTGCTTTAATAAAGCATTAAATTTTATGTATTTTATGTATTAATTTGCCATTCTTTGCTTTAAATAGATATTAAAATATTTGATGTATAATAAAATACTTTTTAAAAAACACTTCTTAGAAAACAAATCAGCCTTTTAATGTTAGGATTTTAATTATTTTGCCTATAAAAAACTTCATCAAAATCTGGAATTTAGAGAGACTTTGATTTGAAAAAATAAAATAAAATAGCTCCAAACATTTTAATATTGCCTAAAAGGGGAGATAAAAACATCAAAAGAGTACAAAAAAGATACATAAGAAAAAGTATTTAACATCTACTACATTGATAAAGGATAAGGAAGAAAAAGTCCTCCTAAATCGAGGGCTTTAGGTTTCCAAAACCTATTGGTAAAGCTGACTCTCTCTCTCTCTCTCTCTCTCTCTCTCTCTCTCTCTCTCTCTCTCTCTCTCTCTCTCTCTCTCTCTCTCTCTCTCTCTCTTCCTTTATGTAGATTATTCTAGAACATTCATACTTCTTTCATATCATGCTACAAAGGTTGAAAGGATCATAATCGATGGGCGAGAGAAATCAAAGGGATCGTAGTCAGCAAACGAATGTGCTCAAGGGGACGGTAGTCGGGCGATAGAGGTCAAAGGGATATAGTCGGTAGGCGACTATAGTCAAAAGGACAGTACTCGATGGGTGATGGAGGTCAGAGGGACTGTTGCTGGCTGACAACAGTGGTCGAAGGGATCATTTTCGGGCCATGAAGGTCGAAGGAACCATAATTGGTGGGTGATTCTGGTCGAAAGACCATAATTATGCGATGGAATTCAAAGAGATCATAGTCGAGCAATTGAGGTCGAAGGGAACATTATCAGGTGAAAGAGATTGGAGGGATCGTAGTTGGGAGATTGAGGTCAAAAGACTGTAGTCGGCATATGATGGAGGTTGAGTGGAGACCCAACGTGTAATGCCCCAAGATCTAAATGGAGAAATGTGAACATACTTTCCTATACTTCTAAGAATTCTTTTTTTCCCAATTGGATATTCTAGCTAATCATCAATAATATCTAAATAAACATTTAGAGTGCACAAACTATAAACTCTATTCTATTCCTCAAATAATTATTTATAATAGTCTGGATTTTAATATTTCCAACAAAATATATTTAAATAAGAACTGCAAAATTATGCCTCAATGCCACAAGCAAAACTCTCAACTCTCTCAAACTTTTTATGTTCCATTCCCAGCACCATTACGACACCACCAGGTCGTGACACTTTCATCAAAACCCATTTTTTCTCATTTTTCCTGAGAGTACAGTGTTAGACTGCCAAAACTCGGCACCAAAGCGCTCGCAAAAGAAAAATTTGACTCCTAGCTTTCCTCTGTCTCGGCCCACCTTCCTTCATTCCTCTACAATACATTCAACTAAATAAGATTATATTCACAATTACCACATCAGTTTAAAATAAAATTATGAGCAATAATGACCTATATTTCTGAGAATGAATATTATACGATGATGGTGGCCAGTTGGATGTCAGACAGCGATGGTTCGGCGAAGGTTTAACAACAACAACAAAGCTACAAGGATTCTTCAAGCCTTAGGGTGATCTTGGTCTACCCAAGGTCTAAGCCCCCTCCAAAAGTCTCTCCCATGTGAGGAATAAGGGGTCTTTTATAAATTTTTGAGAAGATCTAGAACAAACTTGAAGTGCTCCATCAGATGACTTATATTAGTTCCCTCAATCAAAGAGCATTTATCAAACATTTAAGTGCTTCAATGGTGTTACAATTAAGCATTCTTGGGCTCATTGGATTCTTCTCGTTGAGCCACTTTACTCTACCAAGCATGTTATATTTGGATATCATTTGGTTATGTAATTAATGCTTTATGCTTCCAAGTATGCTTTGGGCTCATTTAGACTCAGATTGGACCGATTTTGGGTTGTTGGGTATATCCGTTTGAGATGCTCAATTTGACTATTAGTTTATTGAAATCGAAGTTTGGCCTAAAATTAATTTTGGAAGTTTCAAACTCATATATGAATCAAGATTCATGCTTGAGATGATTTTTGGTGACAGATCAAATTTAATCAATCATATATTTGATTTTAATAATTTAAATATAGTCTAATTAGTAGATAATTGAATCAATTTGTTATAATCAAAAGTAATATAATACAAAGTTATTTGGTGAAGTTAAAAATTTTAATATTAATAAGAAAATATTTAATTTATTGAACAAGCAGTTTATTAAACATATTCAACATACATGTAAAAATAAGCAATGTTAAATAAAGAATATATATATATATATATGATGAAATTGTTAGTAAGGAAGTAAAATATAATGTAACTTACTATAACAGAATTATAATAGAAGCTATTTTATAGCATAGATGATGATTACATGATTATCATTTTTGTGATAAACTATTGTTAGACTTACTATTAGGGGTATCAATATTTGACCCTATAATGCCCAAAAAATTCAAGTTATGGCAAGTTTAAATTTTCTTTTTATGTTAATTGAAGCATATGTTACTTATGAAGTTAATTGTATATGCATAATTAGTATAATTATAACTGTTACATATGTCACAGTACTTTATTTTCACTAGAGCTTCTACATTCCACTAACCACGTCATGAATTGGCTGGATTAGATCCTACGGCTGAAAATTTTTGGGAAGCCTATAGTGGGAAAAGCGATAGAGATTAAAATACAAAATAATAAGCATAAATCCTATCGTGGGCTGAAATTTCTCTTAGTAATACAGCATTAGCATTCTTCTCTCATTTTCCATCAGCTCACTTAGTGTGCGAAGGAGCTTGAGGTCGTGAAATGCTATGGGAAGAATTCCAAAAATATTTTCCAGCAAATTAAGGTAAGGTAAATTAAAAAAATATTTCAGTTGGTGATTGAAAATTTTATTTGGCTGAACTCAAGTGCAGTTTGTTGTTTAATATAAGTAGGACTACTACTTTTGGTGCTACAAATTCAATAAGTAATATGGGAAGTACTATTATTTGCTGTTGATAGTTAAAAACAGGTTAAGGCTGGAATGGTAGCAGAAAACATTAAAAAAGAGAACTTAGAAGGAAAGGAAAAGGATTTTATGGAATGAAAAAGAGTGCAATTGAGATTATATACAAGAGGAAAGGAAGATAAAGTCTAGGAGAATAAATTCCTTGCAAGATGAGATACCCAAACGAGATTATGAGAATTAGTAAATGTTTTTATTATTGCACTTGATCTTTATTATGCTTATGGCCGCATGTATTTCAATTTATTTTAATTTATTTTGAATGAATATGGATGAATCTATATAGTAAAAATACAGCAAAAGCGCAACAATAAAAAGGACAGTAAAATCGCAGCTAAAGGGTAGCAAAAGGGCAGCTAAAGCGCAACTTTGTCATCAAAGCATATGTCATTAGGGATAAAAAGGATTACTATATGGAAAGTGAAATAAGTTATATATGAGGGATATGCCCGCACAAGTAAGGGCGAAAGACCCGATGAGATAAGCCTACACTATAAATTCTAGAAGTTGGGAAATTTGACTCAACCCTAAATGAGAGAATAACTTTCATTCTAAAAGTTGAAAAGTTGGACCCAAACTTGAAATGGAATGCTAAAAATGTTCAAAAACTTATTGTCATCATATGACTTGTTTAAAGGTACTGAACAATTTTGACAAGATGATTAATATTGCTAAGGACTTTTAGGCTCAATATAACATATCAATGTGTTTTAACTATATTCATATTTTTAAGCATTTCTTAATTATTTATTATTATTTCTTATAAATTGCTTGTGTATTTCGTTAAGCCTAGCTCATTAGCAGTTGTTATACTACATGGAAGGGGAATGAGCCCTTGAGACAATAAAAAGAGGTGATCATTCTTTTGGTGTAAATACATTTCGGGAGTACATATGATCTAAATCAATATTTGAATGCTAGGTGTACAAACTTTTAGTTATGTAAGTAAATTTTAAAAGTTTTAGTTGAACTATATATTTACTTCAATTATATTTGATATTCTTTAAGGGACCTTATATGCTTCACATTATTAGTTATGGAATTAGATAGGTTGGCAAGTTAGGAGAGTCTAAATAATTTCTTTTACTCACTCTATTCTGAAAGTAGTGACTCATAATAGGTGTTAATAAAAAGGAATTGATTTAGATTTTTCTTCTCTGTTATATCCAGTTTGACCGTTAAGGGGTAAGCCAAATTGGGGTGTGACAGACCCGACCAAAAACCCATCCTGGACCCGACTTAAAAAAAAATAAGTTTCAGGTATAAACATGTTTGTCAGATGGGTTAGGTTCATGTTTGATTTCCAAACCTCTTCCTAAAATTAGATCGGGTTCGAGTTGACCCAAAAACCTTGAATCAACTCGGAAAGACTCGGATCCCGCACACCTATACTCCCAAAATGAACCGGACTCTTAAGAAATGGAGCCAACCGCACCCCCACTCGAGCCTCCAATACCATCACTCGAGAGGATGGGCCCGCAATATTGTCAGTCTGTTATGATCCCGCTATCGCAGTTGCTCCCGACATTCCACACCCGAGCTCGCCAATGTTCTCCATGTATACAACCACGCTCGCATACATATGCCCTCACAGGCATGGCCCACACAGTTCTTACCTTATTCCCCGCACACGCTTTTGCCTGCCATCTAGGTGGCCTTGCGGGTTGGAATGGCGGGTCAGGTTTGAGTCTGGGAATCAAACATGTTTTATAAATAGGGTCAGGTTTGGATTAGGCAGGTTAAAGGCAGGTCAATTTTCATTTGGACCTAAACATGACACGAAAACTTTTTTTGACGCGCCTTTTTAATTAATATACCTTTAATAATTTATATATCTAGAAAAATCATCTTCAACATGTATGAATCTGGATCCAAATCTAAATTGGAAATTTCAAAATTAAATTTTGAACCATCCAAACTCTTATTTCATCAAACTTATATGCAAATTGAACATCTCAAGCATATGAACCCAATGACACCAAATTCAGTCAAATCCTACCCCAATTGGGCTCAAATCAAAGGACCAAGGCTTATTTGATTTCTTCAAAGCATTAATTGGATGACTACATAATATTAAAATATTAAATTCTTACAGTCAAATCGAGCAACTTGACGAAACCAATCCAAAGAGCCCAATATCACTCACTTCAGTCATCACTAAAGTACTTAAATGTTCAATAAATATTCTATAAATCAAGGGAATTAGTAGGGCCATCTATGAAACACTCTAAAATTGCCCTGAATTTTCTTCATATTTATAGAGCATGCCACATCTTAAAAACTATAAATAGACAACATTCTTCACATAAAGAGGGGAAGAAGATAAGGAGGATGAAGAAGGAGAGAACTATGAGGCTTGAAAAATCCTGGAGCTCCACCTCGGCACCATTATCGATAAGTCCTTGCCACCGGACCACCATTGCTAGACTTACAGCTGATGATTATCGTTAAACCTCCATTCAATCATCATTGGCTCTCTAGTTGACCTCTACCATCTCTATATATATATACTACGTGACCCCAAAGACTCTCTCAGTAGGTTGCTTGGCCAATAAGAAATTGAAAGAGGGGAAGAAGAGAGAGGGGGAAAAAAGGTATTTGGATCATATTTGTTAGCCATTCTTATTACATATTTTGTCTATTCACTGTAAAATTTTAAAAAAATCATTATTTTTAATTTACCCGATAAATTTTAATAATATTATTGTCAAAATATTTATACAATATATATCTATTATAAACAAAAAGTTATGCGATAAAAATATGATGAATTAGGACAAAATATTGTTTATTGATTTAGGAGAAGAAATCCATCAAACCCAAAATCATTAAAAACAAAAAATAGATTTCGTTTACTTACAACAATTATGTGAAATCTCTGAATATTTTTTACGAATGAAAATGACCCAAATGCCCTTTTCTCCGCTCCCTCTCTTCTTCCTCTTCCCTTCTATCTCTTTCTTCCTCAACAAGTCACACGAATGGAGAGGTTGAGTGGGTTTTAGTGCTTAGGCTTAGGATTTAATATAAATAAAAACTCAATTAGTGGCCTAAAGCCACAAAGCCGGTATTTCATGTCAAATCTAGAATTACTATAAAACAAAGCAACAAGCGTCATTGAAGCAAATTTTGGCACTGCAGTTTTCAACGCTGCCATGCTTTAGTTCAAACACATTTTATTTTTTCACATTCTAGCATTTGTATTCAAGCTTAATCATTAATATAGCGAGCTTTTAAAGTTTGTTAACAGCCAGCTTAGAAATTCAGCTAATTAACAGATAAAAAAATTAGAAATCACTTATTAGCAATCGGCACAATATATAGCCGTTAAATGTCCCTATTCTTGCTTTAAAATTCATTAGAAGACTGATCAAAACTATCTCGCGACTCTAATCGTCATCTTCCTCCTCGAAGTTGGAATATTCAGATAAGACCTCATCATCCTCCTCATCTTCTGCTGCACTCTCACTACTCTCTACATACACAGCTCGGGTTCTGTTCTCCCTCTTCGGCCTCGCCTTTGCAACAGAATCCTCACGCTGTGCTTCATCAGAAGCTCCAAGAGAAGAATTTTCACTGCTGCTACCATTGATTCCAGACTTGTCTAAGAACGAGCCGCTCTTCTTGTTGAAGGGAGATGGCCTAATCTTCCTCACTTTCTTCTCTGGAGAGTCGACAGCATTTGTTGCAGGCGGCAAAAGTTCAGAAATGAGCTTCTGTGCCAATAATGGTTTGATCTGTCCCTCTCTTTTCTTCGTTGCGATCGTTGCTTTGGCCTTCGTAGCATTTGCTGGCTTTCTTCCTCCACCAGCTCCTTTCTTCCCTTTAGGGACCTTGCTGTTTTCAAAATCTTCATCATCGGTATCCTCATCAGACACAACTGTCATGGCTTTCCTTGCAGCTGCAGCTCTCTTCTTTGGTCCTTCTTTAGCTGCAGCAGCCTCCGGCATAGTTTCAGTCTCCATGGCTGTAAAAAAATTTGAATTTTAGGCTTTTCTTGATAACAATATTTGAGTACTGTGAGCCAAGATCATACCAAGCCTTTCTGGGGAAGAATCAAGATTGTATGCTTCCAGTCTTTCTTTGAGAGCAACTAAATCTTCATCTTCATCGCTTTCAACAGAAACAGGCTTCAAAAATGACATGTAATGTGTAGTTTAGCTCAAAGGTGTAGTGAATGACATATCTTACAAAAGAGAATGAAATTACTACTAGAAGCAAACCTGAGATTTAGATTTATTTTGGAGCCTTTTAGGTTTATTCTTAGTTACCTCTTGAACAGTTTCTGCAATTAGGTATTCCAACGTTACTAAGATAAACCATGAGATAACTTGATAATACAAGAAATGGTATTTGTAAAGTAATACCAGAATCAATTACAATTGGTTCAGTAGCTGCAGAAGGCTTCGTGTTGTTCTTCCTTGGCTTCTTTGGTGCTTGTTTAGCAGCTGCAGCACCACCATTACCTGCTTTTGCCTTGATTTTTTTCCTCGTTACTTCAGCTTCAGCATCTTGTCTTTCTAGATTCTGTTCAAGATGCAGGAATCATCATTAATTTAACATATGACGATAAATGGGGTAAGATAAGATGACCTAAATAATAATATAGGAATAAATAAAGACATGGTAAAGGATTTGAAAGCATTGGGGAAGGACTCACATCTAGCTCTTTATCTAGAGCATCTAAATCTTTGATCCATAGTGAACTAGGTGAGGAACCCCTCAATTCCTTCACATCATTTTCAAATTTCTCCTTCTCAGAGCAAAGTTCCTGAACCTTTTCCCAGGTCAAGGTTCCTATAGCCAAGGAGAGCAGGTAGTCATAATCACTCGGCTTCACTCCACCTTTAACTACTTCTGTAGTCTCCTCGGATTCTTCAGTTTCTGGTGTGGCTCCAGCTATAGCTACATCAACGCCCTTAGTTTTCTTTGGGAATGGAGTGAACCCTTTCTCTTGTAGCTCAAGGAACAATTCTGCCCTCTTCCTGTTGTTAACTATGATCTGACCTTTAACAACACCAAGAATGAACCTAACTTTGTTGTCCAGCTTTAACAGGTCCAACTCAAGATTATCCAGCAAAGCTTTCTGCACAAATTTGGCACAAATTATCCTCATTTGGATGTGAATCCGTTATTGAGTTGTTAAACTATTTAATGCCATCTTACCTTCCTTTTCTCATAATATGTAATCCTTAGATGGAAAAACTCCTCAAGAACTGTAAAGTTGATTAAGAGTTAGGAACATTTATAGCACATAAAATGACATAACATGAGGATAAATACTCACTTTGTTCTGGTGTATCATATTTCTTAATGACTCCCTTGTGGTCAAAAAGATGCATATTGCTAGTGCTGATAGTAGTAGAAAGTTTAAACTTTTTCTCAAGTCCCTCTTGCTTTGCCATTATCAAGTTCTGCTCGGACAATGTAACCTCAAAATGCACAGTGGTGTCATCATTGTATTCTCTATAGTCCTACAAGATTATTATTGCTTAGCAAGGCATAATGATGCTCATCCAAAATGATTCAATATATCAGAACTAGTTTTTTTTACCTTAATAAATGGCTCCTTAACTTTATCAGTTCCTGTCACCAATGATTCCAGAAATTCCTTGTAGTCCTGAGTCCATCTTCGAACTGGAAGCTCAGTTATTGTTAAAGTGTTGCTGTCACTCTCCTCTATGATGCCAGTGACAGTGTAGGTAGCGCAAGCTTCCTTCACTGCTGTTTTCTCAATTAGGCCCTGATTGTATTAGGAGAAAAAAAATGTCATTCTAGATATTTTCTGAAGAAAACCTCAACTTATGCTTATGAAAAAATGTCATCTTTACCTTGAAACCGCGATACCATGGATCCATTGGTAACATTGGCTCATCATTAAGCAAACGCCTTAAATTTTTTACAATATCTCTTGGATTATAATTAGGAATGTAAGAGCTCCAACCAGTACCAATTCCCTCACTCCCATTTACTAAGACCATGGGAATAATTGGAACATACCTGCAGGTTAATTGTAGTTTAAATTGGATACACTGAAGCTTCGTTTGGGACGGCTTTCTTATTGCTTCATAAAGTAATTTTTTAGCTAAAAAATTTTAATTTTTGAATTATAAAGCTGCAGTAAAAAAGCCGCCCCAAACAAAGCATAAGCCTATGACAAATCAATTGATAATAAATAAATAAATACCAGGCGGGTTCAATTGATTGCCCATCCTCACTCATATAGTCAAGAATAAGATCATCTTCCTTGGGAAACAAGAACCTGGTCATGGGTGACAACTTCGTGTAAATATACCTGGCACTAGCATGGTCCTTGCCTCCCTGAATGCATATACAAGAGAAAAGAATATATCAAAATTTATATAATAAACTAAAAATAACATAGATAAAATATATGAACCATCTGATGAAGTTTTATACTTGGTGCCGAGTTCCAAATTGCCCATTTGGCTGCAGAAGATTGATATTATTGCTACCTACGAAATCTTGGGCCATTCCAATTATAGTACTGGCAAGACTTTGTTCGCCATGATGGTAAGCTGAATGCTCAGAAACATAACCTGAAAATTGAGAAATCTGCAAATAGTCGAGATTTAGTCAACTTTAATGAATTTGAATATGAATAAACCATATTTATTTAACTGTTCTGTTTTCTGACCTTTGCTTCCTTGACAAAGTTCCTTTTGAAGGAGCAAAATAGAATCTTTCTTTGGCCAGGTTTTAAACCATCAACCATGGATGGAATAGACCGCTGCAAGTCTGCCATGGAGAATAATATCAGCTCCTTGTTGACAAAGTCACTATAGCTAATAAGTTTTTCGTTCTGATCCAGGTAAGTTCCAGGCTGCAGTTATAGGAAAGTAAATTTCAAAGTCTGAGAAAGTTAAAAGTTTTTATGTAATGGCAAAGAAAGACTATATCCTATTACTTCAAATTGCCGCAGCCAATTTTTCCTGGCTTCAATTTTCTTTTTGCTGAATGCAAGCTCTATAGCTTCTCCGTCCTGTTCATCAAACCATACAAAATCTTTCTTGTGCTTTTGAAGATCTTGGAAGTACTCCTTTCCTTCTTTGGATGTGCTAGTTCCCAACCCCTATGACCGTTATAATTAGAAAACCATTACAAACTGTAAAAATTTCCATGACAGTACAGGATTAAAGATTAACGACGCATGGAAAAGCAGACCTTATAGTACTTTATAGACCAGCCACTTGCATTGCCACCCAAACTTTCTTTCCAAGATTCATACTCAGGCATAGTGTAAAAAGACAAGACCTTACCTGTTCTGTAAGTTGCCTGAAACATCAAAAATAAAAATGTAGCAATATCATTTTTTACATATTTCAAAGCTCCAAATCAGATTTTCATAAAATGTATAGGCTTACCTTCACAATCGGTGTTATGAACTCTACCAAGAACGAGGGGATTTTAAGCAGTGAAGGCCAAAATGAGTGTATAAAGTTAATCAAGAGCCCCTTAATGTGAGAGCCATCATGATCCTGAAATTGCAAAATAAGAATGCTAGATTAGAAATGTTAAATCATTCACATATCTGCAGACAGAAGGCATAAATTATCAGTTCATGTTGAACCTGATCTGTCATTATCATGAGATGACCATATCGTAAACCCTTGACACTTTCATACTCTTTCCCTTGCTGCAACCCTAGAATTTGCTTTATATTCTGGATTTCAGCATTCTCCATTATCTGTTTATGACTTGCTTCTCGAACATTCAGCAATTTACCTCTCAGAGGAAACACACCATAGTTGTTTCGACCAACAACTGAGATACCAGCCATCTGTTACAGGTAAGACAGAGAAATGAGATAATTTTCCCCGAAAAATACTAGCCTATGAGGACAATTTCTCTCATGAAAGAGGATATAATTTCAATTGATTTAATAATCATGAAACACTTACAGCAAGAGCCTTGGCTGAATCTCCTTCAGTCAAGATTAATGTGCATTTCTCTGAATTCTTTCCTCCAGCATCATTAGCGTCATCGAGCTTCACAATGCCAGAGATTTTCTGCCTTTTTGTTCCATCTGTCTTCTTCAATTCCTTATTCTGCTTGAAATCAGCCCATGAGAGAAGACTTTCCACAATTCCTGATTTAGCCACTGCAAAAAGAGAAATTTAAATTCGTTAAGTGCTGAACCAGATAATTTAACATCGCAATATAAACAATTACCCTTCTTGAGAAATTCTTGTGAAAGATCGCACTTTGACCCGAAGCTTCCTTGACGAGTGGTCAATGTTTCCTTAGTTTGCGAGTCAAATGCAGGGTTGTCAATGAGGCAATTGACAAAGACCCAAAGATGATTCTTCACATTATGTGGCCTGAGGTTTGCATTCTTGTTCTTTTTGTTCACAATGCTCATCACATGACTAGCAATTTGGCTGGTGACATACTCAACGTGTGTACCTCCCTTAATAGTGTTAATGGAATTAACAAAGCTCACCTGATGAATGGAAACCAAAACAAAATCATGATCTATTGAACTTTTGTTACTACAATTGATAAACAGGCATTTAAAGTTCATGAAGTGTTCTTTCAAGAAACCTGTTGAAACTGCCCATCAGTGAGGCTTACACATATCTCCCACCGATCATTGACTTTCTCAGCAATCCTAAATCAAATTACACAAAATTCTGATTTTGTTTAAGTTGAGAAGAATTTAACCGTAAATGAAAATCTTAGATCTTTTCAAACCTTGGAAGGGGCTCGGGTCTAGATTTGGAAGCAGATTGGAGGTAAAGGTTCACGTAATCAGCAAAAGTTTTAACAGGTAATCGTTTCCCGTTCAACTCAACCTTCACAGTCTTACCCAATGTTCCAGCTAGATCAACAACCCTCTTTTTCATCAGTGCAACCACATCTTCTTCAAGATGGTCCATATTGAACTTCAGCAGGTCCGGCTTGAACGTAACCTTAGTCCAGTTCTCTCCTTCCTTGCATTTGGTAATGGAGGGCTGGGATTTGGTTCCCATGTTTCCGGTGAACACCTATATTGGAGAACTCATTTGAAAGAATGTCATGAGAAACAATTGGCATCCTGAACCAGTACTTGGACTGTAAATCTTGGTAATTTATTTATAACAAAGATCAGCATTGTTACAAAGCTAAAGTCCTAAATATGATATAAATGGATTTAAAGTTCTACATCACTCTTTGCAGTAAATTACATAAGGCTTCATTTGGGATGGCTTTCTTACTGCTTCTTAGGTCAAAGATTTTAATTTTTGTACTAAAAAGCTGTATTAATAAGCAATAAGAAAGCCGTCTTAAATGAAGCCTAAGCCTTCATTTGGGACGACCTTCTTACTGCTTCTTAAAATAACAGTAAAAAGAAAGTCATTCCAAACGAAACCTAAATCAAACAAAACACAATCTAAATAACACTATACTTCATATAAAAGCTAAAACAAACAGCCACATACATTTCAATTTCAGCAGAACTTCACGGATTCAAATCAACCATAATCGAGGGCTATCATGTAACGGATTCTTAATATATATTATTGAGTGCTTAATTCCAGGAGGGGAATTTCAGCACATTCTATGATCAGCACATGCCAAAATTATTAATTCAAACATAATTAATAACTGACAAATTATTGTTTACCCTTGTTCCCTTTATTTGATTGCTACAACCCTGCAATCCATGAATTTTCTTTAGTTTTGCATCGCCTCGACATTTGTACATTGGGATTGCTTCTTTTCTCTTTTATCAATCGCCCAAGAAAATGAAATTTTGATTTTCTATGGAAGACTTTCTGCTCCTCTAATTCATATGGAATGAATTGAAAAGTATGGGTAATCTTGCCAAAATCTATAAAACAAGGGCATTAAGAATACAGAGCTGCATATTCAGCAATATCTAAAGCCTAACTCCCAAAATCTGAAAGCCGGAACCATCTTCATATCAACGTTCTCCGAAACTCTGATAAAAGAACGTCTCAAGAAGATGATTAGCATAAACCCTAACCCAGAGGGTGAACCATCGTTTTATTAAAGTCTCATAAAAGAAATCTCAAGAAGATTGAGATCACAAATCCTAAACAGTCCGATATCCTCAGAACTAACAAAGAATTCACAAGAACTCAAATTACATAAAAAAGAAAAAAAATAAGCTGATTCTTTGACGGAAAACCCCAAATTAGAATGAAACTGTACATCAAAATGAACAAGAATGAAATCAGCCGACAAAAAATAATCCCAAAAAGTCACCTGCTTGTACTTCTTTTGCCTCTTCCCATCTGCCGTCTGGATGATAAACTCAGTTGAGAAGATATTGGTCAGCTTCGCACCGTACCCGTTCCTACCACCAGTGGTCTTCTTGACGTTATCGTCGTAGTTGCTGCTTGTGAGGAGGTGT
Organism: Dendrobium officinale; assembly: GCA_019514585.1. Taxonomy (NCBI): domain Eukaryota; kingdom Viridiplantae; phylum Streptophyta; class Magnoliopsida; order Asparagales; family Orchidaceae; genus Dendrobium; species Dendrobium officinale. The sequence goes on along the minus strand of CM033685.1, from coordinate 5,231,284 downwards.
CCAAAAATCATCTCCGGTACGTAGACCCCCTCTTCCTGGTGGATCTCGACCGGAACACCATCACCATTGTTGTAGATGCTAATGCAGACGGCCTCGGCATCAATGTCGACCTTGAGGGAGTCCATAGATGGATCCCTCTGCTTGTTGTCGGCAGCATTAACCAATATCTCGTCAAAGATCTTGTAGAGCCCGGGCACATAGGTCACGGGTCGGTGAACCATCTCCTCATTCTCGTAGACCCATAGAGTCTGGGTATGCTTCTCCACCGAGCCAATATAGGTGTCAGGGCGGAGGAGAATGTGCTCGAGCTGCGTCTTCTTCTGGTACATCTCCTCGATCGTTTTCTTGCCGTTGGCGGCTGTGTCTGCGATGCCATAGGCGGAGTTGTGCACGGTGCTGCACTGAAGAGGGAGCTTCTTCACGGCGGCCATGGCGTGTGTAAGAGAGACACGGAGATTGTGTCAAGAAGGCTAAAGGCCGAGCGTCGAAATGAAGCACTTGCGAGATTTATTATGAAAGAAATATGGTAGTGGGGCGATTTCAAATTTCAAATTTTGAATTCAAATGAAGACAGGGATACCTACTGAGATGCACTCATTCAATCTTCAATCAAATTTTATTTTTTTCTCCTCTTTTGTCCGCTTCTTTGACAAACTCTATAACACAAAAAATTGACTTATGTTAACAATGCGACGTCAATATGAACGTCGCGCTGTTCCTTTATTAAATTTTGGCGTGCAAATTAACGTTCGAATGAAGCGAATGACGAATGGTATGTAGTTCAATTGGAGATGGTCGTAGGATCATTCAGCTTAGCAAAATTGATTGAAAGGTGAGCCATTCCTAACCTTATTGAAAATTCCTAATTACTTTAAAACAATGAATAAAACCCAATGGGACAAATCATTAGCAAAAAATCTAAAAACCTTATGGCAAAATTTATAAAAAGGAGCATTGTTAAATTAATTAAGTAGAAGAAGCATCTTTAAGAGAATCAATTTATGCATGCTAAATACGTGAAATAGTTTTGGTTCAATAAAATGCAGAAAATTCTTTGAAAAACTATTTTTCACTTTCTATTGGATGTGAAAAATAGTTTTATGCATTCTATTTAGGTCGAATTTTTAAATTGATATTCCTAGATGTATAATTTGTTAAATCAAAATCTACCTAACTCAATTTCCTTAACTAACTTATTTTAATATTTATGTTTTAAAAACTAAAGATTTTTATTAAGTAATATATTACATAATATATGTATATTGCAGATTAGATTTATTGATATAAGTAAATAATATAGTATGAATTATAGAAATTATAAGATATTTATTTAAATTTATATTATATACTAATTTTTATATAGTATACAATGTTAACATTTTCGTTAAGAAAATCAATGGTATCCCACTAATAATTCTAATTCAAATAAAAAAAATTCTGATTTATAATCATCTATAAAATATAATATAACAATAATGTTTATATGAAATTATTTAAAATGGTTGAAATAGTTGCAAAATTTGAGTTAGATTTGCTAAATGACAGCACCCTCCCTTCCACATAACTAATTTATATAATTATATAACAACAATAATCTATTAAAGAATAAATAAGGAATATATAGTATAAATTATATTACATTTATACAATTATTTAATAAATGATGAATTAAGAAATTGAGTTGTAATATTATTAGAAAATGTTTTGGAATATTATTAATAATTAATTAATCTTGACTTGTATATTATTATTTTGTTTATTGTTACTAAAATATAAATTTATATTAATAAGGAATATATAGTATATGCTCATTTCGTATATTGTCTTTAAGGGTAAATCCACTCATCCACCTGAGTGAGCATCCTCATCTATACAACACTTAACTTAATATTAAGCTTCTCTTTTAATGGTCAATATTTTGCACCATAGAGCAGGTCTCACCAGCATCTTATAGAATTTTCACTTAAGTTTGAGAGGGACTTTTCTATCACACAACAAGCTCGATACATTCCTCCACTTCAATCATCCAGCTTAAATTCTACTGATAATATCTTCATATATTTCATCATCACTTTGAACAATAGATCCAAGATATTTAAAATGTATACTCTTAAAATTTAGTATAAAAAATATAAATTTAAATAAGTAGTTATAATATTACAATAAATATATATTCATTTCTTTAATTCATGCTATATTAGTTATTCATATAGATATATCTAGTGTGCAATAATGATTTTACGTATTTGCTCCTTTTTAAATTATCTACTAAACATGCTTCTTCTACTTAATTTAAATTAAAAATTTGCTTCTTTTTTTAAATTTGCCTTTAATCGACATGTGTTAGAGAAGTAAAAAATGATGTGTATAATTTGGCAAAATTATAATAATATCTTTTTTCTGACTATTTTGTCTACATATAATTAATGAGAGAGAAAAGATTAAGTTTTTATTTAAAATAATGAAAATTATATCAGCATTGATGACAATTAAAGCGTCGGCTTTCTATTGACCTAGTTAGTAGAGCAAATGCATTAAGAAATGTATGAGGATAATTAGAGGTAGATTTAAAAAGAATTGATAAGAATTATTAGAAATGACCTTTGTTTATTAGATTTGAATGAGAATTTAATTTTTAATTGACATAACGGAGAAAATTGATATAGCTTAAAAGGGATATTTTCTAAGAAAAATTTAGCCCAAAATAATCTTTTGCAAATTTTGTCACTGTAACGATAAGACTAACATTGGTAGCTAGTCCACAAATCTTTTGCAAATTTTGTAATATTAGAGTTGCCAAGTTCATACATCTATAAATATTTTCAATTTTAGAGGAGAAAAAGTCACAAAAATAGCAAAAAAAAATGTAAAAAAAAAAAACAAATCATAAAGATTCAGGCTTCGTTTGTTTTGGTTTATGCTTACATAAAAATGAGTTTTAGAAAAGGAGGTAGAGAAAAAGCCGTTTAATAAAATGGAGTTTCAATAATGAGATATGTTTGACTAATATTTTTAAAAGTGCTTATTAATACTTGAAAGTAATTTTAAATTGTTTTGTTTAGGAGTTCTGCTTTTGAGATTTTATTATTTAATACTTGAAAGTAATTTTAAATCAGTAATTCGTTTCCAAAACTCCGTTTTGTAAACGAAGAAGCAGATACGAAAAGAATTTTGTAACCGCCGAAAAAACGATGTTTATTAAAAAGGAATTATTGTTAAGCTTTGATTCCAAACAGTAAATACTAATTGATTTCGGCGTATTCAAACGGAAACGGAGAAAAAAAGCCTTATCAAACGAGGCCTCAATAAGAGAGTGATCATTAAAATCTCACTCAATAGTATGCATCATTGATGATCTATTTCTATATATATGATAAATTTGCTTCATCGAATTATTATGGCTCTGCGAGACTACCTAATTGGTAGCTAGAGCAACCAATGAAAATTGAATCCTAAAGCCTTGGTGTAAAAACTGACACTTTTATATGACTACCTCTCAGACCAATACTTATGGATTGACTGACACCAAGTGTCGCCACCAAGTCGTCTATCAAGAATTTTGAAAGTGGCACTATAGGTCATTCAAGAAAGACTCATGCGATAGGGAGAGCCATAAATGATTGGATTGCATCATCTCGAGGGAGGAAAATGGTCATAAGCCTCTATGGTCCATTGTGAGAATCAACTGAAGGACAAACTTGTCATACATACATTTGTCTTTTGAGTGCTTTATAGAGAAGGGACTGTATTATCCAGAAGTATAAAAAAGACAGCATCTTCTACATATTCGAAATACAAAAATATGTGTAACTGGAATGTTCCAAAGATTCCCCTACTTAACACGTGGTATTGGATATGGTTTATTTATTCTAGGTAATCAAGTTTCCCATGGGCATAAACCCATATGGTTAATTACAGTTTAATAAAAAGTCTAAGAATACACTCAATTAAGGATGTTCATTAATTTTTTTTTTTGGGTTGGTTTATGAATGATCTTCTAAGGTTCCTTTATAGAGTGGAAAATAAAGACTCAAATTAGTTATTCATCATGCAACATGTGACACATCAAAGCGCACAAAGGTCAGTATATTGGAGGTCGAGTTATGTTAAGAAAAATATGTCATATGTGACAAATGAAAATATAAAGATGTGTCATGTCATCCAGTAACATGGATATATGAGGCTTATAGTCTCCAAAAGAGTGGGGATTTATCCAATGACGAGAATCATAGCGATCTTGAATATAAAGAGGAGTAAACGTACCAATAAGATACAATCCATGACCTAATCCACTATAGGCAGAAATGAAAGAGCTTACAAATCAAACCCAACCAGAGATTAAAGATGTCCATTATTTGGACTTACAATCCAACCTCAAAATGATGACCAACATCACTCACTTAGGCGTATGAAACCTTGATGTCCAATCTTTTACCAAAATATAATATATAATATAGAAATGGGGATTTATAACCTTGCCATTGAAGCAAATGCCTGAGCATGAATGGACATGATATGCTTGTGCATTTTTCTAAGTAAATTGCAAAAAAGTAAATATAACATGCTGACTCCATGATAGTGTATATTTGAGATTTTCATTGGCATTAGGGATGGAGTCAATTATTATTTTGAAAAGTGGCTTTTGGAAACGCAATGCATTTAATTTTAAGGAAAACATTTCTTTTCCACATTGTCGTTACTTAAGTCAGTCAATTATTTAAGGTGAAAAAAATTAATATCATAAGAGTTCAAAGAGGACACAAGTCTGGGCCAACCCAAACAAAATAAGTAAAGAAACTTAGGAAAACATGCAGTTCAAGTGTGCAATTAAAGTAATTACATCAATCATCATCACATAATAAAATAATAAAAAAAATGCTAAAAGTGCAGCTATATTTTGCAATACACCTAGAAACATAAAAAGAGGTTGTTGAGCTTTACCATAATTACAACTTAGTTTAAATCAATACATCAATAATATCGCATGTGGGATCTTAAACGATTTCATCTACATCATAAATTGACCTTCTACCGTCGAAAATAACACACATACCTACCTACATAAATTTCATAAACTAAAAAGTACTTTAGTAAAAAGGTAAAAAATAACACATTTGGCCCTACAAGAGACAATAAACTTAGCACATTAAAATTTAAGTTTACATAACCACGCAGGGCTAACCATAAATTAATGTCAAGCTATATCTTTAGACCCCTATTGGTCATGCATATTTAGGGCATGAACTCATTATTATAACACCTACAAGGAATATTAGTCACATAATCATTTATATTTAATCACCTCTTTATATGCATGGCCACCTACAAGAGATAAAATTATTATATATCTCTATCCTAATCATTTAAGAGAGCAAGTATCCACAACATCAAACCACAAATCAATAAAGAAATAAGTCAAAACAATATAAATTGATATACATTGTTTTGTGGTAATGGTGGTAATCAATTGTTAGTCCGTGTGGAATATAATTGTGTCAATCAATCGGGTTATATGGTTGCTTCAGATCTTAACTTAGTTTGTGGTGCTCACTGGGATGGTGTGGGCAGTTCTTCGCCTGCTTGGGTTCTAGAGCTATGAACCTGAAAATTTTCCACGTCCCAACGTAGCATAGTTTGCTTGGAGAAAAGACAAAGCACAGAATGTTGCAGTGCTCCAGATCCAACGCTAAGTTGCTGTTAGGTAGACTAGAGACAGAGCTTTGAGCACCGTGATGCTCCAAACTAGCACCGCAGCGCCACAAGACCGACTGAGATATTTTTCTTTCTCGTTTTCTTAAGGGGGCATCGCTTGGTGGTTGTAATTTTATCTCTTTGTTTGTTCTTATGTAAATGTGGTGTAAGAGAGAGAAGATAGATATGTGCTAATTCTCCCATATTTTCATAGTGAATTTTTTGTTGTTGTGTGGCTCCATGGTTTTTTTCTCGATTTTTTAAGTTTTTTCACTTTAAATCATGTTGTTGTTCTTTTCTATCCATTATTTTTATCTTTCTTGTTTGTTTCACTTCGATGTTTTACTTACCACCCCGAGCAACAATACCTTGGGTCAATGATTGGTGGTGATAATTAGAACGATGAGGGATGCGGCAACATTGATATGCGACAACCTTGAGCAACAAAGTAAGGTTACGAGCTATAGTCCTTTTTTTTCATTTGAAATTTGCTTGATTTATGCAAATTTTGAATTTGTACAAAATAGAAATTATAAATATTTTAAATCTTCTACATATCTAGACAAAATTATTCTTTTTTTTAAACTTCAAACTAAACACCACATAAATCAAATCTCATGTACCTTTTACTTTGAACTCTTGATACTTATAAGCAATAAGCTTCAATCTCTTTTTAATTTCATATGACACACCAAAAAAATTAAAGACTGATTTACGTTTTTTTTTAACACAAACTTCACCATTTGTATAATATAGCAATCCATTAACTCTTGCCAATGACCTTGATGAAACCCTCAATAAAGAAAGTCGAAAGGAAGTCATATTGGGTCGAGAGAGTTTCTCGACATATCACCAAAAAAAAAATGGGGACAAGTTGTAACACATAAACTTCACCATTTGTAAGTAACCATCACTAGGGGATCTCTTAATGAAGAGATTTTTTCATTCAAATTTTGAATAGAATAGCAAAAAAACCTTTATCTCCTATACTGAAATGTAAAACTTTTTTACGAGCAGCTCGCCTCCTCTTTGCACATGTCGCAAAACTCAATTGAACCTCCTTGTCACCAAGCGACCTTTGTGTAAATTACGATGCTTATTAATGCACCTCCCATAAATACCATCTTGGCTCTATCTCCTCCTACCCAGTCCTCCACTTTGCATCTCATCTAGCCGCCAACTCCTACCCATTTTCATCATGTCTCATGTCATTAATAACCAAACATAAATATAACAAAGAGGATAAGAAATTTTAAAATTGATTTTATTTTAATTTTAAAAGTTATGTGTGCTAATAATAAAGTTTATATTTAAATATATAAATCCTATAAATTTTGAATGCTATGAGTTTAACTGCCCCACAAAACTGCAGTTTCCCCAAACAAACACGATTTAAGCGGGTGTGCGTGTTGACCCGACAGACCCATTAACCTAATTAACATCTGGACCGCCGATCGTTGAACGAGAACTGATCTGACGGCTTGCAGTCCATAGCAAATCGAAGGTTCGTCATGGAATCGAATTAAAACCCTAGGATTTGGGAGTAGCTAAAAGAGTAATCTTTCTCTTCAAAACCGCCGTGGTTGGATCGTTCTCTTCGCGACCCGAGAGATCTGCACGAGATGGTGAGGGGATTTTGCCTTCCTTTTGTTTGATGTGCCTTTTTTTTTGGTTCGTTTGATCGACTACGCATTTTCGTGTGCAGGCGCCTAAGAAGGAGAAGGCTGCGCCTCCGGCTTCTAAGCCAGCCAAGTCTGGTGGCGGGAAGCAGAAGAAGAAGGTTTATTTTATTTATTTATTTTTTTGGTAGATTTGGGATTAGAAGGGAATGCGTTGTCGCATCGATTTGACTTGTATCCTCTGAGCGTTATTCATTTTATGCATATGCGAAGATACCATTTTGTTGAAATATTTTCTCTTTGAGATGTGGTTTGCAGAAGTGGAGCAAAGGAAAGCAGAAGGAGAAGGTGAACAATGCTGTTCTCTTCGATCAGGCAAGCTACGATAAGATGCTTACGGAAGTCCCCAAGTACAAGATGATTACTCCATCTGTACTATCTGATAGATTGAGGGTATGGGTCTTATTATTATTTTTTGGTTTAACAGTAAATTTTCTTCTATTAATAAGTGACTGGTAATTGTGCTTACTTTGAGGGATTTCTGCATTAGGAAGAATCTATTGTGCATGAAAGTCTTTTGGGGTCCTTTATTTTAAGTTTTAAGTTTTAAAACAATCGATCGTTGGTTGCAAATTATAATGGATAAAGTTAAAAAGTGTTAGGGTCAATTAGCATGGTGGATTGTTAGATTGAGGTAATATGTTATAATTGTAATGGGTGTTATAATGTTTGAAAGATTGTTGAAGTAATGTGAGTGTATGATAGGTCATTAATGAGTCGCATGGCATATTGTAGCTCTATATATACTTTTTCATTTGGGAGTATTAGGTATGCAACACAATGATCTAAGCCCCTTATTGTGATTCTTCTCTTCTTCCCCTTCCTCAATCCTTCATTTTGTTGAGCTATTGAGTTTCTAGATGAATGGCGGGGGGCGCTTGACGCTGCATTCAAATTATTATTAAATGGAAAGCACTTGCTTAAGCTCCTGATATGATTCAATCAAACATCAATGTAATCTCTTATATTCCAACTATCCAATCAACAATACAAGCACCTACTCAAGTTTTTTGCTTGATTTGATTGGCAATACAAACATCTTCTCCTGTTCTTTATTTACATCCATTATTTTAGAAGATACTACAGGCCTAACCAATACTACTCCAATAACATTGCAGTAGTTACATGATTTATAGGAGCTAGGAGATGAATGGCCGCCCACCTCTTTTACCACGAGGAAATCATAAAAAAAGAAGTTTGACTCAATGGCCGCCGACCTCCTGAAGATTCGCCAATTTTTGTGCATGTATTTCATGTCTTCATGATTCTTCTTGGATTTTTTATGTGGTTTGATTCTATTTTTACTATCTAATTTGGTCTTAAGCGCAAGCTCAATTTTGATGGGCTCAATAACTATTAAGGTCAATAAGTGTAGTGTGTTATTAGATTATCTTAATATGTTATGATTGTAATGGGTGTTATGGTGTTTAATATGTAGCTTAATTGATTTTAGTGCCTAATAGGTCTTTAATAAACCATATGGAATATTGTAACTCTATGTATACTTCCTATTGGGGAGCATTAGGCATGGCAATGAAATGATCTTAAGCCATTTATTGCAATTCTTCTTTTCTCATTCCACAATCTCCCATTTTTTAAAAATTGCTATCAAGCTCAAAATATTGTTAATCATTAAAATTCTTCATATTTGTAACAAAAAGTCATCATATGTTTAAATCATCGCTTATTTTTAAGTCATGACGTACAACACGGTGTACATACGACCTATTTGTTTGGCGCGACACGACAGATCAAAATAACGCGCACTATTTGCACCATGCATGCGCAATGGCGCCATGCATGGCGCAAATATATTTAATAGTATTTAATACAAATAAATATATTTGACTTATTTTACATTGTGTGTCATGTTTAAAATGGCGCTAGCCGCACCTGGCTTTATGCATCATGGCTCCATAGAAAAAATTGCGTTATGGTGTGTCATTCACCATTAACAGGTATGACTATTTCCGTATCAATAATGTCACTGATTTGAATTGTATTTATGTTTTGGACATTTTTTTTAGAGCAATGCTATTGTATTAAATGCAACTTGGGCTTATTCACTTCTAATTATTTGAAAGTATTGGTTATGGATCCTATGGAATAACCCAATCTCTACCCTATACTTGTTGTGGGTCAATTATGTAACATATTTTGAAGTCGATGTTGAAGTGGTGTTTCTTCTATTCCTAAGCAAGACATTTATGGGACATAAGTTCAATCTGATTGAATCAACTACAATGAATAGTTTGAACTTTCAACAATTTAAGAACATTGAATTATTAACTTAGGTAACTTAAATAATCATAGAGCTATGATCTACGAGGCATGTTAAAAAAACACTCTCATTGTCAAGTCCCAAGCCTTCGTGAGAAAAATAGAGGGTTGTGTTTGGTAGTTGTTAGCCAGCATAAAACTTATCGAATAATCATTACATGAATCTTGTAATACATTGTGTGTTACTGTCAGGACGTTCCCTTTAAGCGATGTGTTGTATTGCCTGAATATAGTGAGAAGTGTGTAAGGGCCGTTGCACTGACACCTGAGTGCAGTGTTAAGCAAGGGTTTCCACATCATGGATGGATGTGGGCAATCCTTGAAATTAAAATTAGGATAAAAACTTGGAATATAGATTTTTTTACAGACAAATTAATTTAATTAATATATATATATTATGATTCATAGGAAGATAAAATATTTTATGCATTTAAGAAACTAAATGGGTTGGAGAGAAGACTAAGGATATTGATAGTTTAGGATATAAACTATAGTATTTGGGTACGAGTTGTATTAGAAATAATGTAGATGTGATTATTGATAAGAGTTTGAAGGATAATATTATTGAAATTAACAGAATTGGAGATATAGTTATAGTTTTAAATATTGTTGTTGATGCTAATATTATTAATATTATAAGTGTTTATTCTTCGCATGTAGGTTTAGATATGTGTTCAAAATTAAAATTTTGAAATAACTTGAAAGAATTAATACAAAAGATATCTCTTAAAGAAAAGTTTTTTATTAAAAAAAGATTTAAATAAACATGTTGGTACAGTGGTAGAGTATTTTAAAAGCATTCATAGTGCTATGAATTTGGAATGAGTAATGAATGTAGTATGACCATATTAGATTTTACTCAAAAAAAAGAAGAGAATTTCTTCACTTATAAGCATGGATATAGTAAAATTTAGATGAATTTTTTTAATAAGAAAATAGATTATTTAGATTACAAAGATTGTAAAGTTATTCCGAGTGAAAGTTTATGTACCAAATATTGCTTATTAGTTTTAAACTTTAAAATGATGTGGCAAAATATAAAAAAGAAAGTAAAATATTGTCCTAGGATTAGACGAGGGCATTTAAATTATAGTAATATACTAATAAAAATATTTTTTGAGAATAAGATTCATGATCTTATTTTGATCGTGCATGAGGAAGGTAATATGTGTGTGAGAGAAAATAGTTAGTGATATTAAGAATGGTATAAAGTATGCACTTGGAGTGAAAATCAAAAATATGTAAGGAAAAAAAAAGAAGCTTTGTTATAATAATTGATTTAGATGTAAATTTTCAAAAAATTGGGAAGAACATAAAGGGGCTCGTATGGATTCTAACAAAGCAATATATGATGAAAAAAATTAGCTTTTAATGATTTATATAATATATTGAATACCAAGGTGGGTGAAAGATGTATGTATAAGTTAGTTAAGCATAAAGACAAGAGAAGTATATATTTAGTTCAAGTAAAGTGCATTAATAATGAAGATCAAAAGTGCTTTTATTATAAAAAGTTATTTAACATAGGTGAATAAAATATTTCGATAAGCTTTTCAATGAAGATAGTGAGATTTCAATTAACTTTAGTAACCGCAGCACCCTAATTGAAAATAGTGTTTTTTATTTTTATTTTCGTATTAGTAAAATCGAAGTTAGAGAGGCTTTAAAAAAGTGAAGTGTGAAAAAACTGTTGGACCTATTGATTTTAATAGAGGCGTGGAAATGTTTTGAAGATGAAGGAATTTCTAGGCTTACGAAACATTTTAATATTATTGAACATTAAGAATATGCCAAATGAGTAGAGGAGTGTGTTGGTTCTTATATTAAGAATAAATTTGATGCACAAGAGTGTGTGATTTGTAGAGGAGTTAAGTTGATATGTCATACATTAAAATTGTAGGAGAGAGTTATTGAGCATAGGTTATGACGTGATACTAATGTTTCTCAAAATCAATTTGGATTCATGCCGGGTAGGTTTACTATGGAAGCTATACATTTATTGAGAAGTTGATAGAGAAGCATAGAGAGAATAAGGAGGATCTTCATATGATATATATTGATTTAGAGAAAGTATATATAAAGTTCCAAAAGAAGTATTTTGGGAAGTTCTGGAAAAGAAAGGAGTTAATAATGCTTACATTCAAGTCATTAAGGATATGTATGTGTAGGTGTTGTTACTTGTGTTCAAACACCAATTAGATTACATAAGGGGTTAGCTTTAAGCCTATATCTTTTTGTTTGTCATGGATGTTCTTACTAGACATTTACAAGAGAATGTACCTTGGTGTGTGCTTTTTGCTGATGATGATATTTTCTTGTTGATAAGAATAAAGTGGGAGTTGAACGAAAATTTGAATTTTGGAGGTCAACCTTAGAGTTTAAAGGTTTTCATTTGAGTATATCTAATGCCAAATATATTGAGTATAATTTTATTAGCAAAAGATCTAGTGGGGGGATTGTGACTTTGGGCGATCAAATCCTTAAAAGGAGTACACATTTTAGATATCTCGGGCCTATGGTTCAAACTGATGGTGAAATAGATAGAGATATTATTAGTAGAATTCAAGTTGGATGGTTGAAGTGGAGGAATGTGTCGGGTTTGTTGTGTGATAGAAAAATACCTCTTAAACTTAAGAGAAAATTTTATAAAATAGTGGCGAGATTTGCTATGTTTTATGGTGTAGAATATTGGCCATTAAAAATGAAGCATAAAATTAAGTTAAGTGTTGCAGAGATTGGGATGCTCATGTGGATGAGTGGCTTTACTCTTAGAGACAAAATGCTAAACGAGTATATATACGTGAAAAGGTTGGAGTAGCTCCAGTGGCAAATAATATTAGAGAGAGTCACCTTAGATGGTTTGGTCATATAAAATATCGGCCTTCCGATGACTCAGTTAGGAGAGTAGATTTATCAGATTTGCCTATGTTAAGAAATGTAGAGGTAAATCTAAAAAGATTTGGTTAGAAAGTATTAGAAATGACTTTTTTTTGTTATATTTTAATGAAGATTTGACTCTTAATAGGTCACAATGGAGGAAAAAAAGATTCATGTTGTCATCCCCACATAGTGAGATAAAGACTTGATGTTGTTGTAATCCTACGAGTATAAGTTTGTATATAAGTTCATTTGATTGAGGTACAATTGTGAGTATGTGACTACCTAATTCTAGAGTAAGAATCTCCTTGTACGATCATGAGGCATTGATTTCTCACTATTTAACTTTAGTTCGTTATTCGTATTTAATAAACTTCTTTTTATATTGGATTTATCAGTGATCTAAGTATTGTTCAAATTTGGGTACATAAAAAATTCTATTTATGAAAACTAAATTACAATTTCCCATTGTTGTTATATGATTGTAGATCCTTGATAATTTCTTTGAATTATTTAGTTTATTTGATTATCACTTGAGCTTTAATTTAAGTACTTCCCTATTATATTTAAAGAAAACAGGTGGGCTTATAATAAAAACTCGTACATGCATGCAATTGGGGTGTACAAAAAAAACATGGTGCTTTACAAAGATTGAATTTAAGAGAGGAGCAAATGAAATACTTCCATACCGTTTAGTTGAAAAAAGAGAGAAAATCATTTTAAGGCTGGCTTTAATGCTTGAATCTAGCGGAAGCCAAGAATTCAAAAGCCAATTCACTTTCTGTTTTCGTCCCATCTCTTTCATGTCCTGTTTTGTATTTTTTTTTCCTGCATACCTCTCGCACAAACTCAGAAACAAACTTCGCTATTTGGGCATGATCTTTGTTGACTAAGCTATTTCCTTTGTTTTTTGAGATGTTAGCATGCAGTACTTTGTTAGGCATCATTACACTTCATTTGTGCACATTTGATAATGGCAGTGAACATCAAGAGTTGGTGTGCTGCACTCTGTGCTTCAGTTTTTTTCTATTTAGGCCTGCAATGCTTTATGGCACAAAATGTTGTCCATTAAAAGAGAAGCATACAATTAAGTGAAGTGTTGAAGAGATGAGGATGCTCATGTGGATGAGTGACTTTACTCTTAGAGAGAATGCGAAACAATCATCTATGTGAAAATGTTGGAGTAGGTCCAATGGAAAATTAAATTAGAGAGAGTCGCCTTAGACAGTTTGGTCACATAAAACGTCAGCCTTCTGATGACCCGAGTAGTATGAATGAATTAGATTTGATCTATGTTAATTGAATGAATTAGATTTGATCTATGTTAATAAAGATAGAGGTAGACCTGAAAAGACATGGTTAGAAAAATATTAGAATTGACTTTTTTTTTATTAGATTTAAATGAGAATCTAGCTCTTAATATGACACAATGGAGAAAAAAGATTCATGTAATCAACCCCATGTAGTGGGATAAAAGCTTGATTTTGTTGTAGCCTTTAAAATTAAGCAAAGTAAAAGAAAGTGGGGCTTTTTCAAACTTTCCAATACAGACATCTGAATCTTTGAATTTGTAACCTCTCAGTGTGGAAATGTATATTCCCTAAGAATGTGCAGCAAGTACCGTTTCTTTTTGTGAGAACCAACAAATTCATTGGGCTTATTATTCTGGAAATTGACTGCCACAACTTTTGTACCACAAAACCTTACTCTTCTTGCTTGCTAACAAACTAGAAATTTATTGTTTACGGACATATTTCCATTGTTAAGAACAGTATGGATTTCCCGCTCTGCCATCAGTGCCATGTAACATGCCCTTAAATGATCACCACACCTAGCAAGTCTTCTGATTACCTAGGGCAAGGGCTCAAGCTAACAAGGAACCATTTCAATAGTTCCCCAAGCTTGGACGGTGCATCTGTCCATTCCCAATCGAAAGAATTTGTGTGTGAAGATAATTATATGAATTTTGACTGATTATAAATGGAGAGTCCTTACTGAGAACTTGAGCTTGATCAACAAAATCGATTCAATTCTCAATGTTTTGATTTTGTGCGTGTAGTTTTATGCATCTCATACTAGGTTTGAACTCTTAAACTCTAAATCCTAAGACATTCCGTATATAAAATTGTTCCATATTTAATGTGAGAAATTTATGGAATAAGAAACAATGAAGAGGAAATGCTCAAAGTAAAAAAAAATGCTAAGCCATCAGAGTAAGCGGAAGTAATTCACAAGTTTATGTTAAACTTAAAAAACATCCTAGAGTTAATGTCTTAATCTTTGCTTATATAATCTATTTGAAGTTGGCAATTACTTGATAATAGTTAAGCCAACAGAGATTCTAACGGTTCTACGCCATATAACTTTTTTTGTAAATTTAAAATCCTATTATGGTGACATGAATTGGAAGTGGTGTACTTATTGATTTTATTCATAAAGTATACTATTTCTTTAATCTCCTTTCTATGCCAGGTTAGGTCATCTCCAACCGAACGCTAAACGAGTGTATGGAGTCGTTCCGTCGCTCCAACCGAACGCGAAAATTTCCGCCATTTAATCGCAGGTGAACAGTGCGACGCCAATATTGGCGTAGCACTGTTCACTCACGACATTTTTTACTCTCAACCGGTAAAACGCGCGAAAGGGAGAGCCATCGTTACCTTCTCAAAAACAGCTAAAATGGCGTTCGATTGGAGCATCACCACGCCATTTTGGAGTTTTGCGTTACTTTGCCGTGAAAAATGAAGTTTTCGGTTGGAGATGCCCGGCATAACTTGTGTTGCTTAGGAATCTTGGATTTGTAGCTTATTAGTAGTTTTCCAGATTAAATTCATCAATAAATGATTGAAGACATTTTGCTATAGCTATCAAGGGTTTATTTGTTGTTTACAATTTTGATTTTGAACAAGTTAATCATGTACTTGGGTGCCACTTCGCACCACAATTAGCTGATTTCGAATTTATTTGACATTCCTGAAGACAATCAAGACATGATTTGTTATTTGGATAACTAAGGGAAACATTTTCGGACAAAATGGGCTTCATTAGGATGACTAGGACATATTGATACAAGTATATGAAACATTGTTGCTTTTAGCATTAACTATTGAGCCCAACTCAAAGGAGCTCAAATTTATTAATGTGCTAAAAAAATTTTCTGTATTTCGCTTTATTTATTATTGAGTTGAACAGATAAGCCAAATTGGTTATCATCAATTGCATAAGAAATGTTTTAATTGATTGCTTTGATTGCATGGAAAAATTCTGTGCCTTTCATAGCACTTCTTTTTTAATCGTCATAAATTTTAAATGATGTTGCATTTTTTTTTTTTGGAGCATTTTTTATTCTTTTTAATAAAAACATTCAAGTAAAAATGACAGAAACAATGCTGGTTCAGGTTGAACATGAAGAATTATTGAACCAAATACGAGATTTTAGCTAAAATCTGAGTTTTTTATACTATTTATCAATCAGCATTTGGTTTTTCATGACTAAAGCTTTGGTTGGGATGGCTTTCTTTCTGCTTCTTTAAGCGATTTTTTAGTATAAAAATTATCAATGCTGGTTCAAGTTGAACATGAAGAATTATTGAACCAAATACGAGATTTTAGCTAAAATCTGAGTTTTTTATACTATTTATCAATCAGCATTTGGTTTTTCATGACTAAAGCTTCGTTTGGGATGGCTTTCTTTCTGCTTCTTTAAGCGGTTTTTTAGTATAAAAATTAATTTTTATACTAAAAGCCGTTTTAAGAAGTAATAAGAAAGCCATCCCAAACGAAGTCTAAGGCTTTGTTTGTGACGGCTTTTTTATCGCTTCTTAAAGCAGCTTTTTCGTACAAAAATTAAAATTTTCGTACTAAAAAGCTGCTTGAAAAAGGAGTAAGAAAGTCGTCCCAAAATAAACCTAAATAAAGAAAGTAGACTGCTGGAGAACTCGGAAAATATGGCTGAAAATTATGGATTTCTACTGGACTACTTATATATTTCTATCTTTATAATGCCTTTAGTATTGGCTTTTTCATACTGTCAGTGCTGTCATCCAGAAATCCTAATGATTGCCATATGATTTCAGATAAATGGATCGTTAGCACGAAGGGCAATTAAGGATTTAATGGCCAGGGGTTCTATCAGGATGGTATCTGCCCACTCTGCCCAGCAAATTTACACGAGAGCCACCAACACTTAGAGCTAACTTTCCCAAAAACATGGAGTATTTACTTTTGACTGATGCCAGTTATTTTTACTACTGCTGTTTACTTATTATTACTACCTTTTGTTTTATAAATTTCTGTCATTCTCAAAAAAGTTGACATTTTCTTTGTTTAGATGTTTTTGATTGTTGAAAAAATTTAGGATGGCTTATCATTCTGTGAAAAATGGTGTTCCAGATGTATTATGTAAGAAGAAAGAAAATAGAGCGAGTTTCTCACCTGCTCTGTCTCTCTCTTCCTGCATACTACACAATAAGGATAGATTATTTTTGTGCTTTTCAACTATTATAACTAATTGCCCATCTCAAAAGTTCAATATTTTGTTAGAGGTTTGGAAAAACCTGTTTCATGTTTGTGAGAGTGATTTCAGGTTAGTCACTCATTTTAATTAGTATTATAATGGGTTTGATCTGCAATGAATTTAATTAAATATTAGACATTAAATTGGGTTTATGTTTTGATTAATCAATGTTTTATTTTGCTAATTTAGATGAGCCTGAAGTAATATATTGGTTGTTAAGTATTAAGTGATTCAAATAACTTAATGTGGAGCTCTTTTTCTGCACATTGAATAAAGACTAAAGTTTTATTTGGGACGGTTTTTTTACTGTTTTAAGAAATGCAAAAAATTTAATTTTTATACTAAAAGGTTGCTAACTAGGAACAAAGTCATCTCAAATGAAGCCTGAAGGTCTTGGTGTGTTATAGCCATAACTTATGTTTAGAATCAGTGGATTGCATGTAATTTGAGGATTGGATAGGCTTTGGTTGACAATCAACCTCAAATAAGAAATATGATAAGTCTAGTGATATGAAGTGCAACATAGAAAGGATTTTGTTAGACCGGTCCAGCCGGTCCTACGGGACCCGCTCGTGTGAAATAGGCGGAAGTCTTCACCTGCTGTACCCAGGATCCGATCACCCGGGTTCTACAAAGCTGTTTAGGAAGGTTTTTGAAGGGAGTTGGGAGGGAAATTTCAAAGTAGGGGCAATTTAGAGATTTCCTTTTGAATTGTATGCATTAAATATTTTGTTTTCCAAGGGTTAGGACATCTTGAATTTGGCTGAAATTTGAGATCTCTTGGATTTTTTTGGCTCTAGAGGCGTCTAGAGATTTGGAGAGAGATGGATCCTCCTCTCGAATAGAGGATCAATTGTACTTTGGTATTTGCTGTTTATATTTCATCAAATCATATCAATTATCTACTGTTTTTTTGATTTTGTGTGGATTGTTGTGGAGAATTCTCATTGTTTTCAAAAGATCACTAGGAAATTCTTGAAATCTTCAGTGTTTCGTATCAAATTGGTATCATAGTCTAAGTTTCTTTTAGATAGCTTTTTTTATCGAATGTTAGATCACAACCCTGATCAAAATACCAAAATTATGATCTTAATAGTAAGTCAAGGTTTCTCAATGGCATTGCAATGAATCATAAGCTCTTAATAGTAAGTCATATAATCATAAACAAATTAAGATCTTTACTGAATGGTGGTTAACTTGATGTTCTTAATATGCTGAGTTTTACTTCTGTTCTTTAGATGTGGTCATCCAACCATCGATGTATTGTTTGAAGTTAGTAAAGCAAAACTTTTTTCGTTCATATTGACCGTTAGAAGTGATGGCTTACTGTAGATGCCTCAGGATGGTGTAATTGTCATCCTCATCATATGATGGCTTCTTATGAGATTGAGAGTAACATTTATGTAGTGGGTATGGAACATAATCATCGTTCTTCTTAAATGTTTCTCATTCATCAAAGTGGATAAAAGGTTGCTCCATCCATATTGAGATAGTCTTATAGTCATAATATTTATCGATTAAGAATTGATTTTGATGTGGTCTTGTGGGATGGGGTTGTGGACAAGGATTAGGTGGTGGATTCCTTGAACCATCTTCATGAAGGACCTCTTGGTCGAGCTAGGTCGAGCTCAAGTGCGGAGGTGATTCTAATGAGCTCTATATTTACGGCATCCAAGTTAGTATTGTCTTCTCGATAGGTTTGTCGGTGAAAGGGAAGATCATCTAGTTGTAGTCATAAACAAAGAGAAGCATCTCATATGTATGGTTCTTATTTTGACCTAGATAGTAATAGCCACTATGGATCATCATTGAAGAAAGATAAAGGTTAAAGCTTTTGTTTAAATCTTTATAATAGTGCTTCCCTTTTTTGTCATTAGGAATTTACGCAGGAGTTAGAAATACTATTCTAAAGCTTTGTATAGTATCTTGAGTTAGAGATTGTTTGGTTGGATTTCAAATGGTTTTAAAGTATTTTAAATGCATATGTTTTGCAAATTGTGATGTTTGGTTGGATAAAAAAGGAATACAAAATAAAGTAAATATAATATTTATCATTCTAGTTCATTTTTGAGGTAAAGCAAATTTGTTCAGTTTTGAGCAAGAATGATTTATACCACAAGCAAGTCTGCTTGACTGTTGCCAAACACCAACGCCACCCTTTAGCAACCAACATTGTCATCGGCCATTGCCGCCCGCCACTAGTCAACACCTCCAGCCATCACTACTATCGGTTGTCGCTGTCATCCTCTGTTGGCCACCATCGTCGCCACTTGCTGCTGGCCGCCACCGCTGTCAATTGCTTGTCGCCAACATTTTTAGACTTTATTCTATATTTATTATACTTCAAATTAAAAAAACAAAAAAAAACATTCATGTGAATTTATTTTACACTCATTCAAATAATTTAAAAGTATTCTTTTTTAACACTGCGTTTTTTTTTTAGTCATCAAATTGCCCTTAATAAAATTTCTATTTAGGACAATTTTCTTTCAGCTATTTTTTTTATCATAATTACAATTCCATTTGACTATTAGTATCATGCAGTTTTTTAGATTTTTTTATATGGGAAAGTGCTTTTACAACAGATTTCAGAAGTTTATTTTCTCAATAATAATTTTACATTTATTTTTTCAAAAAGCTAAAGTCGTCTCATTGAGGCTCTTAGAGTTTCAAAATACTTGAATCAGTTATAAAATGAGGAAGTTATAGTATAAATATGACTACTATAAATAAATATATATAGTTGTTAAACTAGGTCATCTTGTTTAGTTCTTATGATTGTAAAGAGGAAATTTCAAGTTAGAAAAATTCTAATAAGAGGGTAGTTAAGCAAAATACAAGCAACTTGAAGTTATTATTTGCGATTAGTCAACCTTCAAAAATCCTCCAAAGGGTGTGCACTCTTGTCGACACGCCTTCGGCGGCCACTCGTCACCGATCACCCCGATCAAATTCTTCTTACAATTTTAATAGTATTCACTTTATGTCAAATTAAAAAAACAAAAAAGTAAAGTCCTGCATTTCTTTTTCACTCATGCTAACATCTCCAAAATTTTCATGTACATTGCATTCATTTCTCACCACATTCTTTTTTCAGGCTATCAAATAGCCCCTAAAGAAAAAAATCAAGGCTTTGAAAATTGGACCAGACAATGAACCGGAAGAAGGAGAGATTAGTGATTCGAAAGATCGAGCCAGGGTCAAACCGACCGGTTATCAAAAAGCGGGTCCGGTTTTGCGGTTGAACCCCCGGTTCGAGCGGTTTAATAGCGATTTGGGGTTCGAGTGATTCAGTATCGATTTTGTGTTCAACTGATTTTAACGTGACTGTAACCCGCTACCCGGCCGGTTCATGGTTCAACCAGTTGAATCGGCCAGTCCAATCCGATTTTAAAAGTCTCGAAAAAAACAATGCTATCACATCACGTACGAAACACCCTTATGCGAAACACAATGGCACATTTTCACTTAATTTCTCTAGCTAACTAATATTTAAATTGTATAATATTCAAAATTTTAAATTATAGTATAAATATCATTAGCATTAATTTTTCTAATACGCTTTTCACATATATAATTTAATGTGATTAAGACATGAAAATATTATTGAAGCAAAATAGATATTTGAATGTCATAAAAATAAACATATAAAAATTTTATGATATGTGTATAAATCTCCCCTAAAAATATAGGATAAGAGCACCAGACATAAAAGATAGGGGTGTCAATTCAGGTCAACGGGTTCGTGTCGAACCCGGAACTGACCCGGCACTGTTCGGGTCAACCCGAACCCGGCCCGTTTTAAAAAACGGGTCAGGTTTCCGGACCCGAACCCGACTCGATTCGGGTCCAAGTCAACACGACAAAACACGAATGACCCGAAGTTGACCTAAAATTGCTAGTTTTCATTTCAAAAATCGGGTCAATATTTGATTTTAGTGTCAAAATCGGGTAAAAGAGGATCAATCTTGAGTTTCCGAGTCAAATAGGAGTTTTTGTCTCAATTTTGGGTTGTTGGGTCAACCTGAATCCGACCCGATTTTTAAAACGGGTTGATTTGTTGAACCTGAACCCGACCCGTTTCGTGTCCTGGTTGACCCTAACCCAGATTTTTTCGGGTCGGGTTCGGATCGGGTTTCGAGTCGTGTCAAAAATTGACACCCCTAACAAAAGATTTCTTGTTTAAAACTTGTAATAATAATTCTCCGAATCCTGTAAATTTTTTTATCAACAAATAATGAAAATATATTTTGAAAATTAAAAAAAAAATCTTTAAATACAACATCAAACCACAATATTTTTAATTGATCTCAAATTCTTAGTTTTGTTTGGAAATAAATTTGAAAATTCTAGTGGGCCTAATTAGACCCCCACAAATTAAAAAAAAAACAATGCTTTTAATTAATTTTGTTAAAATTAATCTTTAATAGAACAAATCTCTATTTGTATTTACTATTTAGGAGTTCCAAATCATATTAACATAACAGCTTCCCACAAGGCTTCGTTTAGGACAGCTTTCTTACTGCTTCTTAAAGTAACTTTCTAGCATAAATTTTTATGCTTGAAAGCTGCTTTAAGAATCAGTAAGAAAGCCGTCCCAAACGAAACCATAATATCTTCTTGTAAACACGATTTTGTTGTTTCAAGAGTCTTCTAGTTGGGTTGGCTTTTAGGGATAGCATTCCCTCTAGAAGAAAATGCATGATAACAAGGATTAGTCTCTCTTGTTATTTTTTAAAATAAATTTTTAATATAAAGTTGCTTTAAAAAAATAAGAAAGTTGTCTTAAAAGAAGTCTGATCTAGTTTGGGACGACTTTCTTACTGCTTGTTAAAGCAGCTACTAAAAGCAGTAAAAAAGTTGTCTCAAATGAAGTCTAAGAAAGTAAGAGTAAGGATCTATTTGAAACAGCTTTTTTACTTTTTTTTCTAAAATAAAATTTTAATAAAAAAAAAATTAATTTGAAAAAATTTTTGAACTAAAAAATTATTTAAAAAAATAATAACAAAAATATCCCAATGAAACTAAAGTGTAAACTTATTGAATATCTTTTTATAGCACTACCGCATAAAGAAGCTGAAGATAAGCTCCAAATGTGCAATTAGAAGGCTTGGAAGCTTCTATTATTATTATTTTTGCAACAGCACCTTTTCCACGCGCTTTGCACAATGTAAATTGATGTAATTTTTTTTAATTTTTAGATACCTAATATAATTTTTTTTTATATTTATTCAAATAGCATCCTAATATTTAAATCATACATATATATATATATATATATATAATTCAATTCATGCAATAATAAAACATTTATTTATTTTTTGAAATAAAAAATGAATAATCATAATTATAAATAAAGATGAGCTTTAAGTAAGCATATTTACAAATATAAAAATAAATAAAAACGATACTTACCGAAATAATTATTTATTTATTCTTTATTATATAATTTTATTTCAAATCAAATAAAAAAATATTAACCCAAATTTACTTAATACTCATTCTTACCATTTCAAATTATTTCTTTTACATTATTTTTTTCCAACAAAAACCCGCTGATAGTGGTAGGTAGGGTTTGTATTGCAAAATATTTGTGAAATTTGCAGATCAGTCCAACTATAAGTATGGAAATACGACACGAACCTTATCCTAGCACCAAGTATTGGGCCGGCCGGACCCACCAAAACGGTAAACAAACTTTTTTTGCAAGAAATACCAAAAAAGTCTCAGGCCAGGTTAGCGGCACCGGGGGCATTCTTGGCAATCGCACCGCCTTCAATCTTCAAACCTTTGGCGGCCCAGCGAATGAATATAAAACAGGCGCGCCTCACCCACAAGACACCAAAACCAGTGGCGGTGCCGTTTCCGCGCCTCTTTAACCCCTTTCTCCTCACAGTTGCTCTTCGAATTCTGCAACTAGAGAGAGAAAGGTACCCCAATTACGATGAACGGGTCGGTCATTGAGGACGATGTCGTCCAAGTGAAAGATGAGGCGAGTGACTCGGAGAGCATTACTTATGAGTCAACGGAAATGGAGCCATTGGATGACAGAGCTCTGCTTCATCTTGATGAAGGGAGCGATGAGCACGCCAATTTGAAGCATTATTTCTTGGTTTCCATCGGTTCGCTGGCGGAACGCTGTTCCGTTTTGGCTATTCGGAGACTGGTGCATTGCTCTTCCGTTATGGGGAGGGCGCAGATCGAGGCCTTCAAGCTGTATGAGAGGGCGTTGGCGGAGAAGAACGGCGGCAATCCCAATCTGAATATGGGGTGGTATGGTACTTCCATAGATGGGGTTCGTAAGATTGTGAAAAATGGCTTTGGTTCTGATGGAGTGCCGATGGGGGGCCCGTTTGGTTTCGGCATATGCATTTATGGAGGATCATCGCCGGCGAATTGGTATGGCATGGCATTTTAATCGTTTACTTTCTTTCTTTTAGTCTTTTCGGGTAGTTACTTCACTGCATTCCTTCCAAGAATTATGTTCTTTTTCCTAGGGATGATTGTGGGTATGGCGGTATTGGTGGTTGCATATTTTTGTAACTGCCCTAAGGTAATGCTTTCATTGATTTGCTTTTTTTTTTTTAAATTGACAGCGTCCTGTCGTCAGTTGCTGATGCAAATGGATTTAAGTACCTTATTTTCTGTCGAGTGATATTGGGAAAGACAGAACAGTTTCTTCCTGGTACAAAACCATTTGGACCGAGTTCAGATGAGTTTGATTCTTGTGTGGATGATCAGCAATTTCCCCAGAAGTATATTGTACGGTATTCTGATGCTAAAACTCGTGTGCTGCCATTGTATGTGCTGACTGTCCAATTGGACACCCAATCCAAAGGTTCTTTTTTCTTTCCTCTCTAATTTCTTTCATTGATCACTGAAAAAATAAATGAAGTTTGAGGATTATGTTCTTATTTAGAGTTTTCTTGGATTGTTAATATTTTCCTCTTGCACATTCAGGGAGCCTGAACGAGATTGTAACAAGGCCACACTCACCATGGATATCTTTCAACAAGCTGATCTATATTCTTTCTAAGGGTTTATCTTCTTCAAAGATCTGCTTGATTAAGAAGTTCCACGTCAAATATATGGTAATTAATTGTACACTGAACCTTCTGGAAAAAAAGTGGATCAGGCTTTTTATTTTATTTTGTCTTTTCAAGGCGGCCTGTTTTTTTCTTGTAGAAAATAATTCTCTGGATTTTTAGTCTTGCAAAATAGAAAGATGACTTCTTATCCAATTGAAAAAGGCTTGCACCTCAAAGAGACGTTTGACATTTTGAACTAAATTTAACTTGGGCTATCTTGAGCCAATTTTCTTTTCCTATTTTTGTTGAAGTGGAGGAATGCATTGGGCTTGTTGTGAGATAGAAAAGTCCCCCTCAAACTTAAGGGAAAATTCTATAAGATGGTGGTGAGACCTGCAATGTTTTATGGTGCTGAATGTTGGCCATTAAAAGAGAAGCATAATAATAAGTTAAGTGTTGCAGGGATGAGGATGCTTAGGTGGATGAGTGGATTTACCCTTTAGAGATAGGAAGCAAAATGAGCATACATGTGAAAAGGTTGGAGTAGCTCGAGTGGAAGATAAGATTAGAGAGTGTCGCCTTAGGTGTTTTGGTTACATTAAACGGAGGCCTTTCGATGACCCAGTTAGGAAAGTTGAAGTATTAGATTTGACTTATGTTAAGAAATGTATAGGTAGACCTAAAAAGACTTGGTTAGAAAATATTAAAAATGATATTTTTTTATGACATTTAAATGAGAATTTGACTTTTAACAGGACACAATGACAAAAAAGGATTCATTTAGCCGACCCCACGTAGTGGGACAAAGGCTTGATATTGTTGTTGTTGATGGTGGTGTTTTTGCTCTACTATGTGCATGTGATACTTACTTTACTTTCGTCCTCCTTTTTATTCATGGTACATTGGACTGGTGTATTTGCAGGAAAGGAAAATTTCTCGTGAGCAGTTGGTAACTCACCTTAGGCAAACAGTTGGAGATCATTTACTGAAATCTATCATTCGAAAGTTTCAACAAAGGTACTATTGCTTCATAGCATGTAAATGCATTTCTTTATTGCGTCATATCTATCCGAATGAAATGATTTATGTGCAAATAAATTTGTAGTAATGACATTTTATATTGATGGTACCTTCCATACGATCTTTCTTTATCTGTATACAACTTCTATTTGCTAAGCTGGTATAAACCTCCCCTAACTTGGGCTTTCCATGCTGTTTGGTGTATCGGCCTCGAGGTTTTATATCATTTTCATTACTAAAAGTTAATGTTTTAAATGCAGCATCTAACTTTTTCACATCTTGAGCAATTTAAAACTGACTTAGGGTCTGTTTGGGGCGGCCACAAGCCTACAACATTTTGTGAATTTAGTTGTACAGTTGTGGAATATATATATATTGAAAGTTACTGTAGATATTATAAATATATATTTTTTTATAAGATTGAAATGCTGCTTTTTAAAGCTACCACACATCAGCACTCCAGTTATAAAAGTAGCTTTTTATATAATTTTTTTTTTAAACCAACGAGAAACTAATAAGAAAGTAGTTGTCAAATAGAATTAGATTTAGTTTGAAAAATAAAATAACAAGAAAGTTGCCCCACAAAGTCTGTCTTCTAAGGAAATTGAAATTGTAGAAGGGCATGAGCTTAAAGTTACAAGTTCTCTATGGAGTTACAGGTTTTCTATACGCAAGAAACCCTATAATATGGTTTTATATTTGGTTTTGTCCCAAATATGCTCTCCTATGTTTTTCCATCCTTAGTTATTTGTTTACTTTAATCGTTTTGGAAAAATGTTGTCTACTGAGTTTTTTAACCTGCAAATACCAGGCTGACATAAAATTGTCTTGAGAATTGTTCTTGTCGTGTTCATTGATTCATATATTATTTGCTTCACTGAAGTTACTGTTATATTCTCCAGTAAATGGCCAAGTTATAATGCTAACTATTCTTTCAGATTGTAAACAGATGATATCTGCTTTTTCTGCTACTTCGAGCACTCGTGAGGATTAACAAATAGAACTGACATTTGGTTGTATGACAGCTACAGCAATCAGAATCTCTCATCAACCCTGCCTCTCACAGCATTAACTGAAGTTTTTCCATTGTAAAGCATCTCTTAAAACTTCCTCTACGGAATTAGCAGACAAGTTCTTCAATTTTAAATAGGTGCTTAATGTAAATATCCTTGGATGCCAATAGATATTGATTGCACTCTCATATCAAAACTTGTGAATCCAAATTTTTGGTTATGTAGTTTTGTTTTGAGAAACATTTGATGGTATCTTCAAAATCAGTTTGTTCAGTTTTGCTGATTATTATTTTTTTTAATTCTTTGTTTGTAATGCAGGGGGCTCATGGGCGGATCCCCCTTAAGCCCAGGAGGGACAATTGCCCTCCCTTTCAAAATTAAAATTAAAATTTTAATAATTATGTGATTTTTTAGGTAATTCGAACCCCGTCATGGGGTGCTGCCCTCTTGGACCCCTGACACATCCACGATGCGTAGGACGATCAAGGTTATGAGCAAATAGGGGTCGAGCCAAATTCAAGGCAACTTCAACAAACATTTTGTAGAAATTGAATGATTAATCATCTTTATTGACCATTTCCTTTTTGTCTCTATTGTTTGGTCGCTATTGACCAATTCTTTGTAGTGCAAAGTCCATTCAAATTCGAGGAAACACCAACAATTACTTATAAGTTTGCTCCCCCTGAAAATTAAGCCAAAGTTGTTAGATCCAATTTTGTTCTTGAAAAATTCCAAGTAAAGCACTGATTAAGATCAAAGAAGACAAAAAAAAAGTTTTAGAATTTTAGGTAGCTTATAGTGTTAAGAGAAACAAAGTACTGATCCAAGTAAAGGATTATGTCATCGCCCGCAATTGACCTTCCAGCTCTCATTTATAAGTATGAGCTAAGATTAGCGGTATAATATGAGCTAACTGTTTAGTAGACGAGTTTTGTTGGAAACTATCCTAGGAACTAGCTATGATTCTCTGACCACCTTGCCAAACTATATTACTATGATCATCGTCACTCTATTACGATCATCTGACCACTTTCTCCTAAATAAAATCCTCCATCCATTATTGTTCAACTATAATCCTCTGACCATCATCATTTAGCAATGATCATCCAATCACTATCATTATCACCTAACTTTGATCCTTCATCCATTGTTGCCCAATTATAATTCTTCATACATTGGCTGACCACATTCCTCTGACTACCATTAACCAATCATGGTCCTTCGATCATCACTATCCAACCACAATCCTCTAACCATCATTGCTTGAATATGGTTATCTAGCCTCCATTATTCAACTATGGCCATCCAACCACTATTGGTTGACTACGATCATTCGACCATCCTCGATCAGTTATGATCCTTTGATCATTATTTCTTGATTATGGTTCTCCATCTATCATCAACCTACTTCGTCCTTCAACCACCTTGCTTCGATTATAGTCCTTCAGCCACTGAAGCTTGATTATAGTCTTTGACCATTATTTCCTAGCTATATTGATGCTCGCTAACTTTTTTAGTCCTTGTCGCCAACAATATAAATTCATGTCATCACTCATTGAGATATTGATACCAAGTTTAACCCCCAACGTTAGAACCAAGATTTATAATGGGCTTAGAACGACTAAACAAACAAAGAGCAGTCTCTTGAAAACGGCTCTCTTATCACATGACACTTCCAACATCCACCACAAAACATGTCAGATACATTATACGTATATTATATTTTATGAACACATTCCCCAATCTTGGGGTGAGGCATCATTTGTAACTGATGAAAAATAATAATTGAATTATTTCAATTAGTTTAAGCCTCGCCATTTTTCAATTGGTTAAGTTTTTCTATGTAAAAAAATATGATATCA
Organism: Dendrobium officinale; assembly: GCA_019514585.1. Lineage (NCBI taxonomy): Eukaryota > Viridiplantae > Streptophyta > Magnoliopsida > Asparagales > Orchidaceae > Dendrobium > Dendrobium officinale. The sequence continues at coordinate 5,203,318 of CM033685.1, read as the reverse complement.
CTTACAACTCCTCTCTTATTTATATGTGTGTTGGATCAAATATTCCAAAGACATGTGATTGTACTATTCATGCAATTTATTCTCAAGCCAATCGTGCTAAGATCAAAGGCTATACATGATGAATATCCAAGAAGATGTTTTGCAAACTAAATCCCTTAGCATGCATCTAATTAACCCAATAAAGGTCATTACCAATATTAATTTCAAGCCATTAGAGAAGGCTCATGAAGTCAAACTAAATTTCATGAGCTTGAATGCTTCATTATTCAACAATTAAAACTAACAATCATGCTAAAATGAACAAATGTCTAAAACATGCATTAAAATGAAAATTTTGAACAAACATCCCCACGTTTTCAAAATGGGGATAGACTTATTCGAAAGAGAATATTTAGATTCAAATTAAATCATGTCAAAAGAGCACGACTTATTCTCTGATTTTTTCTAACTAAAAGAGCATGATTAGGAGGTTAAGTATCATACTCAAAAGAGCATGACTATAATGGGAGGAGACCCAGCTAAAAGGGCATGGCTAAGTCATAATGAAGCATAGCCAAAAGATAATGATCAAACTAGCAGATAGGAGTAGAGTCAAAATACTGGTCGTAGTAAATGCATGAAAGTGATGCAATAAGTTAACTAAAAAATGATCTCTAGAGGCATATCAAAAGGGTATCACATGTTGAGTCCCATAGGCTAAGAAAGAGCTAGGGTAGACAATCATAGAATATTGTATAAGTTATCCTTAGATGTGTTGTCCCCTACTAGCTGACCCACTATAGGATGAAATAATCAAATTGTTCAGAAAATATAGTGTAACGTGTGATCTATATCAATCAAGTTTGATTTAAAGTTATTGGGTTAAAATCAAAATAAATCAAATAGAAGGACTAAGGTGCACTATAATGACTTAATGACCCTAAACTACTGCCTAAATGCAAGTAAAGAGCGTAAAATATGAATGATCAGTAAAACACATGATGCTATAAATATTGGTCAACAAAGGTTGACCTAAGGTCAACTTGACTTGACTAGGACAGCACACAAGTGTGTGTAATGTTTAAGATTGAATTTAGCTATGAGTTAATTGATTTAAATCAAATGGAATTTGATGTTGAAGATTTTATATTTTATCAAAATAATATTGGAAATTTGTAGAATACTCCTAAAATAATCAAATACCTAAATCCAATAACTTAAAAATACATAAAATACTTAAAATTAAAACTCGAGATTTTGACATTAAAATTTGGGGTTTTAAATTTAATATTTTGAAAAGTCAATGTTCAAGACTATATCAAGTCAAATTAAAAGGTAAAAATATAATTTTCTTTATTAAATGGATAACTAAGGAAATAACTAAATTAATTAATATTTTTTGATAATTAACCAAATTAATATGAAATTAAGTTGGTAGCATGAGAAAAATTCTTAATCAAGTCATCTAGCATTCTAAAATATTTAATTAATTTTTTAAATAATTAATATTTTTTTCATAACAATCATATAAGAAGTGAATATTATGAAAATTTCAAATAAATAAAAAATTCCAAAAAATTTGGGGAGGTGTCCCTTGTGGGGTTATCTTGATAATTTACGAAATATCATTTTTATATAGAAAATATTTACCCCTATTAATTTACAAAATAAAATATGAAATAATATGAAATATTGCATTTGATGAACATAACCTCCCCAAAATTTATAAAAAATGTTTATGATATTTAAGTGTATTTAATAATTAGAAAAATATTATTTTCTAATTATTAAAAATATCAAATCATCCAAATTTTTTTTTTTTTAAAAAATTAAAGGTGATGTATTAGCATGCCAAAAATATCCTCTATATATATATATATAACTTTCTATTATTATTATAAAAAAATCTAAACCTAAACAAAGAAGTTAAATTCCCATAAAAAAAAGGTCTAAACCGACTAAACGTTCATATTGATCCTATATCTCCCCATCGTTCCGAGCGCTGCTCTGTTAATATTGACAAAAGTCCTGCGGCGTCACCGCTGTTCAATGCATCGTCCGCCGCCACAGTCGTGGCCGTATGGTATACCCGCCGGGGGTTCCGGTGGCGGCGGCTATATTTATACCGCTCAGTTCCTTCAAAGCGTTAATCTCCAATTCCCCGCCAACGTCCAATACTCTCAGCAGCCTACGAACTTTCCTCAAGCTGTCTATCAAAACCCTAGGGTTGTCCAGCAGCAGAATGCCTCCTTCGGGAACCGTGGTTTTCCGGCCGCAAGGCCTTTCTCGATGCCTCACGTGTCGCTGGAGGCGGTCGACAGCGAGGCTGCGAGAGTGCACAAGGACCTTGTTGCCGCCGGAGAGAACGTATCAGTTTGGAGGGTTTCTCAGAGTGTACTCGTTAAGTTGAAGGTGGATTCATGGAGCTCATTAGGGTTTCATATACAGGACGTCCCTACACTCCAACGGCTTCTTCTTATCGAAGGAAAGGTCATTCTTGCTATCTCATACTATGACAATTTGTTTTATCGACGAATTTTCTTGGAGATCAGAGCATCCTTATCCGTTATTTATCCCAAATTACTTTTATGTGGAAAAATTACATTTTTGATGCTTTTCCATGACGCTGGTAGAGAATCTGTTTCATTTGGATGTTTACTAGAGGCTAATTATCCAATATGTAATGTTATTGACTTATTGTTGTGAGTCCACAACATAAGCTTGTAATTAGTAGTTAGCTGAAGAAGGTTAAGAAGTGGGAGTTGATCAGGTTAAAGAGGCCCTGATAAATATGAGCTGCATGAATAAGTTTTCCCTTTTTTCTATCGTTCTTCTTTTCTTCTTTCTCTCGGAGTTTGAATATCTTTAAATGTTATGGATCATTTTTCTATAACATATAGTTTTGCATGCCATACTACGATTCTTTTTCTTCCTCTGAATTTTTAGCCTTTTCTTGAGTTATAATTAATATTTTTGTAGGTTAATGCGTTGGTACATTGTTTTGTCTGTGCACGGATGATTATATCAATGCATGAATTGGAGGTCTCTCTCTGCCAAAATATGGGTGTTAGGCAGTTTGAAGAGCTTGGTCTGGGGCCTTTCCTCCATCACCCACTTATCAAGCATTATTTCGCTGCTCCAAAAGACTCAACCGAAGTTTTTAAAATAACCAGCGAGGAAATTGTTCTCTCCTTAAAAGAATTCATTAGCAAGTCCAAGAAGATGATTTCTGCAGAGAAGTTTCTCAGCTTTCTTGCAGACCAGAAATCTGTTCCAGTCAAGGAAATGCTTGGCGTAAGGATCCGGAGTCTAGGGTATGTAATACACATTTCCATTAATTTCTTTGTGGAAGAGCAGAGCTTATAATTATCATGTTTTTCATTTTATGGGTCATTTAGTATGATTTCATCATTTTACATTGCTAACTTTTCACTCGCGGTATTTGAAAATTCTTCTCAATTGATGTCATCTAACTTTTTTATAGCCCACGAAAGCTTTAATTATAGAAATATAGAAAGTTCATTCATATTTCTCCCTAATAAACATTTTTTTATTCTTACTAATTTCATGAGATTTGTATATCACAGTTGTGTTGTATTGAAATTGCCAAAATTTAAACATACTGTGATTAGCATCATATATGCACTTAAAATACGGTACAAGTATATGGTACGCCATTCAATATATGTGTTTGTGTGGGGCTATATATTGGCATATTAAAACACAATGGGTCACGACCTTAGCTTTCATGATAATGATGGGAAATATTATATATGGCACTTTTTCTTACTCCTTTTTTTACTTTAAAGTAGCGTGTTAAATTATTATCACAGCCTCAATTAGATTGATGTTTACATTATATAAAGGTCAAAAAATGTATATCTAATTGGATTAGTTTCATTTTATTTGCTAATAATGATTTAGTCAAATAAATTAATTTATACATTTATCCATGTTGATTTTCACAAACTGGTATTCGCAAATATCCTTACATGCTAAGTAGAATAAGCCTTCGTGCTTCAATAGGTAGTTGACAACCCTTTTGCAATAATCGATAAATAGAAGCAAATGCCTCTGATTTATAACCAGCAAAAGATATGTATGATTCACTTTTATGATGCAATTTATTTTTCTTTTGGCAAAAATGTTTTTGGACGGCATCATACTGATCTTGCATAGTGGCACATCTTCCAACTTAATGGTTGTGACTGAAATGATGTTTCATCATGGAGGTTTGGTTTTCTCAAACGGCATGGATATTATACTTTTGGAAGCCTTCTATGATATATACCTTTATCTCTATGTAGTTATTATCTTAATTTTGTTCACTGTTGTCTTGATCTTTCCATTTTCCATGTTTTAATAGCCCACTTAAGTTTATTCTTACTTATATGAATTATTATTATTTTTTCCTTTTCTTTAATGTGTACGAATATGCTAAAGCTTCATCATGATGGTTTCTTTTTTGAAGAAAATAAATTGCTTTATAAACTAAAATTTAGGATTGAAAGTGTTAAATACGCTTTGCTATGGCTATTAATAACTTGAGCCAAGTATTATCTTATTCATCTTCGATCTATTATTTTGTCAAGTTTAAGCCAAGATCAGTCAAGAAAGTCGTAAAAACTTTTTTTTTTTTTTTAATTTGTTTCTTCAGTTTGAGCTAAAATTTTTGTTGAATGTGTGCTCTGCATGTGATACTTTAATGTTTTTGGCATATAATGCCATTATGTACTGTAAATTTATTCATAATTGTTTGATAGTTTTTTTTATAAAAGACTTAGTATTCTTTTACCAAAATCCAAATTTTATTAAAAAATAAAATTAGAATTAAATTGAGCTATGCAATGTTCTATTCAAAATTTTCTAGAATACTTGTATAATTATTAATTTACCATGCACCATCTATGTTGGGTTGTAACACATATAATAGAAAAACTATAAAGAAATTATCAAGCAAGCTATCAAACAAACAACAAACATTAAAGCATCTTCTTAAGTCTGGGAACTTTAGGGGCATGTTGGCTACAACTAGGATTTAGTTAATCCTATAAATTAGTATTTAGTAAATTCTGAGGCAGTTAAATATTAAAATTGTTTAGCATGAGAAATGTTAAAACCGGTTAAATGTGAACTTGATTCATTATGCACCTTTAAGCTGTCTTTAATGCATGTTCTTATAACTGATTTGTGCATGGTTCGATTATTTTTTTTAAAATTTTCAGGTAAATATCCTATGCAGAAATTTTATAGTTTCCTTTGGCAGTCTTGTCTCAACGGTGCATACTAGAAACTCTTAATTTACCAAAAAAAATTTGATAACCTAAATTTTGTGGCGATGCATAATTTTTGTTTTGTCTATTGTTTTTTGTTTTAATCTTTCTTGATAAAATTATTTCTTTTACTTTTATCACTTAAAAATTCTAATGTTGGTCAAGTTGAGAAAGCATCTAGACTTCCTATTGAAAGTGTCTATAACTAAGTTGCTGAGATCGAATGTCCCAATGTTTTTTTGTCAATTGTGTTTCTACAGTCAGAGCCCAAGTAATTTGCAACTTTCAATGTTGGATTTATAGGTTCTATGTACATCATATTCGGGAGGCAAGTAAAGCGGAATACACTCTTCTTAAAGAGAAACTAAATAGATCTACTGAGTGTGGTAACATTGAAGTTACTGGAAAAATGTGTGGCTTTAAACCTCGTGGCATTGCTGTTGAAAAACAAATTCTTGACAAACGCTTCAATCATATATCCAAATATGTCAAAAGATTCTCTTCTAAATTGAATGATTCTGGCAATAAGCATGTCTATTTTGTTTCCTCTGATGATGATGATGATTCGAAGGTTGATTATGTTTGTGATGTTGAAGATGATGGAGATAGTGAAACAGACATCAGCAATTATCAAAGCATCTCTCCTGCTAAGGGTTCTGGCCAGCATGTGAATAGCTGTCCATACCCATCAAATTCTGAAGAAATGGTACGACTGGGGTTGAAGCCTGCAGATAGTTCTAAACCATCCTCTTCAATTGGTTGTATTACTAATAAAGAGAATATGAAATCATTTAGAAGGAAACGGAAACTTGAAAATAATAACGGTTCAAACTCATCCTGCAAATTTCTGAAAAGCGTGGAAGCTGTTGACTTAAAAGCTGAGGACCAGATGTGTGATCTCACCCTCAGTAATGTTGATATAGAGAAGTTTGTTGCAACATGGAAAGTAGCTTGTCAGAAGCATTCCCTAGCCCAGGTATAGCATACCTATTCATACTTTTTACTTTATTTTATTATTTTTTTGTATCTTAGTCTATTGGTCCTAAATAATAGCTTGTAAGATTATTTATAATTTCAATTTGAACTTTTTTAACGGACCCTCTAGTTGCATCATGCTTTGCATTTTGATGGTATTGTGAAATCTAATACTCTCTTCTCCTTGCCCATGTATTTATAATAATTTGCAGGTTCTTGATATGATGCTGAGCTTCTACGTGGAAAAATCTGGGAAAAGAAAGAAAGTTAAAAAATTCGTTTCATCTTATCCAGTCATTGGGTGGTTCAATGTTGCTGTGAGTTTTGATTTTTAATTTTTAAGTATATGGTTATTTTTGTCTTGGTAATTATATGTGAGAGCTTGTTATTAATTTCATTGAAGCACAGTTACTACTCATTAAGCTACTGTTTAATTGTTCTTAGTAAATGTGTTAACCCTATTACAATGCCGTGTTCTCTATATATATTTTTAATTTCAAATGGATTAGTTTCTTACCAGTTTTGCTAGAAACGATTGAATAAGCAAAGATGTGAGACAACGTGCTGACTTTAATTGAGGCCAATGCATAAGCCTCGTGATGTGGAACATAAACCTTACTTGCATGTGTGTTGTCAAATAAATTAAATGTACCTAGAAATATATGTAGTGAATAGAAAATGTGAAATAAAAAAGCTATAAGAGTATACATAAGAAAACACCATGGCTTTTATCTTAAAATTAAAATGTCAATAACAAAATCATCTTGCTTAAATAAACACCATTTGATGACTGCAGCAATCAGATTTACTTGAAAGTGAACGCGTTTATAACAAAAGTGATGGGGACATCGGAGCTTGAAAAGTTTATTAGAGGCGTGGCCGTAGTTCTACGACCACGATCGCGCCGACATATTTTTAAGTCTTCATATGTATTTGTGTTTCTATTTGCTTTAGTTGTTTTCCCTTTTTACCCCTTACTTAAGGGTTGTCATGTGTAAGCCCAAAGGGCGAAGTCGTCTTTTATTTTTCGTCCATTGTATGAGGTTATATATAGCCATTATGTTCTCTTTTGAAGGTTAATGAATAAATGATAAAATTTTTTGCATTTTGAGTTCTTGTGAGAGCTTGAGAGAGGTTGGAGAGAGACCTTTTGGAGAGGGAATCAGATCACCCACAAACCTTGGAAGAGTTCGAGTTCGTGGCTAGCCACTGCCCCCCCCCCCTCACCCAAACCCCCTAGTCCAAGTCCCCCCCCCCCCCCCCCCCCCCCCCCCCCCCCCCCCCCCCCCCCCCCCGATTTTTTTCCTCAATCTTTCACTTGCCATTAAGCCCTTCCTAAATTAGCTCTTCATATTTTAGGTAACTCAATTAATTGGAAAATTCAAATCTATTTTAATTTGAAATTATTACATAAAATACAAATCCTATTTTAGAAAAGCTCTGTTTAAAATTGCGCAACGAGAGGCGCGCCTTTGCGCAATGCTTCCCAATGGCGCTTGAGGCGCACGCAATTTGGAGCTTGGATGAGGCGTACTCCTCACCCTGTGTGAGGCGCGCCTCAATGGCGCAATTGCGCAATAATGGGTGAGGCGTACGCCTCACCTGTTGGCCCCACCCTGCTTAAAATGACTCATTTTTTTCCTTACACTCGTTCGGCCCAGGCTTTTCCCGATAAAGCTCCGCCCGCAAGCTCCTGTTCGCGAAATAGAGCCCTCCCGCACGGTCGGCCACCGTTCCCGCCGCCTCTCCCGCCGGCGCAGCCTCTCTCCGACGAACTTGAAGTGTCGGCAGCCTTGTAGGAGAAGTTCACAAACGATTTTAGGTTTTTTTTTTTAGTTTTTGGTTACATTTTTGAAGTGAAAGAAATTCTAGGGTTTTAGATTTTTTGAATTATTTTGTGTGATTTTCGATTCTTTCATTAGGGATTATGGTTAGAGGCAAGGAAAAGGCGTCTTCGTCATTGCGTAGGGACCCTTCTTGGAAATATAGTGTACAAGTTGACATTAGCGGCGGAGAGAAGAGCTATGTTTATTTGAAATGTAATTTTTGCGATAAAGTGGTGAAGGGAGGTGTTACCCGCATGAAGGAGCACCTATCATGCTCGCACAAAAACGTAGCACCCTGTGCAAATGTGTCGGAAAAGGTGAAGGAGGAAATTATTGCTTATATGAAGAAAAGTAGCACGGCTAAACACTTGCAACAGGAGCAATTTGATGATAGGGTCGAACATAGCGCTTATTTTGGGAGCGAGAGTGGAAAGGGCTCTTCCTCCACTATACATAACAGAGGTGCACGGGGTCCTCTGGATCAGTATATGACTAATCCAGAAGAGGATAGAGGATAAGCACAAATGATGCCTGCGGCCGGTACTAGAGAGGGTCGACGCCAGGTTTGCATGGATATTAGGAGGTTTTTTTTTTGAAAATGCCATACCTTTTAATGTTGCTACGTCGCCTGCCTACTTCAATATGCTGCAGTCTGTAGGGTTGTATGTGAGAGGGTTGAAGGCACCTTTTATGTATGAGTTGCGAACATGGATTTTAAAGGAGGAGCTGCTGAACACAGAGCGTAGCATTGGGGAGATTAAAAGGACATGGACTGAGACTGGAGTGACTATTATGTCAGATGGATGGTCTGACATGAAGAGCAGGAGCTTGATTAACATTCTTGTGAACAATCCCTACGGCACGGTGTTTTTAAGATCGGTTGAAGCTTCAGATGAGGAGTTTTGTTAAACTAATATTTTGTGATTTTGTACTTTGGGATATGATTTTATTGCATCTACTTTCTTACTTTTCACTTTTTTCATATATCATTTAGATGTTTTTATTGTAAGGTACAATATTGCTATTATTTTTCTGCTAAAACCCTTAATTTTTCATTTACGCAATTCTGTGTCCGTGAGGCTTACGCCTCAGACCGCCTCGAGGCTTATGCCTCGCCTCATGGACGAAAACTACCTCGAGGCTTATTTACGCAATTTTAAACCTTGTAGAAAAGTTTTCAAACCCTGCCCTATTTAAATTTTAAATTAAATTGGAATGAGATCTACAACAACAACAACAACAAGCCTTTGCCCCACTATGTAGGGTCGGCTACATGAATCATTTGTCGCCATTGTGTCCAGTTAAAAGTTAAATTCTTATTTAAATCTAATAAAGAAAGATCATTTCTAATATTTTCTAACCAAGCCTTTTTAGGTCTACATCTACCTTTCTTAACATAAGTCGAATCTAATACCTCAACTTTCCTAATCGGGTCATCGGAAGGCCTCCGTTTAATGTGACCAAACCATCTAAGACGGCTCTCTCTAATCTTATCTTCCACCGAAGCTGCTCCAATCTTTTCACATATATGCTCATTTCGTTTCGTATCTCTAAGGTCAAGCCACTCATCCAACTAAGCATCCTCATCTCTGCAACACTTAGTATTATGCTTCTCTTTTAATGGCCAACATTCGGCACCATAAAGCATTGCTGGTCAATGGAATGAGATCTCTCTTTCCAATTTTAATATCCTAAATCAAGGAAGCATTAAATGTTTCCCTAAACTTCTCCTCTCTCTCCCTGTGCCGCCGGCCCCATCAAATTTCCCTTGGGAATTATTTTCAAAAGTCAAGCTACTCTCTTGGAAATAATTCAAGGCATCCCCTTTTCTCTTGGCCGAAATTCCCAAGGCCCCACTAGACCTGTCAATATTGGACCCGACCCGAAAACCCGACCCGAACCCGACCCGAAAATTTCGGGTTCGGGTCAACCCGAACCCGAACCGGGTCGGGTTCGGGTTAGAGATTTCGACCCGTGTTGTAAAACCGGGTCGGGTTCGGGTTGACCCGGAAACCCGAAATCGACCCGGTTTGACCGTTTTTTTTAATTAATTTTGGAGGATTTTAATGAATTTTTTATTAAATAAGTAAATAATATTTCAAAAAATTATAAATATTATTGCCCAAATTAAATTAATCTTGATTTATTTTAAATTAATTGAAGTAAATCTACCCTTAATTTGATTTAAATTTAAATAAAATGAATTAAATAAAAAAATTTTAATTAAATATACCCGAATCGGGTCGGGTCGGGTTGACCCGGACCCGAAGCGGGTCGGGTTCGGGTTCGGAAAATCGACCCGTTTGCAAAAACGGGTCGGGTCGGGTCGGGTTGAACAGTGTCGGGTCAATTTCGGGTTGGACCCGAACCCGACCCGTGACCCGTTTTTGACAGGTCTAGGCCCCACCTCCTTTACTTCTTTCCAAAATCACACCTCTTTTTTCCTTTGGAATTAAATCCCAAGCCTCCTCTACTCCACATGCCCCCTCCATGCTTTCATACCTCCTTTAAATTCTTTCCAAATCAAGAGACTTTGATTTGGAAAATAATTCCGGCCTTTTCCTCCAAAATCCTCTCTCAAATTCAACTCTAACTCCACTAAAAATCTGAACTTGTCCTAAACTCCTTCATTAGGCCTGCCACTTCCCACCCTATTCTCCACCTCAATCCGCGAGAGAAACTTCTTTCTCTTAAGAGGAGTCTTTAAGGGAAGCAATGACCATCGTCTTCAACACTTCAACCCTTTGGAACCAATGAATGGCCGATCCCGATCTTGATTCTGGATTCATTTACAACGAGTAAGGAAGCTTTTACATTCTCTGGTCAAAATTCTTCGACGTCAACCCGGAAGTTGACAACTCGGTTGAAGAATATTTGGATCGCATCATCTTTACACTATCCGAAGAAATCGAAGAACAACTTGCCAACGTTCAGTAGCAAATTGTTTCCTTTCCTCATGGGTGAACTTCTTCCCCTCTTCATTTATCTTCTAAATCCTCTGATCTTGTACGTGGTGATTCAAGCACAAGGATTTGTGCCAAGCTCTCTGCCTTCGCTTAGTAAACGTAAGATTTGAGTTCTTGATTTTCTATGTTCTAATCTCAAGGTTAACTTAGGGATTTTATTGAATAACTACTTAATTTGCATTCTTGAAATTCTAAATTACTTTGGTGATTCTAGTTCTTAGCATGCGATTTGGCTAAGTGTAGCCCCCCACCCCCCTCTTTAGTTTTTTATCATCGTTTAGTGGCTAACGTTCATAATTATTAATTGCTCTTTTTCAAAACGTGCAAGTTCTTATCACATTCATCTAAAACATACTTAGTCCTGCATCAAAAAGATTGTTAAAGTTTGAGGGAGTTTGATACCTTTTTTTGCTAAATTTAAATCATCATCTCCAACTTGATTAAAGGCATCTTCATTGAGGATATTATTAAAGATATTAAATCCAATTAGAGATTGAATTTGTGAAATCAGAAGCGATTCATTGATGTGCTGCTTTTTTGGATAGCTTTGATTAGTAGTAGCAATTCCTTTTTCAGGCTATGACACAAATATCTAATGAGGTATGATCCTTAGATTGCTTATGCCAATTGTTACTTTGAAAGAAGAATTTTCTTTTATTTTCCATTGATTCACTCAACATCTGAATCAATTTCTTCTATGAATGTGGAAGCAACACAATAATTTTATTTAAAGTTTTTATAAAATGTAAAATATATTTTTTTAAATATTTTCTATGTTGGAAGTAGTGCCTAAGACCAATTATTGATAAGTAGGCACGATGCCAGTTATAGATAAGAATGGCACAATGCTAGTTATGGATAAGGAGGACACAATACGGATTACAGATCAAATTTTTACACATGGAAAGTGAAAATGTATTTAATAAAATGTTTCAGGCTTCACTTCAACTCCGAGCTTTGCACAGGGAAGCAAGAAGTATTAAGAGTTAAAGCTCTTTGGCGAACATATTAAATTGCCTTTCTATTTTAGCTTTCATCCATTTACATTCAAAATTTTCACATGATAAACAAGAGAATATCTTGTGATGCTTAAGTTTTTTTTTTTCTATTTTTGTTTGCACCTAGCGATTGCCATGTTTTATAAACTAAAAACTATTAAGCATGAAAGCTATTTAGAAAGACAAGAACAGGTATAAATTCATGTCTTCCAGTTTCTTCGCAAATAAATGCATTACATTGTAAGACTTAGCACTCTGAATCATTACATGTAAGAGATATTAGTTTGCTTAACTGTGTTAGTTTGAAATCATTGCTAGATTGAAGATATAATTTATGAAACAAACAAGTAAAAGTATTATATAAATGACTTGATAAGCTATTTAAAAAGAACAATTAGAAAAGTAAGTTTCTTTTTTTGAATTCTAGCCTTTGGCTTATATTGATGCTTGGATTGGAAGACTTGGCTAAATTTTCTTGGTAGAAAGGAGGTGCGCATAACCTGTTGTCCGTCTAGAAGAGTTATATATATATATCTCTTCATAATCAATTCAGAATTTTATAAAAAAATTGTAATTATTTTTGTGAGTTGCAAAAATTTTGGAATACAAATTTCAGGTTTTCTTTATTTTTATGTTTGAATATTTTTTTTAGAGTATTACACCTTAACCTTTTTTTAACATAAAATATTTTTTCCTCAATAAAAACACTGTGAACTCCAATTTGAAATGTTACTTTCTCCTTGCTTGGCTTAATATATTGTATATAGAGATATATTATAGATATAGATATTACATAGATTAGATAGACGGCACACATTCCTTTTAAATAGAAGTTTTTTACTCCCAGTATTTTTCGTAAAATGGAGAATTCAAATTTAAATTGGAGCTCTCTCCGTGCTTGTAGTTTTGAAAGAGTTCAAATATGAGTTATTTTCCTTGTCTATTAAATATTTAATTAAAATTTGAACATGATTGAACTTAAATATTTAATTAAGAGAGGTTTTTTTCAATCCAAATTGTTTCTTTGTATTAATTACGGACTGAATGCATTAATTAAAGATGGTGCATAATATGCCGATTGCATCGGATATTTAGATATTGGATGAATGTGACTTGTTTCTTTCTTTAAATATGTATTTTTTATCCTACTAAAAGAATAGAAAATCAAAATTCGGAGAGGTTTTCATTTTGAAATGGTGTTCTTGTAGATTTGAAAAACTTCAATTAAAATTTTCTCTCAGATTATATTGTTTAATTTAGATATAGCTCTAAGTGATTTTTGTTGTTAATTTGAAAATTCAGGTCACGTCCATTAAACGTGGAATGTTTGAAAGCATATATGATACCTTCCAAGCCTTAAACGAGAAGGAACTTAGGGGAACAGATTCTGTTTGTCTTGGAGAAAAATGATAGATGTTAGGCCATCGGTTGAAGTTAGTGATACAACCATCTCCATTGATTGTGTTTGCAGTAAGTCATCAAGTTTCTTATGTCAGCTTTTTTAATGTACAAATATTTAGGGCATGCTGTCTATCTGCTTCATTCTTATTCTCTCTCTTCTGTCGTTCCTATAACTAGAAAATGATATTTGCTATCACAGATTTGTTGCTTGTAGATAGAAAACATGTTTTGAAAAATTGTAGATTTTGTTTTCACTAATTTTGTTTGTAAAATTGAACTCAGTTCATTTGAGGTAGTTTTAAGAGGCTTTGTGGAGAGCTTAAAGTCAATCCTAATTTCTAACTACATCCAACCAAATGATGTAACTAGCAAATTTTTTGGTTCTTAACGCATGTTTCTAATTTCGTGCAGCCAAATGGGGTCTAAATATTCTTTGATTTAATAACATCTTATGATTACTATTGAAATCTTACAATTGCAGACAATGAATAGCGTCATAAATCATTAGACTGAATTCAATTTGGTATACATAATGCATTGTCAAATTGTAATCGGGTTAGTTACATTTACCGTGGACAATTCTGAATGGTAGAAATCACCTGAAATTGGTATCACTGTCGCCTTTCTCTTATATTCATTCTGAAGTATATTCAGTGATGTCCTAGTTGATGGTTGTGGGCCAGCTGGTAGGGTAGCATATTTTTTAGTGATTGATCTGTTGTGTTCTGGGTTTTGAGTGATCTTGGTCATCCATAATTTAGGTTTAATATCTTATGCATCAGTAATTTGGAATGAAGAATGGGGATCCATAAAAATGACCTTCCATAATCAGAATGAATGATGATGTTGCTGATGATGAATGACAAAATTCTGCTTTATATGGGACCCATAATGGACCTGATGAGAAAATAATCCTAATTCCATTCTCTTGGCTAAGCGTCCATAATTTGTTGTGCTGCAAAATATATAAAATATATGTAGAATTGTTGTAAATAACATTATGAGCTTCCGTTAGCTTTTTTTTTATTTCAATTAGTTGCACCTTTTCCACTTTTATTAAGCATCATCTTTATTAAATATTTGGGAAGTTGCGAAATACTTGGAAGAAATGTGAGTGTTGGAGGAGTTAAAGATAATTTGGAATGAAGAAGGAAATGATAAGCCGAGGTTGTCCTGAAGTAGCTTTTAGTTGAATAGCTTCTTTATCACTTCATATTCTTGTTAAAAATGAGGAGGTTGAGTTCCTCCACAAAATTTGATAATTTCTATAACATGTGTACCATGTCAATAACTACTAGAGCTTTTCCCAAGATATTACCTTTCAATCTTAATTTCTGTAACATCTACTTGTTTTTAAAAAAATTCATCCTGATTTACTTTATTTTCCAACTTTGTTTACTTTCAAAGCTGTAAATTTTCTTTGGTTAATGCCTTCATGAATGCTAGTTATTCTTCTGTCTTCACTTACTGTATTCAATTCTTCTTTAATTTCTGCTGTGTTGAGTGATACTTGATTGTGATGTGGTACGATCATGCTTGATTAGGTTGCTGCTTATTATAATTCTTAACTTATTGTGATAGAATAATGTTTGTAGCTATAATTTGTTCTTCTTCAATATCAACAATTGTGAATTCATACCTTGTTTGCATAGAGAAACATGTGTTGCATGCTTTCTGATGCAACTTAGTTTGTGTCAGAAGTTTTACTGAATGTCTTGTGCACAATTTTGGAGTTGTTCACAATGCAAAATTCCTTTGATTGAGGACAAAGATTTCATTGAAGCAAACACAAAATTATTTTAATGCATGCTTTTTGGTGCAATATTTGTTCATAGGTTTGCTTATGTTTGCGGCCTTGTTGGTGACAAGTTATTGAATTTGTATGAAAGTATTTTCTTCTAAGTTATTTGCATGCATGTCTTTTGATGTATTTTTTTTTTTGTTTTTAATTTACAAAATTAGTGTCTGAGTTTCCGCTTGATCATTTTTTTTTTTGTCTGGATCTTTAAACTTGTTTTTTGTTGTTCAAAATTTTGGGAAAATTTTGATGGTGACTTCACATGAGCCTTGTAAGGGCGTTCCAAAAGTGGGTTATCTTGTCATGCATTTCAATAGAAGAGCACACATTATGGCCCATAGTATAGCTTACACACTTTACATAGCATTGCACAATAAATAAATATTGCATGCTATTTGCACAGTGTGTTATAGCGCATAGAAGACATAGCTCACACTACTGTGATGCTTGTGCGCTTTCTCTTCTAGCCATACAGTAATTATTTATGGTATTTCTTCTGCCACATTCGTTCATTTTCTTCTTCTATAGCACACTTTAATTTTTTGTTAGTTTAAAGCTTAATTTAAACCGATTGATTCCTAGTAATATTGTCTTATATTGTTGCCTTGAGTTTGTTTGATTATTGTTGTTCCCGTTGTTAAATTTGCAAAAAATATGATCTTCTTGCAAGCCATATTGCCATATCTTTAGCTAGAAATAAAAATAACAATTGAGGGAGAAGTTGAGAGCTATAGACATGTTAATATTAAGGTTATCATCGTGGAGGATATATTTCAGAAATGTTTATAGTAGAGAGATGGTGGGAACAATACTCATTGAACATAACATATTAGAAAATGGATTTTGTTGTTTGGGCATGTTCAGTTGATGGTAGAGAATGTACATGTAGTATGAGTTGATAGGATTAATATGGAAGAATTATGAAAAAATGAAGTAGAACTAATATAACATTGCTAGAAATTAGTGGTAAAAATAATGTTCAAAAGAAATATAATACCTCACCAAATACTTTAATGGAGAATGATTACCATATGGTGAACCCCAATTTATGATGATGATGAAAAGGCTACATGTTGAGCTTGGGTCTTCCTTGGCTCTCTTAGAATGCCTCTTTTTTTTTGTGAGGGATTTCATTTTCACATACCAACTTCGGCCATTCCTATACTTCACATTCTTTTGAGGTTGTGGTTATGCAGGTGTTACTCATGATGATATCATCAAGAAGATTGCATATTATTTTGAGAATTATCAAGAAGGTTGTTTGTCTCCAGAAAAGAAGCTGGCAGCCATAAAAAGGCTTTTTGATTGTGAAATGTGGTTGATGGCTCAATTCAATGTTTCACAGTTTTGTTCTCTTGGTCATGGGAATTTCTATGATTTTTTAGAAAAATATATTTCTATACTTCCTCATGAAATGCGTACTTTTTTCAGTAAAGACCATTTTCATGAATCTTCTATGGAGATTTGTCTGAATCAACAGCAACTTGGTGTTATGCTTTCACAAGCTGAGGGAAACTTGATTGGCAAAGCTGATGCATCTAATTTTGATGCTGTCTCACTGCTCAAAAAGCAATTTCCTATAGTTAGCTTCTATATGGTTGGTGCGGATCCTCAAAAAAGCTTTGAAAAGCTCATTAATGAGCACAAAGAGAGCAGCAACTCTAGCTGTGTTCTATTTTCAGCATGTTTGCTTGGTGACCAGTGGAATCGGAACTTATTGGTGTGCAAAGAAAATGCTTCACTGGATATAGGAGGGATGGAGACTGAAATGGCCCAGAAACATACCTTCAGAAGAACTTCCAAGGATGCTGTTGAGTGTTTGTTGAATGTACCTATGCTAGCAGATCTATTTTATTGGTCTCACTGGGACCTTCTCTATGCTCCGTCACTTGGCCCTCTTCCTGAATTTCTGTTAAACAAAATAAACTCTAAGAAGTTATTGTGTATTGCGACAGTTGATGGAAAATTTGTCAGAGTTGACCATACCGCAACTGTTGATGAATTCCTGGAAGCTTTCGTTCAGCGTTCATCATTCCGTATGGCATTAAAATTTTTATCATTGCTTTGTCTGTACAGAGGAACAAGCAATGCACCTCTAGCTCTTCTAAAGTGCTATGCCCAGAAAGCAGTTGATGTTATTATTCAAAATTCTGCAGATTCGGTAGAAGTAAATATTGGTGGGCAGAATTGCATACCAGGGAAAATTGTTCTTAACACATGCTTATCCTGTTGTTGTGCTCCAATTGACAGTAATAAGGATTATAATGAAAGGTATGAGCAAAGCAGATTGTGCACTGGCTTATGCAGAGTCAATGATGCAATTGCTACTATATCAAGGACAATATTAGAGTGCCTACGATATCTGCCATCTGAATTCCGAGGTTTTGCTGCAGAAATTTTCCTTTCGGGACTACAGTCTATTACAAAACGCGCTCCTGTTGTCATCTTGAATCAATGTATTAAAACTGAGGAACGCATCATGCTTCATGACATTGGAATATCACTTGGAGTGACGGAGTGGACGACAGATCATCATCAGTTTTAGCTCATCAACCATTCTTGACTTGTCAGTGCCATTTAAATCTGTAGAACAGATTTCAAGTTCATTTTCTTTCGAATCAGCTCTTGATAACAGAAATTCAGTGCAAGCTTCTGAGATTTCTTCTGTTGAAAATCAGAGGGTTACTCTTGGAAAAATTGGTGATGCTTTAGTGGTAGATGCCAATCGTGAATTTTCATCTGGAGTTAACTGTGGCTCTTCATTAGTATTCAAAGAATTTGGAGATCTTGATGGAAGTCAAGCTCTTTCTGAAGCCACTGCCGCGAGCATTGAAATTTCTGAAGATCAAGTTCATGATGCAACTGCTATTGTTGAATGGATTAGGCAGGAGGAATTTGGGCTTGTCTCCAATTCAAATAAGAGTGAGGACGTGTTGCTAAAGAAGCAGCATGCTCGTCTTGGAAGAGCGCTGCATTGTCTTTCACAGGAATTGTATTCACAAGATTCTCATTTTATTCTCGAACTTGTAAGGTCCTAATATTGTTTCTTCATAGTAGGTGCACGAGCCTTTTTATTTGCAGACAAACATGCCATTTTTCTTTAGATTTTTTTTGGCCCCATTTTGGTCATTGATGATAGTAAGAAACTAGATGTTATTCTGCAAAATAAGGAAATAAACATTTGATCCGTCTTCATACGGGTCTACTTATCATTACACTTTAGTCCTGTACTTGCCATTTATTAATTTCTTGATTTTGCTCATTATTACGCCTTTTTTAATTAAGGCTTCTGATTTGAAAACTTAGATTGTCAATGTATGTCAAATTAGCACAAATAACTATGTTTGTACTTTTATGTTGATATATGATTTGCCTTGTTATCTTTTGTTCACCCTACGAATTTAATAGGCATATAATAGATCATTTTTTGAAGAGCCATTAAAGATTTCTGAATTATGAATAGTTAACATAGTTTATATGCCAAGAAAAAATGAACTTACTTACCTTTTATTAGCTGAACCCAAAGATAGTCGTATTGAATTTTTCTTTTGTATGGAATATTATGATGGATGCAATTAAAATAGATGAAGTTATTGTCTGTGATATATTCGCCCTATTATGAGGGACCTTTCTCCCTCTCTTTCTATTTTTCTGTATATCTGTTTCTCTATCGTATTTAACTGTCTCTGTTTTGTACTAGGTACAAAATGCTGATGATAACATATACACGGATAATGTGGAACCGGAATTAGTATTTATTCTTCATGAAACGGGTATTGTTGTTTTAAACAATGAACTAGGTTTCTCTGCTGAGAACATTAGGGCACTTTGTGATGTTGGAAACTCAACCAAGAAAGGATCGGGTGGAGGATATATTGGAAAAAAAGGCATCGGCTTCAAGTCTGTTTTCCGGGTAGGCTTTTTAATGGTGCAGCTTATTTTTTATTTGCTTGCATTTACTTGAAACAAACATGTGTATGGATTTGTTCTTTGGATTTTTTGCTTGAAGTAAATACAACAAGGAAATGAACAGATGCTAATCACGTGTTAATTTTTTGGATGGCCGATTGAATGTTATAATTTCTTTTGTTTAAAAACGGGTCAGCTTGTAGTTTACACTTTACACCTTGCTTTTAACCTTTAAGATTGACTGAAAAACAGGTCAGCTTGTAGTTTGCACATTAGTTTTAAGGATTTACTGAAAAACAGGTCATCAGCCGACCTCAGAAGTGCCTTGCTTCCAGTAGGTAGGCATCTTGGTAATAATAGATGATGTAGAACGGGTATGGGAGTGGGGGAAATTTGAAATTTTAATTAATTAATTCTCATAATGGGATATGGATATCCCATTATGAGAATTAATTAATGGAGGGGAATTAATTGGAGAGGGAATATGAGAAGGGGAGGGGCCGGCCATAAGTGGAGGTCATTAATTGGGATTTGATTTAAAGACTTTCCTAAAATAGATCAATCTATTTTAGGAATTTATTCAAAATTCAAATTTGAATTGAATAAGTATATCAAAGCTTCCCAAATGAGAGTGTATGGAAAAGGAAAGTAGGAATCAAGAGCAAGAGCGGGGGGGGTGGGGGGGGGGGGGGGGTGGGGGGTAAGGGTGGCGGGTAGGTGAAGGGGGCCGGCGGTTAAGAGGGAGAGGGGGAATTGGGGGAAGCTTTAGTTACTTGTCTATTTGGGAATCCCAACTTAAGGAAATGAAATTAATTCCAATCTAATTTAATTGTTTATTTGAATTGGATTGGAGGAGTTTCCTAAAATAGAATCCTATTTAAGGAAACAATTCAAATTTCAAATTTGGATTGGGGAATTGAATGGAAATATTTGTCAAATTAACTTTGCAAGAAAAGGAAGGGAATAAGGAGGGAGTTTAACGAGGCATTCAAAGCTTTCCTAAATTAATAACTTAAATTTAGAATGAAAGATTTCATCCCAATTTAATTCAAAAATTAAATAGGCTATGAATTAGTAAGTTTCCTAAAATAGGATTTATAAATTAGGCAACTATTCAAATTCAAATAGATTTGAATTTGATCATTAAGATAGTTACCTAAAATATGAAAACTAATTTAGGAAAGACTTGATGGCAAGTGGAGATGAAAGGAAACCAAGGGGAGGGTTGCTGGCTTGTGGCTTGGCCGTGAGTGGTGGTGGAGTTAAGGCCGGTTTGGTGGAAGTAGGGAGAGGATGGAGATGGCGACTAGGAACAACAAGAAGGAATAAAAATAAAGAAACAAAAGATAAAAGATAAAATCGTGAGCCTTGGACTCTTCCAAAGACTAACAGGTGATACGTTGCCCTTATCCAAGGGACTTCAAGCCACGAGCCCGGATCCATCCTATAGCTGGTGGAAGCTTCGATTCCTTCCCATAGGAATCTCACTAATATCCTCCCAAAAGAACACAAATTATTTTTTATTATAATTCCATCATGTCTAATACAAGAGAAGGGGCCTCTATATGTAGGCCTCAAAAGAAACTAAAAGATAAATTTGCCCCTAGGACTTACATAAGACAAGACTCTTAAATTAAAAGGGTAAAAAGGAAAATTGCAAAATTAAATCAAAATATAATTAATAAACTAAAATAAAACGGAGTGATCTCAGTTGTCGATCTTCGACTCTTCTTTTGAATATCGTCCACCGTCGGATGTCCGCATCAGTAGAACACTTATTTTTATGTTGTGTTTTAATTTATGTTTTTTTCTCCCTCTTTTGAAGTTGAAATATATTGTAGATGGCAATTGCATGGGAATTTGATTGCTTGCTTTGTCATACTATAAACCTGTTATTTAACCCCCTAAAAGTTGTTATTGATAAATCACTAGTTGATGCTCTTGGTTTAAGATATTAGCTTTTTGCTATAGCTATCTAATCTGTCTGTATTCCATCCAATGTCTAAGAAGTTAATGCAATACTCCAATTTCTAGATAATGCCATTTGGCTTTTTATTTAACTTGAAAATAGTTGAAGAAATATATGGTAAAAAGATTTGAGGTGGTAGTTAGTTTAAATGACTTATAGAAATTGACAATTTTGTGTTTTTATTACAAACCACAGTTGGTGCTCGAAAGTTGATTTTCATATTTGACATGCTAATATGTCACGACCCGGCCCGAAGGTTTGAATTAACGATGCAGGAACAGACGGTCGGACGGTAGATTAAATTTTCATTTGTTAAATCTATCTCCAATACATTGAAAGAGCAACTAAAACTTCAAAAATATAAACTGATATAAAATGACTTAAATACCTTTCTTCTGGTGTGCCACGTCTAATGGTACATATTTTCATCTCTTCTACTCATTTTGATTTTATTAAATTATGCCTGAAAATATTAAAGCAACTAAAAGTAAGCCACATCTCACTGAGTAAACATGCTTTTAAAGTACAATAACTCAAAGCAATTAGAATAATATGTATGATTTTTTTTTCATTTCATATCATAAAATAATTATATTTAATCATATCATTTCATCAAGACTTTCAATATTATGCAGACATGCTATATTTTAAAGCTGAAAGAACTTTTATACTAATTCATTAAGAAAATGAGGAAAAGATTTATATATCATAAAGAAAATTATATGCATGCTTAATGCGGTGTTGTCTATGTTTTATGCTATACCATTAATCCATTATGTTATAAGTTTTGTTTCAAATTAGATATTTCACTTCATTTTAAAGATTATAGGTAAAACATTAGACTAGTTCATGAGTATAATTGAATTTCTTTGATAATGATTTTTGTACTATGGTGTAATGACACTTCTCCTCAAAGAGGTATGTAATGTCTGACACGTATCGGAGATGGCACGCATCCGATACGCCTCCGATACGTGTCGAACATGTTCAAGACGTGTCTAGTTAAAAAATATTTTAAAAAAAATTGGATAGGAGTGTCTACATGCCCCATTCTTAAAAAATTCTCATTTTCATTTTACTTTGGCTGGTCACGACTAGGGTTTCACAACAACATCCGACTTTTTCATACCATCAACATTTCAAACCATCTCAACATAAAAATCTATTGCTATCTTGACATTGACATATGGCACGACAATTTCTACACTAAAATTATACCCTTGTGTCGTCTTAACATCTCATCTTTTTCTAAAGTTTTCTCAACATCAACTGCCAACAAAGTCTCGACATTGATGCTTGATGCCTATTAAACAACATCATTGCTCAACTCTCGATAGCATTGTCGTCTCTCCTTTGGATGCCTAACACACAACATTGATACCCAACTCTTAACATCCCAATGTTAATCATTTAAGCACAAATCCTAATTAAATAACTTATTATATCTCTATTATTTTTTATATTACTTATTCAAATTTTATACACTTCAAATCCGTATCTTATACTTTCAATAATTGATGTGTCCCGTGTCCGTGTTGTCGTCTTTGTGTCTGTGTATCATAGTTTCCGTATTGGGGTTGTTTATCTTGTTGAGCTTTTTAGCGCATTCTATATTATATTTTCAATTTTTTTGTAACATAAAACATAATCAAGTATGTTTATTGTGAAAATTTGATGATATATAAATGAATTTTAATGTGTATTAGATGCTCTACTGTTAAATTAATGAAAATTTATTGAAAAGCTTCCACTCAAGTGATTTGTGTTAATTTTTAATTTCTTTCGGGTTTGAATTTTTGGTATACAAAAATTTAATAGTAAATGTCTCTATTGGCCTCATGTGTTGACCTAGTGGGGTTGTCATAGGGTATGATAATGTTTGCCTTGAAAAGTTAATGTTGTTTATGTTGTGGTGGTATTGAATCTTGTTGACAAAATAAAAGAAATTTGATGGATGTATTGCAATGGAAGCCTTAAACCCCCAACAACTTCTGCAAAAGATTGAGGAAAGCGTGCAACTAGAGATTTAATATTTGATGATATGAAAGGCGGAGTCTCCAAGAAAATAGGGACCACCGAAACAAGGTGGCCGAGCAAAAAATGATCGAATGGTTGGTTTAGTTGAAACCCTATGGGCAGCCGGTGTGATGGTGGAGGAGCATGAGTCAGGAGGTGATAGAGAATTTCAGCGTCGATAGGAACTAGTTGATGGAGACAAAGATGCAAAAAAAGTTGATTTTGAATGAGGAAATATGAGAGATTTTCAAAGAAGCGGTTGGCAAGCGAAGTAGGCAAGGTCTTTGCCTTATATGAAATGCTAAACATGAATTTTGTTGTCAGGAACTAGCGCAATGGTAGCGTGTGATACACATGCCTAACATATGGAGAACACTTCTACTCAGATGCTTGGATGCAAGGATAGAATGCTATTGGGGCAAGGAGGGGCACGCGGGCAGGGGTACGAGCGTCCCATTCATACGGGTGACCAATATGAGGATAAGATGGAGGTGCTAGAGCTTCTTTGTGTGAAGATTGGATTCAGCCGAATGATTCCTCTATGTATTATGGATAATTTAAATATTATTTTATGGAAGCCTAGGAATTAAGGATTTAAGATTTTTAGGGATAGGGAGGATAGGATTTTTTGAATTTAATGGAGCAGTATGGATTAATGAATTTGGTAAAGTGATTATTTGGGTTTGGGATCTGGTATTATACATTTTATATTAGGGTTATGCACTGAATCTGGGTTTAAGTTAAATTATATTTTCATGTATTTTAAGTTTTAGGTCACAATTATATTTTCATATATTTTATACATATGATTAATATATCAGTGTCACATAGGTTCATTTTCTTCTGCGGTCATTGACACACAAACCACAATCTTTCATGTTTTTATTTACATTCTCATCTATTTTATACATGCAAGGAATTAAATATCTAAATATAAGAATTATTTTGAATTTAACGGAAATTATGCTCATAAATTGCATGATAATATGTATTTATACCTATATATTCATCATATTAGTCAAAGTTTGAATTTATGATGATGTTTAAGGTATTTTCTGATTACAAATATTTCTATTAATAATTCTTATTATGCTATATACTTTAGTATTTTATAATTATTATTAATCATATAAATGGATGAGTGTAATATTATAATTTTATGATAGAATCTACAATTAATATTCCTTTTTCTTTCCTGAAGTTTATATATATTGATATCCTCTTCATATTATCGGAGCATACTTAACCTTGTAGTTATAGAAAACTAGACTTGTTTTGGAAATTACAAAACAACTTGTGCTTTTAGCATTTAAAAAATAAGTCAATTTGTTAAAAAGACAAAAACAGCAATATTAATTTTTTTATTATCTCGTTAATCTATTTTACAAAATTAAAAACAAAGATAAAAATCTAAAAATTGTCAAAAATAGGGCGTAAGTTGTCAATTAAATTCCCCTTCAAGAAACATCAGTTCCTTTCTAAAAATTAGCGCTTTAGATTAGAAAGGTGAGCACCTCACCCTAGCTTTGGCTTTTATTTTTGGGGTTTTGTCACTTTGATGATACTTTTCTTCTCAACCAGTGCATGTTTTTAGTGGAAGAAAATTAGTCTAAGTTTTTGAGCTTGAACTGTCACTGAATGCAGCTATTAATATGATTAAAAGCTAGGAATGATTTAAGAAATAAAATTAAATATGCAGTATTAGCATAGTGCATATAATAATGATGGGCTCCCTGAATACTCTATTTATTTGTGCAGTAGGCTTTTCATTTTTTTTTTTGGTTTCCTACGTGTCCATTCTTCACATTGAATGACCGATTTTCTTTAATTTGATTTATTTCTCTTACATTTTGATAGCTCAGTGCATTTTAATGTACAATGGTATTATTAGCTTTTGATGATATTACAAATTTATGTACTAATAGTATCAGCTACCCAAAATACTCAATTTCTAGGTCACTGACGCTCCAGAGATTCATTCTAATGGATTTCATGTGAAGTTTGATATCACTGAGGGACAGATTGGTTTTGTTCTTCCAACAGTCATACCTCCATTTGATGCTGACACCTTGAAGCAGTACTTATGTGGTGAAGGTTATCAAGGTAGCGACATCGCATGGAACACTTGTATCTTTCTTCCATTTAGGTCCCAAAGTAAAGGAGGAGCTAGTGTGAGTTCTATTATCTCAATGTTTTCAGATCTTCATCCATCCTTATTATTATTCCTGCACCGTCTTCGGTGTATCAAGTTCAGAAATTTGCTTAGTGACAGGTTTATTGTGATGAGAAAAAGCACTCTTCCTGATGGCATTGTTAAGATTTCTCATGGCGAAGAGGTTATGAGTTGGCTTGTAATAAGCAAGAAGTTACGGTCTTCTGTTATTCGTACTGATGTTGAAGCAACGGACATTTCTCTGGCCTTCACATTGCAAGAGTCAGAATATGGAGAATACAAGCCGATTCTGAGAAACCAGCCTGTTTTTTTCTTTTCTTCCCTTAAGAAACTATGGGTTGAAGTTTATTCTTCATGGGGATTTTGTTTTGCCTTCTTCAAGAGAAGAGGTAGATGGTGACAGTGCATGGAACCAGTGGTTATTGTCGGAATTCCCTTCTTTATTTTTTAGTGCAGAGCAGTCTTTCTGTGCACTTCCTTGCTTCCTGGAGAATCCCGGAAAAGCTGTGACAATATATATGAGTTTTGTTCCACTTGTTGGGGAGGTTCATGGATTCTTCTCTCAACTCCCTCAAATGATCATTTCCTTGTTGCGTATATCAAAATGCCTGCTTCAGGACAGTCCTGATTTGACGTGGGTCCTTCCATGTAGAGTTCTACGCGGTTGGAATGAGCAAGCCCGCTTGCTTTTATCTAACCAGTTACTGCAGAGATATCTTGGATTGGTTTACTTGCATAAGGATGTCAAGTTGTCTGATACTCTTGCAATGACCCTTGGCATTCAAGACTATGGGCCCAAAATCTTGGTGGAGGTTATGGAATCAGTTTGCAATTCCCCAGAAGGCCTCGAATCCCTTGGCATAGATTGGCTTTCAGCCTGGATTGCTGATGTTTATTTATCACTGTCAATGAATTTTCCTCAGCGGTCCTTAAATGCTGAGCTTGAATATGATATAATTAACGATCTTAAAAATATCCCCTTAATCCCACTCTCAGATGGCTCCTATGGATATGCAGCTGATGGTCCGATATGGTTACCTTGTGATGTATCGAACATAGGATCCAAGGGTGAATATCATCCTGCAGATTTTCCCTCTTTATTTAAGAAGCTTAAAATCGTAACTCCTCAACTTTTCTCTGTAGCAACAAAAAATCCCTACAGCGTCAGAGAAATAGAAGTCAACAATGTTGTGCAGATGCTACTTAAAATTGGTGTTCAACAATTATCAGCGCATGAAGTTATAAAAAATCACATTTTGATTGCTTTGTCAAATAAGCATGTTTCTGAAGATAGAGACTTAATGATTGAATATTTGTCATTTATAATGCTTCACCTGCAAAATGATTGTGTAAGTTGTCAGTCTGATAGATTAGAAATAATAACAGAGTTACGGAAAGTGCCGCTATTATTAACAAACCATGGTTATAAATGTCCATCTAAGGAACCCATACACTTCGGAAGAGAGTATGGAAATCCAGTGGATGCAGTTGCTCTTTTTGATGCTGTTGACATCAAATGGATCGAAGTTGATCCTTTGTATCTGAAGCATCCTTCTACAGTGTTATTATCATCTGGATTGATGAAATGGAGGGCTTTCTTTCTTGATTTAGGAGTCACTGATTTTGTGCAAGTCAACTTCACCGAGAAGAATGTAGAAGATATTCTCTCTGACGGTACAATGAGCATGACGAGCTTCAATTCAGCTACCACATATGTTAAGGATTGGGAGTCACCTGAGTTGGTTTATCTGTTGTCAATATTTTCCTCAAAAAAATTAAGGTCAAAGTGTATTTATCTTCTTGAAGTTCTTGATAAAATGTGGGATGACAACTACAGTGTTCAAGCTAAAAGTTTTATCATCTCTAAGATTGATGGTGCTAAGAAACCAGTTGTTTCCTCCTTTATGAAAAGCATCCGTGAATTTGCTTGGATAGCATCTACAATGGACAAGGATCTCCATCGACCTAATAATGTGTTTTATGATTGCGAGCAAGTTCATTCTATTCTTGGGACAATTGGCCCATACGCTGTTCCAAAGGTGGACCTTTTGACTCATATTTCATTAATTTAAAACTTCTTAGAGCTATTGTATTGTTTAAGATGTTGCATTTAAGTTTTATGCTATGACAGCTGAGCAGGTAATAACTTTTATGCGTGCTATTGCTATTGTTTAGGGATATAGTGATCTTTCGATTTATGCATGCCAATGGCTTTATATTTTTGATGCTATATGCTAGAATTTTTGGAAAATGTCCGAGAATCCTATACAATATTTCTATTTTGGAATGTTCAAACTGATGTGATGCAATCATGCGTGAATTAAGAATTGCACATTAGAGATTAATAATAGACTATTGACTTCGCATATCAACCATAAATTCTAGCTTGCTCAAGTAGAGTTCAAGAAAAACAGTAATTAATTAAGGCATGGCAGTTGACTACAGTTGAAGATTACAAAACCTTTACGCAATAAAACCCAAAAGAAATGTAAGTAATGCGAATAGCTAGGAAAACAAAAGCCACACGTTTAATATCTAGATCCTTCACCTTGAGGTCCTTTAATTGCTCTCGAAAATATGGGCTAGCGGAGGAGGATTGTAAGTAAACTCAACGATGCCACTAATATACAAGTAATCCCGAGAGGACTCGTCGCCGGGGAAGACGCCGGATTTGGAGGAGCGGGTGGGCGGCCGTCGATGATCCACTCAGAGTCTGGACGTTGTTTGTCGATGACGTGTATGAGGGCCGGTAGAATCCGATCCAAGTAATTTCCAACGGTATCGTAGTCGGAATCAAATCCTGCGTCGAAGAACGGCGATTGTCGGACGTCGAGATTGCCATGGACGTCGAATACAAGCCCCCATTCAAGCTCGGGGTCCGCCATGCATGGTGGTGAGGGGTGATGAGGACAAAGAGGGGAGAGGAGAGAGCAAAACGTGAGCTCGTGGAGGGAGGAGAGTCACGGGTGGGAGAGGGGCTAGGGGCGGGTTGAGTTGTGGGGGAGAAAAGCTAGAATCTGAAATTTATTTCAGATTTCCGGAATTGGCATCCTTCTAATTTTAATTTCAGAATTTGAAATTGAAATTAAGATTAGGAGGGAAGGGGTTAATGAGATATTAAAGACAATTAAAAGGGGGAGAGGTATGAGGTTTGGCCGGCCATGTAGAGAGGAGAGAAGTGGGAAATTTTAAGTAGGTGGGGACCACAATTAATTAATCAAAATTTGAAATTTAGATTTCAGATTTTAATTATATCATGTAACTCTTTTAAAGAAAATTGGGAGGGAATTTGAATTTCAAAAAAAGATTGTAACTCCCTTAATTAATTCCCCAATTTAAGTGACTTAATTAGGAAAGTCATTAAGGGATGAAATTCAAATTTGCAAGGGGAAATCAAAGGGGGCCGGCGGTATGGACTCACGGTGGCCGGCGGATGGGGGGTCTGCGGCGGCCGGCGGGTAGAGCTATGCAGGCTGGCGGCCTGGATGGCTCCAAGGGGTCGGCGGCACTAGGGTGAGGGGAGGGGGAAGAAGTGAAAATCTGAGATTTTCGTTGCTTTTGATTCCACTCACCTCGTATCTCTTCAATACTCTACCTCCACATAATAATTTTTGGACTAAATCTAGAACTCACGAAGAGATCTAGTTTTCCCGTTGAACTCACTAAGAGATCAAAGGGAAGTGCACTCAAAAAGAGAACAAAGGAAAATAATTTTCATTCATCAAAACTAACTATTACAATCCATCATGTCTCATATAAAGAGGCCCAAAATAAACATAAAATAAAATGACGTAAATGCCCTCAGGGCTACATAAGCGAAACAATGCCCTCAGGGGCAAACTAGGAAAATAAAGGAAATAACATAAAATGCGAATACATCAAAAATAGAGACTCTGGATCGTGGCCGTCGATCTGCGCCTCCGGCGATGGTACATGTGTCGAAATCTGATGTCCCCATCACAAACTTTTGTAGTAATGTGTATTTCCTTATGCATTGGAGTATCATGTGTTAATGCATATTCATGATAGATCTTGTGCAAATCTATAGAAATAAGAGCTCATAACAGAACTGTAAAGTTCAAAATTTTGATTTCTTTAATTTTCTATCAACATTGATATTTTATTTTGCCTTTCTGGAAATGGATGTGTGTACAGTTGTATTTCTCTTTTCATCTTAGTGTTACTCTTTAATTTTCACTGTGAACTTGAAGTGCCTTGTGATCCCTTTTATTTATTTTTGGGGTTGAATTTTAGTCCTTACTCTTTGCTTCCTGACTTTGTAAACAAGTTTTGGCCATAATACCATAATAAGATAATGGATCTTGAAGTTCATAAAAGTTTGTCTCTATATATTAAACTCCATGGGATGACATTAGTGGAGGATCATGAGAATTTAGTGGAGCAGTTTCGTTTATGTAGGCCGTTTGAACAATGGAGAGATGTTTGAAGGATAAAAGAGCTTAGGAGTAGTAGAACAAAAAATGAGTATATGATATTTAGTTTTAATGAGTGTAATATTATTAATTATAAACCAATATTAATAGGAAATGAAGAAACACTTAGATATGATAGGTTTAGGCCCCTTGGATATATTATTTAACGGAATATGCATATGATAGGTACCACTTGAGTATTTCAAGTGATTCCTATCGGATCTAAGCCAAATCGCAACTAATCCGCTGTTTTCTATGAGAAAACAGTCACCAAACACAAAAACAGTGGAAAAATCTGAGAGAACTCATAGGGAAAATAGGAAAAACAATAGCAAACGATTGAATTTCACTAGTAGATGCAAAAGACAAGAAAGATACAAGTTTCCTTCGATTCGAGAGGAAGGAATAACTCTCCAAATCTCTAGCCGTAGCCTAGAGCCCAAAAGAAAAACTTAGATCTCCCAAATCACATTCAAAATCAACATAACCCTAATTTCCCCCTCATCTCCCTAATTAAACATGAAAGGAGGATTACAAAAGACCTAATTACCCCCTTCTAATTCAAATTTTCCCTCCCAAACGACTCCACGTAGGCTCCCTGGGTTTTCCGCCCCCTCCCTGTTCGTGCGGCTTCCGTCGGGTGAAGACCTGGACCGGTCCAGGTTGGACCGGTCCAGCCGGCTCAGGTGCCGGCCTAACATTACCCCCCTCCCAAAGTACCACCTTGTCCTCAAGGTGGAAAGCTAACTATTTGGCCCACTGCTTTGGTGTTTCAGACACAAAACACCTCAAGTATGTCTCCAAGCTCCTATTCACCACCTCTGTTTGCCCATCAGTCTGTGGATGGTAGGCTGTGCTCCTCTTCAATACTGTTCCCTGCATCCTGAATAGCTTCTTCCAAAAATGGCTCAGGAAAACTTGTCCCTATCAGAAACAATAGAATCTGGTACCCCATGCAGGCGGACTATCTCCCTCACAAATGCTGCTGCTACAGACACCGCTGTGTACAGGTGTCTTAAGGGAATGAAATGAGCATATTTGCTCAGCCTGTCGACCACTACAAGTATAACTGTGTAGCCTTCTGATTTTGGGAGCCTATCAATGAAATCCATAGTAATCTCCTCCCAAACCTTCTCTGGTAGGGCCAGAGGCTGTAGTAATCCCCCTGGTGCCATCGTCAGGTACTTGCTCTGCTGGCAGATATCACACTTCGCCACCATCTCCTCTACATCTTTCCTCATCCCCTTCCAGTACAATTTAGCAGCTATCCAGCTATAAGTTTTTTGCACTCCTGAGTGCCCTCCTATGGCACTCCCATGAAACTCCTGTAGCAGCTGGGGAATATGGATGGAAGACCTTGGAATCACACTCCTTCCCTGATAGTACAGTCTTTCTCCCACAACTGAGTAGCCTGGGTGGCTGTTCCCATCTGATAACACATCTTCTTTGATTTTCCTTAGCTCCTCATTCTGAATGCTCTCCTCTTTGATGGCTCTCCAATTTATCAATACTGGTACTGATATAGCCATCCCCTGGAGCTCCCCCATACAGCGTGATAAGGCATCCGCTGCCTTATTCTCTAGTCCCGGTCGGTAGTGGATCTCAAAATCATATCCCAGCAGCTTCGACAACCACCTCTGGTGCTCCTCTGTGACCATCCTCTGCTCTAATAAGTACTTCAGACTCCTCTGATCAGTCCTGACAATAAAGTGTCTGCCCAATAGGTAAGGTCTCCACTTCTGGATGGCCAGTACAATAGCCATCAGCTCTCTCTCGTAGACAGACTTCAGCCTAGCCCGGGACGACAATACCTGACTGAAGTAAGCTATGGGCCTGTGGTTCTGCATCAACACTGCTCCCAATCCATAGCCTGAAGCATCTGTCTCCACCACAAACACCTGGTTGAAGTCCGACAGAGGAAGCACTGGCACTGTCGTCATGGCCTTCTTCAGCTTCTCAAAAGCCTCTGAAGCTGCTTCTCCCCATAAAAAGTTGTCCTTCTTCAACTGCTCTGTCAGTGGCCACGCTATGGTGCTGTATCCCCTCACGAATCTCCTGTAGTAGCCTGTCAATCCCAAGAATCCTCTGAGCCCCTTCAAGGTCTTGGGTTGAGGTCATGCCAGCATTGCCTCTATCTTGGACTGATCTGCAGCAACTCCCTCTTGGGATATCACATGCCCCAGGTACTCCACCCGTGCCTGAGCGAAGTCACACTTCTTGAAATTGGCCTTCAGCTGATGCTCCCTCAGCACACCCAACACAACTCTCAGGTGCTCTAGGTGTTCCTCCTCAGTCCTGCTATAGATTAGAATGTCATAAAAAAATACCAACACAAACCTGCGGAGGTGTGGCTTGAAGATCCGGTTCATTAAGGCCTGGAATGTGGCAGGTGCGTTGGTGAGGCCAAAGGGCATCACCAGAAACTCGTAGTGGCCCTCATGAGTCCTGAAGGCCGTCTTCTGCACATCTTCCTTCCTCATCCTGATCTGGTGATAGCCTGACTTTAGATCGACCTTGGTGAACAAGGCTGCTCTGTATAGCTCATCCATCAACTCGTCAATCACAGGGATAGGAAACTTATCAGGCACTGTCTCCTTGTTTAGAGCTCTGTAGTCTACACAGAACCTCCAACTCCCATCCTTCTTTTTCACAAGCAGAACTGGACTAGAGAAAGGGCTCACACTGGGCTGAATGATCCCTCCTTCTAGCATTTCTCCCACCAGCTTTTCAATCTCATCTTTCTGCACCTGAGGGTATCTGTAAGGCCTCACACTGATAGGAGATACTCCTTCTTTAAGGATAATCTGGTGCTCCTGCTCTCTGTCAGGTGGTAATCCCACCCGAGGTTGGAACACATCCTCAAATTCCTGCAGCAGAGGCTGAACCAACGTGGGAATGAGCTTTTCCTCCCCCTCCTGCTCCTCCAGGCTTTGTAGCTCCACAAGGAATCCTCCTCCTTCCTCATGGATGATTTTCGCCATTGATCTGAGTGACACTCCGGCTCTGGACAATCCTGGTTCCCCTTTTAGCTTCACCCTCTTCCCCTCTACAATCAGCTCCATCACCATGGTTCCCCAGTTCACCTTGGTTTCACCCAAGGTCTGTAGCCACTTCATGCCCAGAATGACATCTGTGCTACCCAGCCTCAAGGGTAAGAAGTCCTCTACCACCCTAATCTCCTGTAGTCTCATCTCCACCCCTTTGCAAATCCCGGTGCTGGACTCAATCTTTCCTGTCCCCATCATCACCCCATAACTGCCTGTCTCAGTAGGCTCCATCCCTAGCTCCTCCGCCACCTGGGTGGATATGAAATTGTGGGTTGCCCCACTGTCAATCAGGACCACCACCTCCCTCCCAAGAATCTTCCCCTTCACCTTCATCGTATGGCTAGGAGTAAACCCCAACACAGAATTGAGGGAGACCTCGGCTACCTCCAACTGGGGATCAATCTGCTCCTCATCAGAATCATCACACTCTTCAGGTGCCTCGTCTATATAGACGGTGAGAGCCCGAAGGGCGCGATCCTTGCACCTGTGCCCTGGAACAAATTTCTCCTCACATCTGAAACAAAGGCCCTTGGCCCTCTTCTCCTGCATCTCTTCCTCTGTTAATTTCTTGAAGCTTCTAGCAGATCTGGTGACCCCGCTCTTCTCCTTTCCACTCTCCCTAGGGATGCTGGGGCTTGGCCCTTTTGGAGCCAAGTAAGTGGTAGTTGTCCTGGTGGGACCTCCTGAGTGGTTGTTTCTCCAATTTCGGGCGTTGGTCTTCTGATTCTCCACCAACTGAGCCAATTCCATCGCCTCCCTCAGGTCTCTTGGTCTCATGACCTTCACAGCATCTCTAATTTCTGGTTTGAGGCCCTTCATAAAATTTCCCCCCAAAGTACTGTTTGAGAGGCCCTCCATATCTCCCACTAAACTCTCAAATTTCTTCCTGTATTCCTCCACTGTTCCCTCTTGAGTGAGGGCGTAGAACTGTTCTGATATCTCCCATGGACTGCTCCCCCTGAATCTCTCCCTGATAGCCTCCTTGAAGTCCCTCCAGGACCTCACCGGTTCCCACTTATCCATGTACTTGAACCAGGCAAATGCCGCCCCTTCCAAGCACATTCTAGCAGCCATCAACCTCTCCTCCTCCATCAGGCCGTTCACTGCAAAATACCTCTCCACCTTGTGGATCCACTCATCCACATTTCCCTCCTCGAAAACTGGCATTTTCAGCTTCCTGGCCCTCGTGTCCACCCCGTATGCCCTATTTCCCCCATGACCTCCTCTGTCCCAAGCGATGGGGTCTTCCCACGTTCCCCTCTCTCCATAACGGGGCTCATCCTCCCTCCTTGGCCGCCGGTAGCCATCTTCCCCTCGTGCCCCGCCATGATGGTTATAGATCCCCCATGGCCGGTCCAATGGGTCGGGCCTCCGACGTCGCCAATCATCTTCTCTTCCTTTCCTGAAGTCTCTCCTTCTATCATGTTCTTCCCGCCTGATGGACTCCCTAGGTGGCATCCTTCCGTTGCTGTCAAGCAGTTCCACATCCTCTTCCTCTTATGGATTCACCTTCTCCTTACCCCTGCTCCCACTACCTTCTCCTCTTTCCTCCACTGGCACAGCCCTTGCTCGCCCTTCCAACAACTTCTTCATCATCTCCTCCAAAGCCATGAATTTCCCTTCAACATTCTCGCTAAATGTGGCCATCTTCTCCTCCAGATCCGCCTTAAGTTGACCCATCTCGGTCTCCAAGACTTCTACTCGCTTAGATGCCATGGGAAACAACGAGATGCCTCCGGATCCTCCAAAAATCAGCAAAAAACTGCAGCGAAACAATGGAAAAAACAGCCCTCCACCGCCCGGATCTTGCTCTGATACCAATTTGATAGGTACCACTTGAGTATTTCAAGTGATTCATATCGGATCTAAGCCAAATCGCAACTAATCCGCTGTTTTCTATGAGAAAACAGCCACCAAACACAAAAACAGTGGAAAAATCTGAGAGAACTCGTAGGGAAAATTAGAAAAACAATAGCAAACGATTGAATTTCACTAGTCGATGCAAAAGACAAGAAAGATACAAGTTTCCTTCGATTCGAGAGGAAGGAATAACTCTCCAAATCTCTAGTCATAGCCTAGAACCCAAAAGAAAAACCTAGATCTCCCAAATCACATTCAAAATCAACATAACCCTAATTTCCCCCTCATCTCCCTAATTAAACATGAAAGGAGGATTACAAAAGACCTAATTACCCTCTTCTAATTCAAATTTTCCCTCCCAAACGACTCCACGTAGGCTCCCTGGGTTTTCCGGCCCCTCCCTGTTCGCGCGGCTTCTGTCGGGTGAAGACCTGGACCGGTCCTCATGTGAAACGGATAGGAAGGTTTGCTACTTTGGAGGATTTCAGCCAGCCGAATGTTCACAATCCCAATTCCTCCTGAATAGGATCAATGAAATCTGGACCTCACTTGATGATGCTCTTGAACAATAGATGTCAAGGAAGAAATTCTCTTATGCAATCCTGTAGGGAGAAGAACCCAACTCAAAACCTGAAATAAGTTTCAGGTTTTGGTTTGTAGAGGGGAGGACGTGGGGGGAGAAAACTCAGGATTTTGGGCTTTGGACAGCCTTAGAACTCTCAGGACAGCAAAATAAATCCAGCAGGGCTCAGCTTCAGCAGTCACGGGAAGGATTTAATGGAGGAGAATTGAGTTACGGGAATTGGGAAGTTATGCCAGCAGGGGAATTAAGGCCTGACGTGAAGCTGGGAGGAAATTAGGGAGTATTTCCTAATTCCAATTCTCAGATTTTGGAAACTTAAAGGTTTTGGCTGAATTTGAATTATTTCCTAAAACTTGGACGGGAGGTTTCGGAAATAACAGCAATTAAATCCCATGGGGAGAGAGGGGAAAATCTCAGATTTTGAAATTATTTCCAAAGAGTTTTGAGTGAATGAGAGAATTAATTAGGAGCATTAATTGGCTCTTAATTAAGCAAAGGAAGGAGGAAGAGGGGCCGGCCTAGGAGAGAGGAAGGGAGAAGGGTTTCATTTCAAATAAGTGGGCCCCAATTACTTAAATGAATTAACCCTTAAATCTGAAATTAAATTTCAGATTTAAGGTTGCGATTAATTTCTTAATTAAAGGGAGGAAATTGAGGGGGCATTTAACTCCTAATTCAAATTTGAATTTTGAATTGGAGAGTTATATCCTTCCAAATGTGGATCAAACCCAATTAGGAAAAATTTCAAATTTGAAATTTGAAATCCAAAATTTGTCATGGGTTTATGATTTCAATTGAGCACTTTCCAAAAATGGGTGAGCTAAATTAGGAAAGAAATTTGAATTTCAAATTTTGAACAATTTGAATTTCAAATTAATTCCTAATATCTTGCCCTCCTAATTAGGAAATCCAAGGCGAGAGGGGAAAGGATGAGGCCGGCGGCTAGGGAGCCATGGCCGGC
This sequence comes from Dendrobium officinale, assembly GCA_019514585.1. Lineage (NCBI taxonomy): Eukaryota > Viridiplantae > Streptophyta > Magnoliopsida > Asparagales > Orchidaceae > Dendrobium > Dendrobium officinale. Next base: position 5,167,151 of record CM033685.1, on the reverse strand, counting down.
GGTTTGGAGGAATTCTTGGAGGGGTGGCCGGTGGCTTTTGGTGAGCTCGGTATGGAGGTTTGGCCGAGGGGTTGAGAGGGAGGAGGAAGAAAGACGATGGCTAGGAACAAAAGAGGGAACAAAAACAAAAACCAAGAAAGATAGAGATAACTAACGAACTCACAAAGAGATCGTAAGAACCGCGAACCTCGGACTCTTCCAAAGATTGACGGGTATTGCTTTTGCCCTCACTTTGGGCTTTCCATAGAACTCACACAGAGATCTAGGAGAGTTGAACTCACCAAGAGATCAAGAAAATATGAACTCACAAAGAGATCAAAAGTAGAAATTTTCATTCATCATAATCATCATCCTAATACAAGAGAATGAGCCTCTATATATAGGCCTCAAGAGAAATTAAAAGACACATTTGCCCCTTGGGCTTACATAAGACAAGAGGGTAAAAAGGGAAATTGCGAAACTAAATTAAAATACACTTAATAAATGAAAATAACACAAAGTGATCTCGGTCGTCGATCTTCAGCTCCTCCTCGGATTGGCATGGACGGTTGTATGTCCGCATCAGGTCCAGGCTGGACCGGTCCAGCCGGCTCAGGTGCCGGCCTAACAGCATATAACTTTTAGAGTTTTTATTTGGTGGTTAAAATGAAGAAGTGTTTAAAAATATTGAGTGATAACAAGATTGCAGAAGGAGTGATGTAAAACATATATGCAAAGATGATTAACTTAGAGAGTTTGCACGCTTAGGTGTTAGAAGCCACAATAATCATATCTTCACAATGAATTTTTTAACGACAAAAGAAAACACTAAGAGCGATAAACCAAGCTTAGGTTAAATTGCATGCATAGGAGTTAAGATCGTAAAGCAATCAATTAATCGAACATTGCGTACATGAATGATTTTCAACGTAAATCCCTAAACTAACAATGAGATTAGGCACTATGCATGAGTCCCTCACTCAACTCTCTTGTTCTCTAAGCTTTAGCAGTGAAGAGCTTGACATGAACTTTGTGAATCAAAATATAACCACGTTGGAGAAGTAAACTAAGAAGATAAAAGAGTTTGGAGTAGAGTTTACCCAAAGTAGAGGAGTTGCTATGCTCCTATGTGATCGTTTCAATGTGTGAGCAATAGTGGACAGCAACTCTAACTCACTAGTGGCCTTCGGACAGTATTCTGGCAATTTCTGGGTGGAGGACAGCCAACTAGCATATTCTGGAATCTGTAGACAGCAACCTGTAGGCTTAGGATCGCAGTTATCAAGGCTTCTATCCCTGGGATAGCTTACGGAACCAATCCAGGAATCTGGACAGCAAGCTGGAGGACTTGGGAACGGCAGAACTGCTGTTTCTGCTGCTGTAGTTCCTCTGGACAGCATCTTCCTATGTTCTGAGTCCCATGGCAACACTTAGAATTTGCCCAAAATTCTGGACAGCACATTGGAGAGGAGAAATTCAGGATTTGCCACCTTCTAGATGCACAAAAAAAGCTGGGGAAATGTGGTGGGGAGTTTGTGTAAAGCTATGGGAATAATGTTAGAATTTAGTTGCTTATGTTGCACGTGTAGTTAAATTCAGATTAAGTGAAAGTGGCGGGATGAATTTGAATTTGAATTCAAATTCAAATTGAGAGAATTAAAGTGGAAGAGAAATTGGGGGAGAGGGGAGCCGGCATGGGGAGGTGACTAAGGAGTCTTAATTGGGAGCATTAATGAAAGCGGAGAGAGAGAGGGAAATTAATCAAAAATCTGAAATTAATTTCAGATTTTAAGTGGATTTGGCGGGATTTAATTTGAATTTTGAATTCAAATTAAAGTGGGAATTAATGGACCCTTGTTTGGAGCCATGTGTTAAGCTCCTAATTAAGGGGAGGAGTAATGGGCAGCCATAGAGAGAGAGAGAGAGATAGAGAGGGATTTGGGGAGAGGATTTGTAACTTCCAAATCAATTTAGGCCAAATTTTAGATAAAAGCATGCTATTTATTAAAATTAGTTTAAAGAGCCTATTTTAAAAAAAATTTAAAAAGGAGCAAATAAGCCAAATCATTTAGCGCATTGTGAAAAGTTGGAGAGAGAAAGGAGGAGAGAGAAAAGTTGGAGAGAGAGGGCACGTATTGAAAGAATAATATAGAAGAGGGATGGGGATGGGTAAAGTATTATATATATATATATATATATATATATATATATATATGTAAATATTATATAAATATTATTTTTAATATTAGCAATTTAATTTGTTAAATAATTATTTATAAAAACATTTTTATTAAACTAAACAAGAATAAACAATATATTTTTAATTAACTTTTTCATTATATTTTCAACGTATTTTAATCAAATTTTTATTAGGATGAAAAAATTCATCCCTATTACATCTACTTAACCAATTTAATTTATTACAAAATCTTTTAAATTTTCATTCTAATAAAATATTGATAAAAATTAAAAATATAAGGAAATATTATTTTTAATATTAATAATTTAATAAAATATATTCTAATGAATTTTTAATATTACCAATTTATTTTATTCCAAAAGCATTTAAAATTTTATTCTAATAAAATTTTCATAAAAATAGAATAAAAATGTAATGAAATATTATTTTCATTTTCATTACATTTATATTAAATGGCCTAAAAATTTTAATTAAAAAATATTTTTATACTTATTTATTTTAATTAAAAAGTTTTATAAATAATTATTTAAAAAATTAAATTACTAATTTCAAAAATAATATTTACATAATATTATATTAAAAAAAACTACATCATCCATCTCTCTCTTTCTCTCTCTTGTCTTTCAATTCCGTGGCCCTCTCTCTCCACCTCCCTCTCTCTCTCTCTCTCACACATTCTCTCTCTCTGCCAATTGGTTTTTTTTATATAACTGAATACGCCAAATCATTTGGCTTATTCAAAATACCCCAACTAGTTTAGCGTATTCAGAATACGCCAAATGATTTCGCTATTCTGCTCCTTTTTAAATTTTTTTTTTAAATGCGCTCCTTAAACTAATTTTAGAAAATACCGTGCTTCTTTCTAAAATTTGGCCATCAATTTATGTCATTTAGGAAAGAGAATGACAACTCAAATCTAATTTGAAATTCAAATAGACTTGGAGTTATACACTTTCCTAATTAAGATTTGCAAATAAGGAAAGTTTTTGAAATTTGAATTTCAAATTTCAAATTGAGGAAAGTGAATAATAAATCCAATTTGATTTATTTTGAAATTGAATTCATGATTGATACTTTCCTAATTTGGGATTCCCTATATGTAAAGAATTTGAAATTCGATTTTGAATTTCAAAAGAATTCAAATTTTCTCTCTCACGCTTGAGCTAAATTTGGAAGTCATTATGGTGATTGAAATCAACATAATGAGGGGGAAATTATGAGGGCGGCCGGCGGCAAAAGGGGAAGGAGGAGATGGCGTCGGGTGAGGGGAAGGGGAAGGGCTTGGGTTGTTGGTGGGAGCTTGAGGTGGTGGAGCTAAGGACTTGGGTGGAAAGGGGATGGCCGGTGGTGGATGGAGAAGGGGAGAAAGGAGATGAACAAAAAAATACAAATAAGATAAAATTAAACTAACGAACTCACAAAGAGATCGTAAGAACCGCGAACCTTGGACTCTTCCAAAGATTGATGGGTATTGCAAATCGCCCTCCTCGGGCTTCTCCTCTCATGAACTCACTAAGAGATCAAACAAGAACAAACTCTTTTTCATTCAATAATTCATCATCCTTACATAAAGAGGGAAATGCTTTAAATAGCCAACGAGATAAAGAAAATACAAAGACATAATAGCCCCTAAGGCAAACACATGACGAGGCTCTTAAGCAAGGGCATAAACGGAAAGAAATACAATAGACTCATAAAACATAAAACAAAATACATCAAATACAATAATAATCAAAAGTAGATCGTGACCGTAGATCATTGATCTTTTGATGTCCACATCAAGGAGATTGTAAAAAAGTTAAATTTATAAAACTATAATTTGGCTATATTATATGGATTTGATTGCTGACCAATAAAAAAGTCACAGGTCGGGCATGGTTTTTATGACAATGCTATGATGGATTTGTAATAAAATGATAAAAGATATATTTTGCAGTAATTATAATAGAGGGATGAGAGGAGCAGCATATATTTTTTAGAAGTAGCGGGATATTAATAAAGGTTTTTGGGCATGTACAATTAAGGGTTGAAGATGTATTGATAAGATTTATAAATAAATTTTAATGTTGGAGAATTAGGAATAAAATGGGGTAGACTGAAAGTAATTTGCATAGAAGCCATGTAAAAAGATTTACAAAATAGGGTTAACATCTCTCGCAGCACTCAATTTAGGTGAATGGAGAATGAGGATTTATAAAATTACCCAAGCATTGTTGTGTGATAAAGCTAATGATGATGATTGCTTTTTTATTTTTTTTCTTAACTTCATAAATGATGTTATATGCTGATCTTGGTCGATTTGGTGAAGGTGAATTTTATGTCATTGGAGAGTTGTGAAATTCATGAAATCTTTCTTTTAATACCTTAAAATGTGATTTACTTTTGCTAATATCGGTACTATAGTTTGATATTTTCTATTTTTTAAATGATAAGTTGTCATTTTATTTCACATTTTAGTTGATATAATTTCAGTTGTGCAGATAAATAGCAAGGTACTTGCGAATGACATTGGATTCAAGATGGAAGTATCAATTGATGAAGCTTTGGAAATTCTTCAGTTCTGGAGAATGTCGATGTCACCCTTTGTTGCAAGGTAATTTTCATCTTTTGGAGCAGTTTATTCTTAGATGTAGCGTGAGGCAAGATATCTTTAAATTGTTTTTTATTTCTAAGCCTCACAACGCAAACTTTGTTTAGTTCTTCTTTCTCAAAGTCTTGGAACATTTTGACTCTTACCAACCCTTATTGAAAAGGCAATTTAAGGACACAAGCTTCTTAAGCACTAAATTTAATGACTACCGTTGCTCAAATGTTAATTAAACTATGTGGACTGTGCAGATGCGGCTTGGCATATTTTTCTTATATATGGACTGAATTTTTACTTTGATCTTCATTGTTCTCTTATTATTATTATTGCTACTTCTTTCCTACATGTTTTTCCTGTTTATTTTTCAAGGAAATGATACTATAAATTTGTAAGTGATTAGGCACTGAAGGTATCTTGATTATATATATATATATATATATATATATATATAATTTTGCACACTGATGGTGTGTCTTCTGATTGCAGCATTGCTCAAATGTTAAAGTTTTACACTCTTATTTCAAGTGGGATTGCCACATCATCATCAAAGATTATTAATGAGCTCATATCAAGTCGTTTCATTTTCGTTCCATTTATGAGCTGTTGTGAAAGCAATGCCTCCGCAGCTGGAATGTTTTTATCACCCAAGGAAGTTTATTGGCAGGACCCAACTGGCTGTGTAGACAGGATGAAGAAAGTAATGCTTTTGTGCCCCTCGACGCACAAGGAAAATCATATGCTATGCAAGTCTTTGGGAACTGTTTACCCAACCCTTCATGATTTCTTTGTAAATGTATGCGGAGTGTCTGACACTCCTTCATTTTCTAGCTATTTTCAGATCCTGCAGCAATTATCGTCTATTGCATTGCCATCACAAGTAGCGCATAAAGTAAGTTCTCAATGCACAATCTTGCTTTAAAGAACTTTAAAACAAATTAACCAAAACTATTGAAGCTCTGGTCAGATACTCATGGATAGAGCTTGTAGTTGATAATCTTTGAGAACCTCATGTTTCATGGGCTTCAGTTCATATAGTTTTTTGCTTGCTTACCCTTGCTTTTTTTTTTTTAAGCAAATCAATTGAAGAAATTAGAACAAGAAGAAGCAATCATAAAGAATTGCAGATTTAAAAAAGAAAAAAAAAAACAAAAGACATAATTAATGATAACATGAAGACTTGAAGAAATTCTCTCTCTGATGGAAAAGAGAACCCAAAAAAACAATCATTTAATGTGCCGTGCTTATATTATGGTAAATCTTGATAAGTGGTGATGGATTTTTTTTTTTAAATTTTTGCTTCTCTTAGCATTTGGAATTTTAAAGCTTAAATTCACTAGTGGTTTAAACCTACTATCATTAGAATGATAATGCTACTCAGAATCTACCAAGATCCTCAACAACAGAATATGATTATGAGTGGCTAAAACATTAGGAGAATCTAGATCAACGACTTTGCAAGTAGATGAGGTGCCTGCTTCCTACGTGGAACTAAGTATAGCATTGAAAGACTTTTTGATTACATGATAATGTCTAAAGTTGGTTTCAAGCTTTGGGATCAAGTCAAATAACAAGTAGTAGTGGCCACTCTGTTTGAAGAAAGATTCTGATCTTTTGTATGCTGCTCTTGTTCATAAGTGTAATGATCATTAAAAGATGATTTCCTCAACTTTTAGTGAGCCTTGAAATGGAGAGGGTTGTTTTGAAATTTGCTATGTTTTGTATGCTTTAAGTAGATTGTTTACCCTAGGGTTAGGATTATGTTATGTTTTTCTGGATTTAGTTTTTCCAAGGTTGAGAGGGCTCTAGTTGGCGGCTAGGGATTTGGGAGAACGAGATCTTCCTCTCTAATTGAAGATCCGATTGTATTGTCTTTCCTTCATAGCTATTTCAATAAAAAGTATTCTTGTGCGTCTTCTTCCTATTTTTTTTCTTGTCGCAAATTTATGGTTTTCCTGAAATTAAATTTCAGCCATGAAATTTTACAAATTTTGCATCCACTTCCTATAAAATTAGTATCAGAGCATAGATCCGGGCACCTTCGGCAGGAAGAAAGGTAAAAGTGTTGGAATGGGTGATCGAATAATTGAAATCTAATTTCGAAGAAAAAATTTCAGATTTCCAAATTCAAATCAGCCGTCCATGAGAAGATCGATGAGAAGTTCAACATCATGGAGGAGATGATGAGGAAAATAAAGAGTGCTGTTTTGAAATTTGCTATGTTTTGTATGTTTTAAGTAGATTGTTTACCCTAGGGTTAGGGTTATGTTAATTTTTGCTGAATTTAGTTTTTCCAAGGTTGAGCGGGCTCTAGCCACTAGCTAGGGATTTGGGAGGGTGGAATCTTCCTCTCCAATTGAAGATTTGATTGTATCTTGTCTTTCTTTCATAGTTATGTAAATAAAAGTGTTCTTGTGTCCTCTTTTTTTTTGCTTGTTGCCAATTTTTGGCTTTGATGGAATTAAATTTCAGCTAAGGGATTTAGGAAATTCTGCATTCACTTCCTATCAAATTGGCATCAGAGCGTAGATTCGGGTTTCTACAACAGGAAGAAAGGTAGAAGTGTTGGAAGGGGAGATCGGACAATTGAAATCAAATTTCGAAGAAAAAATTTCAAATTTTCAAACTCAAATTTTAGCCATCCATAAGAAGATCGATGAGAAGGTCGCCATCTTGGAGGAGATGATGAGGAAGATGGAGAGGGCTGCTTTGAAATTTGCTATGTTTTGTATGCTTTAAGTAGATTGTTTACCCTAGGGTTAGGGTTATGTCATGTTTTGTTGAATTTAGTTTTTCCAAGGTTGAGAGGGGTCTAGCCGGCAGTTGGGGATTTGGGAGAGCGGGATCTTTCTCTCCAATTGAAGATCCAATTGTATCTTGTCTTTCTTTCATTGCTATTTCAATAAAAAGTGTTCTTGTGTCTTCTTCCTATTTTCTTTCTTGTTGCCAAGTTTTGGTTTTGCTTAAATTAAGTTTCCAAGGAAAAATGGTCACCTTCTAGCCTCCACCCGTGCACTTTTATTCCACCACAATGTACCCAAATCTTATTGGGGTTTCTAATTGCCACATCTCTCATAAACCGACTATGTTCAAACACCATGGGACTTAAAACACCAATGGATATTTTATCATCTTTTATCCTGAATTCCAAATCCATAATAACCTTTCACCCATAATCTTTGGGTGCACTCCCTATGTTCACATTCACAACCAAAATAGAGAAAAATTAGATTTAAGAGCACTTAAATGTATCCTTGTTAGATATTCATCCACCCATAAAGTTTCTAATTATTTTCATCCCTCCAAGAAAACTTTTATATTTGTTGGCATTACCTTTGATCAACAAATACCCTATTTAATTTAAGTAAACCTCATCTTCAATGGAAGACTGAAACTTAGGAGGATGAGGAAAGTGAGATTGCCTCTCTTGACCTTTTAGCTCCACCTCAAACAATCCACCTAAACCTAAAATCAAAGCCAGGGAAAGTGAGGACAAAGTTATTATGGATAATGTGAAGTTTGGGCAAGTGTATTCCAGGCATACAAATCCAAACTGGTATAGAGCTGATCCAAGAATTTGAATCTTTTTCTGAAATTTAGGTAAATACAAAAAAATCTCCATTGTACCCTATAATAAACTTTGTATCCTTTCATAACTTCTCACTTTCATACAATTTTTTTTTGGTTACACTAAATGATATTCATATTCCTAATGATATTTTTGAAGCCTTTTCTGATGAAAATTGAAAAGGTGTCATGAAAGAGAAGAACAATACCTGAGAGATCACCAAGCTACCAGGAACAAAATATTAATCAGATGCAAATGAGTGTTCTGTATGAAATACAAAGCTAATTGTACATTGAAAAGGTGTAAGGCAAGACTGTTGGCGAAGGGTACGCTTAGACGTACGACGTTGACCACCATGAAACTTTTGCTCTTGTGGCCAAGATGAACACCGTGGGGATTCTTCTCTCACTAACAACTTACAACTAGCATCTGGAACAGTTGGATGTCAAAAATGCATTTCTACTCGAGGACTTGGAGGAAATATTTATGGAGATTCCACTATGATTCAAGGATAAATATGGGGGTGACAGTATTTATATTAAAAAAGGTTTTATATGGGTTAAAATAATCACCTAGAGCTTGGTTTGAAAGATTCTCAAAAGTTATGCTATATAAATGGTTATCCCCTGAGCTAAGGGGACCTTTCATTATTCTTTAAGCACTCAAACCCACGGGAAGTCACAATTTTATTAGTTTGTGTGGATGATATCATCTTGACTGGAAATGATGAAAAGAAGAAAGTGGTTATGAGGAAATGTCTTGCCAAGGAATTTGAGATCAAAGATCTTAGTAGATTAAAATATTTTCATGGAATTGAAGTGACCTACTCCAGCAGAGGAATCTTTATTTCACAACAAACATGCATTAATGATATTCTTAAAGAAACATATAAGCTATCTTATAGACCAGCACAAACATCAGTAGAATCAAATCTCAAATTGGGGAAAGCTAAAGAATATCTAAATATATATAAGGAAGCTTACTTGAGGCAAATTGATCTACCTTTTCCACATTAGACTAGATATAACATTTGTTGTAAGCATGGTCAGCCAGTTCATGCAAAATCCAACGCAGACTCACATGCAAGATGTAGATAGAATACTGCACTGCCTTAAGGGGGGCCTAGGTAAATGGATTCTCTTCAAAAGATACTGTGAAATAACTCAAAAAGCATATACTGATATAGATTACGCAGTATCACCTGTAGATAGATCATCTTTCTCAGGATACTGCACATTTCTTGGAGTAAACTTTGTTATATGGAAAAGAAAGAAATAAAATGTGGTGGCAAGATTTAGTGCAGAAGCAGAATACAAATCTATGACTTTGGAAATATGTGAGCTACTATTTATTAAGATGATTTTAGAATACCTAAGGATCAAGTGGAAAGACCCATGAAGCTACACTGTGATAACAAATCAGCAATCATCATTGCTCACATTCTGGTTCAGCATGATAGGACCAAGCACATACAAGTTGACAGACATTTCATAAAGGAGAAACTAGACAGTGGTCGTATTTGTATTTACAATGTCTTATTAAAAGATCATCTTGCAGATATTCTTATCAAGGGACTTGATAACTATACCTTTTTGGGACTGGTTACCAAGCTTGGAATGTCAGATATGAGGGGGAGTGTTAAATCCCAGCCCTCCCTTAGCATTTTGATCCCACTACTAGGATGAAGATCCATGGGAGGCTCACCTGGATTGTGCCGATCTCTGCCATCCCTTGGCATTTTGATCTCATAGCTAGGATGGAGATCTGTTCGAGGCTTACCTGGATTGCACCGATATCCTTCCATATTTTGGTAGTTAATTTAGGAAGGATTATATTAGAGCAATTATGTATGATTTTGTAATTATTTGTTTCTTTATTAAGATATCTTGTATGGATCTATAAATAGGGACAAATTTGAGCAATAAAATTAAGCTTTTCCCTCTCCAATTCTCTAAATTTAATAATAAATCTATTTTTTTAATTAAAATTAGTATCTTACCTAATTTGACAATGAATCTCAGGAAAAACTTCATCATTATGATGACTTTGAATCCTCATTTCTACAATGTGTAATTTCTCAACTTATAAAAGTTTAAACCAAATAAGCTCAACATGTATTTTCACCTTAAAATAACCTCTCATATAAACATTGAAGTCTATTACTTCAATTAGAAGTTATTTTGTGGAAGAAAATACAAAATTATGAATTTTACCCTCAAAATCCTTACTTCCCTTCCTCTCTTCCTCTTCCCTTCGCTTCTTTTCCTTCTTTTCTTCCCTAAATTCCTGCGGCCTGCTCTAGCACACCACCTTTTGTTCACTGAATACGAGATTTGGAATTATTTATTTAAGCTATTGTAGCCTATGGTCAACTTCCATATTAATTATTCTTACCTTTTTTTCTCAACAGAATAGTAGCCTATGATCAACTTTTCCGAACAGCACCCTCCTCTCTCCTGCATACCACCAAGAAATAATGTCCGCCATCTCTCTATCCACTATTATTTCTCTATAGTTATTATTTTATTTATTTTGAAATATATATATATAATATATATAATATATATATATATATATATATATATATATATATATAATTTTATGTATTTGATTTTAGGTTTTTGTTATTAATCCTAAAACTGCTGAATGTTAAGATTCATACTTCAAAGCACATATGCCTTAATTTGCTAACTTATGTCTTCCTTTTTATATTGATAATTCTAAAAACATCAGATACTTTTATCCATGATTGATATTCATAATGTTTATTTATCATTTGCTTTATTCTTTTGGTAGGTGTTTCAAGTTTTGGTAAGGTGGAGTGACGGCATAAAATCGGGCCTAGCTTCACCGGATGAAATATCAGAGTTGAAGGATAATTTTATGAAATTGGAAAATGCTGTGCTTCCAACTGACCTGGATAAATGGGTTTCGCTACATCCTTCATTTGGTCTCATTTGTTGGTCTGATAATGATGAGCTGAAGAAAGCAATTTAAGCACTCAAATGGTGTTGACTTCATACAATTTGGTGAGCTGAGTGTAGAGGAAAAAATGCCTGCTTTTTGGAGGTGTTGCTAACATTCTTCATATCATTGGTGTTCCCGCTATTTCAGAGGTTTAAATTCACATCCCTTGCTATAATTCTATATTTATAATTATTTATTTCTTTTTATTTTGTTTTGATACTTTTATAATAAGCATCCTAATATTTTGTCTTGTTCTGCCTTTAGATCGTGTCTCGTGAAGCAATTTTTTATGGCGCAGAAGATAACAGAGACAAAGTTTCTTTAGTAAATTGGGTTATTCCTTATGGTCAACGCTATATACACAAGTTGCATCTTGATACATATCTTAAGTTGAAGCAATTGGGGTTTGACAAGCTTAGCCAACTGCAAATAGTGGTTGTCAATAAGTTATTTTACAAACACACTTTGCAAGGACGCGACTGTGCCTCAAAACGGCAGTTTGAATGCAACTGCCTCTTGCAGGTCAGAAACCTGATCTTTTTCTTCTATTTTGCTGAAATTAATATTTCATTTGGTAATTTTGTAACGCTTCATGTAGTTTATTATGAAATAAACCCAACTCTTTTAAGAATGGACAAGTTGCTTGTGAAGTTTTAAGAGTAGGTGTACATTATTTAGCGCATTAAGTTGCATGTTTTGACTATGTTTCAATAAATCTTCTTTCTTACTAATAAAATGTTGAAATAAGTATAAATAGAAAATTTAATAATTCTGGTGTCTACACTGTTTAGATTAAAAGAAATTGCCATTTTGGCTATTGAATTTTTGTTTAGCTTTGTGAAAAGTTAGAAAATCAAGGAAAACTTGTGAAGGTACAATGCTTAATTGGTTTAGAACAAACGCATTATATATTCTTGCCACTTTTTTTAATGGTAAAGAATGATCAATTGGTGGGAAATAAAGTTTCACCTAATTGTGATATATTTAGGTTCCTTGGATCTACTATGCCAAGGGATGTTATATAAATTAGGATTTAACTTCTATAGTTAATGCTACATGGTTAGATGCCGCCTCGAGTTGTGGTTATGTTTCCTCTACTGTGATCTTGAAGTAGTTAAGTGCAACTCACAGATTTAACCTCTTTGCAAATTCACGGTAAGGCTAGATACATCAACCACTTAACCTTGCGTTGGCTCAAGTTTTGTCGATTGGGTACACCTTTTGTCCATTGAAGCTAATGGTTCTATTGGAGAGGTGCTTTTGATATTTTTATGTGGAAAAGAATATTATATAGACAAGAAGAAAAAGTCTATAAAATTAAAATAAACAATCGATACATATAGATGGGAGTTTCAGCCGCAAAAGAAAGTTGGTAACAACATAATTTATTAGGAAAAAGCAACTTTTGGGAAGTTTTTTTGTGTGGTAAAGTTTGGAAGGATTTGATGCAACATAATTACCCTTAGAGTATGGAGTAGCTCATACAGAATGTATAAAAATAAAGTTAGCTAGTTTGTGAATATACAATGGAGTGGATGATGCACCCTTAAGATGGTGAATATAATTGTGGTTTGTCGAGTTGTAGATGCTCAATTCCCTCCTACTTTTGCAAATAAAAATTCCATCATTTATTTCATGGTAGTCATCTCAGTTTCTAGCCTATTGGTGATTTGTTGTGGGCTCCGAAAATTCCATTTGATATGTGTGATCCCGGCCTCTCTGCACCATCCGTCTATTTTTCTTTTGAGTGTTTGTGTGACGATGACGGTAGAAAGTTTTAATGAGATTAGGTTCCGGAGGAATTTTCAGAAGGCAGATTGGGTTTTAGATAAGACACTACCCAGAGATTTCGCCCTCATTTGGTGAGGACTTTTTAATCTGAGTTCTGGTTTCCTATAGGCGCAAGCCCCTATAGTTAATTACCCCTCCTGATAACAAGAGAGAAAATTCGATTAAGGCTAGTCGTTCAAGCGTTCACATAGGTTATGAACCTATCGTATAGCAGTAATTTAGGGTTTGAGTTTTGGGTTTGAATTTTAAAGTTTGGAATTTAGAGTTTATCACCATAGACTTAAAACCGGTGGTGGGGGGAATGAAGACGAGCCCGATCAAGATCCCATGGTTCCATCGTCCCGGGCTGTCATGTTTCCTAGTCTACTTAGTCAGAGGAGGTAGTCGACCCAACCTGACAGAAGGCACCTTATCGGCAGCCATGGGTTGCTTCGTCCAAGAATACCTTGTAGACCTGGGTTGGTGTTTGTCTAAGGGGATATATCTGAATCCACCTTAGCTGACAGAGAGCTTGATGCCTATCGAATATACCCTATGATTCATAACTCAAGGGTTTGAAGCCTTTAGGGAACATATGGGCTTTGGCTGTGATCGTAATATAATGGTGTCATTTTGCGGCAAAACCACCTGATCAGAGGGCACGTTGCCACGTCCCTGTTGGCAAGAGACTATTTGAGGATGAACCTTAGTGATACACCTGACACACATTCGCTCTTTGTGAGCAGAGGTTAACTTCCAATTTATCACCCCGAGAAATGGATGCGAGGGTGGATGGTCTTTAGTTTTAAGTTTTTTATTGATAGATTTTTATTTCAAGAATTTGGACTTTTGTTTGATTTGAGATTTGACCCCTCCGGTTGAGATTTTCTGTCAAAGCGGCCATCATCGGGGTGACTTCAAAGTCACTTGTATTTTCGTAGGATTTTGGGAGACATTTTATAATTCAAGTTATGTCAACTCTGGTCCTTTCAAGGAGGAGGATGAAACTTGAATATTTGGCCCGCGTAGCATTCTCGGTCATTGGTGTTTATGCTTTTAACATGTTGACTGGAGCACATGCAGGTTGTAGCATTTGGCCATGCACATCATTCTCGGTCATTAGTGTTTATGCTTTTAACACGTTGACCGGAGCATATGCAGGACAATTTAGTTTAAGGGATCATATTTAATACATAAGGGGCATTTTAAAATAGTTAAATATGATTCATTTTACCAAGTGATTTTATTTAAGAAATGCCCAAATTTTCATTTAAGGGCCTACGAACGCCTTCTGTCCGCTTGTGCATAGGTTGCGGATTCGGTGGCGTTGAAGCTTTCTAGACTTCAGTTATTGCATTTAGTTTGTTTTAACTCCTCTAAGCATTACTTCGCATAACTTGTAGAAGGTGTTTGCTCAATTGCCACTACTTGATTGTGCTCATAGAAGAGTTATCTTGCTTGCTACAAATTCCCCTATTCTCCCTCGTAGGTGGATTGATTTATTCGTTGCATTTCAATTTTTTCTATAGAAAGGGGATAGGTACATCTACTTGCATGACTAATTTATAAATGAGTTGTGTTTACTACAACTTCCTTATTTATCTTTGTTGGTGACTCATTGAATCCATAGCACATGAACTTCCCTAGTCTATAAAAGATTGATGTATTTTGTTTGCATATTATTGTTGACTGGAGAGAAGTCAGTGTTCATCGCATGAGGCTTATACATATTTTCATACAACACTTGTGTTATCGTTGATTGGAGACTTGCATTTCAAAGTGTTTCCCCAATTGTTATTTAGGGATGTATCATGTTCAACGTTGAAAGCGACCTATCAAGGTCCAAAGAACTCCCATATTATGGCTTTGTAGTCAAACTATTCCCAAAAGAAACTTTTGTTTCTGACAAACAAGTTATAATCACAAATCCATTATCTTCAAGGATAGTTGAATGTGTATGGTTTTGATATCATTACTCATTCATATTTTCATTGAAGTAATTATCTTTTAGTGTTTGTTAGAAATTTGGTAGCATAACTGAAGTCAATCCTTTATTGATTGTTCATTTGTTAAAATTTTGGTTCCATTTGAGCTCGAGTCCTTTTCAAGTTCAAGTGTAAGTCTCGCTCGAGTTTGAGTTTGAGTTCAAATCCAACATATTTGATCAAATTTAATTTAAAATATAACAGAGGAAGAGAGGAGGCCCGATCGGACAAGGGCAAGGCGTCGGAGGTCACGCACGCGGAAACGGAGACCAGGCAGGCGTCGGCGGGGTTCGTCGGCGGCAGGTTTGGTGTCGGCGACAGTCAGGCCGGATGGGAGAGGCGGCGGATGCAGGAGTTGGACTCCACCTGACTAGGGCACGGGTCGGAGCAATCGCAAGGTGCGACGGCAGTCGGCTAGGGCAGAGGGTTCGCGAGATCGACCTCGAAGCAGGAGTTCGATCAGGCGTCTGACACCGGAGCAAGAGTCGGGCGTCTGGAGTTCGGGCTTGGACGGAGTCGAGAGAAGAGGTACGTTCCTTTTTCTGCGATTCTCTTCGATTTTTTTGAGCGTTTCTGTATGCGTGTATCTGCCTAACCGTCCAAATGGGGAAGGGTTTTATTTTGTGTCGTGAATGACCGTGGTTGAATCGTCGTGCCGTTTGGGTTTGTCGGTGGGGAGCAGCTACAGTCAACATTTATGTAAGTTCTTTTTCTAAAGATACGACTCTTCTATCATTACTAATTAAGTTTTTGGTCATTTGCTAGTTGAATTAATTATTTTGGGCTAGACACCCATCAAAATCATTTTCTATTTATTATAAAGCAGCTGAAATAATTGTAAATAATAATGTAGTGATATGATATCTAAATGATATGCAAACATATTTAGATGATTTTATTAACAAATATAGTGCAAATAGTTCTTCCACTATATAAATAGATTTAGACATTAGAAAATTTGCGTTCTTTAGAGTATGTAGACAATAACTCAGATTCAAGATCATATAAAGGTAAGCAATATGATATTTAATAGAGTGCTTAGTTCACTTGCTTGTAGTTCTCAATTTTTTAGGGTGGAATATGGCTAGGCAAAATTTCAAGTGAGGTTCACCACCGAGTTGTTTTGTAGAAAGATTTTCCATAGCCATGCAAATCAACAAAGATTATACTTTATCGCAATAGATTCAAATGCTAGGAAGTTGTGATTTCTTTGAAGGTAGTAATTCTCCCTAATTATCAGTAATTATGGTTGTTTTTTTGGTGGTTAGTAATGGAACTAAGAGAATTTATAGACAAATCAAGGTTGTGATTGAAGTGGTAGGCAAGGTCTAATCATTATTGAAGCTACATGTAACTAAGTATTGTGGTAAATGGAGGAAAAATTAGAGCTTTATAGTGGTAAGAATGTAGTACGTAATCTGGGATGCTAGTTGACACAGGTTCAGACTTGCAAAGTACTTGTCACCATTCACCCGCATGTATTGGTCACAAAGCAATGTAAATCAAAATCAATCAAAATCAGTTTCAATAACAATTGTTGGACATAACATGCACAAAATTAATTAAAGACCTTGATCACAATTAAAATAATTGAATGGGGGTTGCTTCACAAAACGGCTTGCAGTGATTCTTTAGGAGCGTTGAAATTAACAAGAGAAACTTCACAATCGATTTGATTGAAGATGATGAAAACGGCAAAAAATGAAAAGGCAAAAACGAAAAATCGCACAAATTAAGTTCAAAATATCTCGAACGCATTCATAATCACTCAAATGTCACCCACATGCAAAACTAATTGTGTTGATGTGTTAAAAAAATGTGGTAATTAGTTGTAAAAGATACCTCATATTACATGGATCGTTGTACAAAGATGAAACACGAAAATTAGCAGCAATTCAAATTTGAGGTTTGCGAGCAACAAGAAAATGATGCAAGTCAATTCACATATTAATTTCTTTTTTCTGTTTAATTATTTATTATTTAAAAAATATAACAAGAAATAATCAAAGTAGTATCTTTGCCAAATACTCAATATCTTGATTTTACGCCGTCTACCCAACTTCCATTTCGACATTGAAATCCCTTATCATCCCATCATGACCTCAAACGCCATCCCAATTTTATTCACAACCCCGACCACTCACCCTCGATTTGATGTCACAAACCCCTCTTGAGATGCAATCTGCCTTCTCTTTCCTCTTCAAACTCTAAGCCATTCTTACGACCTAAAGCCTGATGATTTCCTATCTTATGCCAAAAACTCCATCTTACCTTCCCCATCTTTGCCTTTGCACAAAACCTCGATTTCCTCTCTCCTGCTTTTCATGTGCATTCATCTTTTTGAAACCCTTCAAGGTGAAGTAGCAAGGTGTGGCAGCGAGAGCCCATTTGTGAAGGCATCGCTACAACGAAGGCCTTTGATGTCAGAGGAGTAGGAAGTCGCAAAGGGACCTTGTTCTTACCTCTCTTTTCTCTCTCTCTCTGTCTCTCATCTCCCTCTCTTGCTAATAGGCAATTGAGTCTGCTTCTTTGCTCAACCCAAACTCCAATGAGCTCACCTCTCTATCCTTGTCACCTACACAAAAACTCTTTACTCTCTTTCAACTCTATCTCTCTATCTTTCCCAGTTTCTCTCTCCCTCTTTCTCTTTAACTCAATCCCTCTCTATGCTTCTATCTCTCCATTTTTTAATCATTCTTTCTCTCTTTAGCTCGTTACCTCTCTCTCTTTCTATCTAATTCCTCTCTTTTTATCTCTCTAGCTTTCTTTCTCTCATTCTCTCAAATTTATCTTTATGTTTTTCTTCATCTCTCTTTATCTTTCACACTCTCTCTTCATCTCACTCTTTATCATTCTCTCACTCCCTCTCATTCCCTTTCCCGCAAAAGAAGGGCTTGAGAAACAAAGAAAAAGCAAAAAATTAAAAATAAAGATAAAAAAGAAAATGAGTATTTTTGCCTCAAATTCCTTGTCACTCTATCATTGGTTGTTGATTTGTGCATGAAGATATAAAATGTTTAGCACTTGTAGCTCTCAAAATCTGGATGGTTGCATATTGTAGCATATTTACAATGTACAACAATGGAAAATTTAAATTAATTAACAATGTAGTGAAAAAATATTGTAAATTTCTTTTCTTAATGTGATATTTTTGATGTGGTAGGGAAATTCATATCAACAATGCTCTTGATTCTATGTTTAAGTTGCGCGCACCATAAAGCTATTTTTTATAACAATGTACAAAACATAAAAAAATTTAAATTAATTACTCAAGCATTTTCTTCCAATGTAGTGAGAAAATATTGTAAATTTCAAATAGGTGCGCTAAGTCCCATGCACATTATTTTTGATGTGGTAGGATAGAAAACTTTTTAGCTATAGCGTCTTCAATATCGACCTTGAACTCCTTTCTTGGCAAAGTAGGAGGTCTAGGCTCCCGTAGATTCTTATTATGTTGGGATGACACCATAAAGCTATCAAAATTTACAGTGAACAAGCTTAAAGAGTACAAAACATAAAGGCACCATTTTCAACATAAATATAAAAAATGAAATAATGGAAATGCAAATTAAGAACAAGATAATGAATACCTAAAATATCGTATAAGTTTTGTTGAAAGGACAAAATCGAACACAAAATTGTGCACAAAGAGGATTTACTGGGGACTTACAATGAACTTAAAGAGAGAAAATAACACTTCCACACATCTCCTAGTACTATGCAAACTTTGTGAGCTATGACATTGAATGGTAAAAATGAACTTGGGAGTGATTTTTTTTTAAGAAAGAGAATGATTTCTTGTCCGGACCACCTCACTAAAAAAACACTTGGTGACAAATTTGTCCCATTTTAAAAGCTCTAAAAGATTCTAACTCATCTTTTAGGCCATCGAATCCACACATACACGCAAGCGGACAAAAGACATTGCTAAATTTAAAAAATGAAAAATGTTGTGTGCATTTAAATGATAAACTTTGTGCAAATCATTAAAATATGGGTATTTTTAAATATGCATGCATAGCAACATAACTTTCAAGTTCAAATGCGACATATAGAATGTGAAATTGCTTCAAGAAGTGCGCAGCTACCTCAGGAATCATGCAAATGCTTTGAGAAGTGCCCAAATGCCTTCAGAAGTATGCAATTATCTTAAGAACCACGTAATTGCTCTCAGAAGCATGCCATTTTTTATGACTAGATGCATCGAGAAGTTTACAAGTACACTATACAAGTGCATTGACAATTAAAGTTGTGCATCATGTTGGCTCATTAAAAAGAGTGTTAAGTGCACCATGCACGAGAATTGAAAACATGCAACTGCATTGTGCAAAAGCATGCAAATGCATAAAAAAATGTAGACGTGTATTGTGTAAATGCACCTAGGAAAATGCAAGTGCATCATGTAAAATGCACTGAGAAATATGCAAATTCATCGACAAACATGCATCTACACTGTGTAGATATATTGGTTTCCATGTAGATGCATTGAGAAGTGCACAAATATACCATGTAAGAACATCGATGGACATGCAAGTGCGCTATATAAGCATAGTGAAAATCGTGCAAGTGCCTCATATATCGGCGCACTAAAAAACTTATATATTTATCCAAGAGATGTTAATCGTCAAAATTTAATAATGTGCACGTGTTTCGACAAGTACATCAACTTTTAAATTTGAGGTTTAAGAATATTGTACGGGTTAAAATAAAATATACTTAAATTTGACACATCTCGAGAAGTGTGCAAGTGCACTATATAAGTGCATAAAAAATTGTGTACATATGCAAGTACATTATGCATGCGGCCATGCGCATAGAAAAGTATGCATGCTATCACGAGACACATCAAATTGTCAAAGTTTATTAACCTATATGTGCTTCAACAAATATATTAAACTCTTAAATTTTGAGATTTAAAAAATATTGTACTATCTAAAATAAAATGAACATAATTTTGATTTATCAAGAATCGTGCAAACAAACCGAAAATCGTGCAATTGTATCACATAACTCCAACAAAAAAAATGCATAAGGGCATCATGCAATTGCACTAAGAAATGTGTCATGTATCTTTATTGATAAACGTGCAGGAGAATTAAAACCAAAATGTATATATGTGCTCCGAGAAATGTACTAAAATAACATTATTTTAGAATATTGTATAAAGTGAAAATAAATTGAATTCAAACCTACAAAGCGCAAAATTAGCTTAAAAATAATGTGTAATCCTTCAAAAAAAATTTCAAAACCTATTTTGCATGATGCTATCAGGTGGGCCACTCTACTTCATTGTCTTGAAATTCAATACTCAGTGTCCTAGAGGTGTAAGTGAGCCGAGCTAGCTCGAGCTCAACTTATTTATGGGCTTGTGAGCCGAACTTGTCGAGTTCGTTTAGTAAACGAGCTCGAGTTTGAGCTTGAGCCCGCTCAGCTCGTGAGCTCGCGAGTTGACTCGAATAAATATTAATATTTTTTTTAAATAATTTTTATTTTATTTATTAAATTTAAACATTTAAAAAATTCATAAAACCACCTAGTTATTTAAATGTTAAACATTTTATCTTTTTTTTTTTTTTTTGACTAAGTTTTAAACCATGGCTCGCGAGCCGACTCGAGCTCGTTTACAGTGGGACGAGCTCGAGTTCGAGCTCTCTTTCCAACTGACGAGCCGAGCTTGATAAGGTTTAAACTCGTCTTGACTCGACTCGTTTACACCCCTACAGTGTCCCCAAGATCATAGCTAAGAAGACTTCCACCGCTCGATTTATTATTGCAACACTAATTGAAATAGAATTTTCTAAGGAAACAAATTTTAAAATCAAATATTTAATCTTGATTCTTACAATAATATTTTGTCTTACAAATGTTATTGCAAGTTTTAATCACAAATATGACTATCTGCAAGTAAGCTAACATAATTGGCACGGTAAAAAACAATTAAATGAGAATAATAACAAGCCTGATGATGGTTGTGTTGATAGAAAATCTAAACCGACAATGATGGTTACACATTTAAAAAATTAATATTTGAAGTTGCTAATATAAATTACTTCAAGTAACTTAAATGTCACCCCAACGATGGTTACACTGGTAAGAAATCTCAACAAGAGGTGTCTATTCTAAAAAATAAAAAAATAAAGTTGCAAATATAAATACTTTGAGTGCCTTCAATGTCACTCCGATGAAGGTCGAGTTGACAAAATATCTCAATTGGGTGGTCCATTCTCAAATAGTTAAATATTTAAGTTGCAAATATAACTCCCTCATGTGACTTCAATGTCATCTCAACGATGGCCACGTTGAAACTCTCAATCGGATGGGTCCATTCTCAAAAATTAAAATTTCAAGTTGTAAATATAAATATTTCAAGTGACTTCAATGTCATCCTATTGATAGCTGTGTTGAAAGTAAATATCAATAGAATGGACTCTTTTTATAAAATGCTCTCAAATCTCAAATCCGATTATTATGGGATTCAAATATATATATATATATATATATATATAATTATATATAATATAATTACAGAATATAAAATTCCACGAGTAAAATTTATCAGCCTAAATTTAAAACAACAATTCATCCATCCATCATTTTTCTTTGATGAATTTAAGAATGAACTTAACTTATAAATTTATCAGTCGAGTATATTGTAGTGTTCACTCTCTAAGAATTTCTTTCCAGTAAGAGCATGGCATTTATTCTCTAATCGGTGATTTTGCATCGAAATAATACATGTGTAGAAGGCTATTATATGGGCCCTTTAACCAAATGGTTTCACAGTAAAATGACACCATTAAATTATGGTCTTAGTTGAAGTTTATAAGTTCCACGATTGCTTAATATTCCTTGAGTAGTGAATTATAAAATGCACTTGATATGACACAAAGCCCTCTATTAGCTAAGTTCATCTTAAATTTGTCCCCTCAGATAAACATTTACCATCGATTGACAAGGTTCTTTTGGACAATGCATTTGATAAATGTTGGCAATGATCCTTCAGTCAGGTTTTATTTACTATCTCCATTATCTAAGTAAAATGGGGTCCATAATAACCCGGGTCAATTGAATTATGAGATATTGATAGAGTTTATCATCACTTTCCCCACTATCAAATATAAGTTTATGTTGGTAAATTTTTCTCAATTTTAAAACGAAATTGATGCTATTATACGCTAAGTACTTAATAACTATCAATTGGCCTTAATTGAAAGTTCTCTCTTATCATTAGAAGGTGTAATTAATCGTAAGGGTTTGCGCTTATGGGAAACTTAGAAATATGATCTTAAAGTCCTCACTAAATAAGGACAAAATCTCTGAGTAGTATCTTACTAGCTACCTAATTTGTTTTTTGAAAATTTTATCTAGAGGAAGCTCTCTCAGTAGAGCAGGACATGAATTTTGAGAGCCCATAGTCAATTTCATCATGGACCGTAGGAAGGGCCTCTTAACATTTTTTTGTGGAAACTTGGGTTTACATAAGCATAGGTATGAATGTGAATAGTGCTTGGATTGGTGAGTGTTGCGGTTTGTGGAAGTGAGAGCAAGAGAGAGGTGGTAGCACATATATTGTAAGAGAGATTGTAGGATAGAACAATGTTGGATGCATGTCTTGATGTTAGGGCAAATAGGCCTCGTAATGGTTTGGTTGGGCATGGCGCAAGGTATTATATGAGGATTACATACATACATGATGTTAATGGGGTGTGATATGTCGGACTCCAACAAAATTTGGGCTTTAGGGATTTGGTAAGATGGTTGCGAGATTTATAAATCTATCTTTGATACCAAAATTTGATAAGAGGGAACAAAAAAACATTACATACGTAGTTTGGAGTATCTGCATAAACAAGTTGAATTAGAAAAGCACTAAATTGGTCAAAAATAATTTCATTCATTCAATCCTGCTCCAAATGTTGATTATTCAATCTACTCCAAATGTTAATCACGAGTCTTTATTTTTGGGGTTACTGTTACACGAATAAGGTCAAATTTTTAGATGTAAAGTTAATCCTATCCAATTTTATGAAACTTTAAATTTAAATCCATTCTAATCCCAAAGAAGAAAAAACCTAAGAAAATTGAAAATGAAAGTGATGTAAGTTCAATTATGAACGTAAATGAACTTAAAAAGGTTTCAAAATGAGTATAATTCAAATATTTTTTTTTTGTTTGCGTGATCTGACTTTTAAAGATTGGCATATAACTACTTGGGCTTTTCTAAGTTGATTTATACTGTACTTCCACCAATGGGCTTGGGATCAGTAGAATGAAGATTGAGTATAGAATATATAATTTTTTAATATTATTGGGCAATATTATTAGAAGATAATCTGTTGTATGGATTTAGTAGATTTAAATATATTGGCTCTATTATATAGAATTGTATGAATGTAGATGAGAATTTTACTTTTAGAATTAAAGTTGTGTAGTTAAAATGGGGAAATTCATCAGGGTATTATATAATTATAGAATATCATTGGTACTGAAAGGATAATTTTGTGAAATTGCAACCTGGCTAAATATGTTATATGAATCTATGTTAGCAGTTATAAAAGTCATTAATAGAAAAGTAGAGCAATAGAAATGATAATTTTAAGATGAATTTGTGACAATTAAAATAGATAGATTGATAAATGATTATATTCGAAGGATGGTGTGAGTAGCATCTATTGAAGATAATATATTGAAAAAAAACTTAGAAAAGAGGGTCATAATGGCCCTGAACTATTTACAAGGGGCTGTCTTAGTCCCCTTGACTTCACAAATCTGATCCACAACTATCCTTTCAAACTTGATTCAAAATAATATAATGGAGGGAATATTTGGTTCATATTGGAGGAGTTAAGGGATAAAATTGAGCAGATTAGATAGTTGGATTAAAATGGCAGATACAAATAGTTTAGGAATTTTTTTTATCTCTCTCTCATAAAACTTAGATGATTTGGGCATATATTATGAAGGGTTAGTCGATCTTGGCATGTACAATGAAGGGTTGATGCGTGAATGAAACATGTAGATTAAATTAATACAAAGGATTAAGAATAATGGGGGTATACCACTAATAATTTGGATTAGTAAAAAGATTTGTACGAGATTGGCTACATTTCATGTGGCAATTTGTAGGAATGGATAATGCATGAGGATTATAAAACGATCCCTGATTAGTTGTAATAAAGCTAATGATGATAATGAAAATGATATATTATGATTCTACTTTTTTGAGCCTAATTGAACACCTTAAATCATGTCTTGTCAGGCAGCCCTTCTTTTTGTGTAATCGATTGGATAGGTGGAATTGACATCACAGTATATTCTCAATTTGTGCCGTGTTTGTTTAGATGCCAGCTTGTCAAGTTGGAGAGATCCCAACTTTAGCTATCACTTAAAGAGACGGATTATCACGTTCATTTACTTGGGAATGAAAGGAGATTACTTGCAAGGTTATTTAATAGCTTCAGATGATGGTTTTGTGACCTCTCGTTGAGAATAATGACCAGGGGAGTAACGGTTTAGTTGCTTTTCGGCCTTTAAGGCAAAACTGATGGCCTAAGACAGCGACCAAATGAAATTTAATTCCAATTTATCCTGGATTGCATCTTTACGTTTTCTCATGTATTGTGCCACTAATTGATTAGTTTTTTTCATTCAGACCATTTCTTGCACTCAATCTGGAAAATTCTTTATTGTACTTGTTCACAAAGTGATTGCCTTGCACACAATGTGCTGGTATTTGTGGTATAATATATGCTCAAAATCAATTGGTAGGTAGTGACCCGCAGGAGTTGCTTCATTCGATGCCAGTTGTGTACCTTTCCCTTCTCTTCATCTTGACTATAAGAGTTGCTGCCACCATGCGCGTGTAAAAGTTTACATGCCAAATTTTGTTTATCGAGGGTGATTTTCATTTACTCGAAGAACTTCTCAACTGCTCGCTCCCATTCTAGATAGTCCCTGATGTGCAATCTACCTTCATAGAATGGTATTCCAAGCTTCACACAAAAATCATGGTCTTGATGGTTTGTCCCTCCATACTGGCGATGCCTTAATCGATCATGTCGGGGATCATCTTCACCCAAATCAGCTAATTCAGGCTAAATATACGCTTTTGTACCTTCCTCTGAGTCTGTGCTTTCATGAATTGTCGTTGGGGCCTTTCTTAGGTTACGTTTGAATTGACAACCCCTTCGCAGTGTAGGTATGGTTATTGACTGTAGGATACGGTAATGAGGTTGTAATTGTAATCCTATTTTAATAGCTTGCAGCTCCTTGCGCATTTTCATAGAAAACCGGAAAAGTTAAGCAGTCAAATTGTCTAGCTACCATGCTACGCTGGTTTGTGCCATCCATAAGGTGTCCACGTTGTGATCGTCATTGCCACCAACCTGTTTATTGGATTCTGCCATCCTTCACGAGCCCAAGCTCTAATACTAATCTAGTGTAGGTAATCCTGAAAGAGAAAGAAAGGCGATACAACAAACTAAAGAACAATACAAGTAGTAGGAAAACCATAAGTATTGATTTATTTATTTATGCTTTCAACTAGTACATTTTCTATAAATATGATTTGTGAGAATCTGAAAATACAGTGTTAAAAAATGAATTTTTGTTTGAACTAGAGCGCTTTGGCATTGTGCTTGTGAGGTTTGTGACGCTAGATTTCAGAGCACAGCGGCGCCAAAAACTACTGCGGCGGCATTTGAGTCTCTGTTATATAATAATTCTGGATTCGACATGCAGCGCTGTCGTGTTGGGTCTAAGCGCTGCGGCGTTAGATTGCTAACAACATATATATATATATATATATATATATATATATATATATATATATATATATATATATATATATATATATATATATATATATATATATATATATATATATATATATATATATATATTATTGCATTTCATATAAATGAGTATGATATTTGCATTCAAGTAACTGTGAACATTATAATTTATTTGGGTTGGCTGTTAAAATGTTAATACCTTATTACATGGCCGGGTGGGCTGACGGATTTTCCTAACTGTGAACACTATAAATAATATCTGATCATATTGATAAAATGGAATGCTATTGATTAGATTGATTGAATTGAGCATGTATATTGATTCTTCAAGTCTTGTGTTGAAAGCTTTAGTGAATTTAAGTTATTGTTTGGTTGTGTAGCTCATTATGTGAATTTTAATGATTTTAGTTCATGAAAGATGTTTTAGGACCTGTTGGAGTGAGCTTGCCAGAGATTTTTAGGTTTTTTTTAATTTTGTTTGTATTTTTCTTTTATTATTTTGTAGTTATGAGCTATTGATATATTAGCGATTGTACTGATTTTTTACTATTGTATATGATTTTGAGAGGATGAATATAATGATGCATATAATTTTTATGCTTCCATTGGATATATAAATTTATATTAATGTTGTATAGAAGCTCTGGTATATTTTTGGTAAGCAAATAAAAAAAATAGGAAAACCCTAAACTAGGAAATAAGATAGTAAGCAAATAAAAAAAGGTTGCAATAACCGAATGATGCACTGCGTCACTAATTGATGTCTTCCTAATCTTAGCTTCTGACCCAAATAGTTAGGATAAGACTTCTTATGATGATGAGTTTCTTCTAAGAAGATTGAAATATTATTCTATGCAGGGTAATATTTTGTATGCTTGTCAGACCACTGATGCTCACTCAATGTTCTTAGAGCTTTCTCGGTACTTCTTCAACGGCTCTTCTGAACTACACTTTGCGAATTTTCTTCACATGGTGACGACCATGGCAATATCTGGCTCCACTGCCGAACAAATTGAATTTTTCGTTGTTAATAGCCAAAAGATACCAAAGCTACCTGATGATGAATCTTTTTGGTGCATTTCATCATCTGTGTGTGAAGTAGAAAAACGTGAAACTTCCCAGTCAGCCCCAGTCACCTCAATGGATCTTGAATGTGGAAATTCAAAATCTTCGCATAGAAAACCAGGTATTAGTAGCTGTTGGCCACCTACAGATTGGAAAACTGCTCCAGATTTTGAATATCCTCGAAGTAGAAATCTGCGGTTGCAGCCATATAATTCCTCACAGGCTGCTTTCAGTAAAGTTGCTGTAGATGTTGGTCAGTTGGAAGCCCCAATATCTGTTGAGATTGATACGAACTGGACCTTAGAGGAAGGCTCAATACCAGTAAGCACATCAGTGCTGCAAGATTCAGAATTACTGCTTTGCCAATCTCATGAATATCCTGCTTCAGAACCCACAGGTCAGTTTGAAGAAGAAGGTGATATCTCTGTCCAAAGAATACAGTTTACCAATCCTCCTGAAAAAGAAAGGATTAAGAGGCAAACTCCAGAAGAGCAGCTCATACGAAGAACAACGGGCAGGCTTGGAGAGATGCTAGCCTTCAAATACTATACTGAGAAACTTGGGTGTACTGATGTGAAATGGGTTAATAAAGAAACTGAATCAGGATTGCCCTATGATTTAGTCGTTGGAGAGAACGAAAGCAGGCAGTATATTGAGGTAAAGGCCACAAGATCTGCAACCAAAGATTGGTTTGAAATTACTACTAGCGAGTGGAAATTTGCATTTGAGAAGGGGGATTCATACAGCATCGCCCATGTGGTTATATTGGGCACAGATAAAGCAAATGTAACAGTTTTGAAAAATCCATACAAGCTATGCCGTCAAAACGTCCTTGGCCTTGCACTTCTCATGTCAAAACGCTGAAATTGGTGTTTGTATTGCTTGGTTTTTCTGCCACCTATCAACTAACACTGTCAAAGACAAATTCTCAATCGGTTTCTATGATGAAATGCAGTGCTGTACAAATCTAACGTATTATTGCTCGGCTGTAAGTTCTTCATGCTAACAATGGATTTGTAGGCTTAATTATCTATATGTAAACTGTCTTGTTTAATTTTATTTATATCCCATGTAAATTTCTCAGTTTCGTTCAGCTAATGTACTTTTTTTGGATATTTAGGCCAATTAAGGCTAATTTACATAGACATCATATACGTAAGACTCAAATTGACCTCCAGATGAAATCTCTTAGTTGACAGTCAAAACTCTCAATCAATAGATCAAGATGAGTTACGTTCAGCTAATATACTTTAGAGAACTTTTAATGTGTCAAAGAGTACGCAATTGATTGTTATGGCTTTTTCTTGTCAAAAATCAAACTTTTTATAACTTTTTTCGGAGGGGTATCCTTTTGGTTCAATTTCATTTTTACTCAGACTTCAATGATAACTTTTTGCAGTGTAATAATGGTAAGGTTTCATTCTTGACTACTACAAATACTATATGGTTCTGAAGTTTGGGTGCTCACTTTAGCTAGTTGCTTATACATTGTTATGGGGCTCTTTTGGTATCAAGATTTGGGGAAATTTTTACGTGTCGTCATCAAACCGTTTGAAGGCCGATCAGAATGTATCATGTCATCTAATATATAGTGATACACAGTAAATTAGTGATGTGTCGCATCCTGATTGACCTTCGGATGATGTTCAATGACTACACGTGATAATTTTGTCAAGATTTAACTTGAGATTATCAAATATCAAAGCGGGAATAGTCGATCAAATGATAGTTAATTATTACCAATTGCCAATTAACATTATAAATAATCAAACAGTATTATCTTTCATTGTATAAAGAGTTATTAATCAACAAAATTTTCATCCTGTCAAAATCATGCATAATTCATTTTTATATTTTATGCAGTTTAGTGATGTGGTGTGTTCTAATTGGTCTTCACACGGCGTCCAATGACCACACGTAATAATTTCGCAAAAATTTGGCTCATGATCTTCAAATATCATTTCGCAAAAATTTGGCTCATGATCTTCAAATATCAAAAGCGGGAATAAATGATCAAATGGTAGTTAATTATTGCCAATTAACATTATAAATAATCCAACAGTATTATCTTTCATTGTATAAAAAGTTACTAATCATCAAAATTTTCATCCTGTCAAATGGAATTTTGGAGTCTAGAGTTATAAATGCAAATCATTATAGAGTAATCATTAACCTTTCATTTTAATAAAAATTTAAAGCATACACATTTGAAATTTATTAATGAAATATAAATATCATATATCATTTAATAAAGTGTTTTTTGCTGTTCTATAAATATAATATGTGAATTTATAATATAAAACATCCTATTAGATATTCATATAAAATTATTAAAAATGCCAAATTTAGGATAAATCAAATTAACTACCAAATGACTTTTTTGCGTTTGTTGATTGTGATTTTTTTCTAAGGGTTTGTTTTGGACAATTTTTTTAATGCAATTTAAAACAGTATTTTAGTTAAAAAAATTTTTGAGTTAGAATTGTTTGTATTAAAAATTATTATAAAAACAATTAAAAAGTTGTTCAAAACGAAGCTTAAATCATCTAATAGTATCCATTTTTCCTCTTTAATTCTGTAAAAAGAACACCTGGCTTGAAGAATAAGCAAGGAATAAAGTGCCCCATGGATTAATTGACCATGGACTTGGTGATAGCAATGGATTCTCTTTCTTTTCTCTCTCTTTTTTTTTTTTTTTTTTTTTTTAATGGATTCTCCTTCCTTTGAGGTCACATCATCAGAGTGTTTCAAGCACGGATTTTTTTTTTTTTTTTTTTTTTTGGGACAGGGAGTATCGGCCTTCGGCCACTAATCTCCCCGGTCGACCTAGCGGGCAACCCACCCCATACTCATCCGGGCCAACACTTAAGGCTTTTCACGAATTGCCATGGGATTCGAACTCGGTACCTGGCCTATGGCCAGCCAGTTCTTCACCACCAAGACAACCCGTGGTGGGTCAAGCACGGATCTTACAAGAAAAATGTTTATCTTCAACTTTTTTAAGGTTGTTTGAGATGGCTATAATTTTTTTTTAAAATGTGGTTATAAAGTGATTGTGAGGAAAGTAATTTTTTGAAAGTTGATGAAAAAAGTAGATTATAACAGTAGAAAAGAAATAATCAAATAAAAATTATGATTATGATTTAAAAAAATACCAAATAAATCTTAAAGCTCGTGTCTTTTTCTTCTTTTTTTTAGGCAGGTTAATTTAGTCATTAGTTTAGTTGTCGATCTTATCAAAATCTAACTTAAAATAATACTACAATCAGTGAAGCTGATATCATGATAAGTTGCTTTAAGAAATCAATTCATGGGGTCTTTTTTTAATTAAGGGAAAAGAAAATTTAACTTTTTTTTTTTTGAAAAAAAAGGCTGAGTTTTTGAATACGTATCACTAGAATTTTTATTAGGTCCGGTGTCCTGACGTAGCTCTACATTCAGACACCAGTAAAATGGTGCCACGTGCTCTTACACTTTATCGTGCGGCCCGACGACTTGAACCGGACTGGACCCGGGATTGTTATGTATTGGCTGAATTGTGCATACCGGGGTATTGCTAGGTATTGCTCGATATTACTCTGCAATAACAAGAAAGATCATTCTATTAAGACCAATACCTAGAAATACTAAGCAATACCTCAGTTTTGCTAGGTATTGCTCGGTATTGCTCGGTATTGTTAGGTATTGGTCTTGATAAAGTGGTATTTCTCATTATTGTCAAGCAATACCTAGCAATGCCCAGCAATACCTAGCAATATACGAACATAGCAATATCGGGTTCCGGTCCGGGTCAGGTCGTCGGGCCGCGCGGTAAAGAGTAAGAGCACGTGTCGACATGTTATTGGCCTCTGAATGTAGAGCTACGTCTGGTGACTGGACCTATTAATTGCTCCGTATCAGTGGCACTTTCCCAGCTATCTCATAGTTAGTGCAGCTCTTACTCTGCCTACCTTAAGGATTTTGAAATGAAGGGTATTTATAAGATGCGAAGAGGGGAGTTAACAGCCTCGTTCTTGTGCAGGGGCGAAATAAATCTTTTTTTCATTATGGGTAAAGCTATTACTGTGAAATATATAGTCTTATATATAAAATAGTGATGAATTTTTTTCTCAAAATTTGGACAACTATATTTATTGAAGGTGAGCAAAATAGTTAAAATTTTATTTTGTTAAGCAAATCACAAACCTTGCCTTTCACGGTGCACTTTATCTAAAAAATAGCATTGCACTGAGATTTAACAGGTTGGCGAGTGGCTAATAGTAGTCATTCAATAATTGATACAACTGCATCAGCCTCATCGCCAATTCTTCTCTTTTTTCTTCACCCTCCTCAGTTGGTGTGGTTACATTATCAAATTCTCCTTCGACTAACTGTGTCCTGGTTGAGTCCAGTGGGTTTAGAGTACAAATTCTTCTTATGTGGTATGTGCTGCTGAACATGCTACAACTTCTTGTAGGCCACCTATATACTGTGCTGAAAGCTGATTGTTAAACTCACTGAGTTTGTTTTTGGCACTTAATTTGTAAAATTCTTCGGTGTATTCATTAACAGTGCAGTTTCTCTGTGTACAATGTTGATATCTCATATAGAGCATTTATTCGTAATCCACTTGAAGGAAATAACCACGTACCAACTGCTTCATCCTATAACAACTTCAAATGTGCCCCTTCCCTTCATAGCGCCTAACTTGCAAAACTTGCTGCCACCAAGCGCCCACCCCTTCCTTCAAAGGGCAAACGACATACTTCACCTATTTTTCGGGCACAAACTCCATGTATTCAAAAAACATTTACACTGCTCTTTCCCAATCCAAGTAATCCTCAATGTGCAATCGTCCATCAAAGAAGGGAATGTCCAGTTTAACTCAAAAGTCGTTATTATGTTGGCAATGTCGGTCTTGGAGACATCTTACTGGTGGGCGTACCATACTTTCACCTTCATCAGAATTTGAATAATCGAAATGTTCTATGTTAGTATCTTGACGTCTATGGGGTTCATTAATGATGTGTTGATGCTCTTGTGACACCTGTAAGGGTACAGGTGCTGCTCTTTTCGAAAAATTATTACGTCCGGTGTCTGGATTTGTCCAGGGACGAATCCTAACAGTTCGGACACCGGACGTAATAATTCGCCGCTCTTCTCACATTCGGACGCTATCCTCACCATTGGGACTAATATTCTTCTTACTTTCATGCTTATGCACTGCATTATATTGGCATATAATATAAAGATATAAGGCTCATATATGATATTTTTTAAATAATAAATATCTAAATTTTTATATTTATTTGTATCACATTTAAAAGTTTTTAACGTTAAATCATTAAAGATTACTTGTTAATAATAAGGAGATTAGTGCGGTCGAAGAGGGGTCCACCACTCCACCCTGTCGAGCCGGAAAAATTACATAAGTTGTATGAGCTTCTCTGAGTCCTCACCATTGGGACTAATGGTCAAGCCTGGTCATCTCCTCCTCCTCCTCCTCCACCTCCTCATCTCCCTTTCCTCTTTGCATTCGCCATCTAATTCCTCACCATCTTTTTTAAGCCCATTTGTGCTCGATGAAGACGACGGCGGCCAGTTCTGCAACGGCACAGACATCCCCTTCCCCTTCGGCATCTCAGGTTACAAATCTTTAGCACCAGGCTTTAACATCACCTGCAATCAAGGAAGCGGAAATCTCCAAACTTCACCCCCACGCCTCAAACTCTTCTCCGATGAGCTTCCCATCATCGACATATCTCTCAACGATGGCTTTCTCCGCGTCAACCTTGACCCCTTAAACTGGCGCTGCGATAGTCCCTTTGCGGAAGAACCAACCAAATATCGAGACCTCCTCAAAGACTCCCCCTTTACCTTCTCCTCGACTCAAAACGTGCTTACTGTAATAGGCTGCGACGCGATGGTTTTTCTACAGCAGCAGGAGAACAACAAAACCGTTAATAGAAGCTGTGTCTCGTTCTGCGAGAGTACGGAGAGTGTAGTGGATGGATTTTGTTCTGGTGTGGGTTGCTGCCAGGCTTCCTTACCCGAAAATCTGAAAAGCTTCGACCTTGATTTTCAAAGCATTCGAAACACGATAGGATCGAATGTGACAAACATGCTGTGTGGCAGGGCGTTCATTCTGGAACAGAAAGCTTTTGAATTTTCAGCGGAAGATATTAATGGAGTGGTAGAGGGAGGTGCGCCGAGGTCTGTCGTGCTCAATTGGTCGATTGGGAATAAGTCATGTGAAGAGGCTAAGAGGAGTGGTGCCGATTCTTATATTTGTGCGGAGAGATCAGAGTGCAATGATTCGAGTTCTGGAGTTGGATATCTGTGCCGTTGCTTGGAAGGATATGATGGCAATCCATATATACAAGATGGATGCAAAGGTACATAAATTTAGCTTGATTTCTGATATTTACTGAAATTATGATGATTAATAATAAACACAATTGAATTTTTTTCAGATGTCGATGAGTGCAGCGTCAATGGGACAAGCCCCTGTACATGGAAATGCTTGAATTTTGATGGAGGTTACCGTTGTGCCTGCCCCTTTGGAACAACCGGCGATGGCAAGAAACAAGGCAGCGGCTGCGAGAGAGTTGCGCCAATCGAGATTGCTTTGGCTGCTGGGCTCTTCCTTTTGCTTCTCCTCTTTGTTTTGGGCCTGTTAACTTACAGAAAGCTGAGGGGACGACGTGTTGAAATGCTCAAGCAGAAGAATTTCATGCGGAACGGAGGACTTCTGCTACAGCAGCACTTATCTGTCAGAGAGGTCGCCGCCAAGATCTTCACGGCCAGCGAGCTTGAAACGGCAACTGACAATTTCAGTGACAACCACATATTGGGGCATGGCGGGTACGGTACAGTTTATAAAGGAACATTGTCTGATGGTAGGGAAGTTGCGATCAAGAAATCGAAGCTGGTGGATGAGACTCAGATCGAGCAGTTTATTAATGAAATGGTCATTCTTTCTCAGATCAATCACAGGAACGTGGTTAAGTTGCTGGGCTGCTGCTTGGAAACACAGGTGCCTCTTCTCGTCTATGAATTCATCTCCAATGGAACCCTCTTCGACCACATGCATTCGGACAGCGAATTAAAAACGTCGCCTTTATCGTGGGAAACTCGCCTGCGAATTGCAGGGGAGACGGCGGCGGCTCTTGCTTATCTGCACAAAGCGGCTTCAACGCCCATCATTCACAGGGATGTGAAGTCGGCCAACATACTTTTGGATGTGGAGTTTACCGCTAAAGTGTCGGATTTTGGAGCTTCAAGGCTTGTTCCTTATAATCAGACTCATGTTACGACGGTGGTGCAGGGAACTCTGGGCTACTTAGACCCGGAGTACTTTCACACCGGCTTGCTCTCGGAGAAGAGCGATGTGTACAGCTTCGGTGTTGTTCTGGTTGAGCTCTTGACTGCAGAGAAGCCGGTTTCATTTTCTAAGTCGGAGGAGCAAAGGAACCTGGCGTCATATTTTGTTGGGTTGGAGAAAGAGAACAGAATATTAGAAATAGTGGATCGGCGGGTGGCTAAGGATGCAGAGCCGCTGAGCTTGTCTGCGGCGGCGGAGCTTGCGAGGAGGTGTTTGAATGTTAGAGGAGAGGATAGGCCGATGATGAAGGAAGTGGCGGTGGAGCTCAATGCGCTGAGAAGCCTTCTCATGCTTAGAAGGCCGCCGGAAAGGAGTGCTGCAGAAGAGCAGAGTAGATGTCTGCTTAGGCCTCTGAATATTTGCAGGAATGATGGGGAAATTAGCATGGAAAGCTCAATATCTGATGCTGTTTACTGAACGGAAAGCTCAATAGGGGATCACTAAGAAAGTTTTTTTAGGCATAAGAAGTCATTTTTAGTCTATTTAGGATGAGATTTTAAGTTTCAATCTTGAGTGATTACCTCCATTAAGCGCCCAACATTGGGCAAATTATTGTGTCTGGTGTCCGGATTCGTCCTGACACCAATAAAAACGCGTCACGTCACTCAAAAATACCTAGGCCCAGTGCATCCGGGTGAGATGTCGTGCCCAAATTAGATGTCCGCATGTCAGGTGACAGGACGCAATCATTTGCCCCAACATTGAGACTCAACAAATACATAGTAAAATGATGTATTTTTCTAGTTATTTTCATGTTTTCTACTGTTTACTGTCATTTTTGGCATGTTGTTATAAATAATGGGTCCCTAATCATGTAAATTTTTGACCTCATATATATACTCTCCTTGCAATTTTCTTAGATGGAGTGAAAACTTGTAATTCTAATTAACCAAAAAGAATTCTTTGTTCTCTTCCTTCTTTTATCTCTATTCTCTTTAGGTTAAATGCTAACTTGTTGTAATGCTCCATGGATAAGATTAGATCCAACAATTTCAACAATATGGTATGGATAATGTCAAAGGCCAGGAGTCATGCCAATGATCGACTTATGAAGCATTTTGTATTGTGCAACTATAGTAATTATAAATTCATCACATATATACATATCTAGAATATGATGGATTGTTCTGCTAGAATGATAAAGGAAACAGTAAAAGATTTCTTCTGCAAGACCCCCCAAATTGCTAGTTTGCCTTACGAGTTCGACAAATGCTATGCAAGATCCTTCTAATAATTATTGGAGATATACTATGAAAAGTACCGTAGAGGCTCCTTTTCCTTATCGACCTAAAAAATATTTGTTTCAGTTAACTAACCTTTTATTGATGGAGATTTTCAAGGCTCAGTCTACTGCAAGATTCAACATACCCACACTATATGTTTAGAATGACCAATTGGATTGAGTCAATCGTGTCGCCCACTTTGATTTTATAATTTTCTTGTTTAACTACTTTTAAAGAGGCTACACTATGATGGTTCTCACATCTCTAGTTGGGTTGTATCTCCACCTCTTTATTCTAAATTCAAGCAATAAATTATTGCCAAATTTGACAGTGTGCCAAAGCTAATAAAGAACATTAAGACTCCTCTAAATATGAGATAAGAGCCTAAAGAGACCCTTTGATAGTTTGTGATAGTTCCAATAGGAAATAGTCGATATTTAAAATTTAGATCTTGTTAAATCCAAAATAGCTCTTACAAATATCCTTTAGAAAGGCCCATTTCAGTATACACTCAATTTTTAGAAGCCTAAAAAGTTTAGTCGAGTTGCTTGAACCAACCAACTCACACATTACTGTTGAATAATATAATCATGTGACTTTGACTTCTAGTTTGAAGCCAAAACTATTTGGTCATGTCTAAGAAAATCAGCAATAATCCCAACAATTTAGGAATAATTCTTGTAAACCTTTGGGTAAGTAGGGCTGCAAACGAACTGAACCGAGTCGAGTATGTGAGTGTTCATGTTTGAGTTCATTTACTATTAGCTTGTTCAAGTTCGGTTCGTGTTTGATTCAAGCTTTATTGTTTGTGTTCATGTTTGATTCGTTTAGTGCTTATTGAGTTTTAAACAAACAGGCCTTAACGAGCTATGGTCGTCAACATATTTAGCGAATTTTTTTTAAACTATCAAACAAGCACGTTCATGATCAAATCTAATAAGTATTCTTGAGCTATAAAATGAGCAAGATCATGAATATATACATAATTAGTATTTTTAGAGATACCAAGTGAGCTCGTTCACGAACAAACGATCTATGATTTTTCTTATATTTGTTCATGAACATATTACACAAACAATCTAACAAATATTGACAAATGTGAAATGTCTTTTGTTCATAAACAAATTCATTCTATTGAAGGTATAAAATAAAATAAAATAAAATTTATAATAAAAGTAGTTGTCTATTTACAAATAAAAATATGATTAATCTATATGAATATATTTATCAAGCTTATTTACAAGTTCTAAATCGAACATGAATTGAGCTTTTATCGAGCTTCTTATCGAGCTTAATGTCGAGCTTGTTCACGAGCTTCAAATGATGTTGTTCTTAAACATAAATGAACCGAACACATTAGTGTTCAAGCTTTTTTTATTTAAGGTTTGAGTATTAAAAATGTTGTTCAAAATTTGTTTGTTTAGTTAGTTAAACAATCACAAATGAGCTTTAATCGAACTGAGCAACGAGTAGCTCGTCGAATGTTTGGTTCGCTTGCAGCCCTATGGTTAAGTTGATTAAATAATAATAAAAAACTATCATCGCATCACTAGTAATTGATGTAACACCATGTTCGAGTAAAGAATTAAGTTAGATTTAGGACTATTAGATATAATCTAATGGCACAAATAGATTGACCATGTGATGCATTGGGCTTTTGGGTAAAATTATGGTGTAGGAAAGATGATATATACTCTATTGATTGACATCTCATTAAAGATCATGAGCAATCAACCATAATGGAGTGCCAAGAGCATGGCTGACTTAGGACTATAAGATCTATGTTTATAGGTGACCAAGTTCTTTCCTATGCATGGTTGAGGAAACCCTCCCTCAAGCATCATTGAGATACAAGTTAATAATAGGAATCATCTTGAAACCTTTTAGAATCTAAATATCATGATAAACAAAAGAGCGATGTAGCATTAAAGTGATGGCCACATCATAGTAATTATTGAGTTATAGATCTCACACATTACTTAAGGATCTCTCGATATGAATCCCATATAAGAAAGAAAGAGATACAGGATGAAAGTATGCATCAGCCTTAAAAACTTTTCTCTCCAAGGATTTTATCTCCCCCTAATATTGCCCAAAAATAATAAAGATATGTTAAAATATAGGGAATCATTTACAAGTCATGCCATCTACCAATTGTCACCTACTAATTATCAAATATCTAGTGTAACATAATTGAGAATGAGTAATGAAGAAGTAAATGATAAAATAAAAGAAAAAAAATGATTATTTCAAGAAGATATCATATATTATATCCTAATTGACTTCAACTTATTTAATAATTAAAATCATATAAAAAAGTAAGAAAAAAATTACATAAAAAACTAAATCAAACTTTTTTCATGCAAATATCACATATATATCAATAATAATAATAATAATAATAACAATTATAAGCCACAGCAAGAGTGAGCAACAACTCAACAAATAATGAACAACTAAGCATTTTTCCTTTTTAAGTGGTTTAACATTATATCTGAACTTGTTAAATAATGTAATTTATGTTCTTTTTAAGCAAATGACAACATTAATTGTTGAAATGAAGCCTTGTGAGGAATGTTGCCTTTGTAGATCAACTCATGAAATGCGTAGTCAATACTAGTTGAGAACCAAATACATTATGATTTTCGTGCTACAATCTTTGTCGCTAGTAACCTAATAAGCTCTCAAATATTATTAAAGCTATTCGATCTCTCCATAGACTCCATTCCATATGAACAACTATTTGATACTAAAAGACTAGATGTGCATCCATTCAACTAATCTTGAAAGCTTAGTAGCAATCTAGCCACTCCACCTTATCTTTAGTAACATGAAAAATCTCTTTGTGATAATTCAATTTGGAATTAACTACTTCTGATACAATGGATGAATCATTATAAGAGGTCTCCAATAAAGAGAACATGCTAACAAGTATATTCATATGATTTTGCTAGAATTGAGATCTCCAAGTCATAAGTCACTTTGACATCCTATACCCTCAATAAAAGCAACTTGATGTTAGCCTAAGTGAGCTTGATAGCTTTGGCCTTTCCTTCTCCCAAAGTATCCCATAAGTTAATTTTCTCAAAGGAGCTAACATTGTTGTACAACAAAATTTCAAACTCCTTTTTTTAGTAGGAGGTTCAAAAATGCTTATTCCATCTTAAATTCCAACCTCGATGACATGCTCTTATTGGCCCCAAATTATTGTAAATAATTTGGTACAAAATACAACTTTCTCAATTTTATTACCCAAGCCTCTCCATTGTAGCTTCAATTAAAATTATCCCCCTATTATACTGATCACTTGGGGGAAGTCACTATTGGCGAATAAGCACATCATATTTCAAAGAATTTAGAATATTTATGACTAACTCTATGACAACGATCATTGTCTTTGGACTATCCAATTTTTTGAGCTAAAAAATATCCTAACATATTGGATATTACATGCGTCATGAACCCACTTATTACCTCAGTATGTGGTCATGTGCAAGTCAATATAGTAGTAGGTACCACCATTGAAGATATAATCAAGACCTTATTTTTCTCTAATTGGGGAATGATAACGGGTCTTCGCTT
This sequence comes from Dendrobium officinale, assembly GCA_019514585.1. Taxonomy (NCBI): domain Eukaryota; kingdom Viridiplantae; phylum Streptophyta; class Magnoliopsida; order Asparagales; family Orchidaceae; genus Dendrobium; species Dendrobium officinale. The sequence continues at coordinate 5,128,072 of CM033685.1, read as the reverse complement.
TTACTTTTTTATTTATAACTAAAGCAATATATCTCTCTCAATAGCTTCTTACTCTACATTTTTCGATGTTATTCTAGCCTCAATAATAAACCTTGAAAAGATGAGGATTTCTCTTATGAGCATTCTCTCGACACTTCCAATTTAGTCGGTTTATGATGAAAATACAAGCCAATATGACGAAATCATCCATATATAATAATGGCAAAAATTCGGGAGTCCCAAAATTTAAGCAATTGAATAAAATTACAACCAAACTTTCTAATTTAAAGGCAATTTAACTTAGAGAGAGAGTCTTTTATCAACTTCACACTTTTTTCTCACTTGAAGATTTATGATCAATTTCATAATCATTGATCACTCAACTACTATTTTTTAACTTTGTCTATTAAATATAAATATATTTCATATTGTTGACCATATAATGTTGGCCTTGTTTCTTACTCATAAATAGGATGGGTCAATCCTAACACATAATTTGGCTTGATGATCTATACAATAAAAATTTACAATTTTAGCTAATCTAACCACTAAAATCAATCTCACAAGCTCTCTCTCTCTCTTTTTCTCTTACAATTAATGTATTCTTGATACGTCATCACAAAATTATCTTGATTGGGCACGAATCTCGAGGCAAAATCAGTTTGGAAACTTTAAAAATTAATTTCGGGAGCATATGAACTCCGATTTCAGCGAGCTTACAGTCAAACTGAGTGTCTCGGAAATACGAACCCAACGACACCAAGATCAACAAAATCCGAGCCCAAATGAGTCCAAATCAAGGGCTCAAAGCGCTGTTGAAAGGCTCAAACTGCAATTTGAGTTACCAAACGGTCTCCGATTTTGACGAGCTTATACTCGAATCGAACAGCTCAATGAGACGAATCCAACGAGCCCAAGATCGCCAAATTCCGACATCATTAAGGCCTTCAAATGCCCAACAAACGGTGCATGATCAAAGGATTCGATATCGGTCGTCCATTCAAAACACTCCCAATTCGCCCTTGATCTCACGCCTATTTACGGGCCATGCCACTCCAGAAAAATTATAAATAGAGCCCTCATTCTACACCAAAGGGACTCAAGTGAAGAGAGAGAAGAAGAAGAGAAGGAGGAGAAGGAAGAAGCTCCTCCTCGACCACCGCCGGAGCTCTTCCTGCCGCCTGAAGACGCCGGAACTCTACAGGATTCTCAAGAAACGTAGGAATTCTGCACAACTTCCACGTGATCCTGAAATCCTTCCCAATTAACAACAGAGTTCCCTCTTAACGCCAAAACTCCGCCCAAGTGAAGTCGGAGTTCTCCTTTGCCACCAACAGACGTCGGACTTCTACCCGACGTCGAACCTTCACTCTTCGCCAAGTTTCTACTCGACGCCGGACTTCTACCGGTTATCAGACTTCGCTGGACGTCTACGCGAAGATGGATTTCTTTACATTGTTGGACTCCCGCCGACTACGGTCCTCCTGACTTATGTCGCCCGCCGACTACAGTTTTTCCGACCTTCGTCGCCCGCCGACTACGGTCCTCCTGACTTATGTCGCCCGCCGGATACAAGTCTTCCGACCTCCGTCGCCCTCCGACTACGGTCCTTCCGACCAAACGAACATGTCAATAATGACTCTTTGTATTAACATCTTGTAATGTACTCCATAGGATGTACATCAAGCTAAGACCTTCCACCAAGGAAGGGCCTCATTTGTAATCGACTGCAAAACTAGTGGATTCATTCAAACTGGGCTAGGCCCCGTGGTTTTTTCCCCTTTTCAGAGGTTTTCCACTTAAAAATCTTGGTGTCTCATAAATGCTAGACCCTTTCTCTTATCTGATTGCGTGCCGGATTTTCGTACAACGCTAAGACGATAAACTGTATATTTCTTTACCGCCGCGAATACTCCTGGACGCAACAACTCTGAATTGGTTGACTCAAATCATTCCTTAGAATAGCAATTAACAGATCTTCTAAGAGATCTAAGGTTCTTAGCCTACTTAGTCCAATCTCGCAGTCCTAAGTTTGGCCGTTCGGGAGTCAACCAAATTCCATTGGATAACACAAATCCAAATGAAAACCAAATTCAAATTTTGAATGATTGCAGATGTAGCAATCAAATTTTCAATCCTGGATGAGGAATTCCTACGGGCCCATGATTACGAATGACACCGCAATTCTCGCTGAGGGAGAAAATAACGAACAGGACCAGGCGCCATTGTTGACCTCTAGTCGCGCTCCGACCGAAGACCCAATGGAAAAAAAAAAAAGGAATGATTTTCCTAAGGGAAAAAAGATAAAATTCAGCTCCTTTGGGACGCAATGCGTATTAAAAATTCGGTTGGGCTAAAGCGGTGGGGACATGACTGTGGATCGGCTTTTTCCGGGTTGCGCAAATGGACAGCGGAAACCGACGGGGACGAGGACAGGATAATGGGTCTCCCAGTTGAAGAAGCCCTACTCCTCTTTATATCAACGAGAACTTCTTCCGCGCCTCCTTACTGTTCATTTGGATCTTCTCCCGGTCACTTTCAAGGTCGGGAATTCGTGTTATCCATCGGGACGCCTTTGATTTTCCGCCACGGTTTCGACTTCTTGTCGATCTTAAGGTAAGATGCTGTGGTTTTCCTTCTGATTTATATGGATCTTTGTATCTGCCGTCGTTTGAGCGATCGAGAAGCGCTTGTGGGTCTCAAAGATGCAACATTGCTTTTCTTCGATGTGATTCTTCATGAATGCTTTGGTTATTAATGACGGAAAGCCTTTAATGTCATCATATTTCTCAAATTGATCGCCCATAATTAGACGCTTTAATAATTTTGCAATTCGTTGACTTTCCGCTTCATGAACTAGTTAAGCTAAAAGAAGATTTTGTGTTCTTTATACTTGTATAAATCGGGTGATTATTAGGCAAAGAAATCCTTTGATGTAGGGAAGAGTGATATTTTTGCTTTGTTGCATGGATCAGGCGAGAAGTTCTTAGGAAGAGTTGTTTGAAACAATTTTGCAGGAATTGTTGATCTAGGGCAAGACAACTTGGCGTAAAGCAGTACCTTGTTTTGATGTTTCCTGTGAGCCGGATTTGTATGGAGGATCCTAAAGCAGAAGACTCTGATGAGGAAGAACCTGGCACTTTAAATGAGTTTGGGAATGTTCATCTTGACAAGTCATTTTCAGCTCCTGGTGTAAAGAGAGGCTTATCCTCTACCAGTAGTGTTCACGAATTACTTGAATGCCCAATATGCACAAACTCGATGTATCCTCCCATATACCAGGTTTTCTCCATATCCCTCTCTCTGGAAACTCTTTAACGACAGTCTTTCTATATGATTTCAATTTGGATTTTGTCTGAAAGGGCTTTGTTTTGTTAACATACATACTTATTAAATTATTTACTGCTTCAGTGACTTTGTTTTATGAGAACTTTATCAAAGCAAGCTAATGTTATTCTGCCATATCATGAAATGAAATTTATTTTTAGGGGGATTTACATACATACCACTTTCTTTTATGTTATTTACATATCTAATACTCAAAATTTTAATATTACATTCCTATCACTCATATAAAAGTTTAATATCAAATATAACACTCCTATATTTCATTCCTACCATCCATAACACCTTATAAACTTTAATATTTCATTCCATGCACCCATATTTGTTTTATGGGTGGTAGGCATGTAATATTATAATTTTAGGTGTTAGATATGTAAATAGCATGAAATAAAGTGGTATGTATGTAGTTGGAGATTGGTTAATGAACTGTCAACGATGTATTAATGGAAGTAGATGTTAAATTGTTTTGTTCTCTATAAACTAGAGGGCCCCGGGTCCCCAAGTAGAAATTGGTATTACTCGTGGCTTTGTTAATCATGCAATTTTTGTAACTTAGGCTTCGTTTAGGGCGGCTTTCTTTCTGCTTCTTAAAGCAGCTTTTAGTACAAAAATTAAGAAGCAGAAAGAATGTCATCCCAAATGAAGCGTTAGATGTAACAGGCTTTGCTTGGATTGGAGAAAAGTGAGTGAAATGAAGTACCCATGATTTATGCTTTGATTATGAATTTGAATTTTGAAGCCTTTGATTTAAGCTTCCCAACCTTTTTATTTTCTTTCCCCTGCGCTCAAATTTCTATGATATAAGCAAAGGGTAGATAATGGCACATCTAAGGTCTTTGTATCTCAATGAAATACAGATTACAAATTTATATAATTGTTATTTTCTGGCACGGTTAGCAGTATAATTTAGTAAAATTGAATCTTTTTTGTTAATTCTTCGGAAATTTAATAATGAAGGATATAACGTGACTTTTTTTTGGCTGATTTGTTTGTTTGCAAAAGGTAATTAGAAGCTAACTAATCTAAGTATGGCAACGGATAAGCCTGAGATAAGACATTCATTCATCACTGACCTATACTACTTTTAAAATAGCATTTGATAGTCTACTAAAATAAAACCTATTTAGAAAAAAATATGGCCATTCATCTGTTTTCAATATAGATTACTATTAAGGGTGTTTGATATTCCACAGTTAAAAATAACTTAGGTAAAATCATGGCCACTCACCCTTTAATTATATATATATATATATATAGAGAGAGAGAGAGAGAGAGAGAGAGAGAGAGAGAGAATAAATGGTTCTTTGACTCTTTATGAAGAAACAAAATGAACCTCAACTCAATTAAAGGACGATTTTGATTCATCAAGTCTTTAAAAAAGAATGAAAATAGTCCCATGATGGGACTATTTTGGTTCATCTATTATATAAAGAGTCAATGGACCATTTTGATCATTCTCTCTCTCTATATATTAATTATTATTATTATTATTCCAGGAAAAAATTGGAATGAAAAGATAAAAATTAAAAGAACCTATTTGCAATTTCACATCCAGGTGAAAAAAAATAAAATCAGGTAGAGTAGTTTAGATCATGCATGCCATTTTAAAATGTAAAATAAAATTAAGTGTTAAGATTTTACTTTATTGGACAGTTAGGCATTTTTATTAATAGTAGTATATAGGGAAAAAAATGAAAGAGTGGTCATGTAATGTTGTGCTTGAGCCCACATCAAGAGTTAAGGCTAGACCAAAGTCTAGATTTAACCAAGTTGGCTTATGATTTTTTTTTTTTTTTTTTTTTTAACATTTTATGCAATTTAGGTTGAAATTATCCATTTGGATTATCTTTAGTTTAAATTTAAATTATTTGTTAGAATTAGATTTTATTTTCGATGGGGTTATATTGGGAATCGGGTTGACCTCCAACATTAGGTGAGATTCCACTTGATGATGAGAATTAATCTATCATATTCAAATTCCATATGATTATTTAGGGATAAAAATAACCTATAGCATGTCGCCTTTACTTAAAATCAAATCAACCATCTAGATCAAATATAAGGTAACTTTTTGCAAAATTAATCAATTTTATCTTTTAAATTTCCTATAGTTTTAAAATTTATCAAATATTTAATTCTAGTTCAGAAATTGATTTCAAATTTATTAGAACTATTTTAAAAATATCTACTTTTGAAAATTCAATAAATTAAGGTGACAAGCCTTGGAATTTATTAGATTTTATTTTAATGTATGTGATCTTGTCCTTATAATACTATTTTATAAATTGGAGTTTGTGGCCTGTAATGGATGATCATTAATGCTTGAATGAATTGAAATTATAATATTTCTCTTTTCTCTCTCTCTCTCTTTCCTTTTGGATTACGTTGATCTTTTTGGTTGGCTTTATTTTAGTGGAATATCAAGCGCTTTTCTCATAGTAGTCTATAAAAAATAAATGAATGAATGATGATTTTTCTAGGCAGGTTTTTATCTAATAGAATATCAAGTGCCATTTGAATAGAAGTAAAGATAAAACATGAATGAACGCCCTTGATTAACTTTGAGTGGAGTATCAATAGTCTTTTTAAAAGGTAGTATAGAAGTTCATTTAAATATGTAAAGGATTTTTTTTCCTATGTTGAAAATTTTCATATACATATGAATGGAGACTCTCTCTTAGAGATGGAATGTGAAACAAGATATACGTGTAAAGGATGGAGTAGCTCCAAAGAGTTGCCTTAGACGGTTTGGTCGCATAAAACGTCGGCCTTCTGATGGCCCGTTTAGGAGGGTAGATGTATTAGAGATTTGGCCTATATTAAAAGAGGTAGAGGTAGACCTAAAAAGACTTGGTTATAAAATATTAGAAATGATCTTTTATTTATTAGATTTAAATGAGAATTTGACTCTTAACAGGACACAATGGAGAAAAAAGATTCATGTAGCAGACCCCATATAGTGGATAAAGTCTTGATATTGTTATTTTTGTTGAAATTTTTCATAAAATAATTTTTTTGAGATTAAGTGATCTCAAAGGGCATGATCAAAGTGTTTTTAATCATAAATTATGAATAATAAACATTTAATTTTAGTTATAAATAACCATATTTCATTATAGAATGACATTTATTTTTTTGTTTCAAAATATTATTCGCATTACATCCAAATTTAAAAATAGAATCCCTTAATTAGTAGAAGGAAAATGAGGAACTTGTACTTATGATGTGCATTTTTACTGTTTCATGGAATATATGATCGTTATGAATGATATGTGTTATTGTTATTAGTGAATCAATTTGATTTTTATGCTTCCATTTTCCATATTAGAGGGATTTGAAAGTAAACATTAATTATGGAAGTCAACCTTAGAGTGATGTGAAACTATCATGCAATGAAATGTGAATTGCAGATAAAATTAATAGAAGTATTGAATTAAAGTGTGCTTCCCAAAACTTTATGCGTAATCAGTTTAAGTTCAAGAATTCAAAGATGAGTGATTAAGTAACAACAAGAAGTCACCGTCGAGGATTAGAAGGCCATTCAAAATAACGTCAAAATTTAATAATAATAATACGAGTAACAAAAATAACAAAGCCCCAAGCTTAAAATTTAGACCCTTCACCTTAGGATCCGTCACTCAATTTGAAGTGGAGGCTAGCGGAAAAGAACCGTGAGCAGGCTTAGCGACGCCACTAACAGACAAGTGATCTTGAGAGGACTTGTCGCCGGGTTGGAAGTCGGATTCGAAGGAGCGGATGGACGGCCTTCGATGATCCACGTATAGACGGAGAGTGTGATCGTCTATCGAGTCTACAAGAGTGGGCAAGATTCGGTCCAAGTACTCTTCCGGGGTGTCGTCGAAGTCGAATCCCACGTCAAAGAAGGGTGAACGGAGAATGTTGACTCTTCCGTTGCGGTCGTACTCAAACCCGAAATTCCATTCGGGCTCATCCATGCATGGCGATAGTGGATTCGAGCCAAGGAAAGAAAGGGGGAGGGGCGGCAAAGTGGTAAGCCGTGAGCTAGGGAGAGGAGGAGGGGGACGGTCACGGGTGGAGAGGGTTGGGCGGGTGGTGCTTGAGGAAGAGAGGGAGAGTAAAATCCTGAAATTTTAATTAAGGTATCCGAAATTGGCGGATTCTTAATCTCAATTTCAAAATTTGAATTTAGGTAATTAAGATGGGGGAAAATTAAAGTGGAGTTAATAAAATAAAAGAGAATTAAGAGGAGGGTGCATGGCCGGCCATGTAAGGGGGGAAAATATGGCAGATTTTGTAATCAAGTGGGGACCACAATCATTAAATAAAATCTGAATTTAAGTTTCAGAATTTAATTAAATCTTGTAACTCCCAATTTAGAACCAATTTAGAGGGAAATTTGAAATTGTAGCAATAATAACTCCCTTGATTAGATCCTTAATTTAAGGGTCTAAATTAGGTAAGTTACTTAAAATGAAAATTCAAAGAGCCAAGGGAATTTCAATGGAGTGGCCCGGCGGCAAGGGAAGACACGGCGGCTGCAGGGGGTGGACCGGTGGTGGTTGGCTGGAGGAGCCGGCGGGTGGAGCTGGGCAGGTCGGCGGCGGACGGACGGGGATTTGGCAGGCTGGCGGGTGGGTTCGGCAGGGCTCGGGTGGGGTTGGAGCCGGCGACCACAGGGGGGGGGAATCCAGGAGGAGAATCGGCAGCCACCTGGGGAAATTCAGAGAAATCAAAGAACTTCTTCCCGATTTTCTCGTCTCGAATTTTTTTGCTCCTCTTCTCCTTCACAAGACAAGCACGAATTGAATCTAGAACTCACGGAGAGATCTAGTTCTCCCTTTGAACTCACTAAGAGATCAAAGGGAAATGCACTCACAAAGAGAACAATAGAGGATAATTTTCATTTCATCAAAACTAAAAACTATTACAATGCATATTGCCTCATATATGGAGGCTCCAAATGAAAGGGAAAGAAAAGACAACAATGCCCTCGGGGCTACATAAGTCAAACAATGCCCTCAGGGGCAAACTCGGAAAAACTAATAAATAAAAATGACATAAAATATAAACTCAAAAGTAGAGGCTCTGGATCGTAGCCGTCGATCTGCGCCGTCGGCGATGGTACACGTGTCGAAATCTGATGTCCCCATCATTCTCCCCGGGTGGGAGAGAACTCGACCCCGTCGAGTGGGTGTCTCTAGAAGCCTCGTACCACTCCAGCAGGTCTGGGTCTAATCTCTGTAGCTCATCTCGGTCGATCCACACGTTCTCCGACTCCGGCTTTCCTGCCCATTGAACTAAGTACCTCCGGCGACCACCGTCTCTAGTAGAAATGATTTCATCGCTAAGCACTGCCTCGATCCTTTCCGCAGTAGGTAAAGTGGGAAGTTTTGGGAGTGGGGGAAGGCTGGGGATCTCACCAGGTGGGGACTCACAAGGCTCATCAAGTAATGGATTAGGTGGGTTAAATTCTGGACCCTCATAAGCTACAAGGTCTTCAACGTTAAACGTGGGGCTAAAGTTAAAACCTTCGGGAAGGTCGAGCACATAAGCATTACTATTAATTTTAGAGATTATTTTGAAAGGGCCCGCGCTTCTTGCGTGTAACTTCTTAACGGTCCCTTGCGGGAACCGCTCCGGACGAATCCGAACCATCACATAATCACCCACATTAAATTCCTTGAACCTTCTCTTGAGGTCCGCATTAAGTTTGTAGTTGGCATTGCTCAATTCAATTTTTTTTATAATTTCTCTGTGCAATTCATGTAAATGCAATGCAAATGCAGATGCTGACTCAGATGACCTGGACTTAGGACCCATGGGAATAAGATCTATAGGTTGCTTTGGTTTGTAACCATATACAATTTCGGCAGGACTCAGACCCGTGGTTCGGTTGACAGAATTATTATAGGCAAACTCGGCGATCGGTAACTTAGAATCCCAGTCTCTAAGGTTTTCCCCAACTAACGTTCTCAAAAGGTTTCCTAAACTTCTGTTTACAACTTCGGTTTGACCATCGGTCTGAGGGTGGAAAGCTGTGGAAAACTGTAATTTCGTACCCATCTTATGCCAAAGTGTTTTCCAGAAATAACTTGTGAATTTGACATCCCTGTCGGATACGATAGTCTTAGGTAGCCCATGAAGTCTCACAATCTCGTCAAAGTATAGCTTAGCGACCCGGGATGCGTCAAAAGTTTTGGAACAGGGTAGGAAATGGGCCATCTTAGAAAACCTATCAACGACGACACACAAACAGAATCATGTTTTCTGAGGGTCTTTGGGTAAACCTAATACAAAGTCCATGCTTACATCCTGCCATGGGCAATTTGGTACAGGCAGTGGGGTGTAGAGGCCAGTGTTCTGTTTTCGTTGTTTGGCAAGTTGGCAGGTGTGACATCTCTTTATAAGCTTGCCAACGTCACGTTTCAGGGTGGGCCAATAGAATCTATTTTTTCTAGCGCGGCAATAGTTTTGGATTGACCAAAGTGGCCAGCTAGTCCTCCCGCATGCAGCTCCCAGACTAGAAATTCTCGCAGAGAAGTATTAGGAATGCAGAGTTTTTGGGCCTTGAACAAATAGCCATCCTCCAAAAGGAAATCACTAGTTATTGGTCCACCACCGTTAGTCAGTACGGTGTAAGTTTCTTTAAAGTCGGGGCAGTCCAAATAGTCATCTTTTAGTCGCTCAAAACCAATTACTTCCGTCCTCATCTCCTGGGTAGTCATCACTCTTCGACTGAGGGCGTCAGCAGCCTTATTCTCAGTTCCTGCTTTGTGTCTAATCGTGTAAGTATACTCTTGCAGGAATTCAACCCAACGGCCATGACGGGCATTTAACCTCTTCTGGGAATTGATGTATCTCAAAGCCTCGTGGTCTGAAAAAGATTACAAATTCCTGGGGTAGCAAGTAGTGTCTCCAATACCTAAGGGATTGGATGATTGCGTAAAATTCCTTATCGTAGGTAGAGTACCTCTGTCGTATGTCGTTGAGTTTTTCGCTGAAGTACGCTACCGGATGTCCTTCTTGTGACAAAACTCCTCCTATTCCAATCCCTGATGCGTCACAGGTTACTTCAAATACTTTGGAAAAAAATCTGGGGGAGACGCATGACAGGAGCTTCTACCATTCTCTTCTTAATATCCTCAAACGCTCTAGTTGCGGCAGTCGTCCAATTAAATTCCCCTTTCTTAAGACAATCAGTTATGGGGGCTACAATGGTGCTGAAATTTCGAATAAACCTCCGATAGAAGGTAGCCAATCCATGAAAGCTTCTAACATCCCGGATATTCTTAGGTTCTGGCCACTCATTTATTGCTCGCACCTTCTCAGGATCTGCAGATATCCCTTGATTTTGAAATAATAAATCCAAGAAAGGTCACACTATCGGTGAGGAATTTGCACTTAGCAGGGTTGGCGAATAGCTGTTCTTTCCTCAAAACTTCACAGACCTGAGTTATGTGATTGAGATGTTGATCCTCCGAAGTGCTGTAGATTAATATGTCATCGAAGTAAACTACTACGAACTTTCCTAAAAAAGGGCCTAAGAACTTGAGTCATAACTCTCATAAAGGTACTAGGGGCGTTGCTTAGTCCAAACGGCATAACAGTCCACTCATAAAGTCCATCTTTAGTCTTGAATGCCGTTTTCCATTCATCCCCCCGGGACGGATCCTAATTTGATGGTACCCACTCTTAAGATCTATCTTGGAAAAGAGAGTGGCTCCAGTCATCATGTCCAGCATGTCATCTAGTCGAGGAATGGGAAATCTATACTTGACAGTAATCTTGTTGATAGCGCGACTATCAACACACATTCGCCACGAGCCGTCTTTTTTGGGAGTTAAAAGAGCAGGAACAGCGCATGGACTAAGGCTCTCCTTAATGAATCCTCGTTATAGGAGTTCATCGACTTGTTTCTTAAGCTCAGAGTGTTCAGTCGGGTTCATACGATAGTGAGGAAGGTTAGGTAGGGATGCCCCTGGCACCAAGTCTATCGCGTGCTGTATGTCTCGCAGGGGTGGCAGTTGGTTAGGCAAATCTTCTGGGAAAACATCCGCAAAGTTTTCGAGAAGAGGTTTAACGACATCGGGGATTGGTTCTTTCTGATCCTCATTCACTTCTCTAGCCACTAGGGCATACATGGGTGCTCCTTGGGTGATCTCAGTTTCCACCTCCTTCGCAGTCAGTAAGTGGAGGTCTTTACTTTGCTTGGTTGAGATAGGCTTAGCTTCAGTTTTGGGAGGTTTAGGTTGAGTGGGCATTAACTTGATCTTCTTTCCATTATGTTCAAACACACAGGTGTTCGTCCTCCCATAAATATGGACGTCGTTGTCAAATAACCAAGGGCGACCAAGGATAATTTGACCTACATCCATGGTTAGAACATCGCACCAGATCTTGTCTTGATATCCCACAAATTCTATCGGAATAAGGCTTCGATTCTTAATTTTCTATAGTAGTCGAATTGATCCAAGAAACCTTATACGGATTTGGGTGCGGGGTTACCTTAAGATTGAGCTTGGAAACCATGGCTGACGAGACTGCGTTGATACAACTTCCACTATCTATGATAACCTTGCAGCTCTTTTCTCCGATCTTAATGAAGGTATGAAAAATTGAGGTTCTACGCCAATCATCACTTAACTTAGGTTGGGCCAAAGCACACCTAACAACTTGTAAGGTAACGGGTTCTTCTTCAGTAAAAGAGTCTTCTTCCTCATCCACTTGGTGAACCAAATCAGTTTCAGGATCTTCTTCCTCTTCGTCCACCTCCTCAATTATGGTGACTTTGTAAGGACTAGAACATTGCGAAGCAATGTGCCCGTACCCTTGACACCTATAGCACTTGGTTCCAGAATTGAGTTTGGGTGCGTCACGTTCGGGGGCTTTACCTTTAGATTCCGGGCGGGTTGGGGCCGAACTGGGCAGTGGGTCGGCTACCTATCGAATTCGCTGATCGATTTTGGGTCTGGCTAGTGGAAGTTCGATACGGGTTAGGACGGGTCTCAAACTGCCTACTGTGGGAGTGAGTCTTGGATTCTTCTAAGTCAAGAACCAGGCTGCAAGCGGCCTCTAAGGTGTTTACTCCTCTAGCAAAAAGTTCAGTTCTAAGATCTTCCCTAAGGCCAGCTCTAAACATGGATAGGATTTGGGTTGGGGTGGCGGACTCCTCGCCGTTGCAACGAATCAAGAAATCGTCGAAGGCAGAGATGTAGTCTTTAACAGGTTTGCTTCCTTGAGTCAGTCTATGCCACTTATCCAGGAGTTTTAGGATAGTAGGAAGGTGGGAGGTATTTTCTCCTAAGCTCTTGCTTCATGGTTCTCCAATCGCTGATAGGGTGTTCACCGCGTGCTTCGCGCATGTTTTCTAAGTTGGTCCAGTACAAGTTGGCTCGACCAATGAGCTTCATTTCGGCGAACCTAACTTTCCTAGCCCTCAGAGATGTTGTACCATTTGAAATAACTATCCATTGACTTCAGCCAATCTAGGAAAACTTGAGGGTCAAGGGTTCCATCATAGGTCGGGGCGTCGATCCTAATGTTCTTCAGTAATTGAGTGTCATTGTCTCTCCAAGTGTTGTCATCCCCTACGAGCTCTTGAGGCAGCCTAGGGTTGCGTTGGTAATGGTCTTGGAAACGTCCGGGATCTCGAGGGGTTTCATGATCGGGTCGGTTGTCTTCGCCATAAGGTGAGTGAGGTCTTGAAGGCGTATAAATTGCAGGATTACCATTACGCTCAATATTATCCAATCGGTCACTCGTGTGGCGCCTAAAGTCAGCTAGATCAGTTTGGGTGTTGCGAATTTGTTGAGTAACGGTGCCTAGTTGTCCTAAAATTAGGTCCAAGGTAGCTTGGAGATGCTGGGGATCCATGAGGAAAGTTTAGGGATCACTAGGGTGGGTAAAGGAATAGTGGGCAGCACCTAGACACTCCGGTAGAAAGGTCCTAAAGCTTCTCTAAGCTGCTGGTTTGCAGCGGACAGCAACTTACAACACAGATTTAAGTTGCCTAAAAGTGAAGAAGGGGTTTGCTTCACTGGACAGCAACTACGCAAGGCCTAAAGTCTTCTAAACGAAGCTTAACAGTGGCTGGAAGGTGTGGACAGCAGAATGACAGCAAGGGAAAAAGGTTCTAATGCTTGGAAATCTCACAGACAAGTGGTTAACACATGATACAACCGTTAAGAGGCTCTAGCTTAAATGGATGCGTGCAGGAAATTGCAAAACAGTGAAACAAAAACAGTAAAAATCTTAACAACTAAATGATATGCATGCCAAATTAAAACCACAATGAGGAGCTAGACCCTAGGATGTTTTCTAAACATGCCAAGCATGGTAACCATGCTCTGATACCACAAATGATGTGAAACTATCATGCAATGAAATGTGAATTGCACATAAAATTAATAGAAGTATTGAATTAAAGTGTGCTTCCCAAAACTTTATGCGTAATCAGTTTAAGTTCAAGAATTCAAAGATGAGTGATTAAGTAACAACAAGAAGTCACCGTCGAGGATTAGAAGGCCATTCAAAATAACGTCAAAATTTAATAATAATAATACGAGTAACAAAAATAACAAAGCCCCAAGCTTAAAATTTAGACCCTTCACCTTAGGATCCGTCACTCAATTTGAAGTGGAGGCTAGCGGAAAAGAACCGTGAGCAGGCTTAGCGACGCCACTAACAGACAAGTGATCTTGAGAGGACTTGTCGCCGGGTTGGAAGTCGGATTCGAAGGAGCGGATGGACGGCCTTCGATGATCCACGTATAGACGGAGAAGTGATCGTCTATCGAGTCTACAAGAGTGGGCAAGATTCGGTCCAAGTACTCTTCCGGGGTGTCGTCGAAGTCGAATCCCACGTCAAAGAAGGGTGAACGGAGAATGTTGACTCTTCCGTTGCGGTCGTACTCAAACCCGAAATTCCATTCGGGCTCATCCATGCATGGCGATAGTGGATTCGAGCCAAGGAAAGAAAGGGGGAGGGGCGGCAAAGTGGTAAGCCGTGAGCTAGGGAGAGGAGGAGGGGGACAGTCACGGGTGGAGAGGGTTGGGCGGGTGGTGCTTGAGGAAGAGAGGGAGAGTAAAATCCTGAAATTTAATTAAGGTATCCGAAATTGGCGGATTCTTAATCTCAATTTCAAAATTTGAATTTAGGTAATTAAGATGGGGGAAAATTAAAGTGGAGTTAATAAAATAAAAGAGAATTAAGAGGAGGGTGCATGGCCGGCCATGTAAGGGGGGAAAATATGGCAGATTTTGTAATCAAGTGGGGACCACAATCATTAAATAAAATCTGAATTTAAGTTTCAGAATTTAATTAAATCTTGTAACTCCCAATTTAGAACCAATTTAGAGGGAAATTTGAAATTGTAGCAATAATAACTCCCTTGATTAGATCCTTAATTTAAGGGTCTAAATTAGGTAAGTTACTTAAAATGAAAATTCAAAGAGCCAAGGAATTTCAATGGAGTGGCCGGCCGCAAGGGAAGACACCGGCTGCAGGGGTGGACCGGTGGTGGTTGGCCGGAGGAGCCGGCGGGTGGAGCTGGGCAGGTCGGCGGACGGACGGGATTTGGCAGGCTGGCGGGTGGGTTCGGCAGGGCTCGGGTGGGGTTGGAGCCGGCGACCACAGGGGGGGGGAATCCAGGAGGGGAATCGGCGGCCACCTGGGGAAATTCAGAGAAATCAAAGAACTTCTTCCCGATTTTCTCGTCTCGAATTTTTTGCTCTTCTTCTCCTTCACAAGACAAGCACGAATTAAATCTAGAACTCACGGAGAGATCTAGTTCTCCCTTTGAACTCACTAAGAGATCAAAGGGAAATGCACTCACAAAGAGAACAATAGAGGATAATTTTCATTTCATCAAAACTAAAAACTATTACAATGCATATTGCCTCATATATGGAGGCTCCAAATGAAAGGGAAAGAAAAGGCAACAATGCCCTCGGGGCTACATAAGTCAAACAATGCCCTCAGGGGCAAACTCGGAAAAACTAATAAATAAAAATGACATAAAATATAAACTCAAAAGTAGAGGCTCTGGATCGTAGCCGTCGATCTGCGCCGTCGGCGATGGTACACGTGTCGAAATCTGATGTCCCCATCATAGAGTCTAAAGGTTTTCATTTCAGTAGATCTACCTGAATAAATGGAGTATAATTTTAGTAATAATAGATCTAGTGGGGGGATTGTGACTTTGGACAATCAAGTCATTAATAAGAGCACACATTTTAGATTTCTCGAGTTTATTGTTCAAAGAGATTGTGAAATAGCTGGGGATATTATTAGTATAATTCAAGTTGGATGGTTGAAGTGGAGGAATGCATCAAGCCTGTTGTGTGATAGAAAATTACTCCTCAAACATAAGGGAAAATTCTATAAGATGGTGGTAAGGCCTGCAATGCTTTATGACGTAGAATGTTAGCCTTTAAAAGAGAAACCTAAAATTAAGCTAAGTGTTGTAGAGATGAGGATGCTCAGGTGGATGAGTGGCTTCATTCTTAGAGACAAAATGTGAAATTAGTATATAGGCTAAGCTTATAATAACCCGGTTGGGAAAGTAATGTATTAGATTTGGCCAATGTTAAGAAAGGTAGAAGTAGACCTAAAAAAGACATGGTTAGAAAAATTAGCAATGATCTTTTTTATTAGATTTAAATGGGAATTTGAGTCTTAATAGGACAATAGAGAAAAAGGATTCGTGTAGCTAACCTCACATAGTCGAATGAAGACTTGATGTTATTATTGTTGTATTCCATTTTCCATATTCTCGAGCTGTTTGGACTTTTGTTCCATGGCTAAGCTTTTGTTGGATCTTAATGTATATGGGTGTTTGCATTCTTATATGATAAATCAAAATTTATATGGATCAAAGTTTAGACGATAGAGTTGTGAGTTGTTGAAAACGTAAACTAATTGATGACAAGTTTTTTTTACATTACTTTCTGCTGTTATTTATTGAGGCAAGAACATATGAGAAAATTATATTGACAATCTTAATTGAAATATGATCGACCAGAGAATAATAGCAAAAACTATCATTTATATCTTTCATATTTCTTTTTTATTGACTGATAAATGGTTGTTATGATTGGATGATGATTCTTCTTCTTTTTTCCCCCCTTTTTTTTTTTTGCCTAAATTAATGAAAGGTGAAGATTATTTTTACCCATTTCAAAAATGCATTAGTCAGGAAAATTCCTCCCATCCAACTATCGCGGTAGATGATTTAAACCAAATACATTGCATGAAATGTGAAAGCATATGATAGAGTTGTGAATTTTTGAAAGCATAAATTAAATCTCATGAGAGGAAGTAATGGTCGCGTTAGGTTCTTCAGTTATTTATTGACATAAAAACTATATGAGAAATTCTGATGGACATCTTTTCACCAATGTGAACGACTGATGAACAAAAACAATAACTATCTTTCATATTTTATTGTCATTATGTTACTATTTTGTTACCCCCACATATTTTGTTTTATGAAAATTCTTAATGTTTAACCAATGAGAATTAGCTTATGTCCTATTGCCTCCACCACATAAAGTGTTAAGCGAGGGGTATCACTCCCATCTTTGGTGGATCACCAAGCAACAAAAATCTCATGGTTTGCAGTCCTGGAGAGAAATTTTTGAATGGTTCAAATTGCTATTTTTCTCTTCTCTTGTATTAATGAAAGATGAGTTCTTTTTTCTACTTCAAAATGCTTCCTATCCTTCTATTTCGCTGTAACATTTATGCATCTTAGCTCTCTGTTGATCTTGCATAGTTTTTCTCAAGCTTTTTAAGTGCTTCCTTTCACATGGCAAATATGATTAGAGATATAATTGCCAAATCATATTTTCTTCCTGCAGTGTCCAAATGGTCACACTCTTTGTTCAAATTGCAAGCTTAGAGTACATAATCAATGCCCTACTTGTCGCCATGAACTTGGTAATATAAGATGTCTGGCCCTTGAAAAGGTTGCTGGGTCACTTGAGCTTCCTTGTAAACACCAGGCAATGGGATGCTTAGGAATATTTATGTATTATGAAAAATTAAAACATGAACAGTCATGCAAATTCAGGCCTTATAACTGTCCATATGCAGGGTCCGAGTGCCCCATTACAGGGGACACCCAAATGATCATAACCCACCTGAGAAATGATCATAAAGTGGATATGCATGATGGCTGCACTTTTAACCATCGTTATGTCAAAGCCAACCCACATGAGGTTGAAAATGCGACTTGGATGCTCACAGTAAGATTATTTGTCCTATATATATATATTTTTAACTTGCATTATTACTTTTTTATTTTGTAGTATTTCACTATGATTTCAATGTCACATTATGCTAACATTGCTTTGAATAAAGTAACATTAATAAAGGCAGATGGTTTAAGTTAATTTCACCTTAAGTGCAGGAGTTTTACTTCCGATAAAGTTAATGCCGTGTCAATGGATGGTACATGGAGGCAAAACTTAGATCATGACGAAAGCGATCTAGGACTCAACGGTTCTATCGTTCACAGGGGTCATGCGGGAGTATTGCATTTTGAATTCAATCGATTTGGGAAAAATTAAATTGCACATGATATGAGATTTTTTTAGGTATTCCACATTCCCTAAAAAAATATTTTATATTTATTTTAGGCTTTATTTGGGATGGCTTTCTTAATGCTTCTTAAAGCAGCTCTTTAGTATAAAAATTTAAATTTTTGTACTAGAAAGATGTTTTAAGAAGCATTAAGAAAGCCATTCCCAAACTAATCCTTACTCTATACAAACACTTGAAGAATCAAAACCCAATTTGTTTATTGTACAACAACATCAAGCCTTTATCCCACTACGTGGGGTCAGCTACATGAATCATTTTTCTTCATTGTGTCATGTTAAAAGTCAAATTCCCGTTTAAATCTAATAAAGAACAATCATTTTTAGGTCTACCTCTACCTTTCTTAATATAAGTTAAATCTGATACCTCTACTTTCATAACAGGGTCATCGGAAGGCTATTGTTTTATGTGACCAAATCATCTAAGGTTGTTGCGTCCAGGAGTATTCGCGGCAGTAGAGAAATATAAAGTTTATCGTCTTAGCATTGTACGAAAATCCGGCACGCAATCAGATAAGAGAGAGGGTCTAGCATTTATGAGACACCAAGATTTTTACATGGAAAACCCTTGAAAAAAGGGTGAAAAACCATGGGGCCTAGCCCAGTTTGAATGAATCCACTAGTATTTGCAGTCGATTACAAATGAGGCCCTTCATTGGGAGAAGACCTTAGCTTGATGTACATCTTATAGAGTATATTACACGATGTAAATACAAAGAGCTACTATTGACATATTCGCTTTGTTGGAAGGACTGTAGTCGGCGGGCGACGGAAGTCAGGAGGACCGTAGTCAGCTGGCGACGGAGGTCGGAAATACTGTAGTCGGCGGGCGACATAAGTCAGGAGGACCGTAGTCGACGGGCGACGGATGTCGGAAAGACTGTAGTCGGCGGGCGACGTAAGTCAAGAGGACCGTAGTCGGCTGGCGACGGAGGTCAGAAAGGACTGTAGTCTGACGACGAAGATCAGAAGGACAGCTTCAGTTAGAAGTCCAACAATGGAAAGAAATCCATCTTCGCGTAGACGTCCAGCGAAGTCCGATAACATGTAGAAGTCCGGCATCGGGTAGAAACTTGGCGAAGAGTGAAGGTTCGACTTCGGGTAGAAGTCTGACGTCTGTTGGTGGCAAAGGAGAACTCCGGCTTCACTTGGGCTGAGTTTCGGCGTCAGGAGGGAACTCTGTTGCAAGTTGAGAAGAATTTCAGCATCACGTGAAAGTTGGGAAGAATTTCTGCGTTCTCCCGAATATCACGCAGAATCCCGGCGTGTTCGGGCGGCAGGAAGAGCTCCAGCGGTGGTCGAGGAGGAGCTTCTTCCTTCTCCTCCTTCTCTTCTTCTTCTCTTTCTTCACTTGAGTCCCCTTGGTGTAGAATGAGGGTTCTATTTATAGTTTTTCTGGAGTGGCATAGCCCGTAAATAGGTGTGAGATCAGGGGCGAATTGGGAGTGTTTTGAATGGACGGCCGATATCAAATCCTTTGATCATGCACCGTTTGTTGGGCATTTGATAGCCTTAATGATGTCGGAATTCGGTGATCTTGGGCTCGTTGGATTTTTCTCGTCGAGCCGCTCTATTCGAGTATAAGCTCGTTAAAATCGGAGACCATTTGGTAACTCAAATTGCGGTTTGAACCTTCCAACAGCGCTTCGGGTCCTTGATTCGGACCCATTTGAACTCAGATTGGGTCGAATTTGGTGTCGTTGGATTCGTATTTCCGAGACGCTCAGTTTGACTGTAAGCTCGCTGAAATCGGAGTTCATATGCTCTCGAATTTAATTTTTGAAGTTTCCGAACTGATTTTGCCTAGAGATTCGTGCCCAATCAAGATAATTTTGTGATGACGTATCAAAGGCGATTCTCTCTAATCTTACATTCCACTGTAGCTACTCCAACCTTTTCATATATATGCTCATTTTATATCCTGTCTCTAAGGGTAAAACAACTCATCCACCTGAGCATCCTCATCTCTGCAACACTTAACTTAGTATCATGCTTCTCTTTTAATGGCCAACATTTTGCATCATAGAGCATTGCAGGTCTCACCACCATCTTATAAAATTTTCCCTTAAGTTGACGGAGACTTTTCTATCACACAAAAAACCCGAGGCAGTCCTCCACTTCAACCATTCAACTTGAATTCTACTTGTTTTGTAATGTTAGGGTAAGATTGCGTAAATCAACTCCTTTCTAAATCTTATACTAACAAGCGCTTCATTCATTCGATATTTCTTTTGAAATTAGAAGAAGAAAAAAAAAAAAAAAACTGACGACCAAATAGTTGAAATGAGATGGAGGTGGCTGC
Organism: Dendrobium officinale; assembly: GCA_019514585.1. Classification (NCBI taxonomy): domain Eukaryota; kingdom Viridiplantae; phylum Streptophyta; class Magnoliopsida; order Asparagales; family Orchidaceae; genus Dendrobium; species Dendrobium officinale. Next base: position 5,107,864 of record CM033685.1, on the reverse strand, counting down.
CGCAATAGTTCCACTAATGTAAAAGAACAATTTTCTTTGCACAATGACCACTTCGTATATGAATCCTATTGGAACCTTTTATCCCATCTTCATTTAGGGTTTTCTTTCATGCACTCCACTCTAACATTACACGCCTTCCTTTGCATTTATGGCAGGTCTTCAACTGCTTCGGCCAACACTTCTGTCTTCACTTTGAGGCATTCGTATTAGAAATGGCTCCGGTTTACATGGCGTTCTTGAGATTCATGGGTGAAGATGATGAGGCAAAGAAGTTCTGTTACAGCTTAGAAGTGGGTGGAAATGGACGCAAACTGCTGTGGCAAGGGGTGCCAAGGAGCATCAGGGATGGTCACAAGAAGGTCAGAAACAACCACGATGGTCTGATCATCCATCGAAGCATGGCCTTGTCCTTCTCCGGCGGAAACCACCAGGAGCTCAAGCTTCGAATAACCGGCCGCATCTGGAAAGAAGAATGAAACCCTTTTTCACCTAAATTCATGGCCAGAAAGTTTAGGCTCACAAAGCTTGATGTAATCAGTATGTGGACAGTCTGCTCAAAGATTTGCTTCATGTATGCATTGTGTTTAGCCTTTGTGAAAAAAGTCATGATATTAACAATTGAAAATGTTTGAAAGTGGTTTCTGCTTCATCTTTGCTCAAAAAACTCTCCCATTTTGCAAAAAAGAAGCAATGTGCGGACACTGTACGTTGTTCGAAGACGAATCAGAATGTGTCCCGTCATTTTTTTGTTGTGTACCGGTATTGTGTACCGGGTGACATGGCGCATTCTAATTTGCCTCCGAAGGATCCGGTGCCCGCACAAAATATTTTGATATAAATGACTCATTGATACAATCAAATCAAGATGGTCTTAGAAAATGAATAATATATACTATTGTAAACATGTATTGATATATGTTACTATAAAGTGATGCCCTTTGGTCATAAGAATATCAGTAATCTTTTGACCATCAATGATCATATATACAAATAAGTTTGAGTATTATATTGATGATGTTATGGTCGAAGGCTTGTGATGATTTTGCCCCCCTCAATTTTGATTTTCTAGATAAGGATTAAGTGTGGGCTATCTATCTTCTTGTTTAGTGATTTTATTGACTCAAAAAAAGGAATTTTTATTGCGTCCTCCCACCTGACGTAGAGATACGTCCTCCCACCGTTAAAAAATTGGGTTTTTGCTCGATATTGCTAGCTATTATTTAGTATTAACGAAGAATATCATCATGTGAATACCAATACCGAGTTATACCGAGCTATACCGAGCAATACCGAGCTATACAAAAAAATACCTAGATTTTTCTAGAGAAAACTCGGTATTGCTTGGTATAGCTCGGTATAGCTCGGTATAACTCGGTTTATGTCTTCACATGATGATATTCTTCGTTAATACCAAATAATAGCTAGTAATACCAAGCAAAAACCTAGTTTTTTAGCGGTGGGAGGACGTATCTCTACGTCAGGTGGGAGGACGCAATAAAAATTCCAAAAAAAGAGAGAATCATAAAACATTAAAGAGTTATAAGTCCCTTCATTGAATTTGGGTATGAGTGTTAATATTTGATACGATCCAAAAGTTCGATCCGAAAATTTTGGGTTAGGATTAACATGTTTCTAAAATGGATCATATTCAACAAATCGACCCATTTCAAAAATAGGGTCGGATTCAGATTGACTTAGAAATCCAGATCTGACCTGAAATGACTGCGACTGCCCACGCCTTCACTTTCGCGCTCTAGTCGCACCATCGCCCACTATCGCTGCCTTGCCGCGCGTCTCTGGCTACCATTGCCACTTCCTTGTCGCGCGTCACCGACTGTCACTACCACTGCCTTATCACGTGTCGCCTGCTTACGGGATTTGGCTGAATAGGTGTGTGAACGGAGGACTTATGTTGCCGCTATCGATGACTTACGGGTCGGTTTGGGTTGGACCCAAACTCGACCCGTGACCTGAAATTGACACCCCTAAATTTGGGCTTTGTTTGAGATAACTTTGTTACTCTTTTATAAAATTGTTCTAGAGATAGTAATTTTTTAAAATTGTTATTGGAAGCAATTTCTTAGTATAAATTTTTTAAAAAAATAATAATAATATAATAGGTAAAATAAGAATTATAATTATATTTAAAAAAAAAATCCCAACGAAGAGTTCCCCTCCGCAGAATATATCACTTGTACAAAGAGAAGCCAAGGCAGCCTACTATAGTGGAGTTGAGCTTTCTGCATCTCACCTTCCTTCTCTGATCCGCCACCCAACGGGTACAACTACCACGATGGCTCCTTGCTTCGCCTAATTTACTTATATTTTCCACAAAAATAATTAATTAAATAAAATAAAATAAACCCCTGCAGGAGTCCAGACGCAAGGCATAAACGTAATTAGTGCCGTTTTATTCAATAAACTTCTTTGTGTCAACATCTAAAGTGAATTATTAGTTGAGGTGAGCATTTTTTTAATCAGATTAAACATCTTAATTAAATTCAAATTAAAATAAATATTAATTCTTTACTTTTTGCTCTGAGATTAATGTTGTAAATTTTAATTAACATTTATATTTATCCAAATCAAATAATTTATGCTCCATTTGTGATAGCTTTTTAAATGCTTTGTTTTTCAAATCATAACTATAATTTATAATTGGTCATAATTTTTTTGTTGCTTTAATATTTTTTACTCTTAGAGAGGTTATTTTTTCCTTTTTTTTTTTTACTCTTAGAAACAGGATATGAAATGAGCATATTCATGAAAAGGTTAAAGTAGGTCCTGTGACAAATAAGATTAGAGAGAGAGGGCTCAGATGGTTTGGTCATGTAAAACGATGGCCTTCTGATGTCCCTATTAAGAGAGTAGATGTATTAGATTTGACATATATTAAAAAAAGTAGAAATAATACTAAAAAGATTTGTTTAGAAAATATAAGAAATTACTTTTCTTTATTAAATTTAAATGAAAGTTTGACTCTTAATAGAATATAATGGAGAAAAATGATTCATGTAGCTGATCTCATGTAGTGAGATAAAAGCTTGATGTTGTTGTTTTAAAAAAAAAAAATTGTACTAAAGGCCTACATTCTACTACAGTTTTTAAAAAATTATTTTCTCTGCAACAACTTTAAAAATTAATAAAAAAAATTATTCAAAATAAAACCTTAATATCATCATGATTAAATTTGAATCAAAACACTCTAATAAAACTGTTTTCTTTTCCCCTCCAACAAAAATTACCTAACCAAAAACAGAAATTAATCAATTTATTAAATAAACCATCATCACCAACTATAGAATTCCTTCAAGATTAAGCAGCAGCAACAAAACTTACTATACTTAAATTCTTTCAGCTGCTCTGTCCACATCACTTACTCCTTTTAACACCAGAGTGACCACACAAAGCCTCCCTTATATCGCATTCTCTTCCCCCCCCCCCCCCCCCCCCTTCATCTCCCAACAATCTCCATGGCGTCTCTTCTGCTTCTGGTTCTCATCTTCATCTTCAACCTCATAGCCTTCGCTCTCGCCATGGCCGCGGAGCAAAGGCGGAGCACGGTGAGCTTAATGTGCTCAATCTGTTCCACTGCAATATATTTTTTCCTGAGATTTGTGTATATATGTGCGTGGAAATGCAGGCTAGAGTGGTGCCAGATGCAGAGAACAATTACACATATTGCGTTTATGATTCGGACATCGCCACCGGCTATGGCGTCGGTGCGCTGCTCTTCCTAATGGTTAGTCAGGCTGTCGTTGCCGTCGCCACCAAGTGCTTATGTTGTGGCCGTGCACTGCACCCCGGCGGCCCTCGATTCTGCGCGCTTATCCTATTCCTCGGCTCCTGGTGATTTTTTCTTACCATTGTCCTAGTAATGTAAAATGGCACAGCAGGAGTATTTCGGCTTCGTCTGCGACAATTTTTTTACCATTTTGCTTTTGAGATCTCAATCATAATTTATATTTGAGCATTGTTTCTCGTTGATTTCAAAGAATTTATTTGCAAGAAAACTGCTTTCTCTAGCAACTTCTAAATTTTTGAAAAACAAAAATTATTTTCTCTACAATAACTTTACAAGCTGCCTCAAACAGACTCTTAGTTTTGTGAAAAAGTTATTTGAGGGAAAAATTTTACATTACACTCACTTTCAAATAAATTAAGAGTTTGTTTGAGGTGTTTTTTTGGTTGCTTTGTTTTTCAAACAGCAATCACAATTTAGGATATGTGTAAGTCAGTTTTCTAGCTGCTTTATTTTTCAAACATCAATCATAATTTTGTTTGATTATTATTTTCTCGCTCATTTCTCACTGTTTTTAAATAATTTCTATGATGAAAAATCATTTTTTGCAATCAAAGAAGCGAATTTCCTTCATCAACATCAACTTCACAATCAACTTTATAAAATACTAAAGAACACCTCAAATAGACGTTTAGGGTTCGTTTGAGACGGCTTTTTTGCAACTTCTTAAGGCTTTGTTTGTTTGAGCGTTTTTTTACCTTCTCCGTTTTCGGAAACGGATGATTTTTTTTGTGTTGTTTGGTTCGTCAAATCACGTTCCCAATAACTCCTTTTTTTTCATTTTTCTGCAGTTTTGAGAAAGCTTTTTATATGTGCTTCTCCGTTAGAAAACTCCATTTTCTGAACTAATGTTTTTTAAAACTATCTTTTACAAAAGCAAAAAAAAAAACAAACGAAGCCTAAATCAACTTTCTAATACGAAAATTAAAACTTTTGTATTGAAAAGTTCCTTTATGAAGTAGTAAGAAAGTCATCCCAATGGAAGCCTTAGTTTGGCGAAAATTACTGTGATGAAAAGATGATTTTTAGACTAAAATAGCTCAGTTACTTTCTCCTCCCTAAATTTGCAACAAACTTTACAAAGCTCTTTAGTCGCCCTAACAGATGAATTCAGTTCAGCTCATTTCGAAATCATGATCTCTGTTTGCAACTGCGAGTATTTGACTGATTTGTGTGTGAAATAAAGGGTGACGTTCGTCATAGCGGAGTCTTGCTTGCTGGCGGGATCGGTGGAGAACGCATACCACACCAAGTACAGAACGCTGTTCGTGGACAATCCGCCGTCTTGCCAAACGCTGCGAAAGGGCGTTTTCGGCGCCGGCGCTGCCTTCGTCTTCTTCACATCACTTCTATCGGAGATATACTACATCTCCTTCTGCAAGGCTCGCGACGTCACCATCGCCAAGGAGCCCTCCATTGGCATGAGCTCATACCCATAGCCAGTGATCTGTTCTCAGTTTCTGTTCTTGAAGGGATTTAGTATTTTCAGTTTTATTGTGTGATTGAGTTATTGAATTGATTGCTTGCTGGTTCCAATGCTATGAATTAGTCTATATTGGTTGTTGACTGAGAAATTTAGCTATAGATCTTTAATGAAGGCAAGAGAGGAGTGCTTGAAAAGTTTTAATTTTAGTAGAAAGAGATGTAATTATTAATTTAGTAAGATGAATGGATCTGTAAGTTTTTCAAATAAATTAAGTTATGCATATTGCATGAGTTTTTATGTGCACGCTTAAGACCAGAGTTACTTGGGAGCTCAAAATCACTTAACAATTGAGGAGAAATTATTCTGTGCGGATGTCAAACGTCATCTTGTTTTGTGTTCAGAGACCAATCAGAATGCGTCATGTCAGGCTTCGCTCGATACTACTGACGTTGCGCATTCTTGCTGGTCTTTAGACACTATTCTGCATCTGGTCTCCACACAAAATAAGTTCTCCTAACTAAGAGGTCTTTTACTTGCCTTATAAAGAAAAACATAATAAAATAAAAAGTTTAAAAGAATTAGGACAAATTTTAAAAATGTACAAGATAATAATTAAAATTAGTCAAAAAGGAGTTGAGTCATATTATTTTGAAAATAAACAAAACAGAAATTTTTTTTTGGGAATATCAAAACAGAAATTTCAATCTGAAGCTTTATGAAATCGTAAAACTATTTAACGGTTTATGAACAAATTCCGTGAAAAATCTTCCCGATTTTCTGAAATCGTGAAAGACTTTAATGGTATAACTTATTTTATAGTTATGCTCCTATTTAAATTAGAGGTGTCAATTTTCGACATAATCCGAATCCGATCTGAAAAAATTCGGGTTTTGATCAATCCAGACCCGAAACGGGCCGGGTTCAACAAATCAACCCGTTTTAAAAACTGTGTCGGATTCGGGTTGACCCAACAACCCAAAATTGACACGAAAACTCTTATTAGACTCAGAAACCCGAGATTGACCCATTTTTTACCCGATTTTGACCCGAAAATCGAAGATTTACCCGATTTTTTAACCGAAAATAAGCAATTTTAGGTCAACTTCGGGTCATTCGTGTCTGGTTGGGTTGACCCGAACCCGAATCGGGTCAGGTTCGGGTCCAGAAACCTGACCTAAAAATCGGTCGGGTACGGGTTGATCAGAACAGTGCCGGGTTAATTCCAGATTCGACCCGACCCCAACCCGTTGACCCGAATTGACACCCCTAATTTAAATTCTCTCTCGTATGCTTCATATACTTCTATAGCTAATATTTTCAGTTCTTTTCCTTTCAATTGATGAGTTCAACCATCAATTCTACGATTTCATTCAGTGATTATAAATATATATACCAAGCACTTTAATATATTTTTAAAATTTTAAGTGGCTTTTCCTGTAGCACTAAAAAAACCTAGCTTCAACCTTGCAAATATGAGGTCAATGGGGAATTTTAGAGACATGAAGTCATTAGAAGACTCAATTCTTTCATTCTTGATAATATAGTGAAACCTTGAATCTTCGCTCTCTAAATTCGCTCTCTTAAGCTCCTTAAACCATTTTGCCAAAGATCCTTTCCATGGCAAAGTTCCTAAAGAGATAATGGCATCATAGTTCTTTCTACCATATTGTCCAAACATTTGACACAACAAGAATCTATAATTTCTATTACGAGCATCTATATATCTTAAGAATTATAGGATTTAATCGCAATAATCAGATCATTAATAGAAATTTGAATAGATTTCCTCAGAAATTTTTTGGTGTTGATTAATTACATAGTGCTTTTTACTAATGTTGACATTAACAAGTATGAATATCTTTTATATATATGAAAACTTTCGAATATCATCCCTTATAAAATAATTTGTTTTCCTCCTTACTTTCAGGCATTCAAGCGACTCTAATGACGAGTATGCTTATTTTTGCATCTATACAAAAACATAGATAGATCTTTCGTTTATTTTAAAAAAAATTTATTTTCCCGCTGCCCCCGCCCGCTGCCCGCCAGCCCCACGTGCCCCTTGCTGTAGCCTGCGCGCGCTGCCCTGCTGCCGTGCTTCCCCGCTACCGCGTGTGCCGAACCCGCGTGCCGCCCCTGCCACGCCGTCGCCGAACCAGCGTGCCGTCACCGAACCGCGCGTGCCGAACCCGCAGCCCCGCTGCCCCGCGTGCCGTCGTCGAACCCGCGCCGTCGCCGCTGTCGCGCTGTCGAACCCTCGCGCGTCACCGACTGTCGGGTTGCGGGTCGGGTCTGGTCAACCCGGCAAGGTCGGGTCCGGGTTCAAATGTCCGGCCCGTTTGCTAAGACGGGTCGAGTTCGGGTTAACCCGTTTATATACGGATATGGTCGGGTTCGACTCGAACCCGGCGGGTTGACCCTAGTTGACACCCCTAAGTAGTGAGTCCAAATTTCCCTTCCAAATATATTTATTTTATTTTATGTTTTAATATTGCTTAATATCTCATGTAACTCGAAGACACTCGCTTAAGTTAATGTGTACAATAGGTTTTGATATGTTTATATTTTATCTTGAAATGGTCTAATTTTTAAGAATAAATATGATGTTAAATATGTTTGTGCTGGCCTTTATTAATTGAGTATATGATTATAGTGTGCATTTATCAACGAAGTGTGACATTTATTATTAAAATTAATTTTTTCTATCTTCTAATTTTTTTAAAAAAATCTATGAACATGCACACAACATATTAATTTAATTTTTAAGACCAAATTAACATAAATGATTATGAACCGATATTGACATAAATAATTATCATTATTATATTAACGTAAATGATTATTATTTTTATTTTTATTGATAAACTTATTAATTCATATAAGTAAATAAATATAATTTTATATTTTTTTAATATCTATTTTTATTTTTTTAAATTTTATTCTTGTGCACTTTATGCATTTGCAATTTTACTAAAGATCCCAACATTCTATTTAACATTCTCAAACTTACAGCCCCTATAAATTAAGGTGAAAATTAAAATTGGTGTAGTCATAGTGTTTTTGGTTGTCTAACATATACTCACAACTTAAAATACATTTTGTCCCATATCTATCACTTTGTATTTTATCTTTATTAAGCTCTTTATATATACCGCTGTATTACTTACATATTTGAATAATAAGATACTCTATTTCTTTTCAAATATTTCCTTTCTTCTTCCTCTCTGTTTCCCGCGCACTTCTCTTACATGGTATCAGGCGGCCAGGATGGGAGATCAAGAAGCTTCATCGTCCCTCCCTCACGTCTCCACCGTGACACCCACGACAACCTCAGAACTTACCCTTCCTCCCACCCTCAAATTTATCATCTCCAACATCAAGAACCTGATGTCCTACTCCCTCACCTCCGACAACTATGCTCTGTGGCGGTCTCAGATCTTTCAACACCTATCGGCGAACGGATACGCCGATCACCTCACCGGAAAAACCCACCCCCCGCCGGACAGCAGCACTCAAGAATACGCCCAGTGGCGACTCATCGATAGCAACTTGATATCAGCCTTATTCTCTACGATTTCTACCACCATTCTTCCCTATGTCATCACCTCCTCCACGGTTCACGAGGTCTGGACCGTTCTTGAACGACGACTCCAATCTTCTAGTCGCTCTCGCATCTTACAACTAAAGAACGAGCTCCACCACGTTCAAATGAACAACCTCACGATGCAGCAATACTTGGCTCATATCAAGACCATCGTTGATACAATTGCTGCCTCTGGAGCCACCGTGGATCCTGAAGATATCGTTCTACATACATTGAACGGCCTTCCAGCTAGCTTCAATTACATAAAGACATACATACGCTCCTCTTCATAGCCCGCCGATCTTGACGCTCTATACTCGCTTCTATGTAGCGAAGAAATACATGTGAATCAAGATATCAAGAAAGATTCTTCTCCGGCTCCTGCTGCCTACTACACCACCCATTCCAATCAAAATCGCAACAAATTTCAGAAACGGAACCAGAAATACCGTAACGCTTCGAACAAACCCACCAATACGCCGGATTCATCTTCTGCGTCCCAGCCCAGCTCAGGTAATCGACCGACTTGCCAAATCTGCGGCAAGATCGGTCACGTTGCTATCAATTGTTGGCACAGGTATGCACCAGCTAACACGACCGGATCTGGCTCCCGAGCCCTTCTTGCTCAACCTACTTCAGACAACACTCAAACCTGGGTAATGGATTCCGGCGCCACGGCTCACATGACGGCTGACAGCACGAACCTTCAACACTCCAATGCATACCACGGTCAAGACTCTGTCTCCACGGCCAATGGCTCTTCAATACCCATCCAAAATTTTGGACAAGGTTTGCTTCCCCTGCCTAATTCGCCGCGTAAGCTCCATCTCTGTCATCTCCTTCACGTACCTGCTTTAACTCACAACCTCATATCTGTTTCAAAGCTAACACAAGAAAATAATGTTACCATTACATTTGATTCTAATGGCTTTGATATTAAGGATGTTCAGACTCAACAGCCCCTTCTTCGTGGTCGACTGCATAATGGAGTCTATCAACTTCAGATAACACCAGACGCTCAGCCAAAGGCTCTTCATGCTTCCATCACATCCTCCACCGTGTGGCACGCCCGTCTTGGTCATCCGAACAATAAAATCTTTAATACTCTTGTTTCTCGCATTTCTAATCTGCAACATATTCCTTCTGATTTTCAATGTCAATCGTGTAGCATGGCTAAAAGCCACAAGCAAACATTCAAAAATAGGAAATCGGTCACCACACATTCGTTTGAATTAATTCATTCGGATGTATGGGGACCAATTCCGACCTCCTGTTCAAACAATTTTAGATACTATGTTGTTTTCATCGAAGATTTTACTAGATTTACATGGATTTATTTTATGCGCACCAAGAACGAAACCTTCTCTTGTTTTAAAAATTTGTTGAGCATGATACACAATCAATTCAATGCGACTCCAAAAACATTTCGTTCGGACTCAGGCGGTGAATTCATTAGCAATGAGTTTACAAATTATCTGAACTCACTCGGCATACTACATCAACTCACCTGTCCTCACACGCCCGAACAGAACGGCGTAGCAGAGAGAAAGCATCGGCACCTACTTGACATCACTCGAACACTGTTGATCGCTTCCGGTCTCCCAAACTCATTCTGGACAGATGCTGTTTCAACAGCAAACTATCTCATAAACAGGCTTCCATCAAAATCCATAGCTCTACAGACCCCTTTTCAAAAATTGTACAACAACCCACCGGACTACGATAACCTCCGAACTTTTGGTTGCCTATGCTATCCATGGTTACAACCATATGCCAAAGACAAGCTGTCCCCCCGCTCCCAACCTTGTCTATTTCTTGGCTACTCCACCAACCATAAGGGATACAAGTGTTTCAATATAGCAACCAACAAAACACAGATCTCTCGCCATGTGGTATTTCACGAGACTACATTTCCTCTTCTACATACAGATACTCAGCATTCAGACTCCACGCAGACGATACCGAACAATATGCCTCCGCTACTACTGGTACCGGCCTCAACCACAACCAGCCAAGCCAATCTGCCTAGTAACAGTCCGTCCAGCAGCATTCCCGTCCCATGTCCTGCTCCAACAGAGCCCGTCTCTCTCCCTGCATCTCAGCTGCCGCACGATCTACCGATTCACACTGATCGTTCTCTACCAACTCATCCTATGCAAACACGATCCAAATCAGGTATATCAAAACCGAAACAATTTATTTCTCTACTCGGAAATGCAGGGAACATAGTCACGCCAACTATGTACAACCAAGCATCAAAACACCTGCACTGGCAAAATGCTATGACAAATGAATATCAGGCTCTAATTAAGCAGCGCACCTGGTCTCTCGTACCAGCTCCTCCAAACAAACAAGTAATCGGATGCAAATGGACCTACAAGACGAAAACATTACCCTCCGGGCAGATTGACCGCTATAAGGCACGGCTCGTTGCACTCGGTTACGCGCAAAACTTCGGCGAGCACTACAACGAAACATTTAGCCCAGTGGCTAAAATGGTCACTATACGTATGCTTCTGATTCTTGCTGTCAACCGGAACTGGCCAATGCTCCAATTAGACGTCTCAAATGCATTTCTTCACGGCGACCTTTCTGAGGATATCTATATGCGACAGCCACCCGGTTTTGAAGATCCTCAACATCCCACCGCCGTTTGCAAACTTCATAAGTCCCTGTATGGCCTCAAACAAGCCCCGCGACAGTGGTTTCAAAAATTCACCAACTTCTTACAATCTCGCGGTTTCAGGTTTAGTCGTTCCGACCCCTCCCTTTTTATTTACAACAAATCCAACGTTCATATATTTATACTCATTTATGTGGACGATATACTTGTCACTGGTAATGATCCCGCACAAATCCAATATCTTCTTCAAGATCTTCATTCCCATTTTGCTCTTAAACAGCTTGGCCAGATTTCGTTGTTTCTCGGCATTCAAGTGACTCGAACAACAAATGGATTCTTCCTCAATCAAGGACACTACGCGCAGAAAATCATTCAGGATGCTGGCCTCACCGATTGCAAAGCTGCTCCTACTCCTATAACTCCGTCTTCCAAGCATTCGCCCGCTGACAGTCCACCGTTCCGCGACGCCTACCTCTATCGTCGTCTCGCGGGCTCCCTTCAATACCTCTCCATCACTCGACCAGACATTGCATTCGCAACTAATCAAGCTTGTCAACATATGCAACATCCGACTGATCATGATTTTCAAAATATCAAACGGATTCTACGATATGTGAAGGGTACCTACGCCTACGGACTTCCCATTATACCCGGCGACATCACTCTTCGCACCTTCACCGACGCAGACTGGGCTTCCGATCACAGCGATCGGAAATCCGTCTCAGGATTTTGCACTTTCATGGGACCCAATCTTCTCTCCTGGTCCGTGAAGAAACAGGTAACAGTTGCCAAGTCTTCTACTGAAGCAGAATATCGAGCTCTCTCGGCAGCCACGTCGGATGTTCTTTGGCTTCGGCGTCTTGCAGAGGAACTTCTCCTTCGGCAAACAGAACCAACCATTATACACTGTGATAATCTCTCCGCCATTGCTATCGCGAGAAATCCGGTATTTCACGCACGCACCAAGCACATCGAAATCGACTTCCAATTCATCCGGCAGCATCTTCTCACTGGGAACGTTCGCATACAGCACATTGAGTCTCAAGAACAGATTGCCGATATTCTTACGAAGTCCTTCTCCAGTTCTCGCTTCGATTATCTCGTTTCCAAATTGACCATTCGTCCGACGAATGATCAATTTGAGGGGGAATGTGAGAACACAGCTTAAAATACATTTTGTCCCATATCTATCACTTTGTATTTTATCTTTATTAAGCTCTTTATATATACCGCTGTATTACTTACATATTTGAATAATAAGATATTCTATTTCTTTTCAAATATTTCCTTTCTTCTTCCTCTCTGTTTCCCGCGCTCTTCTCTTACAGTAGAGTAGTAGACTCATCTTTTATAGTCATGGTATTTTCTTGTTCTTAGGATGAGCTCATTTCAATTTTTCCTAAGGAGTGTCAATAAATGATCCGGTTTGTCAATCTAGCCTAAACTTGGCACAAAAAATCTAAGTTTAGGATGAGCTCATTTCTAAGTTTCGATAAATGAGTTGAGTTCGAGTTGGATTTAATGATCTATTTATTAAATGGGTCAGCCTAGGGTTAACCCATAAACATTTTTTACCCAAAAAATGACCCATTTCGTATCTTTTTTTTATACTTTTGGTTATAATCTTCTTATTTTTTTATGAAACATCCTAAATTTTATAGCTAATAAGTTATGCAAAAATTTTTTAGGGGTTTTTACATACATATCATCATATACTACTCTATTTATATATCTAATATCCAAAATTTTAATATTACATACGTACTACCCATACTTTACTTTCATATTAAATATGGGTGATAGAAATGAAATATATGAGTCGTAAGAATAAAATATGAGTAATATATTTTATATTAAAATAATATAGGATGGTATGTATGTAATATTAAAAATTTTGGGTGATATATATGTAAATAAGATGTTATAGAGTGGTATGTATGTAAATCCTCCAAAAATGTAACTAAAAGGGTTAATGTATTAAGTTCGAGTTGGTGTTTTTAACAAATTTTTTAAACGGGTCGGGTTCAGATTGACTTGATTTAGATCGGATCAATTTCAAGGCGAACTCGAATCCGACCCATCAACCTATTTTGATACCCTAATTTTCATTCATCTAAGTATTAGGTTGACTTTATATTTGATTAATTAGAAGGGGGAGAGAGAGAGAGACCAACATTTAATGTGTACAATTCAGGCCCAATAACTAGGCAAATTATTATGTCCGGTGTCCTGATTCATCCTGACACCAATCCAAATATGTCACATCACCCAAATAGATCGGGACCTAGTGTATTCAGGGTGATGTGAAGAGCCTGAATTGGGTGTCCCGATGTAATAATTCGCCCCGTAACTATGACTACATGAACATTTTATAAGCAAGAAAACATGGGAAGACCAGAGCAGAACTTCCTCTTTATTCATATAATGCATTTGGCGGTAAATAAAGCCGCACAGAACAGTTTCAAAAGGCTGCGAGAGTCACTCCTGAAGCAGAGTCTCCGCCACGATCTCCTCCGCCACAGCACCAATGTTCAAATCCTCGGCGCCGCCATCCCAAAAATCCCAATAGCTCGCCGGAAACACCGTCTCCTTCTTAACCCAAATACTAGCCGCCGAGGCGTCCATCATTCCCAAAAAACCATCGCCGCTGACGTCTTGGACTCCGCTCAAATTCTGATGGGAGGTAGATGCCGCCGCCATAAACGGAATTTCCCCTGCTGACAAAGCCAAGCCGGAGCTCACGCCACTAAAATCTTCCATAAATGTTAAAAAAGTTTTCTGCAGCGAAGCACCAAATAACCCTTCCAAGGTGTCCATGCATGGCGATTCCAGGGGCAGCGGCGGCGGCGGCGGCTGGTGGAGTAGTACCTGACGGAGAATGTCCGGAAAGATGGGATCTTTCATCTCTCCGACGACTGGCGCTATAGGATTCCCGCCGGCTGCAGCGGCTAATGAAGTGGCGGTGGGTGTAATCTTTCGGCGTTTATTCTTGCGACCGCCGCCGACGGGGATGTTGCGAAGAGTACCGCCTTCGGTCCAATGGCGACGGCAAGCCCGACAAAAGTGGCGCGGCTGCGAGCGGCTGTAGTTGTTATAGTAGCAGAACTTGGTGTTTGTTGATTCACACCGTGGGCACATTAGCAGAGGTGCGTTCTGCTTTTCTTCTCTCCCCTCCGATTTTAGAAATTCCAATCCACCCTTAATAGAAACTTATCGGATCAGTAAGATTGGAATTAAAGAAAATCAATATGACAAAAAAAAAAAAAAAACTTTTATCACATTTAGAACTAACTACCTGAGGCCAGTGATGGATATCAACTGAAACTTGGTTCGAGCTAAGCCCCATTTCAATTTTTGCTCTAATTCAGCGATCAGTGAATACAAGGCGAAGGAAACGGGAGAATAAGAGGAGAGTGAAGAACGTAGAGGTTCCTACTGCTTCACTGAAAAAGTTGCCAGGGATGGGTTTCAAGAGAGAAGAAGAGAACATATCGAACTGGGAAGCGAACTTTGAACGGTTTAGGAAAGCTGCAACCTTTTTGATTTCTACTGCGAAATTAGCCTGACTAATTGGCTTATCGGCGGTTGATGGATTGACTAGACAAAAGAATTATCCTCCTATGCTTTCCTGAGCTCGGTTTTCTATATTTATAAGAAGAAAACATGAAGAGAGAGCGTTTTCTTAAGGGCTAAGTTAAGGTGAGACCGTGAGAGGGAGGAGACGAAGAGGAAGAAGGTAGATAGTAACATGTGAGTTATGCCGGAAGAAGACACCGAGAAAGAAGCTACGAGAGGAAGAGAGAGAGTTAGTGCGCGACAGGATGAGCGAGAAAGAGAGGTAGGTCGGTGGCTTTAGTGTGTTCTGTGGGGCCGCGACAATGGCGGAATGGAATGGCGGGTTTGTCATCACTTCAACAGAAAAGGAGATGACTGGAAGGAGTTCGCCGTTAGAGCGTCTCCAGCTGATCGGCAAACGCCCGAATGCAGATGCTCCGAGCCTCTGACCTCCCAATCGAACGCGATTTTTTACGTCATTCTGATGAACAATGCTACGCCACCGCCATTTTTTTTTTAATATATAATTGATTTTTAATTTTAAATGTTTAAGTATAAATTTATATTATAAATAATTAAAAAATAATAATTTAAAATTAAATTATTTTTTAAAAATTAAATTTTTTTTTTTTCGTTTTCATTTATGTGTTCTAATGTAATTTTAATTGTATTAAATATATATTTGCTTATTTAGAACATATTAATATCCCAATTTTTTTATATCGAGAAAAGAAACATAATTTTTAAAATTATAATAGGGTTAAAATTGTTAAATATAAATATATGATTAAAAAAATTTAAAATAAAATAAGAAAAAGAATATGCTAGTAATATTCTTTTTTTTATGTTAGAAAATGAAGTTCGATTGGAGTCAAGTTACTGCATTTTGGAGTTTTACTGCATTTTGGAGTGGAAAATAAGTTTTTCGGTTGGAGATGCCCTTAGGAAGGACGACATCCGCTGACTAATTTTTTTTTTTTTTTTTTTGGGAAAATCGCTGCCGAACTCCTGTTTGGTGTCGATTTGAGAAGTTGGAATTGTCCCGTTTGATGGAATCGTAATTATTAAGTTAAAATTTTAATTTATTATGATAAGTGGATTTATTTGTAATTATGCTATGAAATAATTATGATATATATACAAGAGGGTTAGAAACTGAGGAAACAAGCGAGAAGGACAACTATATAGTTGATACGGCATCGCAAAATCATCTTGATCGGGCACAAATCTCGAGGCAAAACCTAGTTGGAAACTTCAAAAAATAATTTCGGGAGCATATGAACTCCGATTTCAACGAGCTTATATTCAAACTGAGCGTCTCGAAAATACGAACCCAACGACACCAAGATCAACCTAATCCGAGCCCAAATGAGTCCGGATCAAGTGTTCGAAGCGTTGTTGGAAGGTTCAAACCGCAATTTGAGTTACCAAACGGTCTCCGATTTTGATGAGCTTATACTCGAATCTAACGGCTCGACGAGACGAATCCAACGAGCCCAAGATCATCAAATTCCGACATCATTAAGGCCTTCAAATGTCCAACGAACGGTGCATGATCAAAGGATTCGATATCGGCCGTTCATTCAAACCACTCCCTGTTCGCCCTTGATCTCATGCCTATTTACGGGCTATGCCACTCCAGAAAAACTATAAATAGAGCCCTCATTCTACACCAAGGGGCTCAAGTGAAGAGGGGAGAAGAAGAAGAGGAGAAAGGGGAAAAGGAGATTCCTCACCTCCTCGACCACCGCCGGAGCTCTTCCTGCCGCCTGAAGACGCCAGAACTCTGTCGGATTTTCAAGAAACGCAGGAATTCTGCACAACTTCCACGTGATGCTGAAATCCTTCCTAATTAACAACAGAGTCCCTTCCTGATGCAGAAACTCCGCCCAAGTGAAGCTGGAGTTCTCCTCTGCCACAAAAGACGTCGGACTTCTACCCGACGTCGGACCTTCACTCTTCGCCAAGTTCCTACCCGACGCTGGACTTCTACCAGTTATCAGACTTTGCTGGACATCTATGCGAAGATGTATTTCTTTCCATTGATGGACTTCTACCTGACGTTGTCCTACTGATCTTCGTCGTCATACTACAGTCCTTCCGACCTCCGTCGCCAGCCGACTACGGTCCTCCTGACTTACGTCGCCCGCCGACTACAGTCCTTCGTCGACAGCTGACTACGGTCCTCCTGACCTACGTCGCCCGCCGACTGCAATCCTTCTAACAAAGCGAACTTGTCAATAGTGATTCTTTGTATTTACATCATGTAATGTACTCCATAAGATGTACATCAAGCTAAGACCTTCCACCAAGGAAGGGCCTCATTTGTAATCGACTGCAATACTAGTGTATTCATTCAAACTGGGCTAGGCCCCGTGATTTTTCCCCCTTTTTTCAGGGGTTTTCCACGTAAAAATCTTGGTGTCTCATAAATGCTAGACCCTCTCTCCTTATCTGATTGTGTGCCGGATTTTCGTACAACGCTAAGACGTTAAATCTTATATTTCTCTACCGCCGCGAATACTCCTGGACGCAACAGTTTGGCGCCGTCTGTGGGAAACGTGATTCCCGACTGGGGGGCAACTTTTGCTCCAATCTCAAAAGATCACTCATAGCATCAATATCATAAGAAGCAGATGCGGACTGGGGGGCAACTTTGACTCAAACCATGGTCAAATAGATCCTCCAATACCTTCAACACCAAGTTGATATTTCAGGAATATCCGAGCAAATGCAAGAATACTTCAAATCAATTATAAGCTTTATACAGTCCATTGTTGGACTTCTACTCCTCGAGCATGGTCTTAACCTCGACCTCAAAAAGGCAGTAACGGTCTAAAAATAGACCATTCTTCACCTTTGATTCGGGATACACGCGGCATTCGCCCCCTCCCAATCAAAGCAAAATTAATCCCAGGGGGATTCGATTCGACCTCTTCCACACAGGTTAACGTCATCGAGCAGGGCTCCGACATACAACCTCGGATAGGTCTCACATCCTTGGAGGATTCTCTCGACCTCTTCCACACAGGTTAACGTCGTCGAGCAAAGGCTCCGACATACAACCTCGGAAAGGTCTTACATCCTTGATGGATTCTCTCGACCTCTTCCACACAGGTTAATGTCGTCGAGCAAAGGCTCCGACATACAACCTCAGGTAGGTCTCACATCCTTGGTGGATTCTCTCGACCTCTTCCAAACAGGTTAACGTCGTCGAGCAAAGGCTCTGACATACAACCTCGGAAAGGTTTTACATCCTTGGTGGATTCTCTCGACCTCTTCCGCACAGGTTAACGTCGTCGAGCAAGGCTCCGACATACAACCTCGGATAGGTCTCACATCCTTGGTGGATTCTCTCGACCTCTTCCACACAGGTTAACGTCGTCGAGCAAAGGCTCTGACATACAACCTCGGAAAGGTCTTACACCCTTGGTGGATTCTCTCGACCTCTTCCACACAGGTTAATGTCGTCGAGCAAAGACTCCGACATACAACCTCGGGAAGGTCTTACATCCTTGGTGGATTCTCTCGGCCTCTTCCACACAGGTTAACGTCGTCGAGCAAAGGCTCCGACATACAACCTCGGAAAGGTCTTACATCCTTGGTGGATTCTCTCGGCCTCTTCCACACAGGTTAACGTCATCGAGCAAAGGCTCTGACATACAACCTCGGAAAGGTTTTACATCCTTGGTGGATTCTCTCGACCTCTTCCGCACAGGTTAACGTCGTCGAGCAAGGCTCCGACATACAACCTCGGATAGGTCTCACATCCTTGGTGGATTCTCTCGACCTCTTCCACACAGGTTAACGTCGTCAAGCAAAGGCTCCAACATACAACCTCGGAAAGGTCTTACATCCTTGATGGATTCTCTCGACCTCTTCCACACAGGTTAATGTCGTCGAGCAAAGGCTCCGACATACAACCTCAGATAGGTCTCACATCCTTGGTGGATTCTCTCGACCTTTTCCACACAGGTTAACGTCGTCGAGCAAAGGCTCTGACATACAACCTCGGAAAGGTCTTACATCCTTGGTGGATTCTCTCGACCTCTTCCACACAGGTTAATGTCGTCGAGCAAAGGCTCCGACATACAACCTCGGGAAGGTCTTACATCCTTGGTGGATTCTCTCGGCCTCTTCCACACAGGTTAACGTCGTCGAGCAAAGGCTCCGACATACAACCTCGGAAAGGTCTTACATCCTTGGTGGATTCTCTCGGCCTCTTCCACACAGGTTAACGTCATCGAGCAAAGGCTCTGACATACAACCTCGGAAAGGTTTCACATCCTTGGTGGATTCTCTCGACCTCTTTCATATAAGATAACATCATCGAGCAAAGGATCTAACATACAACCTCGGATAGGACTTATATCCTTGGTTAACGTCGCCAGAATGATGTCAAGGGACTTCCATTTAACTTCTCCACAAAGTTAAATTTCTATCTGATGTTGAATTTCCTCCTGTCGCTGAACTTTTGCCTTGCAGAACTTTCAACGGAATAATACCCGACTTCAGCAGACTTCTACTCGTCATCAGACTCCTGCTCGTCGACGAATTTTTGTCGGTTTTCTACCCGACGTTGAACTTCTATCCAATGTAGGACTTCTGCTCGTTAGCAGACTCCTACTCGTCGTCGGACTTCTGCTCGTCGACGAACTTTCGTCGGTCTTCTACCCGACGTCAGACTTCTTCCTGTCGTCGGACTTCTGCTCGTTAGTGGACTCCTACTCGTCGTCAGACTCCTGCTCGTCGATGAATTTTTGTCGGTCTTCTACCCGACGTTGAACTTCTACCCGACGTCGGATTTCTGCTCGTCAGCGGACTCCTACTCGTTGTCAGACTTCTGCTCGTCGACGAATTCTCGTCGGTCTTCCACCCGACGTTGAACTTCTACCTGACGTCAGACTTCTCCTTGTCATCGAATTTCTGCTCGTCAGCGGACTTCTACTCGTCGTCAGACTTCTGCTCGCCAGCAGACTTCTACTCGTCGTCGGACTCCTCCCTGTCGTCAGACTCCTGCTCGTAGGAAGACTCCTACGCATCGTCGGACTTCTGCTCGCCAGCAGACTTCTACTCGTCGCCGGACTTCTGCTCGTCGACGAATCTTCGTCGGTCTTCTACCCGAAGTTGAACTTCTACCCGACGTCGGATTTCTGCTCGTCAGCGGACTCCTACTCGTTGTCAGACTTCTGCTCGTCGACGAATTCTCGTCGGTCTTCCACCCGACGTTGAACTTCTACCTGACGTCAGACTTCTCCTTGTCATCAAATTTCTGCTCGTCAGCGAACTTCTACTCGTCGTCAAACTTCTGCTCGCCAGCAGACTTCTACTCGTCGTCGGACTCCTCCCTGTCGTCAGACTTCTGCTCGTAGGAAGACTCCTACGCATCGTCGGACTTCTGCTCGCCAGCAGACTTCTACTCGTCGTCGGACTTCTGCTCGTCGACGAATCTTCGTCGGTCTTCTACCCGAAGTTGAACTTCTACCCGACGTCGTACTTCTCCTTGTTTTCGAACTTCTGCTTGTCAGCAGACTACTACGCGTCATCGGCTTCTCGCAACGCATTCTCGAACTCTCCCCTTTGGCTCCACACTCGATCGTTGACTTTTAACAAACTTCAACTCGATCGTCCATCGCCAGCAAACCTCTGCTCAGATGGAAAAGAAATCCCGTAGACTTCTGCGCGCGAGGAGGGGCGCTAGTCGAGCAGGAAAGAATTCCAACTCGTAAATAGCGGAAGCCTCAACCGCCAGTAAGCCGGAGGGGGAGGAAGAAATCCCGTAGGTTTCTATCGCCAGTAAACCGGAGGGGGAGGAAGAAATCCCGTAGGTTTCTATCGCCAGTAAACCGGAGGGAGAAAGAAGGAGGAGTTGCAAGTTTCCTAAGGGCCTAGGAGGCCTATTTATAGGTTTTTGAGAGAATGAGGGGAAGTTACAATCATTTTAAAATTTTTTCTATTTTAAGAATTTTTTCTGAATTTTTTCGGATTTTTTGGGAATTTATTGACCCAAAAATAGCAAAAAAAAACTCTTATTTTCGGCTGGTAGGACCCACATAAGTCGGTGCATTGAACCGACCACGCGAAAAGGCGCGACCAGCGCGGCAATCCGCGACCACAGCGCGCGCGGATTGCGGCTGGCCGCACGCTGCCAGCGGCCTGCAACTGCCGGCGGCATTCCACGCGCGGCAGGCGCGGGTGCAGCTAGCCCTCAGCGCGGGTGCGGGTGCGCCCCCCAGAGCGGGCGCGGGTGCGCCCCCCAGCGCGGGCACGGTTCGCTGCCACCGGCGAGCGGCGGCGGGCAACGGCCGGCGGGCCGGCCTGCCGGTCCGGCGGCCAAAGGATGTCCAACCCGTTTTTTCGCCCCGAAAAGTCCAAATTCGACGTTTTTGGGGTCCCCGGGACCGTTTTTTCGACGTTCCGGACTCAATTTTGGCATTTTCGGAGCCGTTCAGGGCTTCTACAATCCAGATCAATCCTGGGTCACTCAGAAAAATTTTCCGAAATTTGTGACACATATTTTCGGACCTCTGAAGCTACGACGTCCGAAAATAGGGGGGCAACTGATACGGCATCGCAAAATCATCTTGATCGGGCACAAATCTCGAGGCAAAACCTAGTTGGAAACTTCAAAAAATAATTTCGGGAGCATATGAACTCCGATTTCAACGAGCTTATATTCAAACTGAGCGTCTCGAAAATACGAACCCAACGACACCAAGATCAACCTAATCCGAGCCCAAATGAGTCCGGATCAAGTGTTCGAAGCGTTGTTGGAAGGTTCAAACCGCAATTTGAGTTACCAAACGGTCTCCGATTTTGATGAGCTTATACTCGAATCTAACGGCTCGACGAGACGAATCCAACGAGCCCAAGATCATCAAATTCCGACATCATTAAGGCCTTCAAATGTCCAACGAACGGTGCATGATCAAAGGATTCGATATCGGCCGTTCATTCAAACCACTCCCTGTTCGCCCTTGATCTCATGCCTATTTACGGGCTATGCCACTCCAGAAAAACTATAAATAGAGCCCTCATTCTACACCAAGGGGCTCAAGTGAAGAGGGAGAAGAAGAAGAGGAGAAAGGGGAAAAGGAGATTCCTCACCTCCTCGACCACCGCCGGAGCTCTTCCTGCCGCCTGAAGACGCCAGAACTCTGTCGGATTTTCAAGAAACGCAAGAATTCTGCACAACTTCCACGTGATGCTGAAATCCTTCCTAATTAACAACAGAGTCCCTTCCTGATGCAGAAACTCCGCCCAAGTGAAGCTGGAGTTCTCCTCTGCCACAAAAGACGTCGGACTTCTACCCGACGTCGGACCTTCACTCTTCGCCAAGTTCCTACCCGACGCTGGACTTCTACCAGTTATCAGACTTTGCTGGACATCTATGCGAAGATGTATTTCTTTCCATTGATGGACTTCTACCTGACGCTGTCCTACTGATCTTCGTCGTCATACTACAGTCCTTCCGACCTCCGTCGCCAGCCGACTACGGTCCTCCTGACTTACGTCGCCCGCCGACTACAGTCCTTCGTCGACAGCTGACTACGGTCCTCCTGACCTACGTCGCCCGCCGACTGCAATCCTTCTAACAAAGCGAACTTGTCAATAGTGATTCTTTGTATTTACATCATGTAATGTACTCCATAAGATGTACATCAAGCTAAGACCTTCCACCAAGGAAGGGCCTCATTTGTAATCGACTGCAATACTAGTGTATTCATTCAAACTGGGCTAGGCCCCGTGATTTTTCCCCCTTTTTTCAGGGGTTTTCCACGTAAAAATCTTGGTGTCTCATAAATGCTAGACCCTCTCTCCTTATCTGATTGTGTGCCGGATTTTCGTACAACGCTAAGACGTTAAATCTTATATTTCTCTACCGCCGCGAATACTCCTGGACGCAACAATAGTAAAAAAAAAAGAGGGAAATTTACATACATATCACTATATTTATAACCATTTTACATATCTAACACCTAAAAATTTAATATTACTATTATACCACCTAAAACTCATTTTATATATCACTTCTACCACTTCGTTACTTCCCCACCTCACGCCGTATTTCTCCCCTCTTTTGACCGCGAATGTGAAAGAGCGGTGCGAGCAGCGAGTGGTCAAGGATTTCGGAGATATCTTGAATCACCGTCATACCACTTCGATATATTGAATATTGTCTCTTAGTTATAGTTTCCCAATCAATGTTGTCAAATAACAATCGCATGATTATTATCTTCTACTAGCTTCATTGCCAACAACGATGATGTAGGCCACTTACTCCAATGCTAATCCTCATTGATTTTGTCTCACACCATCACTGATAATCTTGATGCCATTCGTATCAATAAAGTTGATGCATATTTTGTCTGCGCATATCATCGCCTATAAAGCTAATGCACACCGTTGACACATGTCATTACCTATAAATTTGATGCACGTTGTTGATACCAAGGCTAACACATGTAGACTTTCGTCGTAGATCATCACTTATAGCTCGATGCATTATATCACCAATAAGGTCAACATATAATATCGACGCCAACTCTGCTTCCCATCATCAACCCTAAAACTATACTAAACTTCCTAATTTTGGTCTCCTCTTTTTAAAAGATAATTATTAAACACATCATAATTGATATATTGAGAAACAACTCAAATATCTCAAGCTTTTTACAACTTTTATCATGCATTTCATCTCACATAGTTAATGTCTAACGCATTATAAATGTATTCCTTAATTATGAGGAAGAATATCATTTGTACTAACCAAGCGAAATATGCTAGTAAAATTATTTTAATGAAGAAAACCCCTATTATTTTTTCTTTCTAAATTTTTCATAGAGTGCGAAAGAAATGAGAACAATAAAGAAATTAAAAAAAAAAATTATTTGGTCGGAAAAAAAAATGTGAAATATCCTTTATTAGTTGATGACGAATTGAGATATATATAAGATTTGTGAATTGATATAAAAAAAAAAAACTATTTAACATTTTCTAGCTAAATTAAATTATCTATTAATTTCATTCAAATAATGCATATTATTTTAATATAAAATTATGATTTAAAAGCATTTATATTTCCTTAAACTCTGACAACATCGCTAGTCCGATCAAGGTTTTTTTTTTTTTTTTTTGGAAAAAAAAAAATTGGAAAATGATCAAGGTTTTTTTTACTTGGGCCTTTGGGCCATGGTACTAATTAATTTTTATGTTATGGGCTTTTGTAGATTTGCCAGAACATTAATAGAAAGCCCTATGCCATTCGAATTATTATGGAATTAACATTTGAAAATAGGGGATTTACATACATATCATTTTATTTCATGCTATTTATATATCTAACACCTAAAACTTTAATATTACATTTCTACCACTCATATAAAATTTTAATATCAAATATATTACTCATATATTTCATTCTTACCACCCATACCATCGTATAAATTTTATATTTCATTTCATGCACCCATATTAATTCTATTAGTGGTAGGCATATAATTAATATTAAAGTTTTAGGTATTAGATATGTAAATAGCATGAAATAAAGTGGTACTTATGTAAATCCCCCTTGAAAATATGGTTGCAAATGAATGAGGCTCTTCTTATTTATAATAATTGAAGATGAAACCATCTATCCAAAATTTCATATCAAAATATTTAGAATATTTAGTGAGAAGCGTATCTTAGACTTCATTTGTGACAGCTTTTTTATTGCTTTCTTAAACATTTCTTTTATACAAAAATTTTTAGTTCAAAAATTTTTTTTA
Organism: Dendrobium officinale; assembly: GCA_019514585.1. Taxonomy (NCBI): domain Eukaryota; kingdom Viridiplantae; phylum Streptophyta; class Magnoliopsida; order Asparagales; family Orchidaceae; genus Dendrobium; species Dendrobium officinale. The sequence continues at coordinate 5,083,105 of CM033685.1, read as the reverse complement.
TTAAAAAGCTTTTTTAGAGAGTAGTGAGAAAGCTCTCAAATAAGGCTTAAACTATTTAAAAACAAAATTGGGATTTTCAGCTTTCCAATCTAAAAATGATTTCTTGAGAGAGTTTTTTTTTTTTTTTTTTAATTGTTAGATTGAAGATAATGATCATATTTATATTTGAGTGCATTTATATAAATTAAATATTTGATCACTACACATAATAAATTTTATATGAAAAGTTAATGAGATGTTTCAAAAGTCACATATTAAATAATCTTTAATATGATCATAATTTTATAGGTTTAAAAACAAGATAGCACAATGTATAATTTAATATTTATATGAGCTCATAATAGAAATTTTCCAACCGTTCAAGTTCAAGCTCATTTGATAAAAATTGTTTTAAATTAGTTTATTTTGTGTTGAAAGAGTTTTAAAACTTTTAAAACGAGCCTCGAAATCCACCTAAAAAGATGGAGCTCCAAAACAATGAGAGAGAGAGAGAAGGGAGGTGATAGTACTCCAAGCATATTTGAAAGTAAATCTTAAGAATTCAAGTAAAATTTAAACTTCTTTTGGGATGACTTTCTAACTACAACTTCTTTAAGCAGCTTTTTAAGTATAAATTAAAGTTGCTTTAACAAATAGTGAAAAACTGTCTCAAATGAATTTAATTTTTGTACTAAAAACTGCTTTAAGAAGTAATAAGAAAGTCATCCCAAATAAAACTTAATCATAACAAGAGGAATCGACTAAAGATAAGTACCAAACAATTAGCGTGATCAATCAAATTCATTAGCTGCAGATACCTTAGATTTTTCTCTGCAGTCTGCAATTTGCAGGTAAAATAACTTGTTCAGACTCGTTTAGTTTGGTCTTCTAATGCGAAGCAACACATAATTAACCCTAACTACGTACGCTTGTGGCTATGTAATTATCACATCAAAATCAATATTAACGAAGTAACATATCCACAACTCTGCCCACCGTACTCGGGCCGGCAAGTTCTATCTAATTTACGTAGCGTTCGCCACTCCCCAATCATTAGCAGCTTCAGGCTTTCAACAAAGTCCGAAGCTTTTCTTTTTCTATATATTATCGTGTCTTTGATCATATGCAGCTTAACATTACAAAAGACGCATAATTTAAAGCTAAAAATGACGACTTTGTTGTCTTTCGTACTCATCACCGCCACCCTTCTCGCCACCTCCAGCGCCGGAAACATAGCCATCTATTGGGGTGCGATAAACAACGAAGGATCCCTCTCTGACACTTGCGCCACCGGAAACTACGCTTTCGTCATCATATCGTTCCTGCGCAACTTCGGCAATGGTCAGACTCCCGTTCTCAACCTCGCCGATCACTGTGATCCCGCCTCCGGTGGTTGCACCAGCCTAACAGATGACATCAATTACTGCCAGTCACAGGGCATTAAGGTCCTCCTCTCTATCGGCGGAGGGACTGGATCCTACATCCTCATATCGCAGGACGATGCACGACAGGTGGCCGACTATATCTGGAATAACTACTTAGGCGGCCAGTCCTCGTCAAGACCCCTCGGCGAAGCCGTGCTCGACGGAGTAGACTTCGACATTGAGGGAGGCAGCCCTGACCACTACGATGACCTCGCTTACTACCTCTCCGCCTACAGCAACCAGGGGAAGAAGGTACACCTCACCGCGGCGCCACAATGCCCTTATCCGGATGCTTGGGTCGGCAAAGCACTCGACACCGGTCTCTTTGACTATGTTTGGGTTCAGTTCTACAACAATCCGCCTTGCCAGTTTTCGGAAGGACGGCCGAGCAACCTGCAGGAAGCCTGGAACCAATGGACTACAGCGATTCAGGCAAAGCAGTTCTTTCTTGGCCTGCCGGCGGCGCCCGATGCGGCCGACGGCGGATTTATTTCAACAAATGACTTGACGGCTCAGGTGCTTCCAGCATTGAAGAGATCGAGCAACTATGGAGGGGTGATGTTGTGGTCGAGATACTATGATGTTGAGACCGGCTATAGCCAAGCCATTGTATCCTCTGTTTGAGACTGTGATGTTATGAAGCTGTAAAAATTGTTGATTGATGTGTTTGACGAAATGCCAGGGCGCCTGTGAGTGAAGCCGCGACGAGTGATCTATTGGATAAGGGTGTTGATGTTAGTTGTTTTGATGTCTTTGCTTTACTGTTCGTATATGATGAAATGGTTTGCTTTTGTTGTAATTTTTCTCTGTATGTTCTGTTATGCTTCATCGCACTCAATATAGATAGGCTGATTTATTGAATGTGAACCAGCTGCTACCTTGTAAGTATTAGAATATACATATATTTTGTATTTTAGGTGTACTGCTTCTATCTAGATTTTTTCCTGGCTTCTTTGTAATTATACTAAACTTGTTTACCTGCCTCTCTATATAAGAGCAGGCGGTAATGTTGTTTGGTGAGTTAATAATATTACAGCTTAGTTAGTTTTCCTGTTCTGTTATGCTATCTTCTCAGCAATCCTAGTTTCTACATGGTATCAGGAAAAGGCTTACGATCCTAAGCCATGAGCGATACAGCTTCATCTCGCCTTCAAGATCGAAGTGCGTCTTCTCTGTCCGATGAATCAACGATTCCGGCGAATCTGAAATTCGTGGTTTCAAATCTTCGAAACCTCGTGACGTCTCCTCTTGCTCCGGACAACTTCCTCATCTGGAAATCTCAAATTCTCAAAACTTTAAGAGCAAACGGTTTTCTTCAATTTCTTGATCATAACGCTCCGCCTCCATCCCAATTCTTGCAAAATTCTGATGGTTCTTCGTCAATCAATCCCAGCTATACCCAATGAGTGCTGATGGATCAAAATCTCTCTGCGTCTATCTGCGCTACTATATCTTCTTCTATTCTCCCCTATGTAATTTCGCTTGAATCCACTGCACAAATATGGATCACCCTCGAGACACGGTTTCAAGCCACAAACCGTTCAAAGATCATCCAGTTGAAAAACGGACTTCATAACATTGCGCTCAAGAACAACTCCATGACTGTCTATCTCTCGGAGATCAAGGCGATTGTCGATCAAATAGCTGCAGCGGGTTCTTCCGTGGATCAAGAAGATATCATTCACTATATCTTAAATGGTTTGCCGCAACAATACCAATCGTTCAAGACTACAATACGTACCACCTCTTTGTCTCTGACGCTGGATCAACTCTATCCTCTACTGCTCAGTGAGGAAATTAACCTCGCGTCTGATGCCGCGCGCTACTCCTCGGCTCACGATCCCAATCTGGCTCTGTTTACAAACAGGGGCAGAGGTCGTAGACCAAGAAACAAGAACGACAACATTTCAGTTAACACTACTCGTGTACCTGAATAACAGCATCCGTCGACGGCAAGCAGACCTAAATCAAATGCATGGATTCTTTGTCAAATCTGCTACAAAAAGGGCCATTCGTCTCAAACTTGTTGGCACCGATTGAACCCACAGTACATTCCCTCTAGCAAGAACTCTGCTACGGCTCTCATTGCAGGCGCCGATCCACAGGATTCCTCGTGGTACTTGGATTCGGGAGCTTCAGCTCACCTTACCAACACAATGGAGACCATGTCAATCGCTCAACCATATCTTGGTCAAGATAATATTACTGTTGGTGACGGTAATTCGGTAAACATTGCTAATACTGGGGCGGGCATTCTCCCGACCCCTACTCGTAAGCTGCGTTTATCGCAAATTTTTCATACTCCTTCTCTTAAATTTAATTTACTGTCAATTTCTCAGTTAACAAAAGATAACAATATTTCTATTATTTTTTATCCTTCTGGTTTTACGTTGAAGGACCTGGCGACTCAACAAATTTTATATCAAGGACGGTGCGATAGTGGTCTCTACAAGATTCCATTGGCGTCCACAGTTCATCATCATCATGCTCTTACTGCCTCAAAGAAGGCGGTCCATACTTGGCATCATAGATTAGGACATCCTCACAAACGTATTTTAGATTGTATTGCTCATTGTAATCCAAAACTAAAAATAAATACTCATCTACATGACTGTGACGCGTGCATTGCATCTAAATCTCATAAGCTTGTTTTTCATTGTTCTAATAATAGACAAACGGTCCCGTTAGCCCTCATTCACTCTGATGTCTGGGGTCCGGCACCGTCATTGTCGTGTCAAGGTTTCAAGTTTTATGTCATTTTCGTTGATGATTTCTCTCGCTATACATGGATTTTTCCTTTACGCTATAAATCTGATGTATTTCAGACCTTTGTTAATTTTCAAACTCAGTTGGAGCGACTAACAGATTATATCGCGTGCGAATCTTGAGAACAGACGGTGGTTCTGAATATGTCAACAATACGTTCAAAGATTACCTAGCACGGCAAGGCATTACCCATCAGCTCTCCTGTCCATATACCCCGGAACAAAATGGGCTGGCTTAAAGGAAACATCGTCATATCATCAAAACAACAAGAACGCTTCTCTTTGCAGCGTCTATACCGCACACTTTCTGGCCTGATGCGGTAACAACCTCAGTGTATTTAATTAACCGCTTACCGTCTCTTAACACTAACAACAAATCCCCTCTTGAACTTTTATTTAACAAGAAACCTGTTTACGATGATTTAAAAATTTTTGGCTGTGAATGCTATCCTTTACTTCCGTCTCAAACTCGTACCAAGCTACAACCGTCAGCTCAACAGTGTGTCTTTATTGGCTATGCTGAAGCATATAAGGGCTACAAATGCCTTAACATGCTTACAAATAAAATTTTGATCTCCAGACATGTTCGTTTCATTGAAGACAAGTTTCCGTTCTCAGCTGCTAATCCTTCTCTTAATACTGATACGTTATCTATTTGCCCATCGTTACTAACACCTGTTTCCATTAGCATGTCGTCAAATGTTACAGCTCCGCCTCGTGCTCAGCAAAGTTTTTCAAATGTTGCACCAAATGCTCAGCAGGCGTGTTCAATTCCCAATCCGGAATCATCTACATCTCACACCGTAGATTCACAACCTCCGCAATCCAATTCGATTCCAAAACATCACATGATCACTCGAAGCAAAACAGGATCTCTTAAACCTGCATCTTGCCTAAATCTTCTTCACGTGCAGACGTCTTCGGCAGCTGCACAAGATCCAACTACCTTTGCCAAGGCTGCCAAATACAGTCATTGGCGACAAGCGATGTCTGAAGAAGTATTAGCACTTCAGAAGCAAGGCACTTGGTGTCTTGTCGAACCTCCAGCCAATACTTCCATACTAGGAAGTCGTTGGACATATCGTACAAAGTTTCAAACCGATGGATCAATTGCTAAGTACAAAGCGCGATTAGTTGCGCAAGGTAACAATCAAGAGTTTGGCACGGACTATACTGAAACATTCGTATAATGCTTTCAATTGCACTATATTTTGACTGGCCTGTGCAGCAGTTAGATGTCGCCAACGCATTCTTACATGGCAACTTGACCGAAACTATCTATATAAAGCAACCCAAAGGTTTTGAAGATAGCACTCGACCAAGCCATGTATGTCGCCTAAATAAAGCTATCTATGGGCTAAAGCAGGCGCCGCGCCAATGGTACAACACGTTCACGACATTTCTCCTCAAACTTGGTTTTGCTCATAGCCAAGCTGACCCGTCTCTTCTAATCTATCGCAAGGCTCAAGTCAGTATCTTTTTACTTATATACGTTGATGATATACTAATTACAGGCAATAATCAACAACATATTAATGCTATTCTGACACAACTTGACTCAGAATTTGCTATGAAACGTCTTGGTCAAGTAAGTGAATTCTTAGGCATCAAAATTTCAAAGTCGGACAAATCTTATTTTCTCTCCCAGGCCAAATATGCACTTAAAATTCTTAGGCAGGCTGATATGGATCTATGCAATCCGCTCGCAAATCCTACATGCACTAAGCTTCCGTTTGAATACAGCTCTGATTTTCTAAGCGATAATCCAGCACGGTACCGCAGTATTATAGGCGCCCTACAGTATTTAACGTTAACTCGACCTGACATTTCGTTTAGCGTTAATCTTCTATCACAACACATGCATGAACCTCTGCCCAAACACTTCTACTTGCTCAAACGTTTACTCCGCTACATCAAAGGTACGTTACATTTCGGTTTACCAATTACGAAAACTGATCTTGTTTTAAAATCTTTTTCAGACGCGGATTGGGCCGGTGATCCTATCACAAGAAAATCAACTACCGGTTTCTGCTCATTTCTCGGTGCCACTCTCATCTCCTGGACGGTAAAGAAGCAGCACACTGTTTCTAGATCATCAACAGAATCAGAGTATAGGGCTCTCGCCGCCCTTACATCTGATATTATATGGCTTCGCAGGCTTCTTACGGATTTCGGCATCTCTCAGAATTATCCAACAAACCTCTATTGTGACAACATGTCGGCAATAGCTCTTGCTAACAATCCCGTGTTTCATTCCAGAACTAAACATGTGGAAATTGATCAGAAATTCGTACGTGACAACATTCAACAATATCACATTATTCTTCATCCACTCAGCACGAAGGATCAAATTGCCGATATCTTTACAAAGTCATTATCTACACCTCGGTTTCAAGAACTCAGGAGCAAACTGACGATCGTTCCCGATCCATCAATTTGAGGGGGGATATTAGAATATACATATATTTTGTATTTTAGGTGTACTGCTTCTATCTAGATTTTTCCTGGCTTCTTTGTAATTATACTAAACTTGTTTACCTGCCTCTCTATATAAGAGCAGGCGATAATGTTGTTTGGTGAGTTAATAATATTACAGCTTAGTTAGTTTTCCTGTTCTGTTATGCCATCTTCTCAGCAATCCTAGTTTCTACAGTAAGTAGTTCAACTATATCTATAGGATATCTTTTTAGCGAATATGTCAATATTATGGTGATAATTGTGGCCATTTAGACGTAAGTAAAAGTGTAAAGATTTTGCATATATGTCGGGGGTCCAAGGGGGCAACGCTTCTTAGCGGGGTTCGACCTGTGGGGGTTGAGGTCGCGGGGTCAAGAAGCAGCGTCCTTACGGGGGTTTCCAGGGGCAGCACCCCCAGAACAAATTTTGGTTGTAAGGATATTTTTGGATTATTTTTGCTATTTCTCTTTGTATTTGATATATTGTTCATTAATAATAACACCTCTATATAATGTGTTTAATTATAATGGGAGCAATTGCCTAAAGATTATAGCATTTTAAAACTTTTAAGGGAGTTAATTGTCTAAAAATCTTTGTAATAAAGACTAAAAAATATATGACGGAGACAAATTACCTGAAAAAATCATATAATAAAAAAATAAAAAAAAATTTTGGGGGGGGGGGGGGGGGGGGGGGGGGGGGGGGGGGGGGGGGGGGGGGGGGGGGGGGGGGGGGGGGCAACGGGCTTTAGGAAGATCCGCCCCTGCCAACGAGGATGAGATTTTGTAAGCAAGGGTGTCGATGGACCTTGCAATGGAGAGATCTAGCAAATCTCATAAGTGAGGGCACTAACGGGTCCATGCAATATCTTTGGCTAGGTTGAGTCTTTGTCATTATATCCTCTTCAACAATGAGAAGATTGGCTAATTATCTCTCTTCTCAACTCCTAGTGACGACAAAATCATTAATAAAGTTAATAGAGTGTTAAATGATGTAAATAATGAAATTTAGGCAGTAAATATATAAATACTAATATTTTAAAAGCTATGCATGCAAATCTCCTTCATATGTATGAGTATCCATCTATCATTGTGTTGATTCCATAGATGTTGGATCCAATCAAGTTGTAGTGACACCTTAATCTTTCCAACTAGAATTTAGTATGAGAAAATAGAAATATTAGACAGAGAAAGAGTGAATATATGAAATTTTCAAAACATGGAGAGAGAAATTCTACAAGTAAAAATTTTATGGTGTCAAATTATTCCTTAACCCCATATTTATAGGCTTGGGGGATTAAGTGCTACAAGAATTGCTACATTACATAAGATTTAACCAATTCTTGCTTTGGTTATGCATAAAATGCGTGGCTAAAAACCAGGAGACATCATCATCTGTCTGGGTTTTGCCAACATCAACAACGAGAAAAAAACTAAATGGAGAAACATTAACTATGGATCTTGGCCCAGACAACGCCTTAGGCGTAGGGGAGATCAGAGCAACAGGGAACACCTAGACGATGACGCCCGTCATGGGCTATAGTAAGTAAGTAGATCGAGAGGTATATCGAATATATATATCCAATATATTAGATAAGTCCCTTCTTGCTTTAACCAACTTTGAGGCAAAACTCTTAAACTACTATCACTAAGAGAAAGCCTTAAGATTAATAGCTAGCCTTGAAATATTTTACGGGCTGCTAGCTTTGTGTGAGTGCTTTTATTAGCGAGGTAAGAAACTTCAAATTCTCTGAGCCATTAGATAACAAAGCTATCAACATAAGATTGTGAGAGCTATAGGCTCCTCCATCAAATGATGTTGAGACATACAGATGCATTGGCTGTAAAGTTCGATCAGACTCAAAAAATTATGTAAAATAAAATATCATCAAAGAATAAAAAATGTGCATCTATGCCTTTTATCTATGATATGTCATAAAAAAATTTATTTTGATTACAAATCTCGAGGCAAAATCAAGTTTGAAACTTCCGAACTAAATTGGAGATCATCCAAACTTCGATTTCAGCAAACTTATAGGCAAACTAAACGTCTCAGAATTACAAATGCAACGACACCAAATTCAACTCAATCTGAGCCCTAATAGATCCAAATCGAAGACCTGGAGCACATTTGAAAAGTTCAAATCATAAATCGGATGACTAAACTATTTTCAAACTAACATGCTTATAGTTGAATCGAGCAGCTCGACGAGACAAATCCAACGAGTCCAAGATCACCAAATTTTGATATCATTAAAATATTCAAATGCGCAATAAATAATTCACGATCAAGAGAATCAATATCAACTGTCCATTCAAACAACTTCCAACTTATCCTTGATCTCCTTCATATTTATTGATCATATCACTCTCAAAATTTTTAAATTAACCCCTCATTTCTCATGGAATGGAGCTCAAACAAGGAAGAGAAGAAAGAGAATGAACAGAGAGAAACTAAAGTTATCTTGCCACCAGACTCTCAACTAGGATATAAGTGCATCATAATTTGTATATGATAACTTTCGTGTTATTCATTTGAAGATGTTTGTCAAATATCTTTCCAATAGCAAAGATGATATTTCTAGTTAGTAAAACGTGATATTAATCTAACAAGACAATCTAAATGAGAACCATCAAAGACTTATGGACAAATTTTTTTTAATGTATTCTAACAAAAGTATTTTAATTTAGGGACTCCTGAATAAAAAAATTTTTGCCTCTGTTACTGATGACATGTCCTAATTCGCTTCAAAACAACCTCCGATGACCGCACGTAATAATTTCGAAGCTAGTAGCCCCTATGTTTGGGAGCCCGGGTCTATTCCATCTTTAGGCCAAGTACGATTGAATACAACTTTCAAGATTTGTCTGTGCAGTTGGCTCCGGGCAGATTATTAAAATCTCTAATTTGATCAAGAACAGCGAAAGAGTGCATAAATTCTAACAACGTACGCTAGTCGCCATATCCACGCAAGTAGAAAAATCGATACTCGATAGTAATCAACACATCCTATTTCACCGTGATCGGGGCGGCAAGTTCTATCTAATTATAGTAGATTGGAAAGTAAACAACGTACGCAGTGTTCGTCGTCGCTCCGCCCAATGATGAGCACCTTGAAGATTTCTCTTTCTTTTGGCTGTATATAAAGGCCTTGCGATGCATTCTGCAATTACAAGTGAGCAAAGCAGAGAATTAGCAAGCCCAAAATGAAGGCCTTTTTCTCCTTCCTGCTCATCATCACTGCCCTTTGCGCCACCTCGCGAGCCGGGAACATAGCCGTTTACTGGGGTCAATCGGACGACGAAGGATCCCTCGCCGATGCCTGCGCCACCGGAAACTATGCCTTCGCCATCGTATCCTTCCTCTGCGTCTTCGGCAACGGCCAGACTCCTGAGCTCAACCTCGCCGGTCACTGTGATCCCGCCTCCGGTGGCTGCACCGGCATAACGGATGACATCAATGCTTGCCAATCACAGGGCGTGCAGGTCCTCCTCTCCATCGGCGGAGGCGCTGGATCCTACATCCTCACCTCCGACGACGACGCACGCCAGGTGGCTGACTATATCTGGAATAACTACTTAGGTGGCCAATCTTCATCAAGACCGCTAGGCGACGCGGTGCTCGACGGAGTGGACTTCGACATTGAGGGAGGAAGCCCCGACCACTACGAAGATCTCGCAAACTACCTTTTTTCCTACAGCAACCAGGGGAAGAAGGTATACCTGACGGCGGCGCCACAATGCCCTTATCCCGACGCTTGGGTTGGCAGAGCACTCGACACCGGTCTCTTCGATTACGTTTGGGTTCAGTTCTACAACAACCCGCCATGCCAGTTCTCGGATGGACAGCCGAGCAACCTCCAGGACGCTTGGAACCAATGGACGACGGGCATACAGGCGAACCAATTCTTCTTGGGTCTGCCGGCGGCGCCGGACGCGGCTGGGAGCGGGTTCATCCCGACTGATGAGCTGACTTCTCAGGTGCTTCCCGGCCTGAAAGGGTCGAGTGGTTACGGGGGAGTGATGCTGTGGTCAAGGTACTATGATATCCAGACAGGGTATAGTCAAACCATTCGATCTTCTGTTTAAAAAATGTCTGCTTTTTCTGAAAGTGTTTGTGTGGGCGTTCTGTTTTGTTTGCTGCGTTGGTGAAAGTCTTCATTGCACTGCAGAGATTCTGCAATATTTGTATTGTTCATAGTATATTAATACAATATTAATGTATTGCTTACCCTATGTTTTTGACCTTGCTGTGAGGCAGCTAATGAGTTAAATTTGGGTCAGCTCAGACTTGACACGTTAGCTCTCGAACTGACTCATGTAATAAAATAATATTAGTAAATAATTCATTTAAAATGTATTAAAATTCAGAATTTTAAGAATAAATTTATTGTAAATATTTAACAATTATATATCATTTTCTTATATTAAGTTATTCTTTATCGTTATTATCTTTACTTTTCATTTTTTAAATCATTTTATCATAATAAATTAATAATTACTTAAAACTTAATTATTTTCTTTGTTTCATATTAAATGATTCGGCTTGAACTCATATAATAATGATCAAGCTCGAGTAGCTTGAACTCAATTGATTAATCAAATTCAAGTTCAAGCCAATGTGAGCCTAGCCCGACTGGGCTTGGTGACATGGGCGGAGGGGGGAGGGGGGGGGGGGCAAGGGGGGGCACGTGCCCCCCCTCTAAAAAAAAAAATTTAGCTTGAACACTGTCAACTTTCATGCAATGCTTCAGCCATTTTAGGAATTTTCCATTTCAAGTCTTCAATCCACCTTTTAATCGAAAGCTTTTATTACGAGAGAGAGAGAGAGGGAGAGAGAGGGAGGAATGACTTTGAAAATATATTTTAAAATTAAGTTGCAGTGTTATTTAATTAATTATTATTTAAAATATATAACTTTTAAAATATGATTTTATTAAAACTTTTATTCTAAATTAACTATTCATTATCTAATAATAATTATTAAATATTAAATTACCATCGAATTAGTGAATTATTTTTACACTGCTAATGATCTAATTAATTATTGCAAATAATTTTGCTTTTCCTAGCTCTTTTTGCGCAATGAAAAATGTTGCGGCCGCCGCGCACTCATGACAGCGCACCCAACCAAAGATATATTGTGTATTATTGATTTAGCTAAAGCTAAAACTGAAAGTCTAAATGTGCTTAAAGTTGATTGTTTTAGTGGCTTAATAGAGCAACAAATTTGCCAACGAGAAAACCTGCTATAATTTTTATAATTCTTCATTTTAAAGTTATTTATTAATTCAGAGAAGCCACCAACATTATTTTTGGACACATAAAAAGCATCAATGATTTGTTTTCCCTTTTACTCCTCTCGCGACTCACGAGTCATGACATCAAGCATGGCTTTCATTAGGCCCCCCCTGAACAAAATTTCTGGCTCCGCAACTGCTTGGTGTACTTCATTACACCCCCTATTTTATGGTGTCTTCCATGGCTCCATATTATATGAAAAATTATACTTACTACATAATTATTTTTTCAACAAAAGAAAAAAATTATAAAAGAAGTGTGCTTAATTGATAAAAAATGATATAATTCTCTATCAACAATAAAATAATCATTAATTTTTCCCTAAGTTTACGCCGAACTTAGGCTTCGTTTGTGACAACTTTTTAGTACAAATTTTTTTAATTCAATTCTTCTTTTACTTGGAAGCTATTTTAGAAAGCAACAAAAAAAATTGTCTCAAACGAAGCCTAATGGTTCGTTTGGGATAGTTTTTTTACTACTTCTTAAAGTAACTTTTTTATACAAAAATTAAAATTTTTGTATTAAAAGGCTGCTTTAGGAAGCAATAAGAAAGTCGTCCCAAGGATCAAAAGCCTTAGTGACAAAATTATAATTAATGAGAAATAATAAAATAGTTTGGACTTGTATAAGTATTACACAATCTCCTTGGTTGATTTTAGAGGAATCTACAATCGTCTTATCTCCTTCAATCTCCTTTTTAGCATTAGGATTTGTTTTTATTATTAGAACAATAATAATATTTCGAGAAATAATTAAATGATAAAAGAGATAATAACCACACCAAAGATCTCAAAAACAGGACACACAAAGTAATAAATTTAATATAATTAAGATTGTATTATTATTAAATTATGATAATTACGCATTAGTTAATTAATTAACCAGCTGATTGCTCATATATAGTATACGCTTGTCATGATTAATAATATTTTTAATTAAAATAATTATGATACTTATATATGAGATAACTAATTAATCATTTGGTTTGTCATATTAAATGCATAATATATAAACGATATTATAAATGCATTAAGCAAGTTGGATTAAAGATTGTTGCGGGCTAGAAAATACGCGGCGATAGAGGTTTAATTCTGCGTCTTAGCGTTGAACGGATAACTAGCTCACACACAGAGAAGACAAGATTTTTAACGTGAAAAACCCTTGAAAAGGGAAAAAACCACGAGGCCTAGCCCAATTGAAAATGATTCCACTAGAATTTTGAATCGGTTACAAATGGTTGAATCACCTTCAGGGGTGTTCAGATTACAACTTGTTACTATCAAAAAGGAGTCGGGTGTTAGACCCAGTATCACTTGGAAGATCGGATGTCGATAGTTCGGACGTGAGCTGAGCATGGGGTCTGAATATCGGGCCTTGAGTGACGTCGGGTCTTCGGCAGGACGTCGGGTCTTTGGCAGAACGTCGGGCCTTAAGCAGGACGTCGGGCCTTTGGCAGAACGTTGGGCCTTAAGCAGGACGTCGGGCCTTAAGCAGGACGTCGGGTCTCCAGCAGGGCGTCGGGTCTTCAGCAGGACGTCAGGCCTTAAGCGGGACGTCGGGTCTTTAGCAGGACGTCGGGCTTTAGGCAGTACGTCGGGTCTTCAGCAGGACGTCGGGCCTTCAGCAGGACGTCGGGCCTTAAGCAGGGCGTCGGGCCTTAAGAAGGATGTCGGGTCTCCAGCAGGGCGTCGGGTCTTCAGCAGGACGTCGGGTCTTCAGCAGGACGTCGGATCTTCAGCAGGACGTTGGGCCTTCAGCGGGACGTCGGGTCTTCAGTAGGACGTCGGGCCTTGAGTGACGTCGGGTCTTCGGTAGGACGTCGGGTCTTTGGCAGAACGTCGGGCCTTAAGCAGGACGTCGGGCCTTTGGCAGAACGTTGGGCCTTAAGCAGGACGTCGGGCCTTAGGCAGGACGTCGGGCCTTAAGCAGGACGTCGGGTCTTCAGCGGGACGTCGGGCCTTCAGCGGGACGTCGGGCCTTCAGCGGGACGTCGGGTCTTCAGCCGGACGTCGGGTCTTCAGCAGGACGTCGGGTCTTCAGCAGGACGTCGGGCCTTCAGCAGGACGTCGGGCATTCAGCAGGACGTCGGGCATTCAGCGGGACGTCGGGCCTTCAGCGGGACGTCGGGCCCTACAGCAGGACGTCGGGCCTTCAGCAGGACGTCGGGCCTTCAGCAGGACGTCGGGCCTTAAGCAGGACGTCGGGCTTTAAGCAGGACGTCGGGTCTTCAGCAGGACGTCGGGTCTTCAGCAGGACGTCGGGCCTTAGGCAGGACGTCGGGTCTTCAGCAGGACGTCGGGTCTTCAGCAGGACGTCGGGCCTTAAGCGGGACGTCGGGTCTTCAGCAGGACGTCGGGCCTTAGGCAGGACGTCTGGTCTTCAGCAGGACGTCGGGTCTTCCGCAGTGATGCAACGAAACTCCGGCGAGGCTTCGGTGGTGGTCCGGCGAGGTTCCTGCGGTGGTCCGACGGTGGCCCGACGAGACTCCTGCGGTGGCCCGGCGAGGTTCCTGTGGTGGTCCAGCGAGACTCCTGCGGTGGTCCGGCGGTGGCCCGACGAGACTCCTGCGGTGGTCCGGCGGTCGTCGAAGAGGAGCTCCCTCCTCTTCTTCCTTCTCTTCTCTTCTCCTCTCTCTTGCCTGGCCCCCCCTCTTGTAAAGAATGAGGGCTCTATTTATAGATTTTCTGGAGTGGCATGGCCCGTAAATAAGTGTGAGATCAAGGGCGAATAGGGAGTGGTCGAATGGACGGTTGATATTGAATCCCTTGATCATATACTATTCGTTGGACATTTGAAGGCCTTAATGATGTCGGAATTTGGCGATCTTGGGCTCGTTGGATTCGTCTCGTCGATCTGTTCGATTCGAGTATAAGCTCGTCAAAATCGGAGACCGTTTGGTAACTCAAATTGCGGTTTGAACCTTTCAACAATGCTTTGATCCCTTGATTCGGACTCATTCAGGCTCGGATTGGGTTGATCTTGGTGTCGTTGGGTTCGTATTTTCGAGATGCTCGGTTTGACTATAAGCTTGCTGAAATCAGAGTTCGGATGCTCCCGGAATTAATTTTTGAAGTTTCCGGTTTGAGTTTTGCATCGAGATTCGTGCCCGATCAAGATAATTTCTTGATGATGTATCAGTTGCCCCCCTATTTTTGGATGGTGAATCTTATAATCCAAAAATATATGCATGATTCTAGCATTCTGCGAAATTAGAGCTCTAATTGGAGCGCAAATGTCAAAAACATTATCTCAAAAAATTTTAAATAGCTCAAAACTTATCTTTTGAGTTTCAAAATTAGCAAAATTGAGTCCGGAATACAAAATTTATTTGCTTGACTCAAAAAGTTGTCCAAATCAATTTTTTAGGAACAAATTTATATATATAAAAATATATATTCATAACAGAAATATATATATATATATATATATATATATATATATATATATATATATATATATATATATAAAGATCATTTTATTTTGGTAATAAACTAATAATATTATTAAAATTTTATTTTCTTCATTGATATTATTATTATCTATTTAATTTTTCTACAATAAGATATATTTAATTAGTTTAATAAACCATTAATTAATTATTTTTTGTGATTTTTATTAGATTAAGCATATTTTAATTAGTCTAATGTAGTTGTAGATAAACAAAAGAAATATGATAAGATTTCTCTATTATCTAAGTTTTTAACTTTTAAAATTTAATTACATTTTCTGCTTGATGATATTTAAAAAATGCTCTATTTTAAAATTCAGCCTTTTAATATATAACAAAATATGTTGAAAAATATATTAATTTATAAATATCTATGGTAAGAAGGGCTTTTTTGTTGGAAGTAGAGTGGTTCCAAATATCGCCATCACTAGCAGTTGCTACCAATCACCGCTCACCACACGCCACCATTGACCGTCCCTACCATTGGCCGCTGCAGATCATCGACCACCATCCGCATGCCACCATTGACCGTCCCTACCATTGGTTGTCGTTTTGCTGTTTTTTTACTAGTATATATGCAACGGTAGAGTGTGTGAATTTTTCTTCCTAACAATGCACGAATATTTAGCACATAAACAAGTAGTCGAAGAGAGCAATGAAAAAATACCAAAAAAAAATTTACGTGGAAACCCCGAAGAGGAAAAAATCATGGGGCCTCGCTCAAGTGAAATATTCAACTAAATTTGAGCAAATTACAAATGTTGGCCCGTCCTTTGAGTTGGAGGCAGAGGAATTACAATAATTTGGAGAGTTTGGCGGAAGTCCGACGATGGTCAAGCGGAAGTTCAACGGCGATTGGGCGAAAGTATGACGACAGTTGATGACTGGCCTGTAGTGTGGGGGAAGTCTAACAGACATCGGACAGACAAAGATCCCCTTCAAGTAGAAAGTGAGGGTATAGATTTTTGTGAGTGACATGCCCCGTAAACATGGAGAAGAACCTAGGCAGGTTTGGAGCGCTCTATCAAATGGCCCGTACTGATTCCCCATACTATAGAGTGTTTTCAGCCATTTAAGTGGCTTAATGATGTCTAATTGAGAGATATTAGGTTTGTTGGATTCGTCTCATCGAGCTGCTCGATTCAGCTATAAGCATGACATATTTGTATATCATTTAGTCATTCAATTAATGGCTTAAACCTTTCAAATATGCTTTGATCCCTTGGTTTGATCCCATTTGGGCTCAGATTAGGCAGATTTATGTATTCTTGGGTTTGTCTCCTTGAGATGTTCAATTTGACAATAATTTTACTAAAATCAGAGTTATGATGGTTTCAAATTTAATTTTAAATTTTTTTTATTAAAATATATCTCGAGATTCGTGCTCAATCAAGACAGCTTTTGATGATGCATCAATACTAAATTTCGTTCAGCAAACAAAACAAGCGATACGGACGTCCGTTGACATATTTAATCATTATTTGAATGCGGCGATAGTTTCCTAATCCAATTAAATAAATACTCTGATTCTAACTGCGTACGCTTTTAAACTTCTATCTAACCCTTTCTACTTAACTAACTAATCAAACCTCAAAGTCAAAAGAAATGTAATTATAAGCCACTTATCTGCATGAAACTGAATAATTAGCCAACGTAATCCTTCTTCCACGATTCTGCCATTGCTAAGCGTCCTCCACGTCCGAATCCAATCAGACACTCAACAATTTGGAAATTCTGTATAAATTTCAGTCAGGCCGGCAATGGCGCCTAACCAATTGCATTCAAATCAATGGCTTCATCATCTGCATCGATTACCTCTAAAAAATCCTTTATTTGCCTTCTCCTGCTCCTAGCTGCCGCCCCTTTCCCCGCCTCCCAAGCCGGTAAAATCGCCATCTACTGGGGCCAAAACGGGAATGAAGGCACCCTCGCCGACACTTGCGCTTCCGGCGACTACGGCTACGTCGTTCTCTCCTTCCTTTGCTCATTCGGTAACGGCCAAACTCCGCAGCTCAACCTCGCTGGCCACTGCGACCCTTACTCCAATGGTTGTACTCACCTTAGCAGCGACATCAAGTCATGCCAAGCTAAAGGCATCAAAGTCCTTCTCTCCATCGGCGGCGCCGCCGGCTCCTACATCCTCACTTCCCGAGACGACGCCCGTCAGGTCGCCACCTACATATGGAACAACTATTTAGGCGGCCAGTCCTCCAAACGGCCACTTGGCGACGCCGTGCTCGACGGCGTGGACTTCGACATTGAAGGCGGAAGCCCCGACCACTATGATGACTTGGCTAACTATCTCTCCGGCTATAGCAAACAGGGAAAAAAGGTTTACCTCACGGCGGCCCCGCAATGCCCCTGTCCGGACGCCTGGTTGGGCAAAGCTCTGGACACCGGCCTCTTTGACAATGTCTGGGTTCAATTCTACAACAACCCGCCATGTCAGTTTTCTGATAAGCAGCATTTGGGGGATTTGATGGATGCGTGGAAGCAGTGGACGAAGTCGACGAAGGCGGGCAAGATCTTTCTCGGTTTGCCAGCGGCGCCGGATGCGGCCGGGAGCGGCTTCATTCCTCCCGGTGAGCTTAGGTATATTGTGCTTCCGAGGGTTCAGGAATCGAGAAAATATGGCGGCGTGATGCTGTGGTCTAAGTACTATGATGATAAGAGTGGTTACAGCAAATCCATTCTCCCCGACGTTTGAAGACTCCATTGATATGCTGCTGCTATTGCCTCTGTAAACTGAACTGAACTGTGCTCTCTGATGAAAATATTCTAAAGATTTTGGCAAATCATGTTCTGAACTATAGTGATCTGTCTTTTTCATTTTAATTGCTTTAACGTACCATGTGTTTTTTTTTTACATTTGCATGAATTAAGATAAATCTATACAAACAATTATGAGTCAAACTCAAGATCTTTTCATTACTAATTAAAGCTCTAACCACTGTTTAGCTTGGTTGGTGTGTAAGTACAATTGAGAACCCTCAAATTCGTGCTAGATTCCCCTCGAGCGGCAGCGTCTTTTAAGTGGGGTCCAATCAAGTGTGGCCCATGATATTTCTGGGGTGGGTGCCTCATCTAAGTCAGTCAAGGGTTAGTCACGCCACCAAGCTCGATCCCCTTCTACTGTGACAGCGGGTGGATACCTCATTCCCAAAAAAATAAAAAATAAAGCTCACAAATCAGAAGATCAAGATGAGCTATTTAACATACTATGATTTATCATAAATTATTTTTGATTTATATATATATATCATGATTTATAATTTAATAATAATTTCTAATTAAATCTCTTTGTATATTTAAACTTCATTTTGAATGAAATTACAATCATTTTTAATTATTTGATTTTTTTAATGAATACATGATTACTAGTAATAAAAGAAGTACAATATCATACCCTAAAATCATCAATCATTATTTATGAAAATTAATTTCCCCTTAGAGATTTTAACTCACATAATTTCATATAAAATGATTCATGCCTCTGTATTTTGACTCAACCCTAGATTTGATCACCATAGTTTGGAAATATGAATTTGGTCGCAATTTGAAAGTTTGAAACAATGATAGTATCATTAAGTTTCCTCTTTGCTGGTAGATTGGAAAGCCAAATTGTTATCCTTTATTAGGGGTGTCAATATTTGACACGACACGAAAACCGACTCGAACCCGACCTGAAATTTTAGGGTTAGACCCGACCCGTTTTGGAAACGGGTCGGGTTCGGGTTCCAAGATTCGACCCGTTTGAAAAATCGATCGGGTTCGGGTTGACTCGACGGGTTGCCGGTTGACCTGTTTGAACACCTGCTCGCGAACCTACCCGCCCCTGCCTGCTACCCGCAGACCAACCCGCTCCCTGCCCAAGCTGCTGCCCGAGCGCCCGCTTGACTGCCCACGCGCCCGCGTGGCTGCCTGCCCGCTGGCGCGCCCGTGCGGCTGCTGCTCCTGTTCGCGACCTCGCACACCCCGCGAACCCTGCCCGGGCACACGCACCGTGCGAGTCGCGACCACGCAACGCCGCTAGTGTCCGGGCTCGGTAGCCCACGCGTTCGTGCCCGCGCGCCAGGCTGCCAGCCAGTCTTACCGGGTCGGGTCGGGTCAACCCGGCAACCCGCCGGGTCGGATCCAAGTTAGCATTTCCGACCCGTTTACGTATCCGGGTCGGGTTAGGGTCGACTCGTTTGAACCCGAGTCAGTTCCAGGTTCGACCTGAACCTGACCAGTGACCCGAAATTGACACCCCTATCCTTTATTGGTAGGCTTCAATTTTTATAGTTTACTATTTGGGACTAAGAGGAAATTATCCTTTAATATTTCTATTTATTGGAAAGTAATTTGCAATGTCTTTGTTTTAGCTAAGAGGAAATTATCCTTTAATATCTCTCCCCAAGTCCTTATTTCATTAATATGGGATCATTGGTGTGTGACAATTTATTTTTTTCAACTAGATTGGACGATGATGAATGTTACTTTATTTATAGGAGAATTTTTGTTTGATCTATTCCCTTTGTAAGGTCACATGGCAGCTAGGTTTTCTTCTTTAGATAATACTCTCGTCCGCACGCCATCCACACAAGCACAGAATACCAAGCGGTAACCCAGCGGTACCAAATGGTACATAGTTAGGTACCCTATATTTGTGTGCGGACGGTTCTCCCCGTCCGCACTCTGCACCTAATAATCTCTCCAATTAGGAAGTGGCTGAATTTTTTATTTCTTAAGAGTCTTTTTGCACATTTTGAGTCCATCATTTTTATTCATTTACTTAATGTATTTTGAGTTTTATTTATTTTGAGTTACATGGCAATATCTTTTTGATGATACTCTCTATCTTGTATTTTCTTTTTACATAGAGTTGTTTTTTTTTTTTTAATTTACAAAATGTAATTTATTTTTATAGTCAATGAAATTTGACTAAGGCTCTATAATTTAAAAAAAAAAAAAAAAAAGAGCAAAGGAACATACCTGATTGGGTCTATAAAAATTTCAATTATTTAATTACTTACTATTTAATTATTAATGAATTTTGTTATTATTTTACTGCAAATAATATAACTTTTAATATGACTTATCTAGGGTTTGCTTTTCCCCTACTTCTTCTTTGTCTGGACTTCACCTAGTGTCGAGTGAGGTAGAGCTTCGAATTAGTCGTGAAAAAGCTTCTTCCCTCCTTTGACGAGTGTTACCTTTTCCTACCAAGTTGAAAGTCACGAAATATAGACAACGCTCTACTTCACCCAAGGGCGAAACCGCATAATATTATGATATTTAGGCAATTGCCCCCTGTATAATTAAACACATTATGTAGATATGTTATTGCTAGGGAATGATGAACCATATACAAAGAGAAATAGTAAATCAAAATTTGTTCTGGGCGCTGCCCCCGGAATCCCCCACAGGGGCGCTGCCCCTTGACCCCGCGACCTGACTGAGCAAGTAGAACCCCGCTAGGGGGTGCTGCGCCCTTGGACCCCCGATATATCTGCCAACAGTTACTTATAAGTTTGCTCCCCCCTGAAAAGTATAGCTGGTTCCGCCCCTGACTTCACCTCCTTCAACGACGAAGGAGTTTGCTCGTTGTGTTGGTAATTATCTTTCTCTCCTTTGTGCGCTTCTTCAGTCGAATTCCTTATATCCATGTTAATCCGCTGAGCAATAGTAGGATTTGCCATAAATTCTGCTTCAAATTTGATACCAAACATCCCCTTTGGAGCCTGTTTGGCAACAAGTAGTATTTAACTTTAAATGATTTAATAAATATTGTAAATCCATATTTAGTAAATCTTGATGTTGTTACATTCAAAAAACTGTTTTGCCAGATAGGTGATAAATTTTGTTAAATCCTGTGGAATTGTTTGGCAATGTAATTAAGGATTTAAAGTAGTTAGTTCATTTAAAATTTAAATTTATTATATTTTAAATTTAATTTGCATGTTAAATGTGAGTTATTTATTAAATTTAATTTTAGTTA
Source organism: Dendrobium officinale (assembly GCA_019514585.1). Taxonomy (NCBI): domain Eukaryota; kingdom Viridiplantae; phylum Streptophyta; class Magnoliopsida; order Asparagales; family Orchidaceae; genus Dendrobium; species Dendrobium officinale. The sequence goes on along the minus strand of CM033685.1, from coordinate 5,061,752 downwards.
ACATAAATAAGTTATAATGATAAATTATAATACTCTTAGAAGCTAGCTTAATTATACTAATTATACTAATTTTTAATTATTTTTACTACTAATAGTTTATTAATTACATTATATTATCGATCAGATTTAACTAAATTAGTTAATTCACATGACTAATGTCCCTGTTGATTTCAAGAATTTCTTTGTTGTCTTCGCATTAGTCGTAGGCCTAGGGTTTGCTTTTCCTCTTTTCAAGTAGTTTGACTTCGTGTGCGTTTCGTATGAGAGGTAAGGTTGAATGATTAGCTTCTTCATCTCCTTCGAAGACGTTCCTTCATGTCGGATCGGAAGTCACGACAGCTGGTCGTTCTTTTATTGGATCAAAAGTAACAACGACAACGGAGGGAGGTCGCTCGTTGCGAAGGTAACTATTTTCTCCCTTTCGCACACTTCTTTGGCCAAATCCCATAAATCCGCCGAACTTCGTCGATTTATCCGGGATTTATCGCAAAAAGGTAGCAACGACAAATTTATTCCGCTATGAGATTTATGCCGAGTTGAAATCTTGTTTAGCCGGATTTATGCCAAATCTTGTTGTCAAACAACCCCAACAACTGGGATTTAACTTTAGTGGGATTTACTAAATCCTATAAATCCGAATTTAGTAAATCCTGAGGGTATTAAATCCTGAAAACTTCTGTTATGACAAATATTAAATCATGAGAAACAATTTGGTAACATATTTCAGGATTTATGATAATTAGAGATTTAAATGTGAAGAAGTTAATTATAAATTAAAAATTAAATTTATAATTAAAAATTTAAATTAATATGTTATGAATTTAATTACATGTTAAGTAAAAGTTACTTATTAATTTTAATTATAATTATATTTAACAAATTCTAATGATAAATAATTTAATTAGAAATAGCAAAATAGGTGTATTTGCAAAGTTTACATTGTTTGTGCATGGATCTTCTAAATTTAAAATCAGGAAATTCATTTTTCTGATAAATGATTGGATTGTTAAACTGATGCCTAAATGTTTAGAGTAAATTACCAAGTTTCCACTGTTCATGCTTATTACTTGCAGAACTCCCTGCTCTGAATAGCTTCATATGTGTTTGTTCATATTACTTACTGCTCTGAATAGCTTCATATATATATCTTATTTCAATTTATCATAATTCAAGTATAATAAAAATATAAATCATTTATATTTATAGAAATTTTATATTTCATATGGATATAAAATTTTATATGTATGATAATGCATATCATAAATTTTTTTCTAATTTTGTTATATAACAATGTGGACTTGCATTTAAAACTAGTATTAATAAGTATCTAATTAAATAATTAATTTTTTAAATAACTAATTATTTAATTAATACTCCTACTAATAATTTAATTAATTTTAAAGTATCATTTAATTAGTTTTAATTATTCATTATATTATTAATTATCTCATTAATCATTTAAATATTTTAATAAAAAAGTTTTTCATTATTATTTATAATAGTATATAGTAATTATTATATTTGAAATTATATTTAATCTTGATAGTTATTTTGAAATCACTAGTTGCCTAACTAATAATTTATTAATTATTTTAGTATTATTTAGTTAGTTTTAATTATAAATTATATTATTTTTATCTCATTAATCACTTAAGAATTCAACCACTCTTTAATTAGTATTTATACTATTAATTATAAATTTAATAATATATATTTTAAGATATATCAAATAAGCTAATTATATTAATATTTAATTAATAATTATTCAATTATGTTAATTTAGATAATTAATTTATACACTAATTATAATATTAATTATTTAATTAACTTACTTAATTATTAATATTTTAAATTATATTGATTAGGTTAATCAATAAAATAACTTAGAGGCGTTTAGGGTTTTCCTGTCATCTTCTCTTTTCGTCGTTGCTGATCGGCTTCGTTGCTTGGCTGGAGGTGTAGAGCATGCACGCATCGCTTCTTCGGCTCCTTCGTGGCTGTTCGACTTCGCTCCTTCGACGATTATCCCTTCCTGTCGGATCGGAAGTTACGACATTTTGATCGGAAGCAACAACGGAAGCTCGCTGGCTGTGAAGGTAACTTTCTACCTTTCGCGCGCTTCTTTCGGCCAAATCCCATAAATCCGCCGAACCTAGGGATTTAGAAAATCCGGGATTTAAGCCGTAAATCCTTAAATCCGGGATTTAGCCATCGCCGGGATTTAACGCTCGCACAAAAACCGTTTGGCTGGATTTACAAATCCATTTTTTTTCTTTAATCTTCACAAAATTGAACTCTCTTTTGATAATAAATGTGAAAATGTTTTTTTTTTCTGTCCCTTATTCTGTTAAATGACAATTGCCATAAAATTATATTTTGGCATTAGCTAGTAAGCATCCATTTTTCTATCCTGAGGTCGTGGATTATAAAAAATGACGAGCATATAAAATACAGCTTGAAAGAAGGTTTTAGTCATAATTCCCTGCAATGATGATCATGCTCGATTTGTACGCCTTGCTACATGGTGGGCGAGATCAGTATCAGTCTTGAGAGAAATGTCAAGCGCCTTCATTGAATGTGTCAATGCCCCGTTAGACATGTAGGTGACACCAGTTTCTCCAATTTTCTTCACAGTTTCAAGCGAAACATTTCCAGGAGCCTCAGTCTCAAATCTTCCATCAATCATTTCAACGGCCTATTTAAGCATGGTTACATCAACATCCCCATCAGGCAGGGGAATCACCATATTGTCCAGCATTATTCGAGTTAATGAGCACCTGGTTTGGCTTGCATAGTTTAGTACCTCTTTAACTTCTTCCATTGTCCTTGTTTCAACCTCAACAGGCATCTTAAGATTCTTTTTTTCCAAGAATGAATCCATGTATAACGTATTTCAAAGCATTTGCAACACCTCCAGCTATTGATACATGATTATCTTTAATCATCACCATGTCAAGTCATTAAGAAATTGTTTGACATGGTGATGATTAAAGATAATCATGTATCAATAGCTGGAGGTGTTGCAAATTAAAGATGAGTGGCTTTACCCTTAGAGATAGGATACGAAATGAGCATATACGTGAAAAGGTTGGAGTAGCTCCAGTAGAAGATAAGATTAGAGAGAGTCGCCTTAGATGGTTTGGTCACATAAAACGGCGGCCTTTCAATGACCCGGTTAGGAGAGTAGAGGTATTAGATTTGACTTATGTTAAGAAAGGTAGGGGTAAACCTAAAAAGACTTGGTTAGAAAATATTAGGAATGACCTTTCTTTATTAGATTTAAATGAGAATTTGACTTTTAATAAGACACAATGGAGAAAAAGGATTCATGTAGCCGACCCCACCTAGTGGGATAAAGGCTTGATGTTGTTGTTGTTATCACCATGTCAAACAAGCCCATTCTATGGTTTTTTCCTCCGCCTATTAGTACCGCCTACTTATCCACCAAGGGTAGACCTGGTGCAGTTTTTATTTTCTCTAAAATGCATGCAGGATATGCAGCATCAGCCATGACCTTAGTGAATGTTTCTATTCCACTCATTCTCTGCATGAAGTTCAGTAGAACCCTCTCGGCAACAACAATATTGTGTGCACATCAGCATACTTTCCTAAATTGCATGCCTTTATTAATGTAGTTACCATCCCTCACAGACCACTCAACCTTCAATAAAGGTTCCACCTGATCAAAGATAATCTCCGCAAGGGCAATCCCTGCAATGACACCATCCTCCTTTGCAATGAAATTAGCGTAAATCCAACTTAAATTCCGCTGTAAATCCGATACCAAACAGCCCCTTAAAGTTATCATTTTTGCTGTTTGGCAGGCTAAATCCTGCTCAAATCCGGCATCTAAACATATCCTAGGTCGTGCTCATTTTTGCCATGGTTGGGAAGAAGCGGAAGCAGCAATCTACGCCGCAGCAGAAGCTACAACACCAAATACCTCTTGACGCGGATGACGGACTCCGTCTCATCGAAGAAGATTGCTCGACATTCTAAGCAGCACCAGAAGGGAGATAAGGCAATCTTTCACAATTCTGTATTTTTCTTTCTCCATTTCCTTCTTCTCGTTCTACAAAACAAGTAGTCTTAACTTTTTGTAACCGCTGGACACAGTTGATATCCTCCGATCTCAGCTCCAAGATCCTTAAAAGAGTCTCTCAATCAGCAGAAAGAAATTCTTCAGGAAGAAGAAGAGGCAGAGCTGAACATTACACCATTTTCAAGAGTGGCCGAGGAGAACAGTGACGATGAAGGTTACGATTTTGATGGGTTCTTGGAAACCTTAAGTTCACACGATTTGGGCATTGTAAGTTCCAGTAGCTCTTTCTACATTGTCATAGTTTGTCAATTGATTTAATTTATTGGAAATTTTTTTACAGGAAGAGATCAATGAAGAAGATGAAGCGGCTTTGGCAGTTTTCTTTGGAAGTGATGCAGGTCCACAGCTCACACTGACGGATATCATTATCAAGAAAATTAAGGAAAAGGATTTGCAGGCTTCGTCTGGTTAATTTCTATTCTTTTTTTTCCCGCTGCTTTTGCTGTATTTCTTTTTATATGGTTTTCTTCAAAGATATTTATGTGGTTGATTTGTATTATCGCATTATATATATACATTTTTGAAATTGAAAGCTTGTTTCATTTCCCTCAATGATACAACTTTATTTATATTATCACATGAGTTTGTATCTTAACCATTAAATTGTTTAATGACGCCTTTGAAGATCTCATGATAGAAAAAGCAATATATATATATATATATCACTTTGATCCAAGTTTCAATCAAGTCCAAATTGAAACCTAAAGTATAATTGGTGCATGAAGTACACTCCCTCTTTTTACCCCTAGTCTATCAAAGGAGTCTCTTCACTTGGAAGATTTTGGCTAAGCCTCCGCTTATCTCTCAAAATTGCTCAAAATTGAGCCTCACAATCTGTATCTCTAAAACACCCCCCTCTCTTTAATCTCTCTATGCTAAACTGTGCAAGGAGGAAGGGTGGTTTTGGAGCGATCAAGATGAGGTAAGGAATGCGTCATCAAGTGATGTGAAAGGAGGGAGCAAGCCAAGAAAGGAGAAAGATCAAGAATAAAGAGATCAAAGGACATTATGATAAAAAAAGTATACAAAGATATTTGGTTAGCCTATACTTCCATAACTTGTATTTTCTACTTCTTTAGAATCTCATTTAAGCAATCTCCTCACTTCTTTGATTTTCACCCAATATCCCTTGCGGGCCTTAGCTTATTGTCATTTGGCTAATTTTTATACAAAAAGGATAATCTAAATAGAGGTTTCTTTGTGTAAGTTCTCGCATTAAATCTTTCATGTGTATAAAACATTTTGTTTACCTTTATACATAGTGATATCATATTTCAAAATACTAGATATTCCTTGAGTTTTTTATGCATCTCTATGTGATTCAAAAGTGGTTTACCGCTCACTATTGCGCAGGATTGTTAGTGATTTGCAAATAGCATAGATGTCTTTTTTTATAAGAAGCTTTGGTCATCTTAATAGATTAGATTGTCCAAAATGGTTTTATGGATTATGTAGTGCATTGGTTGATGAGCAAGTCACTAAAAGGCATAATGGGGATTTTTTGTATATTTATTTCTCATAGTTTCTTATTTTTCCAGTCAATATGTATTTTCTCTGCTTTATATTTCTTCATCTAACAAGTCAAGTCACAAATCTAGTAGAGTTAAAAATTGGTTATATCATATAGTTTTTGATGAATTCTTCAGATCCTGCAAAGTAGTATTTAATTGAGTTTTTTTCGCATGCATTTTTCCTCCGCCAAACTAATCGAGTCACTAGAAAAATGCAGAACTTTGTAGATCTGGTTGATCAGCTTTTTTGATAAACTCATTACTATGATTGTCTATCTATTTTAAGTTATTTATAGCATAATAGATATCTTACAATTCATATCATGTCTTATGTGATTTATTATAATCAATATATAAATGAACATTTATTTTGTTAAAGATGTCAAGTTACTGGAAAGCTTTTTTTTTTTTGTATTTGTAGCTAATAATCAGTTTGCCCAATTTCATTTCAGAAGAACGACCTATGCCGAAGTTTGATGATGGTATCATAGACGTATACAAGAGGTATTCTCTCTATCACTCCCCCCACCTTCACTCTCTTTTCTATTCCATGTTGCCTCATCCCAGATCCCTCCCCTTCTGCCTATTCAACTTTCGATTTTTAATTTAGGTATATATGGCTTTTAAATAAATACAATATTTACTGTATTGTAGAGTCGGAAACGTGCTCAGTAGGTACACAAGTGGCAAAGTACCAAAGGCACTTCAACGCATTGCAATTATGGAGCGTTGGGAAGAAGTTCTTTATATAACTGAGCCAGAGAAATGGTCTCCAAATGCTTTGTATCAAGCAACAAGAATATTTGCATCAAGGTTCAACCCCAGCAGGGCTCAACGGTTTTACAAGCTTGTGCTACTTCCTCGTGTTAGAGAAGAAATACAAAAGAATAAACGGCTTCATCGTGCTATTTATGAAGCAGTAAAAAAGAGTCTCTACAAGCCGGCTGGGTTTTTTAAGGGAATTTTATTTCCCTTATGCCAGGTATGCAAAATAATATTTAGTCCCTAGTTATGGAGGATTATTTCAGAATATTGAATTTGAAAATAGCAGTTCCTCCATATAATTATTCCATCACATTTGAATTTGAAGTTAGTTCCTCCAGTAGAGTAATGTTTCATGTTTAAAAGTTTCATATATCTGTTGCTTTTTTTTTTTTTTTTTCAGCTTTCCTACTCTTTGATCAGCATGTTATCCTCTTAGTTTGTTCTGTTTTGATTGCTCACACAATGATCCAATTAAAGCTCGATTATTGAACACTTCCAGTAATTCAAGTGATAAACTTTTGGCAGATCCATTTTATTTTGCATTTGCTTACTATATTTTGACAATCTTCATTTTCAAACTGCATGCAGTCACAGACATGTACCCTTATAGAAGCGCACATTATTGGAAGTATCATTCAAAAAGTATCTATACCACCACTTCATTCTAGGTATGACATATGAAATTTGTTTGTCTGCTATGGCGGAATCCCTGTTTTCAAACTTAACTCTTAGCTGTCTAATTAATTTATTTTTGTAAGCTAACAGTGTAGCATTGATGACATTAGCTGGCATGGATTACTATGGGACAACTAGGTATGCACTTTTTTCTATTCTTAAACCTATTTTTCCCTCAATTTCATGCATAAAGTGGAATTTTTTCTTCTACCGCCCTTAATTTTCTTAATAGTTAGCTTGAAGAATTCATGAAAGCTTCACTATTCAGCAAATCAGAGATTGTATCGAATTGCTAAATTTTGAGGTCATCCATGCATGTTGGGTTCAAAATAAATTTGTTGATGTAGTTTGAAAGATTGCATTAGCAAACTTTGATTGAAAAAGAAGATCGGAATGCTTGGAAGCTCATCTCGAAAACTACTTAACTTTGTATATGATGATCTTAGTCACTATTTTTTTTTTGTTCTTCTATAAGAGCTAGATGCATAAGTAGTTCATATCATAATTAATGGCAATATTTTTTTAAATATACTATAAATAGTAGTTTTAATAAATTTTTAATTTTTCTTTTGCCAAATTTTTTTTACTGAATCTTGCATCTTTTACCAAACATTTAACAACATCCTATTTTTACAATTCACTTTATATGCTGCAGCTTTTTCATAAAGCTACTGATTGAGAAGAAATATGCGCTGCCATATCGGGTACTTGATGCTCTAGTTGCACATTTTATGAGATTCCTCGAAGACAAAAGAGCTATGCCTGTAATATGGCACCAAACACTTCTTGCTTTTGTACAAAGGTTAGATACATCAACTGTTAGTGGAGGGATGTTACATGGTAGCTTCTTTGAGATTATATATTATTCTAAAGTAATTTAATTGCCAGATTTCAATAATATAATGTAATTCTTATTTTGTTTTTGTTTTCTACTACTGAGCACTAATGATACTTAAAAATGGTTAAGGTTCTTTTTACACAACTATGGAAAACTTATTAGAACGGCATATATTTGCAGATAACTGGTCAATGTTGAAATAACCATTTCAAGTGTCTTCTTGTTTGATAATGAAGTTTTTGTTCAAACGTTACTTTGTACGCATTGTTAGAACAAGAATGTTTGACTTCACTTCATTACTTCCATTTATTTGTTGATTCTTATATTTTTCCAGTTGCAGTTAATAAATTAAGCTGATAAATTTTTTAGGTACAAAAATGAGTTAACAAAAGCAGACAAGAATAATCTGGACCGCTTAATGCATCAGCAAAAACATTATTTGGTATTAGTTTCGTTTCTTGCTCTAATCAGATTGCTTGTTTAGGCCTCGCCAAGAATACAAGTATATGACAATGTTTTGACTTATTTTCTGCCTAGGTTACACCTGAAATCCGTAGGGAACTGAAAAATAGCCGACACAGAGGTGAAAAGGAGGATAACATTACAAACATTACAAGGATTTTTGAATTTTCTTCTTTTTTATAGCGTATATAGTGTCAAGGCATTTTTTGAATTTCTTCTTGTATATATCTGCAAATTATTTTTTGTGTATATAGTAAAAGGAATGAGCATGCGTTATTTTATATCAATAATTTTTAATAGCCCAAAATTGGAATTCATTCCTAAAATCTTAGAGGACATTAGTTTATTGTTAAACTATTACTGCCGTGATCAATTATACCCTTTATTTTATAATTCAATTTTAAGTTTGTAGGATCTTATATCTACAAATAATAGAAGTGCATGACTGTTGATTAGTGTGTAGTCTAGCCCAACTAGCTTGCAACTTATTCATTGAGGTTTTGTTTGGACGGTTTTTTTACTTCTAAAAGCAGCTTTTTAGTAAAAAATTAAAGTTGTGAGAAAGTCGTCCCAAACGAAGCCTGAATTGTTACAATTTTGTATGCCCTGGTGTAATCTTAAACTAGTGAACACTCTGCCCATGATGTGAATGAGTTGCTAAGGGTGTTAAGAATCTATCCAGTGTCAAATAATTCAAATTAGGCAAAAATGGGGCTCAATGATCTTGATAAAACTTTGATCAACTCTTCTTGATGCTGATCATTCCTCTTCAAATCAATTATCCCTTTTCAAATCAATGTGATCGAACCGACTCAAACTAAGATTCCGTTTGGGATAACTTTTTATTGCTTTTCATTGCAAAATTTTTTAATTCAAGAAAATTTTTATAATAGAAAGTTGATTTGAAAGCATAAAAAAAGATGTACCAAATTAAATGTGATCATATTTAGCTCATGAAATGTTGAGTTGGTCATCATATGGCACGCAATGTCAGGGGTGCATATTTGATTGATTTGGATGATTTGATTTTGAACTTACTAAATCCTTAGTGAAATTTTGAAAATTGTTTCACATGATAAAAGTTGAGACCAATTAAAATTTTTGATGAATTATACATCTATTTACTTTAGGCTTGAAGTCGATTAATTTAAATAAAATTTTATTAATATCAAATTATTTGTTAAAATTTATAACTTATTAATATTAGCTATTAAAATTAATTTATTTATATCTAATTTATATGATGAAATAATATTATAAATATATTATTATTGGTCAATATTAATATATAATAATTAAATACTAATTAATAAAATGTTAAACTACTGAAATATAAAATAATTATCCAATGTGTTGGTTCTGTGACCCACATGAATTAGGCCCGTCTAGTGTCTTTTCCTCGTTCTTTCTTCGTTGCTTCTCCTGCTTCGCATGAAGGAGAGCTTTGAGGGGCTTTATGCTAATAAGTGGGATTTAATTTTAGTAACATTTAATAAATCAGGCAACTTTGGATTTAGAAATTTCTAAGGGTATTAAATCCTGAAAAGTATTTGGTATGATAAATGTTAAATTTTGTTAAATTTTTAGAAATTGTTTGGTAACTTTTTTCAGTATTTATGACAGTTAGGTATTTAAATGTGAATATGATAATTATAATTTCAAGATAATTGCATACAATATTACTGAAAAATCAATAAAGAGCACATTACAAACTAATATTGATTAGTTATTATAAATTATTTCACTATTACTTGTACTAATGTTAAAATTAGATTATTTCTATTGCCCTTTGTGGATCTCATCTATTCATTTTATTTTGTTTTTTTAATTTTATTTCTTTTTATCCATTCATTTTATTTACCTATGTCGTTGAGTTATAGGGTTTGATATTTTGGACCCATTCGTATTTTCTTGCTCTTTCGAATCTAAGTTATGGGGCTCAAGTAGGATTTAACTTTTGTAAGATTTAACAAATCATGTAAATTGAGGATTTAATAAATCCCAGGAATGTCCAATAAAAAAAACTCTTTGATAAAATAGTTGTTAAAATCCATTTAAATTCAAGAAATTGTTTGCTAACATAATTTAGGATTTAAGGTGGTTGGTTCATTTAAAAATTAAATTGAATGTGTTATGAATTTAATAATATATTAAGTACAAGTTAGTTATTAATTTTAATTTTAATAATAAATTATAATGATAAATACTTTAGTTATAAATTAGCTTTAAGTATGAAATTATTTAATTACTAATTATAATATAATTAATCAAATTACTTTATAATAGTTTTAATTATTCATTTTATTATTAGTTACCTCTTTAATTATTAAAATATTTTAATACTATTTACTTATTTAAATTATTATTTTTAATAATAATATATAATAATTATTCTATTTGAAATTATATTTAATCCTACAAATAATTTTGAAATAACTAATTACTTAACTAATAATTCTAATAGTAATTTATTATTTATTTAAATATTATTTTGTTGGTTTTATTTTTAACTTATATTATTAATTATCTCATTAATCACTTTAAGAATTCTACTATTCATTAATTATTTTTACACTATTAATTATATATTTTTTAATTTATGTTAATTAAGGTAATTATTTTAATATTTAATTACTAATTATATGACTAATTATTCAATTAAATTAAATTATATAATTAATTTATGCACTAATTATAATATTGATTAATTAATTTACTTACTTTTTAATATTTTAAATTATATTCATTAAGTTAAAAAATAAAAAATAATAGGCGTCTAGGGTTTGCCCTTCATCCTCATTTCGTCGTTGCTGTTCGGCTTCGTTGCTTCGCAGGAGGTGTAGAGATTGCACGAGTAGCTTCTTCGGCTCCGTCGTTCCTGTTCGACTTCGCTCCTTCGACGACTTTCCCTTCCTGTCGGATCGGACGTTTCGTCATTTTGATCGGAAGCTACAACGGGAGCTCGCTGGCTCTGAAGTTAACTTTCTCCCTTTCGCGAGCTTCTTCGGCCAAAATCCGTGAATCCGCCGAACTAGAGGCTTTAGTAAATCCGGGATTTTTACGGCAAAAAGAGGAAACGGAGGATTTATTACGCCGTGAGATTTACGGGGCGCTCAAATCCCGTTTAGCAGGATTTATTTAAATCCTGCTCAAATCCTGTACAAATCCTGTTGCCAAACAGCCCCTATAAGGCAAATTAAAGAGCTCCGCTTCTTCTCTACCGATTGAATTCCTTTGAAATTGCAATAATTTTATTTGAGCTTGGGATGGCGAAGAAGAAGGAGAGGGCGGTTAATGTCTCGGGTAAGCCAAAGCATTCGCTTGACGTTAACCGCAGCAATGGCGCATCAGACAAAGGAACTAGGTCTGCTGGCACTGTCCGAAGGCTCAAGATGTACAACACCCGCCCCAAGCGGGACTGTAAGGGAAAGATCCTCAAGCATGAGTTACAATCGAAGGATCTGCCAAACACACGCATCGAGCCTGACCGCCGCTGGTTCGGTAAGCCTCTGTTTCCCCTTTTTTCTTATTAGTTGATATTTAGGTTATAAGCGTTCCAGTGATGTGAACATGTTTCTTAACATGCACTTTTGGTCTCCATGTTGATTTTTCTTCGACCTTCTCGTGGACTAAAGGGCTTATAAATTGGGGTCCCAATTCGTCCAAAACTGAATTTTTTCTCCAACCGTTGAATATTGCGTTCCTGATCTGTACATACTTGACGGAGTCAGGAAAATATTTTGATTCGTGTCCTTCTAACACTTTAAAAGATGTGCCTGAAGCGGATAACTATGCCCTGATTTTATGGTAACTGTGTTACAGCTTGTTTTTTTTTTCTTCCGAGTGTATTATTGTTAAAATGCAATTTTCATTTGTATGATACATAACTTAAATATCTAAAGAAGTACATTGCATTTAAGATTTACACTTCTATTATGCATACTGAGTGTTTTATAACTTAGAGCTTGGATATGCTTGCTTGTTACTAATTTTTAAATGACAAGCCACATCACTCTGGTTGAACTAATTTTATTACAGTGACAAATTAATTTCTGAATAGGGACAGAAACATCAATGCTTAAAACTATAGTTCTAGCACACTTGTTTACTTTTATGACTGAAATGCTAGTAAAGCAGGTTTAACGTGTGCACACGATTATTTTATTGTTGTATTTCAGTTGTCATTGTGTGAGTTTGTTCAGTTTTTGGTGTTTAGAGGCTAATATGACTTGTGATTTTAGGTAACACTCGAGTTGTAAATCAGAAGGAACTTGAATTCTTTCGTGAGGAGCTTCAAAATCGGTTATCAAGCAATTATAATGTCATTTTAAAGGAGAGGAAGCTGCCACTTTCTCTTCTTAATGATCATCAAAAGGTATGATTTTACATTGTTTCTCTCACACCATTGCTTATAAGTTCAAGTTCATTTTTTTAATTGCCAATTTTGTTGTCTATTTAATGCCATCACATATATTTTACTTGGCCATTTAAATTTTTCTATTCTATTGTATGCTTGAAGTAGCTCTTTGGTTAGTCCAATTGTTTGAATCATGCAGTCTCTGGCTGAGTTTGATCTCCTGCACGCTCTGCTGAGAATGAATTTAATTATTGTTATGGGGCATGCTTAGGAAGGCTATGTGATCCTTAGGGATTAATTGAAAATTTTGAGAATTAGTGAAAAAATTAAGAGTTGTTTCCTGCCCTTAATATTTTATATTAATTTTTTTAATTTGTATACTTTATATTTGTGGTTCTTTTGGATTCCCAATCAAAAAAGTACATTTAGATATAGAACTTTAAAAACCGTTATTTTATTCTTATGTTTTGGATTTCTATAATCACAGCAAGCAAAAGCTCATCTTCTGGATACAGAGCCTTTTGAGGATGCTTTTGGACCCAAGAGGAAACGAAAACGTCCAAGGCTTTTAGCAGCTGACTATGAATCATTGATTAAGAAGGCTGATGGATCCCAAGGTACATACTAGGTCTGTGACGTTCTTTCCTAAAGGATACATTTGATTGAGCATTCCCTTTGGTTAACAATTGTACTTCAAATTAAACTGAAAATGTTCGGGATTCATATCTTAAAGTAGGAAACTGTATTTTTGTTGTTTATGCACCTGTATTTGAATTAGAAAATAGTCTTTAGATTTTTTCTGCTTCAAATTGATAAAACATCCAAGATTGGCAGTCTGATCTTGCTAATTTTGTTTTGGAAAAGCTAAGTTACTTTCTTAATAGCTGTCAGTTGTAAGTATTCTCTTCAGTTTCAATATGATCTATGCAGTATGGGATTGGTTATACTGTAATATTTTTCATCCCTAGTATTCAACTAAACTGAGGAACTATTTTGTTGATATAGATTGGCATTGCTTCCAGCCTTCCACAACAGATCCATTTTGTACACCTTGATATACTATTTTTTGTTTTATCCTTTTATGTGTCTCATGTGGTTTTCATGTATAGATGCCTTTGAGAAGAAAACTTCAGCCATACCATCTGGAGTAGAGAATGAAGAGGATGGTTTCAGAGACTTGGTGAGGCATTCAATGTTTGAGAAGGGTCAGAGTAAACGCATTTGGGGTGAACTCTACAAAGTTGTTGATTCTTCAGACGTAGTTGTCCAGGTGAGTTGCCATTTCTTTTAATTCTGTTGAATAATTAGATTCTTTAGGGTCTTTATTTCTCCATGTTTGTTGGTCCTTGTGAGATATTTGAGACAGGCACTTAAAAGATTTTAGAATGTATCTAGTCATGCTAATTTCTTTTCTTTTTTTGATATTGACTCAAAATTTGCTTGAGTTTAAAAATTGATCTGGAATTCAACTCAAATCGTTTCAAATTGGTTTTGAATTGAATCAAAATTTGGGTGTTTCTAGCGAGCAAAAATTCCATTCCTATCATTGGTGAATATGTTGACAATGCGTTCAAAGTAGACAAAGATGCCCCATTACATTGTTATTTTTGGAAATGGGCACCTATTTAAAAGGATTTGCATTCAGCCCTTGCCTTGGGAACCTAGTTGAAAGAAGCGAGCATTTAACCGTTACTTTGGCTGAAGACAATAAATGATTTTTGGCCTTAGTGCTTTGTCAGCTTCTTAAGACTTAATAACATGACAAAGACATTAGCTGGGATTTGTTTGACTTAATATATCCTTTTCGTCCTTTTGTGTAGGAGCTTTCTAAAAGTTGCTTTATTGGCCATAAATTAGCTTTTCTAAAACAACTTGTAGGAAATATTGCCTGACTTCTCCATTCAAATGGTCTGCACTTCATGCAACTCATCCTCTCACTAAGCAGATGAAAGCTAAAGTGCTAAACCAAATGAGGACCCTAATAGATATGACTTTTGTCATACTATTTATTATGTGGTTTGTTCTGTTAAATAGGTGTTGGATGCACGGGATCCACTTGGCACAAGATGTCGTCATTTGGAGAAGCACCTGAAGGAGAATTGCAAACACAAACACATGGTTTTTTTGCTTAACAAGGTTTGCCATTTTTACAAATTTGTATCAAAGAGTTTACGGACTTGGATCGGATCTCTCCTTCTTTACAATTTGTTTGTGGAAAAGGAATTCTTTAGCTAATGTTTATTTGTTTATTTTTAGTGTGACTTGATTCCTGCGTGGGCCACAAAAGGATGGCTGCGGGCATTGTCCAAGGAATATCCTACTTTGGCATTCCATGCAAGCATAAACAAATCTTTTGGAAAGGTATGGCATTGCGTTCGTCTATTTCATTTCTCAATTACTTTTTTTTTTGTGCTTATTGCATGTTGTTGCCGTTTACCACCAGGGATCTCTTCTTTCAGTGCTGCGACAGTTTGCTCGGTTGAAGAGTGATAAGCAGGCCATTTCTGTTGGATTTGTTGGCTATCCTAATGTTGGGAAGTCATCCGTTATCAACACATTACGTACAAAGAATGTAAGAATTTGTTTAAATAAAATTGTAGTACCAAATTTGTCCAAATTTGCCTGCACATTTTACTGAATTGGCTCGTCTGCTAATTTTGTTCATGTGTCTTCTGTTGTTGTTATTGTTGTTGTTGTCTTCTGTTAAAGGTTTGCAAAGTGGCTCCCATTCCAGGAGAAACAAAAGTGTGGCAGTACATTACACTTACTAAGAGGATTTTTTTGATCGATTGTCCTGGAGTTGTATATCACAACAAAGACTCTGAAACTGATATTGTCCTGAAGGGTGTGGTATGAAAGTTTTCCTTTCCAGAATTTTTTTTTTTGTTCATCTGTTTTCTTTGGCATGAATTATTATACTATTGTTTTGAATAGTACACAAACATTTCTTTGATTGAAACTAATAAATCATTAATTTTGCTTAATCCTGCCAGTGCAGATTAGTGAAGATAGACGTCTAGTTTACCATCATCTGTTTTGATGATGAAAGTTTCCATCACAATTGTTCACAATTCCTAGTTTTCTCAATTCAAAACTTAGAATGCAAACATCAGGACAAGTAGAACATTTCTCGATTCAAAACATAGAATGTCAACATCAAACAAACGTCGAAATAAACAAAAGCCAAACAAACGAAAACTAAATTAAAAAATAAAAACTACCACCCTCGGAACAACCGACTAGCGGTCACCTCACATGCAATCGAAATAGTAGTTAATATACAAGATGTGCTTAAGGGCATGCAAACCAAGGGTCCATCACAGCTACTTGGGCCAACGTCCACCAGACCTCATCTGGCAAATGCTACCAAATCAGCCAACCAACACCTCCAATAGCTCAAGAAAAAAGATACAAGTGGAGTGGAACTTGCAGAGAGAACAAAGAGATAAGAAGCCCAAGACGAATTTGAAGAGAGGAAGAGAGAAATGGAACAAGTTCTCAAGCTTTTCCATGAAGAAACCCTCAGATTTTTTTAGAGAACTTAGCTAAACAATCAACAACCTTTCATGCATCAAAATATCTCATATTTATAGGAAAAAAGGGGCAGCCAAACAGTCCAAAATCATCATCTCCAACCGATCCAATAAAAACAGGGAAAACAGAAGGCCAAAAGGTTGCCAGGAACAGTAGCCAAAGGGACACAAGGGGGCGGGAACGGGCGGCCAGATGAACCGGAACAGGTAGCCAGGGGAGCAGAAAAGCCATGGGACAGGAACCAGCCACGAGAAGAGGAGCCAGGGGGAAAACCGAAGGATCACAGGCAAAGGGGAAAAAACCAAATCCACATCTCTTAATGAGCTAAAAAGGAAGAGAACTATAAGTAATAATGAGCTTAAACATAGCAGCTCCCAACAAAACAACAAAAACCGAACAACCAAGCCCAAACCGAGAACCAACATAAGCCCAAAACTTTGGCACATGAGTTGCCCCCCCCCCCCCCCCCCCCCCCCCCCCCCCCCCCCCCCCCCCCACACACACACACACATCAATGCTCATGCATAAGGCTATGATGCATTCATGTATGAAACTTTGAATTGTTGTGATTGAAACTAACATAGAATCACTGAGAAAACCTTTGATCGGGCCATGCAAATTATGATTATCTTCATTTGTATAAGGAATCTAAATTAAGTACGGATTATTCATTGCCATAGCAAATTGGTTCCAGTATTTTTCTCAGATTCTCTTTGAACAAGTCAATTTGAGCTTGTGTTTCCCATATGACAGAATTCTGTTGCATGGAACGTCATTTGCATATTACATTTAGTCGATTCAAATATCTGATGTTTGGTATAAAGGATTCACTGGACATTAAAATGTTATCTTTTCCTGTCACTATTTTTAACGGAAGTATTCAGAATACTTATTGTTTGTTGAAAAAACTAGGTTTACATAAACCTCTTAGAAAGAAACTTCTTTCGTTGGGTTTTATATTTTTGGCCAACTTTGATGTTAATCAATGACAGAATTTTATTTGGCATTTTAAAGTTACTAATGATCCTTTTAACCTTGGCATTTTATTGTTAATTAATAAATCCAGAACTTGAAATGAATTGACTTTATGGTTAGGTTCGTGTTGAAAACTTGGAAGATGCGTCAGAGCATATTGGGGAAGTTCTCCGGCGTGTTAAGAAGGAACATCTGCAGCGAGCATATAAGATAGAAAACTGGTAGGTTATTTTTGTTTATTGCACGCTCTAATGCCGTTGATTCATGCACATTAATTCTTTTTTTCAGTTATTTACTGCATGAAGGATTTCTATTTTGGTTGAATTTTTAGTATCTGATTCCCCAATTGATACCTGAACTTTTATCTCAGGACTAGGCAGAAAGAATAAATCTAATAACTATTTCCGTTGCAGATTTTAATAATCTAATGAATGGGAGATGGACTCCTTTTTTCCTCATAATTTCATATTTTTTTCTTTTGCATGCATTCATTCGCGAAGGTTTCTGTTCTCTTTTCTAAAGTTGCTGCGTCCATTTCATTTTGTTTGGTGAAAAGTTATCGGTGCTTTTTCCAAAACATGGCCAGAATCTGAATCGGACATGTTTTACTTCCAACAGTAGATGCTTCTTTGGAGTTGAAGCACATCTTTATAAAGAAATCATAAGTCAAATAATAAATAAATAAAATATTAAAGATTTTTATAGTATTATTTTTCCAAGAAGTTGGTAACTCCTACAAGCCAACATTTTATGTAAAAATTCTTGATATTTTACATGGAATCTTGTCCAGACAGTGTTCACAATTTTACTTAGTAGGAATTATTTTTGACTGCCGGATCTCCATCTCGGATATCTTAGTGGTCTACTTTGAGCAGCTTGGCAAGAATATATAATTGTTGAATTTTTTGAACAAATAGCAAAATAGTCGAAAAATATTGTAAGATTTGTATTGACTACTTATTTGCCGCATACAGTGAATCTTTCATTTTTGTGAATCAAGGAGTAAGCTTAAAGATAAATCATATCGGAAGTTGTATAGAAACAGAAATGTTAAATTTGTTAATCTCTCTACCTCATGATCCGTTGTGCTAGATTGCA
Organism: Dendrobium officinale; assembly: GCA_019514585.1. Lineage (NCBI taxonomy): Eukaryota > Viridiplantae > Streptophyta > Magnoliopsida > Asparagales > Orchidaceae > Dendrobium > Dendrobium officinale. The sequence continues at coordinate 5,043,435 of CM033685.1, read as the reverse complement.
TCTGCTGATATATAAACTGCATGATAAATCTTTTGTACCTCCATATACCTGATATAATGTTAGATTTGGGGCATTATAAATGAACGGATTTCAATTCATAAATTTTCAAAACTTTGTTCAAATTGTGTGTATTACAAAACTTCTTGTCTAATGTTACAACAATTATGTAAATAATTTTTAACTACCCTGTTGAGCTAATCATTTGATTTGATGAATGGTATTAAGCAAAAATGACGGTGTTTCATGTATATGTGCACTTTTCTGTTAGGGTGAATGAGGAAGACTTTCTTGTAAAGTTGTGCAAGCTGACAGGAAAGCTTTTTAAGGTAAGATCCTGTTATATGTCTGATATGTATTTTGAAATTGTTAAGTATTTCATCTTTCTTTGTCTGCATTTTTATTTTAAGCATGGCATGCATGATAAGCATTCTGGACTTGTGGAGGTGATCCTAAAGTTGTAGGTTCTGTTTGAAATGGAGGAGTTTGTCTTCTGGGCAATATTGTAGCTTCTCCTACAATGAAACTTTATGATTAATGCTTGAATCATCTACTTTAGTAATCACCCTTGTGTTCTCTTTTTCATCCAATTGTGATGATTTGAACAGCATCAGATTCTTCGAATTGATGGCAGGGTAGATCCTTATGTGGGACAAATCCAATCAAAACTCGTCATCTCCAGTCTTTTGTAAAATTTAGAATGGGCCGTAATGAATGAACTTGATCTTCTATCATTTTCCTTTTAATCTTTCCTACATTAACTGTAACCAAACTAGATCACCCGTGCTTGTCATGCGAGCTTAGTATCTTTTTTGTATCCTGTGACTTGTTTAGATTTCCTCAACTTTCTCGTGGATCTTGAGAATTTCATCCAGGAATTGTTGTGCTCGTATTAGCTTAACATCCTTACCGTTACAATTATTTTTTTTGGCCAACTGAAATATTTTGGGCATTAGGGCTTTGCATTAGGTACCCCAAACATATATTGAAGGTATTTTTGATCCTAATCCATGAATGGCTCAGCTGGAGACAAACTGCATATATGAAAGAATCTTATCTCAAGTTCCATGAAGTGAAGCTCCTCAAATCTCAGGTTGCAGATCTTCATCCGGTTCACAATCTCTTTTTGCCCATTTGTCTGCATATGAATACATTACTTCTTTTTAGCTCGGTGTCCATCAAATCTCGAAGGGCCCTCCTTAAAAAGTTGATATTCTTGTGGTAAGCAACTGAAGAAGTGCTTTTAAACATGTTAGGAAAATAACTTCGCAACATCCTCTGCTATGGTGGCCATTCAACGAGTCAGGCACAGCATTATGCCTTGAAGATTCACTAAAAGGATTAGCTAATTGAACCCTTTTTATGTCATTGACTATATTCCCATAAACATTTAGATGAACTCATGACAAGCTGGGTATTGTTAATGGTGCGTACAGGCCTTTCCCAGTTCGAAGGCATCTACAGTAGATATTGCTTTAAGAATTCGTGCATACCTAAGTACATCTTAAAACTAAAATAACACTTTGTATTTTTTATTCTTAGACCCTCGTCTTAATTTAGTTTTTCTCTTGCAGTTTTTTTTTCTTTATTTTCTGTGAAAATATCAATCAGTTGTTGTTTGGTATTCCTAGTGTTTGGGCAGCACTGGAGACTTTAGCGGCAACACATCGATAGGACAACTGGAAAATTTGCGAACAACAGCAAGATGCCAGCAGCAGGAAATAGTGGGGTGGCAGAACAAGGAAAATCAGTTGTTGATGTGAAATAACCAATGGAATTGCAAGATTTTAATAAGAAACTTATTAATGAAATGAAACTATAGGATTAATGTTTCACTCAGTTAAGACTTTCAGTTTTTGTGGTTATCGACTTGCTTCAAGTATGCGGTTACATGCTAGATTAACAGGACGATTTGAAATAATAATGAGAAAACAGTAAAACAATTATGCGATTAACGATAATCCATCACTTAACAAAGAGAGCTTTCACCTTAGAGTTTCCGTCTCAATTGCTCGTTGAAAGTAGGGTTAGCGGAGGAGGAATGTCAGCAATCCGAGTGATGCCACTGAAAGACAGAGGATGCCGGCGGATTTGATCCACGGGAAGTTGGCCAGAATTGGAGAGACGGGTGGTTGTCCGGTGATCTTCCACTGTCCTATAGGTAGGGGTGTCAATTCGGTCAGCGGGTCGGGTTCGGGTCGAATCCGGAATTGACCCGACACTATTCGGGTCAACCTGAACCTGACCCGTTTTTAAAAACGGGTCAGGTTTCTGGACTCGAACCCGACCCGATTCGGGTCCTGGTCAACCCGACACGAATGACCCGAAGTTGACCTAAAATTGCAATTTTTTTGGGTCAAAATCGGGTCAAAAAATAGTCAATCTCGGGTTTTCGGGTCAAATATGAGTTTTCGTGTCACTTTCGGGTCAATTTCGGGTTGCTGGGTCAACCTGAACCCGACCCAATTTTAAAACGGGTTGATTTGTTGAACCCGAACCCGACCCGTTTCGGGTTGACCCGAACCCGAATTTTTCTGGGTCAGGTTCGGGTCGTGTTTTGGGTCGTGTCAAAAATTGACACCCCTACTTATAGGTCGTTGTTCGTCGATGATGTCCACCAAATGGAAGAGAATACACTCAACGTATTCCTCGACGGCGCCTTCGGATCCAAATCCGGGGTCGAAGAAGGGTGATTGAATGACGTCAGTTTCCCCTTGAGAATTGTAGGTAAATCCATGATCAACTTCCGGATCTGCCATCCATAAGCTTTAAATTATTTTTGTGATGTTCTTTGGTGGAGCCGCCAGTTGGGAGGAGTGGAGAGGGGCGGCAGAGAGAGGGGGTAGGCGGGTGAGGAAGAGAGGAAAGGGGAGGGGTGGGTAGAGCTAGGGCTTGAATGTGAAAAAGGGATTATTAGAAAATCTGAAATTAATTCAGTTTTTTCTAAGAGGGAAAGGAGGGAGTCTAATTATTCCTTAAAGGGTAAGGGCGGTGGTTTAAGAGGGGATTAGGGAGCTTTAATGGAGGATATGAGTTAATTAGGAGAGAGAGGGGAATAGGGAGAGGTGGCTGGCCATATATATGGGTATTTGAATTTTGAATTTCAAATTTGGGAAGCAATGGGAGGGGCCGGCGGTTTGGAATTGTGGAGAGGGGCGGATGGGGGGGGTCGGCGGGTGTGGCGGCCAAGGGAAGCCGACGGTGTGGGAAAGGGAATTTCAGTTTCGGGAGGGGATGCGACAACGGGAAGGGGAGGCCGGCGGATGTTTGAGTGGGATTGGTGGGAAGGTGTAAGAGAAAGAAGAAATCGAAGAACCGCGAACCTCGGAATCCACCAATGTTGACGGGTATTGCTCTCACCCTCACCTAGGATTTCTCCTCTCAAGAACTCACAAAGAGATCAAGCAAGAAAGTGGAATTATCATTTATAATCATCATTAGAAAATAATACAATGACTAGGCCACAATATATAGGTCTCCAAAAGCACAAAAATGTAAAAGACATATGCCCTCATGCTACAACATGAAACAAATCCCTCATAGGGGTACAAGTGGAAAACTGAAAAATAAACAAAATAAATGAACTAAAACATCATAAATAGAGACTATGAATCGTAGCCATCGATCTACGATTCCTCCGATGATAAGTACGTCGAAATCTCCGGTGGATGTCCTCATCAGTTGTGGCTAAAGTACTTGGCATTTGCAGCTCTGGCTATGCTACAGTACCGGGACTAGAACCTTTTTGGCTTGTGGAGATATGGACATGAGGAGAGGATTCATGTTATGATTGTTTAACAAGTTTTATGTTGGATGTCAAAAATATAAGGAGAGGAAAAGGATTTTTTATTTTTTTTGGAGAATTCTTATTAATTTCTCCTTAGGAATTAAACTTATTTATAGGTTAGTATATTAGATTCTTGTCCACTTCTAAAAAAACTCCACAAATAAATTAAATTTTTCTACAAGTTATAGCAGCAGATATTGAGGGAATTTAGTTTCTCTTGATTGCACTAGCAGATGACATTTGTTTCCTTTACCAAATCAAACACAAAGTTTAATTTTACAGCAGCAGTTGTGAGGGATTTATTTTCTCTTTTGCTTGGACTAGTAGGTCTTCTGTGTTTGATTTGTTTAGTTTGCAAGAGTCTTTCGTGGTTGACCTATTCTTTTTTGTGTACTCTAATACCCAAATTTGATTGATTTTGTTCTGAAGGTCTTTAATGCCTTGATTATAGGTTGGGGAAGAGATTGCAATCAAAATATATCACCATCTTCATCATTATTAGCATTGTCAGTTTTGTTCCAATTTGTTCATCTCTTTTAATCCTTCACCAGTCATTTAGATTAGAATCCATTCTGCATTATTATTTTTCTAAATCAAATTGAATAACTTTTTAAGTGCATAAGAGTTTATTTACCTTTGCCCGTCTTTCCTTCCGTATTTATGCTAATTCCATCCGTATGTCCTCTCTTTCCCTCCATCGCAAACTACAAAATCCCATTTAACTATTGAATTTGATCCTGCTGCTGGTTTGCATCTTGTATGTTTTATACATTCTAAAATTAAGTGCTTCAATTTTTTCGATCAAATTGAAAGGTATCATTTACAAATAGCATGAACCAGGTATATAATTGTTTTTTTTTTAAATGCGATTCTTTTAACTAGAGAAACACACAAATTTTAATTAGTTTTGAAATGTTGGAACATGATTTGAATAAACTGTCCTGAAACCATGGAAAAGTTGAAATTCATTCTGGTTATGTGGATCAGGTGTGTCTCAGCCTAGTTATTGGCTTCAATTGGTTTGAAAGTATCTGTATGTATCCTTTTCACATGCTAAATATAGAAATCAGTGGCAGATGATTTATTGATTGTTAGCTTATAATCACGCTCAGCTTTAAATTTCAATACAACAACATCAATCCTTTATTCCATTACACAGGGTCGGCTACATAAATCCTTTTTCTCCTTGAATCTTGTTAAGAGTGAAATTCTCATTTAAATCTAGTAAAGAATGTTCATTTCTAATACTTTCTAACAAAGTCTTTTTAGATCTATCTTTATCTTTTTTAACATAGACCAAATCTAATATATGTACTCTCCTAATCGATTCATCAAAAGGCTGATATTTTATGCGACCGAACTATCTGATAAGGTGACTCTCTAATCTCATCAGCCTCTAGAGCTACTCAAGCTTTTTCATGTATATACTCCACCAACTATAAAATGGACTAATTGACTATTTATTCTTGGCAGATCTTTAGGTTTTTAACATCTTTTTATATTTATTCTTTTTCCAACAATCAAATCATTTTGCCGTTCAATTTCAGGGAGGTGAACCTGATCTGAATACTGTTGCAAAGATGGTTCTTCATGATTGGCAAAGAGGGAAGATACCCTTCTTTGTGCCACCGCCACAACAAGAAGAGGATGTCGAGGGCAAGTCCAATGCATCTGGTGCAGCTGAAGAACCCATAATAAGCACAGATCGAACCGCATCGGCCATGAAAGCTATCGCCGGGATTATTGCATCCCAGCAGCAAATGCACGTTCCCAGCCACAAAGATCTCATTGATAGCGATAAGGGAGGTGCTGATGATGGTGATAAAGTATCTGAGAATGTGAGGCTGGAACAATCTCCTGCTAATTCTGCTGGAGCAACTGGACTTAACAACTAGTCCATCTTTTGTTCTGTGAAATCTGGGCTTGCTCTCCTATCTGGTTCTGTAGAGTATTGGAGCAGAAGAGATCAAAATATGTTTTGAGGTCTGGAGAGCGTTTCTGCTGATGTTTTTAGGTTTAAAAGAAGTTTTGTGAAGGAAATTTTGTTATAATAATGGTATGTTATTTATTATTGAATCGATCAATTAGGGGAAGATTTGAGGAGCGCTTGTTTTGGTGCAACTCTATTATGTTGTGGTGCTATGCTTATTTAAATAAATTTTGCTATTCTAGTAAAGTTTGATAAATTGTATTGAAATTTGTCATGTCGCCAGGTAATGTGGTTTCGTATAGTCCGGAAGTAAAGTTATGTTCGGATTGTGAGTGTATACTGTGTATAAAAGTTTAGTGTATTTTTATACATATTATATATACAATATGTGCATTCGTATGTTCAGACATAACAATACGTCCGGTATGTATGGACTTCGCACGTAATAATTTCTCATTATTCGCAGGATTGATAAGGAGCATGTGGAGAGGCAGGACAGATAGGATTTACCATTGTAAGGAGTGATGATAAGGAGCATGTGGAGAGGCAGGGATAGAATAAAAATAAGTTTGTAAAAATAAAAATCCAAGGCTTGGTTTAACCCTAAAAAATATTCACCAGCTCAAAAAATGCTAGAGAATATTCTCCTCTAAGATGATAATTTGTATTTGCTTAATCAGCATATGTTCAATTAGATAGTATTTACTTATACAAAAATAAAAACAACATCAAGTTTTTGTCCCACTACATAGGGTCGGTTACATTAATCTTTTTTCATCATTGTGTTAAGTTAAAAGTCTAATTCTTATTTAAATTTAATAAAGAAAGATCATTTCTAATATTTTATAACCAAATTTTTTTAAGTCTACATCTATCTTTTTTAACATAAATCAAATCTAATATCTCAACTTTCCTAATCGGATCATTGAAGGCCTATGTTTAATGTGACCAAATCATTTAAGACGGCTCTTTTTAATTTTATCTTTCATGGGAGCTACTCCAACCTTATATGCTCTTTTTGAATCGTATCTCTAAGGGTAAAGTCACTCATCCACCTAAGCATTCTCATCTCTACAACGCTTAACTTAGTATTATGCTTCTCTTTTAATGACCAACATTTAACACCATAAAGCATTCCAGGTCTCACCACCATCTTATAGAGTTTTCCCTTAAGTTTGAGGGGGAGTTTCTATCGCACAAGTTTGATGCATTCATCCACTTCAACCATCCAACTTGAATTCTACTAATAATATCTCTATCTATTTCACCATCACTCTTAACAATAGATTTAAGATATCTAAAACGTGTACTCATATTAATGACTTGATTGCCCAAGTCACAATCCCCTCAGTATGTCTATTACTATAAAAATTACACTAAATATATTCTTTTTTAGATATATTCAAGCGAAAATCTTTAGACTCTAAGGTTGATCTCCACAATTCAAGTTTACCTTCAACTCCCTCTCTAGTCTTATCAACAAGAAGAATATCATCAGCAAAAAGCATACAGCAAAATACATCCACTTGCAAATATCTAGTGAGAACATCCATGACTAAACCAAAAAGATATGGGCTTAAGGCTGATCCTTGATGTAATCCAACCGAAATAGAAAAATTCTTGGTCAAACCACCTTGTGTTTGAATACAAGTAATAGCTCATCCATACATATCTTAAATGCATTCCTCCCTAATCCCTATCTACTTATGCGAAGAGAAAATTATTCTGCCACATTGTACAATTACTTGTACATATTTTCTTGATGAGAACACTGAATAATTATTTCATGATACTGATCCTCAGCTCACTGTTTTTGGGACATTTAGAATGATATTTTTTTATTAGATTTAAATGAGAATTGATCCTTAACACGACAACAACAACATCAAGTCTTTGTCTCACTACGTGGGGTTTGCTACATGAATCATTTTTCTTCATTGCGTCATGTTAAAAGCCGAATTCTTGTTTAAATCTAATAAAGAAAAATCATTTCTAATATTTTTTAATCAAGTCTTTTTAAGTCTTCCTCTACCTTTCTTAACATAAGTCAAATCTAATATCTCTACTTTACTAACCGGGTCATCGAAAGACCGTTATTTTATGTGACCAAACCTTTAACATGACACAATGGAGAAGAAAGATTCATGTTGTCGACCCCACATTGACTAACATAGTAGGATAAATTCTTGTTATTGTTATTATTTAGATCAATTAAGTTAAACTCAAACATATATCACATATACAAAATTTGAATTCAATAACTTTTAACAAACCGATCAGGATGAGCCGCATATCCTCCACTTATAATTGGAAACAAGCTTGAAGAAGAACTTATTTTTTAATAAATTGCATGAATAATATTATGTATATATAATTTATGTGCATCAGACAGCTGCTCGGCCACCTTATCTATTTTTCATGAACATAGACGAGGCCTACACTGTTCAGGATATATTTTTTTATTGATAGCAGGAAATAATGGGAGATATAGTTGCTATTATCGAGAGAGAATACAGGGAAATTTTTTTTTTTTTTTTTTTTTTGTTTTTATTCTTTTATGAGCTGCCATAATTGGATTGGATTGAATTGGATTAGATTGGATTGCAAGAGATCAGTTAGACAACAAAATCTTTTATTTTTAGACAACAAAATCCTTTATTTTTCAATTTCACTAAAAAAAAATCATTATTTCCTAAAAAATCTGGCATTGAAGGTTAAAACTTTTAATATGAAGCTTTCTTTTTTTTTTTTTAACTTATTTTTTTATGTTTTGTTTTAAAAATTAATGAAATTGTAAATGTATATATATATAATATAATATAATAACACTAGAATGTTACTTTTTTTAAGGGACAAATTATTATTATTATTATTATTATTATTATGTGCTAAAAATTTATGGCTATATAATATGTAATATTTTAATTTTGTATAAGTATTCAGCATATGAAAATAGAAGTGTTTAAGAGACTAAAAATTTTTTACGTGAGTTAAAAATCGAAGAAGGGAAAAATTATGAGGCCTAGCTCAATTAAACAAATCTACTATAGAATTAAGAATACAATAAACCTTCCGAAGGAGATAGGATTATGCTTAGTTGAAAATAATTATTTGATTCATGTTATAGAGATAATAAAAATTGAGTGTTCAAAGGCGGAGATTAAAACAAGAGGATTAGATATTAATAGTCAAGAAAAAATAAGTCAGATAATAATGACGATTGCTGAAGGTGATCATTGACAATGATTGTTGAAGAGAATTGAGTTCTATTTATAACAATTTAAAGAAGCAATATTGTTAAATTTGGTCAGCAAATACTATATTATATTGTCTATATTAATCCTTTTGATTGTATATTATTTATCAAACATTTTAATACCTTTAATGATTTCATGATTAAGTGATTGTATGCTTGCTAGATTTGTCTCATCGAGCTCCTCGATTTAATTATAAACATGCAAGAATTGATGACTGCTTTATCCCTTAAATTATAAGTTATAAGTTTTCAAATATATTTTGCAAGCTTGATTTGAGCTCATTTGGAGTCATACTAAAGCACCTGTGTCAATTCATTCACCTCGTCAATACATTTAATTCTACTATAAATTTGTTAAAATCATGGTCCAAATGATCATGAATTTAATTTTGAAAATTTTCAATCCAAACTTACACTTGAAATTCATGCTAATCATATAAATTTTCTCGAGAAGCATCAATTATTACACTATTATTATTATTATTAGTATTTTGAATAATATATTATACATTAAATATCATAACATTTTATATAATATACATTATGCTATTAAAAATCCTCATAATAGTGTGTAATATTTTATGAAGAATCCTTATTGTTGCATCTTGGAATATTCACGGCGATAGAGAAATATAAAGTTTAACGTCTTAGATTTGTATGAATATCCAAGACATAATTAGTAAAAGAGAGGGTGTAGTGTTCATAAGAGACAAGAGAATTTTTACATGGAAACCCATAAAAAAAGAGGAAAAATCCCAGTACCTGACCCAGTTTGAATTTATATTCTAGTGTTTGTAGTCGATTACAAATGAGACCCTTCTTTAGGGACAAGACCTTGGTTTAATGTAGTAAATTTACATCATATAGACATATAGTGTACATTACATGGTGGAAATTGAAAGAATCAATATTGACAAGTTTTTTTGGTAAGCAGAACCATAGTCAGTGAGCAACATAGGTCGGAAAGACCATATTCGAATGACGATGGTCGGAAGGACCGTAGTCGGCGAGCGATGGAGGTCGAAAAGACATTTATTTGGGTTGGTGAGTAACGAAGGTCGGAAAGACCGTAGTATGGTGACAGAGGTCGGAAGGACCGTAGTCGACGGACGACAATGGTCAGAAAGACCATTGTTTGGAGACGAAGGTCGGAATGACCGTACTCTGCAGACGATACTAGTAAAAAGACAATTTCCTGGCAATGGAAGTCGGAATAATAGTTATCTATCGATAGAGGTCGAAAGGATCGTAATCGACATGCGATGGAGGTCGAGAAGATCGTAGTCTGGTGAGAAGGATCGTAGTCGGCTAGCGATAGTGGTCATAAAGATCGCTGTCTGGAGATGGAGTTTGGAAGTACCTTAGTTTGTCGACGGAGGTCGGAAGGACCGTCGTCGGCGATCGATGGAAGTCCAGCTTCAATTGGTGGCCGAACAAAAGTCAGGGGTCATTCGGTGATTAGGCTAAAGTCCGATGATTGTCCGATGACAATCGATGGTCCAATGGTGGTCGAGGAGGAGTCTAGTGGCAAGAGAGCTATAATTTCTCTCTCTTCCTTCTCTTCCTTGCGTCCATCCCCTCTCCATGAGGAATGAGATGTTTATTTATAGTTTTCGAAGAGTGACATGACCAATAAATAGAAGGGAGATCAAGGGTATGTTAGAAATGGTTTGAATGGAAGGCCGATGTTGATCTTCTTGGTCATGGACCGTTTATTGGGCATTTGAATGCCATAATGATATCAAAATTTGATGATCTTGGGCTCGTTGGATTCTTCTTGCCGAGCCACTTGATTCGATTATAAGCATGTCACGTTTGTAATTCATTTTGTAATCCAAATTATGGTTTGAACCTTCCAGAAGCGCTTCGGGTCTTTGATTTGGACCCATTTGGGCTCTGATTGAGTCGAATTTGATGGCATTGGGTTCGTATTTTTGAAACGTTCAGCTCGACTATAAGTTTGCTGACATCAGAATTTGAATGGTCCTAGATTTAATTTCTAAAGGTTTCAATTTGCTTTTGCCTCGAGATTCGTGCCCCATCAAGATAGTTTTTTGGTGATATATTGTGCCCGATCAAGATAATTTTTTTGTGATATATCACTTACATATATAAAAAATGTGTGCGTGTGAAAAACTCGTGTTGTAGGTCATTCGCTCACTTTACACCATTTACTACTACATATAAGTCTTACCATTTTGATTTAATTAGCTTTGATGTGGACGAGATGATGCTTTGATGTGGATGGGATTATCTCTGTTCATTTCTTTATATATAGTCATTTTTTTAGGATGAGTAAAATAAAATTATAAAATATATAATTATATATAAAAAATATATATATTTTTTAATTTGGACAACTTCATTTATTGAATATGGATAAAATAATTAAAAATTTATTCTTTTAAGAAAAGAAAATTCCAGGATGGACAATTATCCATCTTGAGCTCTTTATGGTTCCACCCACAGAGTGTATTTGAGGTCCACATATTTTTTTAAATTTCTTAAGTATTTATTAGAATACATATTTTTTATATTATTAAAGTGAAAGAATGAGATATATAATATTTAGTTATGAGAAATAATTTATGAAGAAGATGAGGGTGGCAGATCAACATGTCCAGATTTTTGTCTTTTATTATTTATTTATTATTATTATTATTATAAATTATGACAACATGCTATAAGAAGATAAATTATAATTTAATATTTAGTTAATTATTGGAGGATTTATTTATTTTGTTGGATAGAGACTTATTAATTATAAATTATGTTATTTATTTATTTTATAATTTTATTACTTTAATTGCATTAAATATATAATGTATTATGTATTTATATATTGAATATTTATTTTTTTAATATTGAATTATATAAAAGTATATGGATGAAATTATATGTATTTTATTTTATATAAATTGAATACACATATTAAATAATTTTTATGTAGTTTTATTTAATATTTAATTTTAATATTCTCAATTTTATTTAAATAAATATAAAAAATTAAAATTTCGAATGCATACATAATATTATTATTCAAATATTAAATATTTATAATTATTAAAATTGTAAATTAATATTGTTTTTAATATGATATAAAATTTGATGTTATATAAATAAATATAAAAATTTAAATTTTAAATAGATAATATTTAAAGAATTTTGTGCTATATAAGATTTTGCACGGTTTGCCTTTCCCGCAGGCAAAGAAGAGAAGAGAGGTGAGAGGCGAGAGGCGAGAGGCGAGAAGAATGGACATTCTCATGCGGAGAATTGTTCCCCTGCTTTTTCTTTTCGCCTCCATCATTCTCTGCTTGAAAGCCTCTCACAAGGTTTCGGTGCAGCAGCTTCTCAATTTCTCCTTTCCCTCTTTGTCCTTTTTATATCAAAGTCAGGTAATCCACTGACATTGACTTCATGTCTCGAAACCTCACTTTGCTCTTTCTTTTTCTTTTTCTTTTTTTTCCTGTGATTCCTTCCTACGATTCCTTATTGTTATCGAAGAAGAATAATTGTTTATATGTCTCTCTTTTGTAGCAAACGGATAGCGGTTGCAGCCTTCTGCCATATGATGAATACTGGATACGCAGCAATCGTATTGTCACTTCCGAAGGAGTCTTTTCTGGCGCAGGTTTGTTGAAAAGTTAATAGCTTTTTTGCAAAGATGAGAGATTTTGATATGCAGGATGGATTGTTACTGTTTTGTAGTTTTTTTTTCTTCCTGTTGATGTCATCGTTTGCTTTGCTTTACATAGCAGAAAAAAGTTCCTTTCTGCAACTATTCCGACTTGTCTTATATCTGCTTTTTTGCTTGGTCTTTGTTATATGTAAATCTGGAACCTCCAGTTGAGGTGAAGAGTGGGAGAATCGCCTCGGTGGTTAGCGATGATTTTGAGGCCGGCCAGTTTCTTGGGAAGCATGTGGTGGACTTTGGAAATGCTGTTGTAATGCCTGGATTAGTTGATATGTAAGATTTTTTATTCTTAACGCTTAGCCTTGTATGTATTTCTTTGCTGTTTTAATCTTCAAAATACCTGATCATAGAATGCTTTATATAGCTCTATTTACTGTAACTAAAATTTACGTAACAGATAAATTCAGATTCAGAAATTTTAAACAATGGTACTTATTATTTGATAATTTGACACCATATTTGGGTGGGTTATGTTGAGGAGCCTGGTAATCTCAAAATGAGAAAAAAGGATGTAACGTTATCGTTTTTCTCCTCAATATATCAAACATGACAATATCATAACCTAAAAGGATTTGTTTGATGTTTGGCAAACTTCTCCTCTCTTGTTGGGTTTTTTTATGCAGTAATTTTCAATTCAATTAAATGATGACTTGGAAAGTTAATTTATATTCTCTGCATACTTTCTTGTTTATAGACATGTTCATCTTGATGAACCTGGAAGGACTGAGTGGGAAGGATTTTCTGCGGGGACGAAAGCAGCAGCTGCTGGTAACTTGGATACTTCATTGCCATTTGTCTTTTCTTGTTTGTAGATCTATGGACAGAATAAATTTCAAATAAACTTTGATGTTCTGTAACATAGTTAATTTTTTATTGAACGTCATTTGGATTACATTTGTGTAGAGCTACCTTTTGGGAACTTAACTTTACCGTTCTGTTCTGAAAAGTTGAATTTTTTTGTGGTGGGAATGATTCATGTTGTAGTATTGTAATAAAATTTGATATGAATTGGCAAACTAAAACTTATGCATATGGAGCTTGGTCTAATTTTTGTAGGACTATTTAATGTTTTGAATAGAGTTGAGAAGTTTCATATCGTTTCATACTACAAATTCTTATGTCTTTGGAGAAAAGTCTACGTTTGTTTCCTATTTGATGCCTGGCAATTACTACAATCAAGCAGAAGGATATAATCTTATGTAGATTGTTCAAACATTTACATGAGTAAAATCTCATAGTTTACTATTCACAAATCTGATCTGAAATTTGACCGATCATTTAATCTCAATTAGTCTGTGCCTGTACGATCATGCAGGATTGTTGTAATTTTGTTAATGACTGTTTAAAGCCTTAAAGGCATTAGTTAATAATTTTTTTTCTATATTTCCTTCTTTTATTATAAATCTGATCATTACTTTATTGTGCAAAATCAGTGAGCGGATATTCTAAAATTAGAGAAAGTAGGAAAAGTATCAGATAGTCTTTTTTGCTATATTGTTTTTTTGGGTGACACATATCTGGAACAATCTTGTCAATATGGTACATTTACAATTATTTGTCGGAAATTTGTAATAATGAATTGCAATCCACAATAGAAGTCCAACATCATTGAGATTTAATTGTAAGAACTTTGCAAAATTATATTTGCATTTGGTTTTGATTTTTCATTCCATTTTGTTACCCTTTTCCTGGTTATTTTGTTATATCAATATTATTTATCACCGAAATACAAGCGTTACTTATTTGTGATCGAGTATCATTTCAATATCTTGTCCATGATTGAATAAATTAAGATGGAGATCATTCTGGTGGCTTTCAGGTGGTGTAACAACCGTAATTGACATGCCTCTTAACAGTATTCCTTGCACTGTATCCGTGGAAGCGCTGAACCTTAAGGTTCAATTCCATAAATAACCATTTCTTTTAATTTGTATGCGTTATACTTGACTGATAACTGTGCTTTATTTGATATTACAGGTCAAGGCAGCTAAGGAGAAAATCTATGTTGATGTAGGTGAGCTATTTCATGCATCTTGTCATGAATGAAAACCAATCACACGTGCATCTATATTTAAAAATCCATAAGGTTAATTTTCCAATCATTTGCTGCTATTTAAAGTGAAATAGTTGTAGACAAATTGTTATGCCATATTCATAACATATAATTTCTGACATTTCTTAATTTTATTGGTAGCTTCTTGTTCTCATGATCATAAAACATTGTGAATGTTGGTTTCTTAATTCTATTTTTTCATATTACCATCGTAACAATGATTAATAATGTCATTTGCATCATGATGTTGTACGTTACATTGATAGAAGTGGTATGCTTTTGTGGCATTAGTTTAACACTTGGGTGATCGTGTTTGGTAACAGTGTAGTCATGAGACTATAGTCGAGAGGCTAGGGTTGGACAGGCTTCGCTTAAGAAAATGTCTAATGAGGAGCTCTCATTATATGGCCTAGGGTTCGAGCTCGACATCCCAAGTTCCCCGAGCATCTTGAAGATATATCTTTCGTGAGTGGGTGTCCTTGATATTTTATTCAAGATATTTTCGTGAATAGAAAGACAGTTCATATCAAAGAAAAGAAAAATAAAACTTGCAGTGAGTTAAGACATATGCTTCCTTCATGGGTAAAATAACTTGAGGTTGTCGGCGCTCTAGGTCCTGGTTATTTTTGTCTCATTGTGAGTGCAATTGATAGGCTCTTGGTCTGGCTTGTCTTTTAATATAGGGACTTTCCCAAGTACTTGCAAGTTTGTCGAGCATGGAGTAACGAGCGGCTGTATATACTTTCTTTAGGACAAGGTTTCCAGGTTGGAAGCTCTTCTCTTTGACGTGCAGATTGTAGTATCTGGTTGTTCTTCACTTTATTTCTTCTTGTTGGAGTGTGGCTTGCACTCTTTGTTCTTAATAAGTCGATAACTATTTGTAGTTCTTCTTGATTGGATATTTCCCATTCGTTGGATTTGTTGCCTAGGTTTTAGGTTGTTGCTATCATCCATAGGCTTGGCAGTTTGAGCTCTATTGGAAGCACGATCTCAATGCCGTGTGAGAGAGAAAAGGGTGTGTGCCTTGTGGCCATTGATGGTGTTGTTCTGAGTGCTCATAGAACTGAAGGGAGGAGTTCTATCCATTTTCCTTTGCCTTCAACCTTCTTCTTGAGTAGGATAAGTATAAGTTTGTTAGCAGCTTCGAACTTGCCCATTGGTTTGAGCATAGTGAATGGAAGCAAACTTGAGGAAAATGCCCCGACAACTACATAATTCTTTGAGGCTTTGGTCAATGAACTGTGATTTGTTATCTATAATGATTATGGAAGGAACTCCTTATTAGCAGATGATATCGATCCAAATGAAGTTCCAAACTATGTCAGAGGTTATGCAGATGAGTTTTTGGGCTTTAATCCATTTAGTGAAGTAGACGATCATGACTAGGATGAATTTTCTCTATCTTTTTGATGACGAAAATGGGTATAGCAGTTCCATCCCCCATATGACGAATGGCTAGGGGTTTGTGATCAAGTGTAACTTATGAGAAGATTGTAGCTGCATTGTGGAGAATTTTTGACATTGTATGCATCTTTTGTATGGTCAAGTGTAATTTATGCAGATAGTTTGCTACTTTAATCCTGAATCCTCAGGGGTTGCTGACCTTAGTGTCGATTGATCCATCTTTCAGATACTCGATGTAAGGGTCCATCTAGCTAACTAGATGTAGAGCTGGAGGATTTTTTTTTGCTTGTATCACCTCCTCTTCTAAGATGTCGGGCTTTGAGATCTATATGATCAATGAACGTCAATGCTTCCTTTCTGACTCCTGGAGGTCGGCGAGTTGATTTTGACTCCTGGAATTTGAGTAATTTAGAAGTATTCAAATTGGTCGATTTCTGTTTTAACTTTGAACAAATATTGAGAGAATAATTCATCTTTGACTTTGTATACGCCATTGATCTGGTTTACCATGAGTTGAGAGTTTGAGTATACTTCTAGGCAAGTGACACCTAGTTTGGAGGCAAATTGCAGGCTTGCAAGTAAAGCTTTGTACTCGGCTTGGTT
Organism: Dendrobium officinale; assembly: GCA_019514585.1. NCBI lineage: Eukaryota > Viridiplantae > Streptophyta > Magnoliopsida > Asparagales > Orchidaceae > Dendrobium > Dendrobium officinale. Next base: position 5,026,708 of record CM033685.1, on the reverse strand, counting down.
GTTGTTGCCTTTCAATTCGAATTTACGGCTTGAGTAATGATGACCCCTATGGGGCTTCTGACAATAATATCTGCACCAACTCTATGCTCGCTAGAGGTACTGTCTACAGCCAACGTCCAAAGAAGTAACATTGTTTCTAAGTTTGTACCCTGGTCAGTGGAATCTACGAGGAAATCAACGAGTGTCTGAGCCTTGATAATTGTCCTTGGCGTGCAGGTGATAGATCCGTAGAGTTTTACGGACCGCAATCGGCTCGAGTGGTTGTGCTTAGCGAAAATTGCCTTAAGAGGGTGATTGGTTACCACTTGAATGGAATGGGCCTTGAAGTAAGGTAATAGTTTCTGGCTAAGTTGATGAGCGCCAATATGAGCTTTTCCATGATGGAATAACTTTGCTCCGTGCCTTAAAGTGTACGACTCATGTAGTAGATAGGACATTTTTTCCCTTCTTCTCTAACGAGCATGGAACTGATGGAATTTTTGCCTCCAAGATATAATAGAAAGTTTTTGCCCAGGCTAGGGCTTTGAAGCGAAGAGGCAGTGAAATGAAAAGAATTTTTAGTTGCTGGGAGGTGGTTTCACAATCTTCTCCCCAAATGAATTTCTTCGCATTTATGAGAATTTTTAAAAAAGGGGAGCATATCTCTTTGCCAGCTGGGAGATGAAATGGTTGAGCTCTGCTATTTGCCCGGTGAGTCACTGCACTTCCTTGGTTATTGTGCGTCTTCATATAGAGTATAGCTTGTACCTTTTTGAAATTGATTTTGATTCCTTCGGGTGTGAGAAGAAACCCTAGGATTTTTTTTGCGTCAGCTCTGAAGGTGAATTTCGGAAGATTCAACCTCATGTTGTACTTATTGAGGATGAGGAATGTTTCTTGTAGATCCTTAATATGTTGGTATGGATATCGACTTTTGATTAGGAGGTCGTCCACATAAACTTTGACATTTCTTTGTTTTGATTCTTTGAAAATTTTATCCATCATTCTTTGGTAAGTCGCTCTAGCTTTTTTTCAATTCGAAAGGCATGACTTTGTAGCAGTACAAACCTTCCGCTGTGATGAATGCAATTTTTTTATAATCTAAACTCAGCTTGATCTGATGGTAGCCAAAGAAGGTGTCTAGAAAACTCATGATTGGATAAGCCACTGTGGAGTTGACCAGGGCGTCAATCCTTGGAAGCGGGTAGCTATCCTTGGGGCATGCTGAGTTTAGATTGGTGAAGTCCACGCACATTTTCCCAAAGCTTGTTGATGTTTGAACCATCACTATGTTGGAAATCCGTTCTAGGTATTGGACCTCCTTTGATGAAGTTGGCGGCAAGTAGATTTCCTAATTCTTCTCTGATGGGCCCGAAAGTAAGGTGACAATTTTCTTGATCTTCTGCTTGATAGGATGAGTCTCTTCGTACATTTAGTCGGTTGCATATGATTTCTTTACTGATGCCCGACATGTTTGCGATTGTCCATGAGAACACTTCAAGATTGTTGTGGAGGGTTTGTACCGAGTCTTCTCGATGCTCCTAGCTGCAGGAGCTGCTAATTTTGAGAGATTTCCCTAGCTCACTTTCTGCTGTAGATATTTCTTCAATGGTCTTGATTGTTTCAAGGATGTGGCCTCGCTTTATGTCTATATGGAGGGCTTCGGCTTGATTGACTGCTTGTAGGTAGTAGGTGTGTGACTGGGCTAGGTGGTTTTTTATTGTAACCTCTTTCCATTTGGCTGAGAAATTAGCAGCGATGTGGTATGTGTATACCATAGCTTTGAAGGTATTCAACAGTTGCCTCCCGAATATGATGTTGTAGGTAGCTGGGGCATCAACGATGATGATGTTCGTCATGTTTGTGTATTGACTATCTTCTTCGCCCCAAGTGATAGGTAGGGCGATTACTCCTTCAATCTTCCTTCATTTGCCAGAGAATTCCTAGATAGTCCAGCAGTAGGAGCAAGATATGAAGCAAGCATGTCCATCGTGTCGAAGGCTATCTTAAAGATTATGTACACTAAGCTCCCCACATCTATCAGAATGCTACCAATCTGATAGTTGGCGGTTAAGGCTTTGACGAAAATGGCTTCATTGTATCGGTTCCCTCGGGCTGGCTCATCTTTGACACCAAAGGTGATGGGTGTATCCTTGATGGGTCGCGAGAATGATGTAGAGTTGACTTCTTCAGTTTGTTATTTCTTTACGCATATGGGGGTGTCCCTTTGATCGTCACCCATAATTGCGGGTAGTACTTCGGCGATATGAATTGCTTGAGCAGGTCTGGGCTCATGGGCACTTTCTTCTTATGCGGGCTTTTCCTGGTCTTCACTCTAGATTGGTGAGGACAAATTCTTTAAGTCTTCTTGCTGTGATGAGTTCTTCAACCAAGTTCCACCAATGACGACACTCTTCGGTGTCATGCCAATTATTTTTGTGGAAATCATAGTACCTCGATGTATCCTGGACATTGCCAATCTTTTTATTTCGCGCACGCCTGAAGAATTTTTTGTTCGACATGGTGTTTACAAGTTCGGCCATGGATACCCTCAACAGAGTATAGGTTTGGTATGTCTGAGGTCGGTGAGCGACCTCTTTGTGTGCTTCCTCTACATTTTGTGTTGGCAGCACCTCTATCCTTAAAGATCTCAGCCTAGTAGGTACCTCGTATGAGTCAAGGCATCGTTGGTTGCACTGGAAGTTTGGCCCTTGGTTCCTTCTTCTTCGGGACCAGACTCTCTCTTTTCCCCTCCATAGGAGGAGGTTTCTCTTCACAGTAGTCCTGTAGTGTAGTACGACTGTGGATGATTCAGTCACTTGATTATATTCTTCGGCATTGACATGATTGTTGGAAAGTTTCGATAGTTCTGCCAGCATCTTCGACTATTGCAGACCAAGTGCGTTCCGAAAAGGACCTTCCCTTAGCCCTTAGTTTAGAGTTGCTTAGGCGACTGCAAGTTCTAGTTCTTTTACGTCAAGCATCTCTTTCTGGAACCTTAGCATGAAGCTTCTAAGAGACTTGCCCGGTTCTTATCTCATCTTTAGTAGAACTTGTGAACTCTGTGAACTCTTTGGGGGTCTCTGGGCACTAGTGAAGTGTGCGATGAATATTCGCTTGAACTTGGAAAAACCACCTTAACGCCTAATCTTTGAGCGTGTTGAAGAAGAGATGGCATTGGAGGGTGTCGTCGATGTCGAGGAGGGAAGTTATGAACTCGATGGTCTCCAAGTGATCCGTGGGATTGGTCTTTTCTCTATAAGCTTCATGGTGAGGTATGTTGAACTTGGGAGGTTCCCTTTCTTCAGAGATTGACCAGGAAAAGGCATTAATCGATTCTGGTTTAGTTTCTCTGATCCGTTTAACTGGAGGGCTGGAATCTTCATTCGCTTGCCTGAAGGCGAGCAGGGTCGGCGACAAAATTTGAAACATGCGCTCTTTTTGACAGCTCATGATTAGCACCGAGGTCGGCCGTTTCTTCAGGCGTGTTGGTAGTTGGCGAATGATTGCTAGCGGCGATGAGAGCGACATGAATAGACTTTGGAAGCCGCTCTTTCATTTCTTAAAATTCGCAACAGGTGGTGTACTCGGGGTTAATTGTGTCCTCCAAGGTCTTGGGTTGCCTGGAAGACGACGATTTTCTTGCCTTCAACATTGCATTCACGCTCATCACATTTGAGAGGATGTTGAATCCTGATGAAGTCAGAATATAGGAGGAAAAGTGGGAGACAATGAAAGTAGATGTAGATTATGGCAAAAGCTTTATTATCCCAGTTAGATGTATAAGAATAATGGATGTGAGGGCTCTGTGCTAAAGAGCTTAAGCTAAAAGAAGGGAAAACAATATAGCGTGTCTTTTTCCTCAAAGACGAGAGTAAAAAAAAGAGATTTATCTCAGAGAGATGTAGACATCCTTTCGTCTTTGTTCTTGATGTCCTTGTCCCCCTTTCTTCTTTTTTCTTCTACTTTCTTCTTGATGTCCTGTACAAGAATAATGAATGCGAGGGCTCGCAGAGCTTAAGCTAAACAAAGGAAAATAGTGTGCGTCTTTCTCCTCAAAGATGAGAGTAAAAAATAGAGATTTATCTCAGAGAGATGTAGACATCCTTTCTTCTTTTTTCTTGATGCCCCCTTCTTTTTGGGGCTTGATGAGTTATAGTGGATATGAACGAGACACAATAGCTGCTCCATCTGTCTTCGATGTAGCTCGATAGTTCGTGCTGAGTGGAATGGTGATTGTTGCGAGAGAGATGCGAGTAGGATGAACTCGTAAATCAAGTAGGTATCAACAAGGAGCTAATCTTAGATTGCTCTGTTGGGGTGAGAGGAGTGAGTAGTGTTTAGAAGCAGTCAGAAGGTTAGGCTGGCGTATAGCATGAGATCGATCTGAGGTCTCTCAATTGATGTGAGAGGCATGAGTAGCGCCTGGATGCAGTCGGGATGTCTTTTGGGGGAGGTAGATGTTGTTAGCTTGATCGTCGATATTTCTCGCATGGGGGGACTTGACATTGGCTAGGAGAGATAAAAATTTGACTGACTGAGAGAGGAACTTCTGAGATTATTCTCGTCGGGGAGGGCGACTGTCTGGAAGTGATGGTCGAAGCTGGTCTGCATTGCTCCATTGCTAATCTTCTTTGTAGCTCCTGTGCGAGTCCCTCGAACAGACTATTCTGAGAGAGGAGAGAGTACTTCTTCTGCTCGACCCTTACGTAACCTATAAGACACCTGCGAACGGGCACCTGCATAGGTAGTCATGGGTGTACACATATATACTTCAACAATCATTACCTTTTATTAGTCTTTTCTTTTCTTCTTTCTACCTTCTTTTGGTTCTGCCTCCAAAAACATTTATCTCTATCTCCACCTCTATAATATTACACATGATAATCTCATCTTCCTTTTGCAATAACATCCTCATCCATATTGTCCAACTCAACTGGCCATTTGCCTAGTAGAGAATTAGTTGATCTTCATGTGCTTATTGCCTTTCAATAAGATAAACAACAATGCATTGATCATCCTATTCATTTTTATATGTACTTTGACCATCTTTCTTCTATTTTTGATCATTTGACTTATCGTTGTCATCATTTTCCATTCCTAAGAAATACTAGGAGTCATAATAAAATTTTGGATGGAAATAAACTATGTATTGAAATGATTGCCTTGGTAAATGGACATACATGGGATATGTTTACCCCTTCTCTTAGCCTTAAACCATCTCATGGCGATGGGATTATATCAAGAAATTTCAACTTGATGGCTCGATTGTATATCATCTATGGTGTTGGGATTATATCAAGTCTATGAGATTGACCAAGCCTAACTTGTACAAATTCTTTTTTTTATCAACATCAATCAAGGTTCACCAATGTTGCAAGGGATATGAATGTTGCTTTCCCGCATTTAATCTCACTGAAGCTATTTATGTAGAGGAACTCGAGGGCATGTTGCTCAAGGAAGACAATAGTATATTATTAGCTTAACTTGACTATATATGGGCTAAAGCAAAGCCTTTGGGTGTGGTTTAATAAGCTTTGTAAAATTATTGTTGAGATTGGCATTGGCAATAGCACTACTGATCACTCAATATTCATCAAACACACTTCATTTTGGCTCTGCTATCTTGTTAGTTCACGTTTATGACATTCTACATATAGGCAGTGACATGAAATGGGTTACTAAAGTAAAATATAATCAAGAAAATTATTTTCTCATCCAAGTTTTGTCTCATTCCAAATATTTTCTAGGAATATAATTTATCTACCACAAAGGAGTTTCTCTTTGTCAGAGAATATGCGGCTAACCTTCTTAAGAAATTGGTCTTGTATATTGCAAACATATTGACATCCTCATTGACGCTTAAAATATTGTCAATTTCTTAGAATGTCACTCATATGTAGAGGTTGGTTGATAAGTTGATCCATCTTATTGTCACCAGCCAAGTGTATGTATGCTTCAGCTTGAAATGAGTGTTGGCCTTTAAATATTTTTAGGAGACCTAACTTTTGTTATTGTATTATGTTTATTCTGTTGGACCTCTGGGTAATGTATTTATTCCTTAAATTGGTGGATTCTCTAATAAATAATAGACATCAAAATAATCTTCTCCTCTAACAAAGCTTACTCCCTACTCTTATCTTTTATTACAAGTTTCATGCACTTCAAAAGATGGGGGCTTGAGGTTGGGTGGAGTTTCGACACCCTTCGAGATCTTACTAATTCTTTGTTTTTTTACTAATCGATTTTGGAAACCACACTCTTCTCTTAATGACAACGGCAGGACCAGCATTATGCTATTCTCCTTAGTTTCGTCTAATTTGTGATTAGAACTTTTTAGAAAAAAAACGTTGGATGGTAAAAAATTAGACAATTCAAGAGAAATTTTCAAGCTACCACTCAGTCATATATTTTACTCGACCTATGATCATTACATTCCTTCAATATCTTGATTTTAAATCATTTTATGAAGGACATGCTTGGAACTAAACTATTGCGTTTACCGTTTCTTTTTCTCATTTTATAACCTGTGATACTTTGCGTAGTCTCCTAGGAGCAATTTATACTCATAAAAGCCATAGTATTTTTTTTCTTGTCATCATTGCAAAAGCTTATATATGCATTGCTTTTATATCCAGGGTTCTGGGGAGGTCTTGTACCTGAGAATGCCTTAAATGCAACTGCTTTGGATAGTCTTTTAAGTGCTGGAGTACTTGGGCTAAAGGTGCTTTTTGAAACAAAACTGAAGATTCTGAGATGTAGTATTTACAGATATGCAGATAGTCTAACTCTAATTTTCTGTGGATAAAAAAATTTGCATGTTTTACACTGTAAAATCTGCAAATCTTTCTTAATTGTAAACGATTAGTTGAATCATTGAACTTTTATCTTCTGTTACGGAGCAGCCATGCTGCATCATAAGCATAGTTCGGGTTTATCAAAATCTTTTTGTAGGGATACTTTATGCTAAGTGGAAGTAAACCTTTTGACTGGCACACAATAATAAACTAATCTAATTAGCAATATCATTTACAAGTCTTAAGTACTACTAGTATATCACCTCTATCTTCTAATTATGCACACATGCCATCCTGGTTAAAGAATTTTGATATATTCTAATGATATTCAACTTCAACTTCTCTAATCTCCTATCCTCCACATCTATGGCAGCAATTTGGCTGCATAGTTGGAGTGGCAAGAGCAGTGAGTGGTTGAGCTGTTGAAGGGCCGGTGGTGCAAAATTATAGATGATTAGAAATGGTGTTTTGGGTGGGAAATGATCAGTTGGCAACTACAAAATGTGGGCTGAGGGGGAAAGATGGAAAGAAGGAAGGGTGCACTAACAGATACCACGTCTCCATGTCTTGATGTATTCATGCTAAATGCTGGTTTGGATTAAATCAAATATGGTTGTGGATTCCAAAAATTTAAACCTCAGCCTCTTTGCTAAGAGAGTTTAGCTGTGTTTTTCATGTTAAATTTTTGAAAGGCATATTAGGTTTGAGAGAAGACACTACACTACTCAGAGATTTCACACTCAATTTGTGAAGATTTTATAATCTATTTCTAGGTTTCTCATAGGTGCAAGCCTCTATGATTAATTTTTCCCCCTGATGGACCGGGACAGCCGGTCCATCCACCTTCAACACCGGCCCAAAAAGGGCCGGTTCTTGTTTACTGCAGGCGGAGAACCCGCCTGCCTGGGCGGTCGGCCGAAGGGAAAGAAGGGGGGGGCGGGTGGGCCCAAGGGGCCCACCAAATGAATAAGGGAGGGAATTTGGTTTGCCCTAGGGGTGTTTAGGGTATTTTGGAGGGGATCATGTGAGGGTTTAAGGGGAGTTAGGGTTTATTTTGGGGGGATCTTGTTTTGTGGCTGTTTTAGCTTTCTTCTTCTCTAGGGCTTGGGAGAAAGCTTCCCTTCTCGAATTGGGAGCATTTTATCCGTGGAAACTTGTAAGTCTTTTGATATTTGACTAAAGGAAGTGTTTGTGAGTGTTTTCATCCAAGAAATCTTCTTTTCTTCCACTATTTTTGGGCTATTTTCTTGGATTCCGAATTTTTGCAACTTAAGTTCCATCAAAGTGGTATCAGAGCACTAGATCCTCAAGGAAGGGATGGGTACACGAAGGATTGAATCTATTGAAGAGAAAGTTGGAGAGTGGGAAGTGGAGTTCACCGCCCTTAAGGAGAAATTTGCTTCCGTTGATGAAAAGCTTGATGGAGTGGAGGAGTTGAAGACTCAAATGTTAGGGTTACAAGAGATGATCAAACAAATGGTGGCGGGCCAACACAATATGGGGGGTTCGGTTAACCCTAACCCTAACCCTAACCCTAACCCTATTGCGCCGCCGGTTGATGGTGAAGGAGGTAGTAGGGTTTGTGAGGGACCTAATGCAAAAGGGAAGGAGGCCATTGACATTGTCGACCATGGAGGGGATGCTTGGTCCGCCGGCCCAAGGGGGGGCAGGTATGGCCCAAACCGTGGAGGGGAGGACTACTCCACCGCCGGATTTATGGGAGACGCTAGGGCAAGCTATACTCAGAATCATCCAGATCAATTTGTCCAAGGAAGGGAGGGAGGAAGCATGCCTTACAATCAGTGGGGAGGAGGATCGTATCGAGGCAGAGGGGAGGCCGACCCTAGGGAGCCTCATTGGGGGTCGGCTGGTTATGCAAGGGGGGATCCGGTGGCACCTCAAGCTTGGGAAAGAAGGGAGAGTCGTGGGGTGGACCCACGGCCATGGGAGAGGCAACCAGAGGGGAGATATGGGCAAGGAGGTATGGGCAACGGCAGGGTAAACGGGAGAGGAGAATGGGGAATGAGGAAGTTGAAGCTTCCTATCTTTGAAGGAGAGGATGCTTATGGGTGGATCTTCAAGGCTGAAAGATACTTCACAGCGATGGGGATGATGACAGATGGAGAAACTCTTGGCGGTACCTTTATGTTTGGAGGCAAGAGCCCTTGCTTGGTATCAGTGGACGGAAGAAAGACAGAGATTCAGATGTTGGGCAGAGTTTAGGGAGATGTGCCTAGACCGCTTCAGACCACCAAAGGAGGGAACTCATCATGAGCAGTTCTTTGCACTGACCCAGACTGGTACAGTATCTGCTTATAGGGACAGGTTCGAGTTGCTGTCCAGTAGGCTTCGTGGGATGACGGATGAGGTGCTTGAGGGAAATTTCATGAAGGGTTTGAAGCCCCACATTCGATCAGCAGTTAGAGCGGCCAAGCCAAGGAGTTTGAGGGAGACTTTGGAGATGGCTGAGCTGATAGAGGATAGATTGTCTTCTGATCAATACCGCAGACCTACTTTCTTCGGAGGGGGACAGAAGGTGGCAAATCCTACAGGAGGAGCCAAGGGTGCTTACTTGGGGGCAGGAGGAGAAGGACAGAAGGAGAGGGATCGGAGTGCACCGGCCAAGGGGGAGTTTAGGCGGCTCACTGAGGCAGAGCTGAAGGATAAAAGAGCCAAGGGGCTCTGTTACAGGTGTGATGAGAAATTTGGGCCAGGGCATAGGTGCAAGGACAAATTACTCCAAGTCCTATTGGTAGAAGACCCCGAGGAGGAGGAAGTTGAGGAAGAGTTAGGAGGGGAAGAAGAAGGTGTAGATCATCTACATCTTGACATGATTGAGGTTTCCCTCAATTCAGTGGCAGGGTTGACGGCACATTCCACCATGAAGATGGAAGGGAGGATTGGGAACTTTACAGTCACAGTGCCACCCACAACTTTATAGCTTGCAGATTAGTGGAAGAGTTGGGCATTCCCATGATCCAGGGGAGAGGAGTGGGAGTCTCTTTGGGGACCGGTCAGAAGGAGCAGTGTGCGGGAAGATGCAGTGGAGTTACTCTCTCCATACAGGGGGAAGATATTACCCAAGATTTTTTGGTGCTCGAGCTGGGTAATACGGATGTTATTTTGGGTATTCAGTGGTTACAAACTCTGGGGGAGATGAAGGTCAACTGGAAGACCTTGATGTTGGAGTATGGTGAAGGGGAGCATCGAGTTACTTTGCATGGGGACCCCCAAACTATGCCGGTCTAAGGTGGCTCTGAAGACTATTCTCAAGTCCCTTAGGAGTGAGGGGGAAGGGTTTCTGATAGAGTTATGGCGATTGGAGGGTAGTGAGCCAGTGGAGGAGCAGAATATTCCAGAAGAGGTGGGAGAGCTGTTGGAGGAATTCACCCCAGTTTTTCAGATGCCAGCAGGGCTACCCCCACAGAGAAGCAAGGAGCACGCCATTGTACTGAAAGGAGGAGCTGATCCAGTTAGTGTGCGGCCCTATCGATATCCTCATGCTCAAAAGGAGGAGATTGAGAAGCTAGTCAGGGAAATGATGGAAGCGGGGGTTATCCAGCCGAGCGTGAGCCCTTTTTCGAGCCCCGTACTTTTGGTAAAGAAGAAGGACGGTAGTTGGCGATTTTGTGTTGATTATCGGGCTCTCAACAAGGAGACTGTTCTAGACAAGTTTCCAATTCCCGTTATTGATGAGCTTCTTGATGAGTTGGGGGGTGCTACAATGTTCTCCAAACTTGATTTGAAGTCCGGGATATCATCAGATCCGGATGAGGAGGGAGGACATCCCCAAGACTGCTTTCAGGACTCATGAAGGACACTATGAGTTCTTGGTGATGCCTTTTGGGCTCACCAATGCTCCTTCTACATTCCAGGCCCTGATGAACCAAGTGTTTCAACCCATGTTGAGGAGGTTTGTTCTAGTGTTTTTTGATGACATTCTGATCTATAGCAGGTCCCTACAGGAGCACTTGGAGCACTTGAGGAAGGTTTTGAACACTTTACAACATCATCAGTTGTATGTCAATCAAAAAAAGTGTTCTTTTGCTCAAAGAAGTGTGGAATATTTGGGGCACATTATCTCAGCAGAAGGGGTGGCAGCTGACCCTTCCAAGGTGGAGGCCATGACGAGCTGGCCAACTCCTAAGAACCTTCGGGCTCTCCGGGGCTTCTTAGGACTCACAGGATACTACAGGAAGTTCATAAAGGGGTATGGATCTATTGCAGCTCCACTCACTGAACAGTTGAAGAAAGACAGCTTCAATTGGGGACCGGAGGCAGATAGCGCTATGGAGGCTTTGAAAAGGGCTATGGTTAGTGCCCTGGTGTTAGCATTACCGGATTTCAAGCAGCAGCTGGTGGTGGAAACTGATGCATCTGGCATCTGGTTTGGGTTAGGAGCGGTCCTCATGCAGCAAGGGCGACCCATTGCTTTCTACAGTCAGGTATTATCAGGGAGGGCAAGGCTCAAATCTGTCTATGAAAGAGAACTGATGGCCATTGTTAAGGCCATCCAGAAGTGGCGACCGTACTTGTTGGGTAGAAGATTCCTTGTGAGGACTGATCAAAGGAGTCTAAAATACTTGTTGGAGCAACGCATGGTGACAGAAGAGCATCAGAGATGGCTCTCCAAATTGTTGGGCTATGATTTCGAGATTCAGTACAAGCCAGGATTGGAGAATAAAGCTGCTGACGCCTTATCCAGGAAGGTGGAGTGCTCACAACTTATTGCTACATCTGTGCCTCAGTTAGTGGATTGGGGGAAATTGAGGACTGAAAATATGACTAGTGAAGAATTGGGGAGCTTCAGAGAGGCCATAAGGAAGGGGGAAGAAATACCAGCAGGATATACAGTGGAGGATCAGCTGTTGCTACATAAAGGGAGGTTGGTTTTGCCTAGGACCTCTTCCCATATTCCACTGATACTCCAGGAGTTTCATGCCAGTGCTATTGGAGGACATTCAGGAGGGCAGAAGACTTATCAGAGATTGGCTAGAGAGATATACTGGAAGGGGATGAGGAAAGATGTGGAGGAAATGGTGGCCCAGTGTGATACTTGTCAGAGGAACAAGTACCAAGCATGTGCCCCTGGAGGACTGTTGCAGCCACTTGAGTTACCTAATCAGGTTTGGTCGGAGGTGACTATGGACTTCATCGAAGGCTTACCCAAGTCGGACGGCTACACTGTCATTCTAGTGGTAGTTGACCGGCTTAGTAAGTATGCTCATTTCATACCATTGAGACACCCGTTTAATGCCCCTACCGTTGCAGCAGTTTTCATCAGAGAGATTGTTAGGCTTCATGGCTTTCCTGAGTCGATAGTCTCTGACAGAGATAAAGTGTTCCTGAGTCACTTTTGGAAGGAGATGTTCAAGTTACAAGGGACACTTTTGAAGCGCAGTTCTGCCTACCACCCACAGACAGATGGGCAATCTGAGGTAGTCAATAGAAGTGTGGAGACTTACCTTAGATGTTTTTTGCGGGGAAAAGCCCAAGCATTGGGTAAGGTGGCTACCTTGGGCTGAATATTGGTATAATACTTCATTTCACAAAGCGGCACAGGTCACACCTTTCAAGGTGCTTTATGGAAGGGATCCTCCAACCCTGATGCCATACAAATCTCATTCTACATCCGTGTCTCTGGTGGAGCAACAATTATCTGAAAGGGATGAGATTTTGGGGGAGCTGAAGAAACACTTGTTACGAGCCCAGAACATCATGAAGCAGGCAGCAGATCATCATAGAAAGGATGTTCATTTTGAGATTGGGGAATTTGTATACTTAAAGTTGAGGCCTTACAGGCAGAATACTTTAGCAAGAAGGCTAAGTGTGAAGTTGGCCCCAAGGTATTATGGCCCCTATGAGGTGGACCAAAAGATCGGGAAGGTAGCTTATCGCTTGAAGTTACCACCCACGACTACGATTCATCCAGTCTTTCATGTGTCCCAGTTAAAGAAGTTCAAGGGAGATTCTGTTCCAGTCGATCCCTTGCCGCCAACACTGTCTGAAGAGGGTACAAGCTTATTAGAGCCTTCTTCATTGCAAGGGGTTCGTCACACTGAGGAAGGAGGGAAAGAAGTGTTGATTGAGTGGAAAGATCTACCAACACATGACGCTACTTGGGAGGCTTATGAGAGCATACAAGCCCAGTTTCCCGCTTTCAACCTTGAGGACAAGGTTAATCTTGGGGGGGGGGAGTGATGATGGACCGGACCAGCCGGTCCATCCACCTTCAACACCGGCCCAAAAAGGGCCGGTTCTTGTTTACTGCAGGCGGAGAACCCGCCTGCCTGGGCGGTCGGCCGAAGGGAAAGAAGGGGGGGGGGGTGGGCCCAAGGGGCCCACCAAATGAATAAGGGAGGGAATTTGGTTTGCCCTAGGGGTGTTTAGGGTATTTTGGAGGGGATCATGTGAGGGTTTAAGGTTTAAGGGGAGTTAGGGTTTATTTTGGGGCATCTTGTTTTGTGGCTGTTTTAGCTTTCTTCTGATCTCTAGGGCTTGGGAGAAAGCTTCCCTTCTCGAATTGGGAGCATTGTATCCGTGGAAACTTGTAAGTCTTTTGATATTTGACTAAAGGAAGTGTTTTTGTGAGTGTTTTCATCCAAGAAATCAATTCTTTTCTTACCATTCTTATATTTTTGGGCTATTTTCTTGGATTAACGGGGAGGGAACAGAATATTTTGGAGAACACAACATTTATTTATATATATATATATATATATATATATATATATATATATCATAGAGACTAAGTTATTCAGAAAATCATATGTTTTTCAAAAGTCTTCATATATAATTCAATACCAGTTATGCCTTGAATTTTGTTTTACCACGATTAATATTTATAATTTCATGATATGAATATAAACATAAATGTAAAAATAAAGCAATTAAAACATTTATAAACATTATCATGTGAAAATTTCATCAATAACCATAACATTTGAAAGTGCAATATTAACTTAATTTAAATGCAAATACCTACCTCGCAAGTATCGTAAAGCAATCTCTACGATATACGACGTCGCTTAAGCTCGAGGCGTCCTTTTAGTCGACACATAAGTATAAAAGCAAACATTGTTACCTAACCTTAATCATAACATATTTTCAGTAAAAGATTAATTTAATTTCTATTTTCGGAATTAAATAATTTCCTAATTAAAAAAAATAATTATAATTTTCGGATTTATTAAAAATCCTAAATTCATTAATTTCATCAAATCATCATGTCGACAGCCTCATAAACCTAATTAATAATTAGATTAATTAAATTTTGGATTTATTAAATTTAAAAATTATGAAAAGTAAATTTTTTGTTAAAACCTAAATTTTCACCATTAAAACTTATCCTAATGCCATTATTAACAATAATTGTAAAAGAATTTTCTTAAAAATCCAAAAGTACGTGAAACCATAATTTTTCAATTTTGAAAATTTTTGGGGAAAACTTTGTTTTTACTGTTAAAACATCCTCCCTATCATTCCCAATTGATTTCGTGAAGAGATTTTAAAAGAACAATTATTTTTGGAGAAACCCTAAAATTTTTCTTTAGAAAAACTTTGCAAGAGATGGAGAAATGCTTAAGTTAAACGTACCTTCTTCTTCCACTGTGGGCTCCGAAAATTCGGCCCCGACCTCCCCGCTCGCTTTTCTTTTTATTGGGCGAGGGAGTTTTAACTGAATAAGTTCTGAGGTAAATTTTGGAAGGCAGATGGGTTTGTAGATAAGACACTACCCAGAGATTTCGCCCTCATTTTGTGAGGACTTTATGATATGAGTTCTGGTTTCCTATAGGCGCAAACCCCTATAGTTAATTACCCCTCCCGATCACGAGAGAGAACTTTCGATTAAGGCTAGTCGTCAATCAGATACGTAGAGTATACGTGGTATCTAGCATATAATAACAGCATATGTATGGAATGACTGGAGAATTTGTGAATTTGAAGGTTTTGAAGATTTGGAAAATTAATATTTAAAATAGAAATTGCACCATCTTGAACTTAAAGCGAATGGTGGGGGAATGGATGATAAACCCGATCAAGATCACATGGTTCCATCGTCCCGGGTCATCGTGGTCCCTGGTCTACTTAGTCAGAGGAGGTAGTCGACCCAACCTGACAGAAAGATCCTTGTTGGCAGCCATGGGTTGCTTCGTCCAAGGGGACCTTATAGACCGGGGTTGAATGTTTGTCTAAGGGGACAAATTTGAATCCACCTTAGCTAACAGAGGGCTTTGTGCCCTATCGATCATATCCTATTGATTCATATCTCAAGGATTTAACGTCATTAAGGAGCGTATTTGCTCTGGCCATAACCGCTATCTGTGGTGCCATTTGGCTGCAAAATCACTCGGTTCAGAGGGCCCCGGGTCGTAACCGTTTACCTGCAGTGCCATTTGGCGGCGAAACTGCCGGTTAGAGGACACGTACCACGTCCTTATTGGCAAGAGATTGTTTGAGAATGGATCCTAGTGATATTTTCGACTAGGCATTTGGCTCTTTGTGAGCTAGAGTTTATTTGAATTTGTCCACCCCGGCAGACTGTTGCGGAGGGTGGATGGGCTTTGCTTCAAGTATTTTGATGGATTTATTTCAATTTTAAATATCTAGGTTTTGGATGATCTTTTTGGGATTTTGAGATTTTTTGAATTTTTTGGGATTTTGGGTGGAGCTTTGGAGTATTTGAAATGAACTTTTGGGAGACAATTGAAAGTATTTAGGAACCCCTCCGGTTGAGATATGCATTTAACACGGCCATCATTGGGGTGTTTGGGGTCATTTCCATTTAAAGCTTGAACCTTGTTGACTCTGTCTGGCTGTCGACAGAGGATCGATTAGTGAATTCTCTTGATTGTAGGCATTGAATGCCTAATATGAATGTATTAAGATAAATATGACGGTCGCCACAACCGTATATATATTTGTTGGTTCGAACCCTGTCCCGTATAGAAGGATCGGTTTCGAACTTGAATTCACTTGTCAACCCGCGCAGTATTTCTAGACGTCATGTGTGTACCAATAACACGCTCCCCGGGGCCCATGCGGGTGTTGATTGTATACCCGCTTTTAGTGTACCTAAGTGTGTACAAACTACAGTGTATGTGCGAGGGTATTTTGGAAAATTCGCGAAACGCCTTCTGTCCGTTTCCAAGAACGTCGCGGATCCGGTGGCGTGGCGTTATAATTTGTGAACGCCTTCTATCTGCTCGTATCAGTGTTGCAGATTCGGCGGCGTAGTTATTTGGATGTCATGAGGTATTTCGTCATCTTGACATTGACTTCCCTTTCTCAATCACCGGGGAGAGTCTTTTTTTATCCTTGAATTTTGTTGCTTTGTAGATTGTCCTGAGACATTTCATTGCCTTGATATTAGCTCCCCCTTTTTCTCATTCACTGGGGAAGGATCTTTCTGGACTTTGGAGTCAACGACTGCTGATTTGGAAAGAACTCCTTTTAGGATCTTCGGTGTAGCGAACTCGTTATTTCCGGTGTTTGTGGGCACTAGAACTGTTTTCTTCTTAAGTATAGGACTAAGATGAGGCTTGGGAACACCAGGAAGTTTGGTTCTAATTTGTTCAAACTTCCTTTTCAATTCTGCCAGGGAGTGTACTTTTTATACATCGAGTTGCCCTTGTACTTGACGTACTTGTAGATCTTGATCACCACTGTCGTAGGTGATATCAATACTTGTGCCCACAGTGGTTCGTTGTACCTACGATATACCCACTGTTGTTATCCACAAGTGGTTTGTACTCATTTGCAGGGACCTCTTGCATCTGCTACGATCTCCTAGAAGTATTCGTAGGAGGGGCCCTTGTTCTTGCATCTTACCCACCTTTCATTGATCTCAGGTGGGTTGACAATTGTATTTTCTTGTAGAGGACGGTCCTCCACTATTGATCTCCCGTATTGTCATCTCAATCAACAGGCATTTGTAGGAATTGTTGTAGGAGTTCGTGCTATAGATTACAAACAGAAATTATTGCTTCTCTTCTTTTTTTTTTACAAGTAGATTGTACTTGGAACTCGTTTGTCTTCTTGAATTTGGGTCCGAGCTAAGTTTTATCTAGATTTGGGTTCATCGAGTCCACAACCCCCACTTAATGTTGTGTAGGGCAAGTTCAAATGTTTTGTTAGGATCTGTATCCAGTCCAAATCAAAGTCTTTGTTTGATGTTATAGTCTTGTTCAGGTCCCCTGCAGTCCTTTGAGTTCAATTGCATGTTCATTTTTCATTCAAAGTCTTCTGGAGTCCTTGAAAGTTCAATTATGTGTTCGAATTGGTTTGAATTTGTGTTCAATTTTGATTTTATTTCACTTGGATTTGGCCTTTTATTAGTCATTTGGGTTTTGGTTATGGTCCACAAGTCCACCATTCTTTGTTCATCTGAGTTCTAGTCCCAGAGCATGTCCTTTTTTGAGTTCAAACAGGTACGAGTGCAGCAACTTTTCACCCGAAATTTCGGCAGCCTTCCGGCGTCTCCCCCGTTTAGGGGAAAACTACGAGAAAACTGGGCCTTTCCCACCATGCGCAATAAAGGCATGTATGGTAGGTGTCCTCTGACAAGGACACCGCGGCCGTGATTTTTCTTCCCACCACGCGCAATAAAGGCGTGTATGAGGTCTTTGACGGTACCTGTTTAAATGACACAATTTTCTTCCCCCCTGCTCGGGGGTACTTATAAGTGACCCCGCCTCGCCGTAGGTGCCGCACCTGGGTCCCTTCCCACCACGCGTAATAAAGGCGTGTATAGGCGGTTTTCCGGTGCGCCACGAACGCCGAAGTAGAGTTTAGGCGATTGCTCGCTTCGTCGTAAGCATCAGATTGGCGTCCCATCCCACCACGCGCAATAAAGGCGTGTATAGGAGTTTTTCCGGTCTGCTGCGAACAACGACGAGAGAATCTGAGTTTAGAGAGTTCGTACCTTCGCGGGCTTTGACGGTACCTATTTAAAAATGCACAATTTTCTTTCCCCCCGCTCGGGGGTACTTGGGGGTACTTATGAGTGACCCCACCTCGCCGTAGGTGCCGCACCGGGGTCCCTTCCCACCACGCACAATAAAGGCGTGTATAAGCGGTTTTTCGGTGCGCCACGAACGCCGAAGTAGAGTTTAGGCGATTGCTCGCTTCGTCATAAGCATCAGATCGGCGTCCTATCCCACCACGCGAAATAAAGGAGTGTATAGGAGTTTTTCCGGTCTGCCGCGAACAATGACGCAAGAATATGAGTTTAGGAAATTCGTACCTTCGCGGGCTTAGCGCTGTCGGCCCGAGGATCGAGGCAAGGAGGGCGAGGAAGGAAGCTCTTCTCTCTCTCTCTCACGGGATGAAGGAGCAGGGTGGGGAGGCGACGAAACAAGAGGGCTCGGCCGGCTCTGTTCATGGAAGCAGAGGGAAGATCGGAGGAAGAGGAGTTCGGGAGCTTGCGAACTAGAATAACCCCGAAGGCTTCGTTCGCTCGGGTTTTTAAGGAAGAGGATGGAGCTACGGATAGCAGGCTTCGCGTAGGAGTTCCGAGAAATGACGCAAACAGCGCCGATTTTAGCAGGATTCGCAGAGGACTTCAGCATATTTTGTGGATCCGTCGTGTATAAGGTTTTTTTTTCGTTGTTCCTTTGGGTATATTTGTGGAGGTCAACATCCACTTAGTCTCCTCTACGATTTTCCCAAATTCCTTCGCCGGAAACCACCGCCGGAGGTGCCGCCCGAGTCCTCTCATCCGCCTCCCTCTCTCCGTCTCGTGCTCCCCTTCGGTTCAGCTGAACAAAAGAAGCGGAAGAAATGAAGAGGGATCAGCCTCTTCATAATTTAGGGAGTTAGGAATAGTCAAATTACCTATATCCCCTTACTTAAACTATCTCTGATGAGGACATCGATCCAAAGTCCAAACATGTGCATCACCGATCGATGGCCATGATTCAGAGCTTATTTTTTTCTAATTTTTTATGCATTTTTATTTTTATATTTTCCTATTGTACCCTTATGTTGAGTTGAGTTATGTTGGGGCCCTGAGGGCAATTTAGTCTTTATTTATTCATGTATGCTTGAGACCTATATATATGGGTCTTTCCTCTTGTAATAGCTAATGAAGATTATGAAAATTTGTTTTGATTTCCCTTGTCTTCTTCTTTTCTCATTGTAGAGAGTTAGAGAGGAGAGTGAAAGCCCAAGGTGAGGGCGAAACGCAATACCCACCAGTCATTGGAAGAGTCCGTGGCTCGTGGTCTATATCCCGCATCCGATTCCCCTCCTCCTCCCCAACCCGCCGGCCTCCCACTTCCTATAGCCGCCGGCCTCCTTCCACCACCACCATCCGGTGGTGACATTTCAAACATCGGTTTAATCCCCGTCCCCTCAAATTCAGATTTTGAAAATTCAAAATTTGAATTTCAAAATCTTTCCTATTTTAGAAATTCCAAATTAGGAAAGTTTTGAATTCGTTTCATGACAAATTCCAAATTTCAAATGGATTTTGTTTTAGTTCTTTTCAAATCTCATGCAAGCAATTTTGGAAGCCACCCACTAGCACCCACACCAAATCCCTCCTAGAAGCCGCCGGCCCCCCTCATGGAGATTTCCCATTAAATGCTAGTTTAATGCCTTGACCGTTTTGGAATTCTAATTGGATTTCAAAATTTTCCCTCCCGATTTACTTAAAACTGAAATTAACTTCAGTTTTAAGTTTCAAACCTTATTTCCCTCCCCCTAACCATGCCGCCGGCCACCTTTTAATGAGCCCCTTTAATGGCTCATTAAATCCCCTCTTAACTCCATCTTAATTTGAAACCTCTTTTCAAAATTTTTCCTCCAAACTAACTAAAATCTGAGAATTAACTTCAGATTTTTACTAATTTGCTTGCCACCTCACCCCACCTAACCTCTCTCACCCATTGCACCCGCCTCCTCTCTCTTCCACCTTGGCCGAATTTCTCCTTCCTTGGAAATCCCGCCGGCCACCCCCCTCCTCTCCTTGAAGAATCCTCCACGCCCAGCATGTATGGCGGATCCGGAGCTTGAGTGGGGGCTCGTATTCAACGCCGACGGAAGTATCAACGTCCTACGATCGCCGTGCTTCGACGTAGGTTTTGAAGACGAAACCACCGTGGAAGAATACTTGGAGAGAGTCGTACCAATCCTTGCAAGCATCTACGACCGAAAATTTGCAAAGCACACTTGGTGTCTCGAAAGTCAAGCATTCACGCCCTTCGCGTCATCGTCGACTCCTCCGTGGCTCAAGCCTCTTGGCATCGCAACCTTCCTCGTGGCATCGTTTGGTGTGCTGAAATTCTTCTCCCGCAAAGCCTAGTCTAGTTGAGTGAGTATTTCCCCAAGGTGAACTTCTCGTTATTAAATGACGGATTGTTGTAATAGCTTTTAGTGTTGCTACTATTGTTGGTTGTCCGAAGGTTTTGGCTAATCTACATACTTCTTCGCCTAAGCTAGTTGATAACACGATTTCTTTAATGATTTTCTTGCTATCTCAATAAGATATTAATTGAAATTACGTTGTCATTCACTTTTAATTTTCTTAAGAAGCTCCTTGCATGTGGTATCACATCAATCTCGGCTTTAATACTTATTAAGGGTAGTTTAGATATTATGATTTTTTTCATGATTTTTAATTTCAAATTTAAGAAAAATTTGCCATACGTTCTTTATATCAAATTGCTTGAAATTTTGCGTAAAATTTTATAAAATTTTATAAAATTTATTTCGTCGATTTTCGATGACATTAAATTTTCACTTAAATTTCGTCGCGACGCATCGAGATGCGTGCAACACCTACGGTTGTCGTTTTCTGGTTTTACAGTACTTGCACAATACTCTTGGACGCTTTAGTATATGTGCACTATATATTTAGGGGATGCATGGGTAAGATTCCTTTCAATGAGTGCTCTCTAGTTTTCGGGTTTTACAGTACTTGCACAATACTCTTGGACGCTTTAGTATATGTGCACTATATATTTAGGGGATGCATGGGTAAGATTCCTTTCAATGATTAATATGTTCTACACATATTGTCAAAATGGTTGTGTGACTTGTGATGCGCAAAAGCGCACTGCTTTGTCTCATTTGAAAATTTTTCATTCACGGGTGCATAGTTTGTTTATGGGGTGTGTAATTGGTTCACGAGATGCGCACTAGCTTCCCTTTTTTCAATAATTAACTTGCGTGCCATTTAGGATGCTTGCATACCCATGGTGTGCAATAGTTTTGATCATTTCATTTTGTTTGGAAATGATTCGTGTGACTGCAATTGTTTGAGATGTATAAATGTCTAATGTGATAGTTGTTCACATGAATACTAGTGAGCACTCATTACTTTGTATTTTAAGTTTATTCTTGTATGCATTAAGTCCTCTTGTGCATGTGTTGTGGATCTGATTACAAGAATAATTGTTAAAATTGTGGGATTTGAAAATTTTTCTCTCAAGCCTCTCCATATGATTCAAGGAGAGTTTCAACATATCATGTTCCGGACCAAATTTTGCAGTGGATTGGTTAGAGATAAGACACCATCCAAAGATTTTGCCCTCATTTGCGAGGACTTTGATATCATGGTTGAGGTTTCATATAAACACAAGCTCTTATGGTTAATTACTCCTCTCGGTGACAAGAGAATTCTTTCAATTAGAGATAAGACACCACCCAAAATTTTTGCCCTCATATCGCAGTTGATGAACGTGCTTTTTAAACTGCACTTGATTACTGTTTCTTTATAATAGCTCCTTTTCCCTGCCCCCTCCAACAAACACAAAAGAAAGGGAACCGAAGGCTCTATGAATTTGTTCGATCATTTGACCTATCTCCTTCAAATCAACAGCGTTAAATAATTTTTGAACTGTATGATAAACCGTATGTACTTATTCAACATAACTGCATTTTCTTTGTAATTGATACCTGAAAATACTAGTTAAAGTTTGCTTATGAGCATGTTTGTTTGATATATCAATTAGAACTGAAGATATATGCTGTTTCTGACAATTTCTTTTCTTTGTTACGTAGTCATTTATGTTGCCTTCTGGAATAAATGATTTTCCAATGACAAACATAACCCATATCAAGGTGCGTTCAGATTCATATTCTGTTATTTAATTTGTTTAAATCCATACATTTCTGTTATTCACTTAATTTCCCAAAAGTAATGATATTAATCTCTTGATCATCAGGTCAAAATTGAGTTTTTTTTATTCCTATAGTATCTTTTAAGTCGGTTAATGTGTGTTACTGCGTATTTCTTTCTTTTAATCATTGTTTATTTTACAACCAGAAGGTTATAATATATCTGCTTATTGATGCTTTTGGCATCCCAATTGTTAGCTACATCTTTGGGTACTGCATGTGGCCAATGTTCTTGCTGGCCTTGATTATCTCATCTGGACATTTTCCAAATGTTACCTTGGAACAATTTTTTTTGGGATATGCTGAAACCTGATCATAATTTAAAAATGACAACTAGCATTAAACCAAGTCAATATTCATGTAAATACAATTTAGGTTTCATTTGTTACAGCTTTCTTATTGCTTTTTAAAGCAACTTTTTAGTATAAAAATTTCTTGAACTAGAAAATTTTCTACTAAAAAGCTGCCTTAAAAACAGTAATGAAGTTGTCCCAAATACCAAAATTGAATGTGCAAAAGAATTTAGTTGTAGTTTCAACAAATCACTTATGATCTAAAATCTCTAGACTCCACACGGCATGTAATGTTTACAGGTTCCTTCTCTCAGTGGCATTCCATCCAGGCACCCAGTAGGCCAGTACCTTGTCCAAACCTGTGAAATGTTTACTTAATCAAGAGAATGTTTATGATATAAATTATCAAGTTGTCACCATAAGACTGTTAGTTTAATTGCACGTGTAAATGCACATTGTTGATTGCTATGATTTAAAAATAATTAAATTATGGTTGAAGCAAATAAAATATATATTATAATTATTATTTTAAAAATTACATTTTTTATATATAAAAAAATTTGATGTATAATTTGTAATAATATGGATTGAAAATTTTCTTCTTGTTTATATTTTTTAAAGGATGATGATTGTGGGGGAAGATTAAAAAATTTTTAAATAAACTACCAAAAAAATGGTATAGAAGATAAGATTACTTGTTTCTCAAGAACAAATAAAACTTCAATGTTGTTGATCATAACAAAAGAGAAAGTTAGTCCCATACCCAAACAAAAAACACTGTTATATAAGTAGAAAGTTACCAGCCAATTCATCAGCGTGCATGGAGAAAAATGACTAGATTCGAAAAAAAACAACAAAGAAATCGGAAAAGAATACGTAATAAATTGATGAGTGACGATTCCACTGGTCGCCATTCAAACCTCAGACCTGGAATGATGTAAAGGAGTTTACTTCCAAGCATAAATTTAGCTTTTAATCATCAATAACTCATTATGTAATTACACTGAATGACCACACATTTGTAGTAAGTTAAATCAATGAAAATAACAAAAAAGAATAATAAATCCCAAATTAAAGGCCCTTATAGGATTTTTTCAATCTCAAGGACCCACCGGAATATGGTATATGTAAAGCAACAAATATGTTGTTAAATAAATATAGTGAATACAAATAACTTTTTTTGTATGGTGTGAGAACATATTCTCTCTAGGATGAGTATTATTAGCAAATAACCCTTGGGAAGACAAATAAATCTTTGGATGTTAATATTTATGATCTAAAAAATAATTGAACTATCAATTATAAGAAATAAATAAATTCTAGGTGAAAGTTGATTATTTTTGACACTAAGGAAAAAAGAATAAAGAATGACTAACATACATAGTTAAAAAGAAAGCCCTCAAATTCCTAATTTGCAAATCCTACAAGAAGTCTGCAAAACCAATTGATTAAATTCTTTAAACCAAATGGTTAATCAGAGTTTGAAAGAAATGAAGAGAGAGAGAGAAAAAAAAAAACAGAATTACAATGACTGAAGAAACAATATGCTCCTGTACCCTTAGGGAGTTCTTTATGAATTTCTTGGCTGGCAGTTCTTGTCCCTTCCAAATTGACGGTAAACAACCCCCACTGGTCTCTGGATGAAGAGGTTGTGGGGAAGTGCTGGTGGAAACTTAGACTGCATGCTCTCCTCCTATTTTGAGGCTAGACTGAGAGCCTGAAGGGCTGAACTAGTTGGACAGCCACATCACCTGCAAGAAATCCAGAATTCTTCAGTAGATCTGATGTGATACATTCAAGAATTGCACGTGAAATTTGTTAAGAATCACAAAGTATACTAATGTAAGATTAGAGTATCGTAGGTTAAGGCTCAAGAATTTTCCATTATTGAAATGTTATGATAAGCAGTTACAACTGGTTGTTTAGGCACAATTAACAATAGATCTTGAAATTATCACAATGAAGCAAATGCGGAGTAAAATAGAATCCCATGGCTAATATTTAGAAATTTCACAATGAGTTACCTTGCTCACTCACACTCAAGTAGGGCTTAGCGGGAGACGGTCTTTAGCAAACCTAACGATGCCACGAAGACGGTAGCAAATCCAACGGCCTTGAACCACGGAAAGGTTGACGGTGGCGAGGATGGCGGGAGCGACCGACTTTTGATGCTCCAATCGTAGCTTGGACTTCGGCGGTCGATGACGTCCGCAAGAACCAGCACAACTCGTTCCAAATACTCTTCAATGGTAGAGTCGTCTTCAAATCCCACGTCAAAGAATGGGGATCGTAGGATATTAATGCTTCCGTCGGCGTTAAACACTAATCCCCACTCAAACTCCGGGTCCGCTATACATGCTTGTCATTGGAGAATCCTTCAAGGAGAAGAGTATTAAATGGCGGTGTGGGAGAGTCCTTGCATTGGAAGGAGGAGGAGGAGGAGGAGAGAGGAGCCGGCGGGATTTCCAAGGGGAAGGGGGAGTTCGGCCACGGTGGGGAGAGGGGCGGGTGTTTTGTGTGAAGAGATTTAGGTTGAGTGAATGTAGCAAGAGATTTACTAAAATCTAAAATTAATCTCAGGATTTAGTAAATTTGGAGGGATTATTTGAAAAGAATTTCAAATTTTAAATGTAATTAAGGGAATTAATGAGCAATTAATGGGGCTCATCAAGGAGGGTGGCCGGCGGCTCTTAGAGGGAAGGAGGAGGTTTAAAATTATTAAAACTGAAAGTTAATTTCAGTTTTCAGTAATTTAGGAGGGAAAAATCTTTGAAATCAAATTATGATTTCAAAACGGTCAAGGCATTAAACAAGCAATTAATGGGGAATTTCTCTATGGGGGGCCAGCGGCATGCATAGAGGGAGAGAGGAGAATTCAAGGGAAAAGAGCTTCCAATTTAGGATGATGACGTGGCAATAGGTTTCATAACTCCAATCTAAATCAAATTGAAATTGAATTCCATCATGAAAACTTTCCTAAATTGGAGTTTCAAATTAGGAAAGAATTCGAAATTTGAAATTTTCAAATTTCAAATTTGAAAATTGTGCAGGGAAGGGGTTGGGTGGTTGAGGGGAAGTTGCCGGCAAGGTGGCTGGCCGGGGTTGTGGTGGTGGTCGGCGGCGGGTTCCCAAGGGGCGGCGGCAATGGGGATTGAGGAGAGATTTCTTGTAGTGGAGAGATGGAGGAAAACACGAACGAGAAGATAGAAGGATTTAACCATGAGCCGCGGACTCTTCTAACGACTGGTGGGCCTTGCGAATTGCTCCCCTTGAGCTCTCTCCCTTCTCAAGCTGTCATGCAAGAAGAAGAAGTAGAAACAAAACAATTTTCATTCAAATATTCATTACCCTATTACAAAGCATGAGACCACTATATATAGGTCTTTTAACATAAAGAAATGAAAAGTACTCAAATGCCCTTCGAGCTACAATAAGACAACACTCCCCATAGGGGTAAATTAGGAAATGGAAATGCAAACTAAATAAAACATGAAACACATAAAAAGTAAAGGCTCTGAATCGTAGTCGTTGATCTGCGCTGTCTTCGGCGATATACATGCTTGAACCTCTGATCGATGTCCACATCAAGGTCACTGCTCTCTGGGAAGAAGTAAGGTGTCAATGAAAATATGGACGACGGAGACCTGATGTGGGCTTTGTGCAACTCAATTGTCTTTTCCTTGATCCGGCTATAACATTCTTGGGCTTCTTTATACTGCTGTGCACTTTCTTGCAGTTGGCTTTGTAGTTTAATATAAGGAGATACAACTTTTGTGCAAATCTAAATTATCCAATTTATGCTCAATTGTTTTAAATGAACTCTTTTTGAATTACATATCTTACCTAATTGACGATGAATCATAGGCGAACACCCTCATTACGATGACTTTGAAGCCTCATTCTTTAAGTCACTATCTACGAAGTGTAAATTCTCAATTTATAAAATTTTCTTAATGCACGGTTCAAGTTTGCATCAAGATAATATCAAAATAATCACTAGTTCACTAATACAAAAACCAACTTTGGTTCAAAATTGATTTGCAGAAGAAAAATATAAAAAAATTAAACTTTAACATCAAAATATCAATTTCCTCCTCTTCTTTCCTTCTCTTTCTTCCTCTTCTCCTCTCTTCTTTCTCCTCTTTATTTTCTTCTTCTTCTACTTTCTTCCATTTTCTTCTTCTGAAATCCCCTTCATCCTCTCTTCTTTCTGTTTTTGTCATTTGGCTACCCAAATTCCAGCTTCCGCTATCAGCAAGGTTACAGGATATCCATGAATAAGGAATGCTAAGGGATTATCATAAATCGTTAAACTATCAGTATCAGGTGATGCGTGCCTAGATTAGTAGAATAGCTGAAATTCCCTTGGAAGCTACAGCACAATAATCTCATGAATAGTAATATTAAGATGCGACTTAGATTAATTAATTTATACAAGTTAACACATTAATAATTTTCTATATATATATGATTTTATAATAATATTATTTATCCATTTTAAGAGGTGTGAAAAATGGGGAATAAAAAATTTAGGATTTTTTTACATTACTTTTTTGTTCCAAAATTTTCTAAATATTACATTGTCTAACATTAGCTCCAATCATGATGTTGATACATCTCTTTTGCACTTCATTTCTTCATCTTTTTATTCTCTTTTAACTAATTACAAGTCTATAATGCTAAGAACAGGGTATTACAATTATCTTCTAGCATGTGTTGAGTTTGCTTGATTATACAAGACCGTTTCCACTTACTAGCAATAAAACATTAACTTGCTTTCTTATGAGTTCTCCATACACCATGCTGGACAAAGTTCTTATATATAAAAACAACAAAAATTTCATCATTAAAACATGTTAATTTATTGTATATTAATCACTTGTTTGTTCAAATGGAATTGAACGTCTACCTTCAAAAAATTGCCTCTATGATTCGATGAAATACCTTTATTTACACCTTGGGATTATTGTTGCAGGAAGGATTGCATACTTTAGCTAAGTATAAAAGGCCTCTGCTTATCCATGCAGAGGTAAATGTTGGGTCTGAAAGTGATGAAGAAACTAGACACCGCGCGTCAGATCCTAGATCTTATTCAACATATCTTAAGTCTAGGCCAGCATCCTGGTAAGCCTTAACGTGTACACTTCAGAAGAATGCCTTAAGGCCTCGCACAAATTGTCTTCAATTCTGAATATATTAATTATATGGCACTTTTTTGCTTTGATTATAATGTGTAGAACAAAATTTACAACCGAAACTTGCATTTATAGTTTTTTTATTATTTTTTGAGCTTATTATGTTGAGATTAACTGCATGATCATTATTTGACTTCAATTATCGAGTCTTAATCATTAGAAGATTTCTGTTGAGTTCTGTATGGATGGTAAAAAATTAGCAGGAGACTAGTTAGAAGACTCGGAAGTAAAAAAAGATTGTTACTCCTAGTTAATGTCAAAAAGGAATGAAGCTTCCCTTTTGCAATGTTCTACAAGTATTATAAAATGGAAAGGTAATTAGAAGTTTGAATTGTTCACAAAGGCTGAGGCAAATTTTTTTTCCTATTCCATCTTCCTCCCTTATTCTGGAACTTTTTTTTTTGGATGTAAAAGCTGGGTGTTGTAACCATTTAAAATAAAAAAGATACGTGGCTCCCCTTGCCATGCCAAATGCATTGCTAATGGGTTTTGTGATTCACCCATCATGTTGCTAGCGTCATTAACGAGCTTCCTACCGCCACACTAAGAAAAACGTGTACTGGGCTTCACTCGCTGCATCAAATACACAACTTACAAGATTTAAACTGTTTTTTTGTTGAGTTGTAGTTTTATATCTACTTGCGTGAAACTTTTGACGAAGCAGACAACAACAAGACAAGATTCCAAGCGACATGAAATTTTATTTTATTTTTTTTTTTATTTTTTTTTCGATGTATAGATTGCGTTATTTTTAGAGAAAAAGAGATTCTTCTTTCTTTTTAGAGAGGGAAAGATTGAGGGATACAGAGGGGTGTTTATCGTTTTGTTTAAAGAGAGAAGAGAGAGCTATAGAGAGGATTGAGTTTCTCTCTCTATTTAGAGAGAGAAAGAGAGAGTAAGATATTTTTTAAAGATTATCTCTCTATTTAGAGAGCAAGAAAGAGGAAGTGGAGAGAGGTCTTTTTCTCTCTATTTAGAGAAAGAAATAGAGTAGAGAAGTGGTTTCTTTGTTGAGAGAGAAAGGCAGAGGGAGCTGTGGGAAGAGGGAGAGAGTGTGAAGAGAGACTTCTCTCCCCATGTAGAGAGAGAAAGAGAAGGATGAGATATAGAGAAAGGAAAAGAAAGAGAAGAAGAGGGAAGGAGGAAGAGGTGGCGATAACTGGAGAGCAATCAGCATTGGCGGCATGAGTAGAGACCTTAAGATGGTGCACGCGATGGGCTGGAGAATCGTGAGCAGGGAGGTTGGCCAATGGTGGTCGACAGTCGTGTGCAAGCAGAAGAGGAGGGTCGAGGGTCGTGTGCGTACCAGATGGGGTTGTGAGCGGTGTGTTGGTTGATTGTGCGTGTAGGAGAAATTGAGAGGGTTTCATGTGAGTGATGAGAGTGTCATGTGCTTGCATGAGTTTGATTGAATTAGTGATAGCAAGCATATGTTAGGTTATTTTAAATTTTAAATTTTTTAATAAAATAAAGATAAATAAAGGATACGAGGGTCCTTTTGCTTCAGCAAAAGAATAGGGTTTTTTGTATCCAAAAGATTTCAAAATTGAAAATTCTTTATTTTATTTTATTACTTTTTTTTTTAATTAATTAAAATCAAGGTTGTGAAAATTGTACCAAACATTGAACCGGTAGAAGGAGATGTTCAAGGTTTAATGATTTAACCGAGGTTGGATCGGATGACATAATAAATATTAAAATTATTTAAGTATTATCTAAATTAAATAATAATGATATAATAATCATGCAATAATATTAATCTGACTAAAAACAATCATACATAAATAATAGTTTGTATAATTTTAAATTTAATTTTTAATTTTGATTCACATTTAATATAAATTTAATAAACATACAAATTTATCAATTTAATATAAATTATTATTAATTTATGATATATGCGTAAATATAATTTATATCTATAGGTTATATACCCAAATTTATATTATAAATTTACATTTATAAATTATTTAGGTTAAATAATTTATTATTAATAATAGATAAAAATTAATTTTGCTTAAATATTATTAACTAAAAATTATTTATTATAAAAATAAAAAAAATTAATTTTGCTAAAATAATAATAATAAATAAATAAATAAATAAATTATTATTATTATAAACTAAAAAATAATATTATTTACACTATAAATAATTAAATTAAAAAATATGTTTAAAAACATATAATATATATATGTTGTGAGTTTTCATAATTAATCTCAACTCATCTATTTAGTCTCACATCACTCAGGAACTTTCTCTTACTATTGTTTATATAGATTTTTGGGTTTACATGCATTAAGAACTCACATGGAATGGTGGGACCATGTGAAGATGCTTCATTGATGTTTTGGGGCAAATAATTATTATAAGAATTTCATACTTATTAAAAAATGAAGTATTTAAAATTTAAATTAATTTGTTAAACTGTGAATATTATTTAATATTTAATCTTAAATGTAATAAATTAATTTATTTTATTATTTATATAATTTGGCAATTGAATCGGCCAGTTCAAAGGAACCGGGACCGGTTTACCGGTTGAACTGACGGTTTAATACGGTTTGATGCAAAAGTGGTTTTCATGCTTGATCGGACCGGCGTTTATGATCGATTCATGGTTGAACCGGTCCGGCTGATCCGATCCAATTTTTAAAACCTTTATTAAAATATTAAAATAGTTTTTTAAAAATTAAAATTAGGTTTTTATAATAATAAGAAATAAATATTTATTTTAAATCTATGTATATTCAGTGTTGAATTTGCTATCGCTCGTGCATGTCGACCTTGTCCTCATTTCGTGCGTGCGGGTGGGCTTTTTGTCATTTTTCTTGTGCGGACACCCAAGCAATAGGAGTATCCTTCACAGTAATATGGATGTTCTAGACTAGGCCAACTTTGGATAACCGATTCACCCAAATATATGTAATATACTACTCTTTACCCCCATTCCAAAAATCAATATCATTCAAATATTATTTTTATTGTTAGCTTACATTGGATGTTCTATGCAATAGAGTAATGCGAAGAAGGCCTTCGTATTTGTAGATGCAAAATAAGTTTAAATGGGCCCTCTACCTGAATTTAGTGATTACTTCTCAAGATATCATCTGGAGTCTGATTTGGCATATTCACACAAGCTATGACCAAATTGGGATTTCAACGTAATCAACCATGCACTCATTATAAAACACTTCGTCAAAGGCATTATGTTTCTTATTATTATGTTGATGATATAATTGTAAGTTGTAACAGGTGAAGATGATGAGAAAATTGAGGAAGTCAGAAGAAAATTCATTGTAGAGTTTATGATCAAAGAAGCCAAGCTAAAATTTTGCACATTATGTAAAAGGCATATTTATCTTTCAACGTAAATATGTTATGAAATTATTGAAAGAAACAAATTAGATTGCAAGCCATGTGAAGCTTTAATTTAACTTGATAAAAATTGGATAATCATAAAGGAAGGATGTAGAGAAAGGGGAACACAGAAGGTTTGTTAGGAGAATAATCTACTTCTCTTATACCCAATTAGAAATAGCATTTGATATAAACCTTTTTTTTTTAATTTTTTTTTTAACATTTGATATAAACCTAATTAGTCATATCTAGAAACGTTATGAAGTTCATCTTCAAGATGCACATATATTTATCTAGTACTTGAAATCCACTATTGGAAAAGGCATCTTGTACGTAATACCAGAAGCTCTTGGATTAGAAGGCTATGTATATATATGGATTATGCAGGGTCTATTGTGAATAGAAGATCACCATCGGGTATTTTATCTTACCACCACAAAATCTCATTTCATGTAGAAGTAAGAACCAACCAGTTGTTTGAAGATTAAGTGCTAACTCTATATTCAGAATAATATCACAAAGAATTTATCAACTTCCATGGTTGAAAATCATTTTAGGTTATCAAAAAATAAAATTGAAAGGACTCTTAATGTTATGTTATTGTCACCCAATCCTATAAAGGAATACTTCCCCCCAAATGAAAGATTCACCTACCACTGCCACCTTTGTTTATTTATTTATTGCTTGTTTGGCATGCTTTGTTTGAAAATATTCCGTCCAAATTCATATGAAGCATTTGCATCTCCAAAAAACATAAACAGGGAGATCGAGGCTATTAGAGAGTTGCAAACAGCAATGGAGGATACAAAAGTAGGAGGCCGTGCAGAAGGTGCTCATGTTCACATTGTTCATTTGTCAGATGCTGAAACTTCACTAAACCTCATCAAGGTATGGTCAGTAGGTCAGATATGCATAGTCCACATGAACACCGTTTTACAAACACCTATTTTTTATATGTTATTGATGAAGAATACCTTAAAACAATGCAAATATGTAAAATTGCAATCTAGTGCTAATCTATAACATCATCCAAATTTCAATTCCTAGAATCAGACCTTGAAAGGTTAAGAAATCCATGCCTTGAAGTTTGATATGTATTTTACTTATTATATTCTCTGTTAGTTCCGAGATCTCCCAATCTTGCATGCTACGAGAACCCTATACTTTTTTTTTTGAGCGCTTGACCTACAACAAATTTGCCAGGAAATCGTTAAGCAACCAAAATACTTCAATACCCAGGGAGATGCTTCATAATATTCAAGCTTTTCAATATTACTAGGTCATTATATTACCTGAAAAGGCACTACAGAAGTGCTATTGCTTGTTTGAAACGTCTGCTCGCTCATTAATTGAACCATCTATATGACGGTTTTGTGACTCAAATGTCCAAACCTCCATATCCTTAGTGGGCAAAGTATTATGGGATCTGAAAATTGTCATTCCGGCCTTTTCTGCTGGTGCATCTAAGTTAAATTTTCATAAAGCAGATTAGATTGAAGATTAAACACTACTCAAGGATTTCTCCTTCATTTCTCGATTGCTAGGTCACCAATATCCACCCTTTGCCAAGTATGTCATACAAAGCATAGGATAGCAGGAATACCATAATCAATCCACAAATCACAAATTGAATTCGATATCATCAAGTCCACTACTCACGAAGCATTGGATCAATAACAATCCTGGCTTGATTAACAAGCTATTATAGTCGAGCTGAAATAATCAAAAAATTTATGTTTTCTAGAGTTAGATGTGCATCCCCATGCAATACCAAACATTGGATTTTGACAAATTCTTTAGGTCAAACCATAATACTAATGAAAAGTTGTGATAAAGAGGAGAAGAAAAGAGGATGCATTAAATGCATGAGGGAAAAATTAAAGGCTAATCAATATTTTAACTCCCTCGTGTTTACATCCAAGAATGCTCTACAATAAATCTATAAAATCTAAATTTTAGTTCAACCTTTAAAATAACTCTTGAAGATCTGTTTGTAGCAAATATGGGTGGCATTGTTGATCAAATGAAACTATAGAAAAATAAGATAAAATGAAATAAAACATACATGTCGCTCAAATAACACGTGACTCCTCGTCCTATCGCCATTCCTCACACATTGCCTGTATGTGCTACCTCGCCTCTCCCATTTCTCCCTCATGCATCCTCTCTCCCTTACTCTCGCTCCCTCTACCCTAGCTGCCGCTTGACCTCCCTACTGCCTTAGCCGCACAGCTCGACCTAACTATCACCCCAACAACCTACTCGAACTCGTCGTCGTCGTTGCTACCGTCGATGCTGCCATCAGTCATCACTACCATTGATGTCGCTCCCCCTTTTTCCCCCTTTGTCTCTCTTCTCTCCCTCTTTATTTCTCCTTTTCTCTCATCCTCCCTCTCCTTTCTTTCTCTCTCTAACTCTCTCCTCTCTCTCTATCTTTTCTCTTTCCCTTTCTTCTCTTTTCCAATCTCTATTTATTTCTTCGTCCCCTATCACTAGAAATGAGAAAAATTATAAAAAAAGGAAAATAGTGCTGAAAAATGAAAAGAAAAAAAAAATAAAAGAAGAAAAAAGTAGAATTTTTTTTGTGCGGCCTCATTTCTTTTTCTCGCCTTTATTTTCACAACCTCATGCATAAAGCTATAAGCTCACAAACTCTCAAAATTATCAAATCTTGAATGCTACACATTTGATTAATGTGCACGTTTTTCATAACGTTGTGGGTGAAATTCGTGACATGACGAGTAAGCCCTTCATGTACTTTTCTTAGCATGATGGAGAAAATCTAAGTACTTGCATATATATTTTTTTGGTCTGATGAGGAAACATTGGGAGTTCTAAGCAGGTACACAAAGACCCCATACACTTCTTTCTTGGCATGGTGGAAGAATAGACCCCTCAGTTGCACTGTCTTACAGTATCATCATACATTCTTTCATTGGCATAGTGCACATGCATAACAATCCCAAAGACGCCCCCTATGTGGAGAAGATGCTGGGAGACTAACAAAATTCATATTAAATTGATTTCTAGGGAATATAACACTAACATAAGAAAAATAAAAGAATGAAAATTGAAAAATGAGAACAAGTACTAAACTTACAATAATTGACATGAGACTTGTAATGATCTCAATAATTTGCCTACGAGGGCGAATAGAACCTCTCTTTGCACTTAACTAAATTTCAATCATATAAGGCAACAAAAAGGACGATGTGAAACACCTGTTGGATTCTAACTCATGACACTCGCAATCGAATATGCAAAACATGCACAAGAGGATAGAATGTGAGCAATAATAAATTTAAAATACGAAGTCACATGTACATTCCAAGGGCAACATCTTCACGTAAACAATTGCTACATCAAACTCATCCATCCTAAATAGTCACATTCATGTGAATGGTTGCTGAACAAGTCGAAATGGTCAATACTATTGCACATCATGGGTGTACTAATACTCTAATGATATGTATATTAATTTTTAAAAAGGAAGATGATACACATCTTGTGACCAAGTTGTACGTCTCGTGAATGAATACTGCAACTTGTGAAAGAAAATTTTGAATGAAACAAAACAGTTTACTGTTGTGCATGGGTCACAATTCGCTTAACCATTTTTATAAAATGCATGAGACTTGTCAAATCACGTAAAGAATCTTGTCCGCTCGTCCTCTAAATGTATATTGTAAATGTATTGACAATGTGTAAATGCATTGTGCAGTCGCGTAGAAGAACTTGCGAGTGTACTCTTGGATGAGCAAGCACACTATATATGCTCACCAAAGATCTTGCAAATATGCAAGTGTGTCACGTAAGTGTATTAAAAAGCATGCAAATATGCTTTGTAAATTCATCAAAAAGTGTTTGAGGTCTGAGAATGCTTTGGGCGTTAAGATGAATGAACCCAAATTCTCTCCAGCTATAAATAATGTATGATGACTTCAAAACTGTGATTATTTTGAAACATCGCAAATCTCTTCTTTTGCTGACCACCGGATACAGAACTAAAACCCAGCCTAAAATTTGCTAAAGATCCCAGAAATCCTGCTAACCTGCAAACGGCGTCGTTCGTGTCTCATTCCCGAAAATCTTGCTCAAATCCCGCTCTCGATCGCAGCTCTTCGACATCTTTAAAAGCTGACCGAACGAAGCCCTCAAGGCTGGTTGCTCCTTTCCCCATGAGAGCTTTAGGTCGCAGAGCTCCCATCGCTGCCTCCTCCCGTCTTCCTCTCCCACTGCCGAGCTCAAGCCGTGCCCTGCCTCCTCCGACCATACCTCTTCCAAAATCCACGAACTCCTCTATTTCCCTGTGTCGTGTCCTCTTCTTCCCAAGCCGAGAGAGAGAGAGAGAGAGAGAGAGAGAGAGAGAGAGAGAGAGAGAGAGAGAGAGAGAGAGAGAGAGAGAGAGAGAGAGAGAGAGAGAGAGAGAGAGACTCACCTTGCTCTACCTTACCTGACCTCCTCCTCTTGCCGAGCACGCCCCCCCTTGCCCGATCCAACCCTTAGCCGAAATCCCTCTCCACTTATAACCTAAACTAACTTAGCCCCAACTCAGCCACTCAGCCCTAACTCAGTCAACTCAGCCACTCATTCCGAACTCAGTCAACTTAGTCCAACTCAGTCCAACTCAGCCCACTTAAACCTAAAGCCCAACTCACTCAGCTCAACTCAGCTCAATCACTCAGCTTAACTCAACCCAATACACTCACAAACCCAAATCACTTCAAGGTTCCCTCTCTCCCTCACTTCAATGTTTTGATGCTAAGTGCGTTTAGCATTAATATTAATATTAATGCTAATATTAATATTAATGCTATTATTATTATTATTATTACATTATTATTATTATTTTAATAATAATAATAATAATACAGTTTTAATAATAATAATAATCTAGTTTTTATTGTTTTAATATTATTATTATTATTTAAATTAAGATTCTTTTCTCGTGGCTTACAACTGGCCGACAAACCCCCTACGTGCTCATGTAGCGTTGTAGGGAGGGAAATCGGCGCGGCGACTTAAGAATCCCTCCTCAATGCTAGCAACGAGCCGGCAAACCCCCTAAGCGCTCAAGTAGCGTTGTAGGGAGGGAAACCGGTGCGGCGCTTGCGGCGAGGGGGATAAAATTTTTTTATAATATATAAATATGTATATATTTATAATAAAAATAAGTACCCCTGAATGCTCATGTAGTGCAAAGGGGGAAAATTTGTGCTCTTTCTAACTTGTGCTCCAAACCCTTAAACGCTCACGTAGCGGGCGGGGATCCTAACAAAAATATGCAACCGCGGTGTCTTTTGACACCTACCTGAAGCGCTCACGTAACATCGAGGGGAAGGTTGCCTCTTGGTTTTTCCCTAAACGGGGGAGACGCCGGGAGGTTGCCGAAATTTTGTCCAAAAAAGGACAAGGACTTGGAACAATTTGAGACTTGTGGACTTGATGCAATGAATTTAATTGAACTCAAGCATAAATGAATCATAACTTAAGCATGACTCATTGAACATGGACTTGGACTCAAATTGGAACTTGATTTGTACATCAAGTGGATTGAACTCAAAAAGAACAAATGCAAGAAATTGACTTGAGATTGTAGTTTGGGACAACTACAAAAAAAAACTGAACTTGCACCCTTGACTCAATTTGAACAAGCTTTGGACTTGATAAAAAATAATAATAATAACTCAAGCAATTATGACTGGAACAATTTGAACATGCAATCGAACTTGCAAAGACGCAGAGGTCTCGAACAAGGATGTGGACACAAATAACTTAGATAAAATGAAAGTTGAGTTTTAACTTAAAATCAAGCATGAGCAACAAATATTTTGAACTCAAAGGGTTGAATGGACCTAAACTCATCTTGAACTTGATTCACTCTTAACTTGAGTGATAAGAATCTAAACTTAGTATAATCCCAAGAGAACTTGAACTTACATGGACCACAAGAAATTCATGCAAATAGAGCTTGAATTTGAATATTCACAAGGAGCATACATGAAACTTGTGAACCAAGGAACTTGAGTAAGTAAAGTCTAAGGCATCCTAAATAAAGGATCCATATATTTCAACCTAGCATGTTTATGATTGATTCATACTTCCATCCCAATCATATATGTGGGTGATTTAGAGTAATTGCAACAACTACAAGGACATGAATGCAATATACTCACCGAATTACAAATGAATTCAAGGGTCAGATAGTGAGTGCTATAATATCCTTTCAAATGATACCAACCATTTATGGATGAACATAGATGCTCTCTATAGACAACAAGAGCTAGCATGCAAACAAACAGAGAATTCATAACAGGATTTCAACTATTTGAAATAAATTGTAATTTATACACGAACAAAACATAAAGGGGACAATGGAAATGAATACAACGTTGCCCTTATAATCAACCGCCATTCAGTGCCGGGTGAATATACTAGTTTCCCCATAATCAAGGGTGGTCGATGCATAACAAATACAAGTACATGTGGAAATTCCTATGAATTGTTGTAAAAGAATCATTATATACCCAATCTGTTGTGATGAGGACATCAGATTTCGACACGTGTACCATCACCGGAGACGCATATCGATGGCTACGATCCAGAGCCTCTACTTCTGATTTATTTGCATTTTTTTATTTTATGCTTGTATTTCTTGTTTCCTAGTTTGCCCCTGTGGGCATTGAGTCGCTTATGTAGCCCGGAAGGGCATTTTTGTCATTTCATTTTTATTTCATTTTGGCCTACTTATATGAGGCCTCATGCATTGTAATGAGTAGTTTTTGATAAATGAAAATTTTTGTTCTTTGTTCTCTTTGTGAGTGCATTCCTCCGAGATCTCTTAGTGAGTTCGTCGGAGAAACTAGACCTCTTTGTGAGTTCTAGTGTTCGCCCAAGTTACTTGTGTGTGGAAATCCGGATTGAAGATAATTGAGGTTAGTAAATTCGTAGCCGCTCGAATCCCTAGAAAATTCCCTCTCTTCCTCCCCTTGCACTTGCCGCCGCCTAGCCCTAAGCCTCCCAATCCACCGGCCACTTGGCTGCCACCTCCCGCCGGCCGGCCAACCCCAAGCTGTGACCCGCCCCTTGCCCCTTCCTCTAGCCACCGGCCGCCCCTTCCTGGGAGTTTCAAATTATCATGAGCTATTAAATGCTTCCTAATTTAGCTCCCTAATTTATGCAATCAATTTAATTGAATTTCAATTTCAAATTTGAAGTTCAAATTGATTCAATTGATTGTCCTCATAATTGGAAGTTTTCTCCCTTAAATAAAACTGAAGTTTTATTTCAGATTTTAGTAAAATCTGTAATTAAATCTGTGGTCCCCACTCTCATAGCTCCTAAGCTCTTCTCCCCTCTCTATATGGCCGGCCCCCTTAATGGCTTTCTATCTCTTCCAAATTACATTAATAGCACCACAAATTCAGCCCAAATCTTCTCCCCATTGCCGCCCCTCTCTCCCTCCTTGGATTAATTTGAAATTCAAATTAAATCCCTCTCCTAAACCACTAAAATCTGAATCTTATTATAGATTTCCTGCATTTGCCTATTAGCCCCCACCATAGCCGACTTCCCCTCTAGACCTCATGCCGGCCGAACCTTTCCACTCCAAGCCGCCACCTCCTCCCTCCCTTCTTCTTCTTTGGTACTCCCTCAACTCCCGGCGAGGATGCATGGCGGAACCCGAATGGAACTTTAGATTTGTGCATGACGATCGAGATCAAGTCGACATCCCTCAATCGCCGTTCTTTGACGTGGGCTTTGATTTCGACGACACCGTTGAAGACTACATCGACCGTATCCAATACGCCTTAGTTGACGTGATCGACGAGCAAGGATCAAAGGGACGTTGGATCATCATTGGACGACCATCTTCCTCCACCACTCCGGACATCTTTCCAAGAACGACGATCTTAGGTTCCTTCTTCCTCGGAGTGACCTCGATTCTAATGTGGAGACTATTCTGCCGCTAAAGCCTAGACTATTTGAGTGTATGAGCTCCAAAGGTGAAAGCTCTCATTATTAAATCGTGGATTCTTGTTTACCGTCGTAGCTTTACAATTACTCTTTGTGTTTTCTTGAATTGTTTGGTTAATCGACTTCGCTCTTCTTTGCCTAAGCGAAGTTAAAGACTAGGAACTCCGAGGATAATTCCTTGTTATAAGTAATAACTTTATTTTGGGATTATTTTGTTAATTTGCTCTCTTTAATTTCTTAAGTAACTCCTGTTGTTTCACATCATGTTATCTACAAGGAGAATACAAAATGAATGTAAATTCCTATGAGCCGCTGTAAGAGACCTATCGTATATGCTAGGAATCATTTAGAAGCAAAATACAGAAGAACTTTAACAAGTGCAAACTCCTATAACAAAAGGCAGGAGATTAGTTAGTGCACTACGATCCACCTGGAAAAAGCAAATAGTGCACGACAGTACCTGTACAAAGTAGAGAATAAGTCAATTCAGAAGCTGCTACGCCATGCCACCGGATCCGCAATATCCATGCAAGCGGACAAAAGGCGTTCACAAATGTCCATAATGCCCATGCACATGCACCTAGTTCGTATACACATAGGTACACAAAAGGGGTAAATATAATTAACACCCGCATGGGCCCCGACAAGCATGTTATTAGTACACACGTGACGCCTAGGGATGCTGCGCGGGCCAATATAGTTTAACCCGATCCTCCTATGCAGGCAAGCGGGAGTTGACAAGGCTCGAACCCTTAAATGAATATCCGGTCACGATGTCGATTGAGATATTTATTTTATACATTTGGCCTTCAAGGCCTATAATCAAAAGAATTCACTAACAAGGGCACAAAGCCTACGAGAAACCCGATCCTCGGTCAAGAGCTTGATCGAGTTGACAAGGTTCAGTCCATAAATAAAAATGCCCCCCCCCCCCCCCCCCCCCCAACACCCCCCCCCAACACCCTGATGATGACCATGTTGAATAAAAATCTCAACCGGAGGGGTCCATTCTACATACTTTAAATTCAAAACTCCACAAGTTCTGAAATCCACAAATCATCAAAATTCCAGTTCCAAAGATGTTTAAAATTGAAATCAATCCATCCGAATGCTTAAAGCAAAATCCATTCGTCCTCCGCAATAGTTTGCCAGGGTGGACAAATCAAAATTTACTTCAGCTCATATAATGGAGCTAATGCTTGGTCGAAAATATCACTATGATCCATTCTCAAACAATCTCGAGTCAATAAGGACGTGGTACGTGTCCTCTAACCGGCAGTTTTGCCGCCAAATTGCACCGCAGGATAAATGGTTATGACCCGGGGCCCTCTGAATCGAGTGATTTTGCCGCCAAATGGCACCACGAAATACCGGTTATGGCCAGCGCCAATACGTTTCTTATTGACATCAAATCCTTGAGATATGAATCAATAGGATATGATCGATAGGGCACAAAGCCCTCTGTTAGCTAAGGTGGATTCAAATTTGTCCCCTTAGTCAAACATCCACCCCAAGTCTACAAGGTCCCCTTGGACGAAGCAACCCATGGCTGCTGACAATGATCCTTCTGTCATGTTGGGTCGACTGCCTCGTCTGACTAAGTAGACTAGGGACCACGATGGCCCGGGACGACGGAACCATGGGATCTTGATCGGGTCCATCATCCATTCCCCCACCATCCGCTTTAAGTGCAAGATGGTGCAATTTCTGATTTTAAATATCAACTCCCCAAATATTTCAACCCCAAATTTCCAAATATCCAAACTCTTTAAATACCTATACCCATTGCTGCTACTATATGTCAGATAATGCGTATCTCTACGTATATGATTGACGACTAGCCTTAATCGAAAGTTCTCTCTCGTTATCAGGAGGGGTAATTAACTATAGGGGCTTGCACCTATAGGAAACCAAAATTCATATCATAAAGTCCTCACAAAATGAGGGCGAAATCTCTGGGTAGTGTCTTATCTACAAACCCATCTGCCTTCCCAAAATTTACCCCGGAACCTAATCTGTTAAAACTCCCTCGCCGAATAAAAAGAAAAGCAGAGAGGCCGGGGCCGAATTTTCGGAGCCCACATCTTTTTAAAATTAAGCTAGTTCGAATGTGCTACAATGAACGTGTTGAGTGTTTAAATTCAACATCTACTAATAAGTTGAAATTAAATTGAATTTGCTCCAAGAATCGTGCATCATTCATGGAAGAATGAACAACTATTATGAAAATTTGCAAATACTCTTTCAAATATGAAAGTCAAATTTATTTTTACATGATGTTTCTCAAGCGAGTTGTCTTGTTTATAGGGCATGGTCATAAATTTCTCATTTCAAGTTGGATTCTCCTTGCAAGGACTGAAATTGATTTGACTTTGAGTTTAACAAAGGATGCCCAAACAATGAATTCCAAATAATTTAATATAAAACCTATACTCACAAATGAACGTACAATTGTAAAATTGGCGAAGATATTTTATTTTTCGTTCATGTTATGCTTTCAATGTCTTTTATAAAGAAAATTTATAATAAAAAGCGCAAACTCCCGAAGTCAACTCACCTACATGGCAACTCACGATGTTAGTTTTTGAACTCAATCCTCTGTTAGCAAGCGAGCAGAGTTGATAAGATTTAAATAATAAAAAAAGAATTCAAAAGCCCCAATTAACTCTCTATGGCATGGCTGGCCCCTCCCTTTCCCATTAAATATTTTTTTCAAAACCCTGATGATGATCATGTTGAAAGAAAATCTCAATAGGAGGGTACTCTTTTTAAAATATTATTGAACCCGTACGCAACTTTTCTTAGACTCAAATTCAATTAAAATAACAAAATATCAAGAAAATCTATAAAAAAATCAAACCATTCAAGTGAAATATACTCCCTTATAACTTAATGAAAAATCCACCCACCCTCATCAACTATTTTTCTAGGGTGATAAATTTGATAATAACGTCAGTCGTCAGCTCATAAAAAGTCAGTGTCTTACCAAGTGTATTGCTATGATTTATTCTCGAAAGATCTCTCACAAGTATGGATGTGATCTGTATCTTCTAACCGGTGATTTTTCCACCAAATAACATCAACAGGTAAACGATTATGATCGGGTAAATTACGATAGTAGGCAAAGCCCTCAATTTCTCAATGGATAAAGACCCTTTGAATAGCATAAAGCTCTCTATTAGCCAAGGTTAACTTAACTTAGTTCTCTTAGACAAATATCCATGTTAGGTCTATAAGATTTCCTTGAATGAAGTAATGCATTGCTTCCGACAAGGGTCGTTTGGTCATGTTGGGTAAACTAACTCCTCTAGCTAAGTAGACCAAGAACTATGACTACCCGGGTCAATGGAATTATGCGATCTTAATTGGGTTTTGTCATCATTTCCCCTACCATTTGCATGATAAATTTAATATCCTATATCATTTTGTTGCTACATTATGCTAAGAACTTAGTGTCTATCTGATGATTAGTAAAGTTCTCTCTCGTTACTATAAGGGATAATTAATCATAGGGGCTTTTACCTGTGAAAATCCTGGATGTTAAAGTCCTCCTAAAATTAGGATGAATTCTCTGGGCAGTGTCTTATTTTTAATTCAATTTGCCTCTTTGGTTGAAAATATTCTAAACCTTGTTGGCGAGAGGTTGGGGTGTGAATTTTCAGATCCCTCATTTAATTGATATATTTTTTAGTAATAATAGGCCAACAAGCTTTTGTGTCAAAGAAACTCTTCTAAGTAGGATTTTGATGGAGCTTAGTTTGTAATTTTCGGAATCCATGAAAAACAGCCCAAAAACAGTGGAAAAATGCGAAATTTCTTGGATGAAAACACTCACAAACACTTCAATAACTTGAATATCAAAAGACTTACAAGTTTCCACGGATACAATGCTCTCAATTCGAGAAGAGAAGCTTTCTCCCAAGCCCTAGAGAAGAAGAAAGCTAAAACAGCCACAAAAACAAGATCCTCCAAAAAGCCACCCTAACTCACTTTTAACTCTCACATAAACCCCTCAAAATCCCCTAATTACCCCTAGGGCAAACACCTCATCCTTCCTCTTCAATTTGGTGGGCCCCTTGGGCCCACCCGACTCCTTTCTCCCCTTCGGCTGTCCGCCCAGGCAGGCGGGTTCTCCGCCTGCAGTAAGTGAGAACCGACCCTTTTTGGGCTGGTGTTGCTGTGGATCGGACCGGTCCATCATCATTTCCCGCCCAAAGATTAAACTTGTCCTCAAGGTTGAAAGCCGGAAACTGAGCTTGTATGATCTCATAGGTCTCCCAAGTTGCGTCATGTGTCGGTAGATCTTTCCACTCAATCAAAACTTCCTTCCCTCCTTCCTCAGTGTGTCTAACCCCTTTCAATGCAGAAGGCTCTAATAGACTTGTACCATCTTCAGACAATGTTGGCGGTAAAGTATCGACTGGTACAGAATCTCCCTTGAATTTCTTCAACTGTGACACATGAAAGACTGGATGAATCGTAGTAGTGGGTGGTAACTTCAGGCGATATGCTACATTCCCAATCTTCTGCTCTACCTCATAGGGGCCATAATACCTTGGGGCCAACTTAACACTTAGCCTCCTTGCTAAAGTATTCTTCCTGTAAGGCCTCAACTTCAAGTAAACAAATTCCCCAATCTCAAATTGAACATCCTTCCTATGATGATCTGTTGCCTGCTTCATGATGTTCTGGGCTCGTAACAAGTGGTTCTTCAGCTCCCCCAAGATCTCATCCCTTTCAGACAATTGTTGCTCCACTAAGGACACTGATGTAGAATGAGGCCTGTACTGTATCAGGGTTGGAGGATCCCTCCCATAAAGCACCTTGAAAGGTGTGACCTGCGCCGCCTTGTGAAATGTAGTGTTATACCAATATTCAACCCAAGGTAGCCACCTTACCCAATGCTTGGGCTTCTCCCCTGCAAAACATCTAAGGTAAGTCTCGACACTTCTATTGACTACCTCAGATTGCCCATCTGTCTGTGGGTGGTAGGCTGAACTGCGCTTCAAATATGTCCCTTGTAACTTGAACATCTCCTTCCAAAAGTGACTCAGGAACACTTTATCTCTGTCGGAGACTATTGACTCAAAAAAGCCATGAAGCCTCACAATCTCTCGGATGAAAACTGCTGCAACGGTAGTGGCATTAAAAGGATGTCTCAACGGTATGAAATGATCATACTTACTAAGCCGGTCAACTACAACTAGAATGACAGTGTAGCCTTCCGACTTGGGTAAGCCTTCGATGAAATCCATGGTCACCTCTGACCAAACCTGATCAGGTAACTCAAGTGGCTGCAACAGTCCTCCAGGGGCACATGCTTGATACTTGTTCCTCTGACAAGTATCACACTGGGCCACCATTTCCTCCACATCTTTCCTCATCCCCTTCCAGTATATCTCTCTAGCCAATCTCTGATAAGTCTTCTGCCCTCTTAAATATCCTCCAATAGCACTGGCATGAAACTCCTGAAGTATCAGTGGAATCTGGGAAGAGGTCCTAGGTAAAACTAACCTTCCTCTGTGTAGCAAAAGCTGATCCTCCACTGTATATCATGACGGTATTTCTTTCCCCTTACTTATGGCCTCTCTTAAGCTCCCCGATTCTTCGCTAGTCATATTTTCTGTCCTCAAATTCCCCCAATCCACTAACTGAGGCACAGATGTAGCAATAAGTTGTGAGCACTCCACCTTCCTGGATAAGGCATCAGCAGCTTTATTCTGCAACCCTGGCTTGTACTGAATATCGAAATCATAGCCCAATAATTTGGAGAGCCATCTCTGGTGTTCTTCTGTCACCATGCGTTGCTCC
The DNA here is from genome assembly GCA_019514585.1 of Dendrobium officinale. Taxonomy (NCBI): domain Eukaryota; kingdom Viridiplantae; phylum Streptophyta; class Magnoliopsida; order Asparagales; family Orchidaceae; genus Dendrobium; species Dendrobium officinale. The sequence continues at coordinate 4,982,173 of CM033685.1, read as the reverse complement.
AACAAATATTTTAGACTCCTTTGATCAATCCTCACAAGGAATCTTCTACCCAACAAGTACGGTCGCCACTTCTGAATGGCCTTAACAATGGCCATCAGTTCTCTCTCATAGACAGATTTGAGCTTTGCCCTCCCTGATAATACCTGACTATAGAAAGCTATGGGTCGCCCTTGCTGCATGAGAACCGCTCCCAACCCCAAACCAGATGCCTCAGTTTCCACCACCAGCTGCTGCTTGAAATCCGGTAATGCTAACACCGGGGCACTAACCATAGCTCCTTTCAAAGCCTCCATAGCGCTATCTGCCTCCGGTCCCCAATTGAAGCTGTCTTTCTTCAACTGCTCAGTGAGTGGAGCTGCAATAGATCCATACCCTTTTATGAATTTCCGGTAGTATCCTGTGAGTCCTAAGAAGCCCCGGAGAGCCCGAAGGTTCTTAGGAGTTGGCCAGCTCGTCATGGCCTCCACCTTTGAAGGGTCAACTGCTACTCCTGCTGAGATAATGTGCCCCAAATATTCCACACTTCCTTGAGCAAAAGAACATTTTTTCTGGTTGACATACAACTGATGATGTTGTAAAGTGCTCAAAACCTTTCTCAAGTGCTCCAAGTGTTCCTGTAGGGACCTGCTATAAATCAGAATATCATCAAAAAACACTAGGACAAACCTCCTCAGCATGGGTTGAAACACTTGGTTCATCAGAGCCTGAAATGTAGAAGGAGCGTTGGTGAGTCCAAATGGCATCACCAAGAACTCATAGTGTCCCTCGTGAGTCCTGAAAGCAGTCTTGGGAATGTCCTCCCTCCTCATCTGGATCTGGTGATACCCTGACTTCAAATCAAGCTTGGAGAATATTGTAGCACCTCCCAACTCATCAAGAAGCTCATCAATAACGGGGATTGGAAATTTGTCTAGAACAGTCTCCTTGTTGAGAGCCCGATAATCAACACAAAATCGCCAGCTACCGTCCTTCTTCTTCACCAATAATACTGGGCTCGAAAAAGGGCTCACGCTAGGTTGGATGAACCCCGCCTCCATCATCTCCCTGACTAGCTTCTCAATCTCCTCCTTCTGAGCATGAGGATATCGATATGGCCGCACACTAACGTGATCTGCTCCACCTTTCAGTACAATGGCGTGCTCCTTGCTTCTCTGTGGTGGTAGCCCTGCTAGCATCTGAAAAACTGGGGTGAAATGCTCCAACAACTCTACCACCTCTTCTGGGATATTACTCTGCTCAACTGGTTCACCACCCTCCAATCGCCATAACTCTACCAGAAATCCTTCCTCCTTACTCCTAAGAGACTTGAGAATAGTCTTCAAAGCCACCTTAGATCGGCATAATTTGGGGTCCCCATGCAAAGTAACTCGATGCTCCTCCTTCACCATACTCCAACATCAAGGTCTTCTAGTTGACCTTCATCTCCCCCAGAGTTTGTAACCACTGAATACCCAAAATAACATCCGTATTACCCAGCTCGAGCACCAAAAAATCTTGCGTAATATCTTCCCCCTGTATGGAGAGAGTAACCCCGCTGCATCTTCCCGCACACTGCTCCCTCTGACCGGTCCCCAAGGAGACTCCCACTCCTCTCCCTTGGATCATGGGAATGCCCAACTCTTCCACTAATCTGCAAGCTATAAAGTTGTGGGTGGCCCCACTGTCTATCAGCACTGTGACTGTAAAGCTCCCGATCCTCCCTTCCATCTTCATGGTGGAATGTGCTGTCAACCCTGCCACTGAATTGAGGGAAACCTCAATCATGTCAAGATGTAGATGATCTACACCTTCTTCTTCCCCTCCTAACTCTTCCTCAACTTCCTCCCCCTCGGGGTCTTCTACCAATAGGACTTGGAGTAATTTGTCTTTGCACCTATGCCCTGGCCCAAACTTCTCATCACACCTGTAACAGAGCCCCTTGGCTCTTTTATCCTTCAGCTCTGCCTCAGTGAGACGCCTGAACTCCCCCTTGGCCGGTGCACTCCGATCCCTCTCCTTCTGTCCTTCGCCCCCAAGTAAGCACCCTTGGCTCCTCCCATAGGATTTGCCACCTTCTGTCCCCCTCCAAAGAAAGTAGGCCTGCGGTATTGATCAGAAGACAATCTATCCTCTATCAGCTCAGCCATCTCCAAAGTCTCCCTCAGACTCCTTGGCTTGGCCGCTCTAACTGCTGATCGAATGTGGGGCTTCAAACCCTTCATGAAGTTACCCTCAAGCACCTCATCCGTCATCCCACGAAGTCTACTGGACAGCAACTCGAACCTGTCCCTATAAGCAGATACTGTACCAGTCTGAGTCAGTGCGAAGAACTGCTCATGATGAGTTCCCTCCTTTGGTGGTCTGAAGCGGTCGAGGCACATCTCCCTAAACTCTGCCCAACATCTGAATCTCTGCCTTTCTTCCGTCCACTGATACCAAGCAAGGGCTCTTGCCTCCAAACATAAAGGTACCGCCAAGAGTTTCTCCTCATCTGTCATCCCCATCGCTATGAAGTATCTTTCTGCCTTGAAGATCCAACCATAAGCATCATCTCCTTCAAAGATTGGAAGCTTTAACTTCCTCATTCCCCATTCTCCTCTCCCGTTTACCCTGCCGTTGCCCATACCTCCTTGCCCATATCTCCCCTCTGGTTGCCTCTCCCATGGCCGTGGGTCCACCCCACGACTCTCCCTTCTTTCCCAAGCTTGAGGTGCCACCGGATCCCCCCTTGCATAACCAGCCGACCCCCAATGAGGCTCCCTAGGGTTGGCCTCCCCTCTGCCTCGATACGATCCTCCTCCCCACTGATTGTAAGGCATGCTTCCTCCCTCCCTTCCTTGGAAAATTTAATCTGGATGATTCTGAGTATAGCTTGCCCTAGCGTCTCCCATAAATCCGGCGGTGGAGTAGTCCTCCCCTCCACGGTTTGGGCCATACCTGCCCCCCCTTGGGCCGGCGGACCAAGCATCCCCTCCATGGTCGACAATGTCAATGGCCTCCTTCCCTTTCTCATTAGGTCCCTCACGAACCCTACTACCTCCTTCACCATCAACCGGCGGCGCAATAGGGTTAGGGTTAGGGTTAGGGTTAGGGTTAACCGAACCCCCTATGTTGTGTTGGCCCGCCACCATTTGTTTGATCATCTCTTGTAACCCTAACATTTGAGTCTTCAACTCCTTTACTCCATCAAGCTTTTCGTCAACGGATGCAAATTTCTCCTTAAGGGCGGTGAACTCCACTTCCCACTCTCCGACTTTCTCTTCAATAGATTCAATCCTTCGTGTATCCATCCCTTCCTTGTGGATCTAGCGCTCTGATACCACTTTGATGGAGCTTAGTTTGTAATTTTCGGAATCCAGGAAAAACAGCCCAAAAACAGTGGAAAAATGCGAAATTTCTTGGATGAAAACACTCACAAACACTTCAATAACTTGAATATCAAAAGACTTACAAGTTTCCACGGATACAATGCTCTCAATTCGAGAAGAGAAGCTTTCTCCCAAGCCCTAGAGAAGAAGAAAGCTAAAACAGCCACAAAAACAAGATCCTCCAAAAAGCCACCCTAACTCACTTTTAACTCTCACATAAACCCCTCAAAATCCCCTAATTACCCCTAGGGCAAACACCTCATCCTTCCTCTTCAATTTGGTGGGCCCCTTGGGCCCACCCGACTCCTTTCTCCCCTTCGGCTGTCCGCCCAGGCAGGCGGGTTCTCTGCCTGCAGTAAGTGAGAACCGGCCCTTTTTGGGCCGGTGTTGCTGTGGACCGGACCGGTCCATCAGATTTCTCTCTTTAAAGTAACAAAAAAAAATCTGTAGAATTGGTTTATTGTCCTTATGTTTATTAGGGATGTATTTTTATGCTTTCATTTATAAAATTTCCATTATCATCAGGATGCCAAAAGTTCTGGAGCTAGCGTCAGTGTGGAAACATGTGCCCACTACTTGGCATTCTCGGCAGAGGAAATTCCAGATGGGGATACTCGATTTAAATGTGCTCCTCCCATACGTGATGAAGCCAATAGGCAAAAGTTGCGGGAGGCTCTTCTGGTAATGTAATCTCATCTGTGATGTTCTTCATATGTTATCTGCTTTGAATATTTACATGGCAATCTGAAAAGTGCTGCACTTCAGGAGGGCCACATTGACATGCTAAGTTCTGACCATTCACCATCAACACCGGAACTTAAACTTTTGAAGGAAGGTGATTTCTTAAGGGCATGGGGAGGAGTATCTTCTTTGCAGGTATGCTTATAATATTTAATTCTTTTGCTCATCTATTTCAACAGTTGCAATCTTTTTTTTTTCTTTTCAACTTTTGCGCTTAGTCCTATCGCATTACATGTACATTATACCTAAAACGAATTAGTCGATTCGTCTCATGTTAACTGGAAGGATAGCTATGCAAAGTTGTTAGAGAGCCATGTACAAGATGCTAGTTCGTTATTATCCAAGGCTTCATTATTCCTTCTAATATGTTTTTGCTTAATGATGTCCCATCTTCCTTTAGTTTCTCTTAATTACGATGAAGAGGTTTTCCTAAAAGGTTTCTAGGACAGTTTCAAGTAGCAAGGATTTTTTTTTTTTTGGTTATGGAGGTTTCCTACCTCCAATTGTTATTCCCTTGACACGTAAGTTTTGACAGTATCCTTCACATATGCAATTGTGTGATCCATCTTCCAAACAACCAACGTCAAGTAGTTATTAGTATAATATTGCTGCTTCTGCTATTTATTGTTGGCTCTATCTTCGCAGCTATTTTATGCGAGAAGTTATGAATATTATGACTTATTCAGCGCTAGCTTTACATAATTCTAATAATCATGTTTTTTGTATGTTAATGCATGCCATTTCAAAGTTAATGCAAAAGTTGCCTGGCGTCAAAGGTTTTTTGAGTTTGCTTCGATAAATTAACTAATAAAACATCGGTTTCTTACTTTTTCAGTTTGATCTTCCTGCTACTTGGACTTATGGACAAAAATATGGAATAACGTTGAGCCACTTAGTTAAATTGTGGAGTGAGAAACCAGCTAAGTTTGCAGGCCAAGAACATAAGGTAAGTAATTTATTCCACTTTGAGATTACATTTCTTGAAAGAAAGATTAAAAAAAATGTATGGTTAGCACTGAAATGCAACTATCTGACTGAAAAAACAGCATGCCTCTGTAAGTTATTTAACTAGTATCCAACTGTGCTTACATCGAAAAGAATATTGCAGCACATGAGAATGATGGACCTTGCCATTATGAAGGATGCAGCAAACAATGGCAATCGGCATATGCCAGGAGCAAATTAATGCTCTTACCGTTTTGCGAACTATTTGTCATTTTCAATCTTCTACAAAAATAAGCAAAGTAATCTGTAATGCTACGATGATCTGCATTTCACCAATGATGCATGAAGGTGTGAAAATAAAAGTGGTAGATATAAAAATCACATAAAATAATGAATTTATTGTGTTTGGTTTAAATGAGGTTTGAATGTTTGATTAAGGCTTAACATCTTAAACCGTTAGGTCAGTGGAGGTTGGAGAAAACTGAAAAATAGAAGTGCGGAGATCTATGCTATTCTTTGGTGCTAAACATATGCTAATAAGAAAGGAAAATTAAATATTACGACAGATTTTTAATTTTAAGCAGACTCAAAATAATTTGATAGAATCCCAAGGAATAAGCCCCTAGGCAACCCAATGCGTGGGGCCTATCAGAAATGCTGGTACCGCAGCAATTACACATTAATTCCTGCTGGTCTCCAGCTATACTTGTCATCTGCTGAAGCCCGCTAGCTGCAGGGATGGCCGCCCGCTGCAGTCAGAAATTCAAGCCCACTAGCACACCTTCCATCCAGGGTTGTGATAGGAAATACTTGAGTTCGCAAGTAACCCTAATGGGAAATACTTGAGTTTGCAAGCTAACCTAACAATAATTGATAAAAACAGCAAGAAAAATCAAGAACTCCAGTGAAAACAATCCAAAACAGTTGATTGTGTTATAGGAATCAAATCAAAGCAAGCATAAAACAAAGATACAATTGATCCTCAATTCGAGAGGAGGATCGTTCTCTTCCAATCTCTAGACGATGAGTCTAGAGCTCAAGACAGCAAAGAAAACTTCAAGAGAAACAATAATCAAGCATAACATTAACCCTAATTTTCATCATACTTAAGGCATGCAATTAAACAATAGAACCAAAAGACCAAAATGCCCATGCCGCCCCCTGCTTTGGCTCCAAGTTAGAATTTGAAAATCAAGTGGACCGCACCCTTCTCTCTTTCTCCTTTGTCGCGGCTCCCTTCCTACTGTAAAACCAAACCGGCCCCATAGAAGGGGCGGGCTAGACCCGTCCACTAAGGACTGGTCTAACCGGATGTCACCATATATAATAAAAGGCAAAAACACATTGTTTCTTTCCTTATTTCTCTGGAAAGAAGCAACAGCTGCCTGCCGACGGAAATTAATAAGCTAAGTGGTACTCACCAAACTATATCTGTGCTATTATGTATATTTTGTTCTTTGTTCAAAATGTCTTACTCATAACCGTACAATTTAATAATTATTTGATGTTGCAAGCTACACTGAGTTGGCATGGATGACCTTGACATGATACCCAATGGTCACTTTCAAATAAAAATAATAATCCATCAAAGCTCTATACACTTTTTGATTGAAACAAAATATATCTAATGGAAACATCAACTGGTTTTAGGGCTGAATGCTAAATTGCTTGATATTTTTGCATCTCAATTATATATGTCTTAATTTTAGCTTATCTATAATATAATAGACATTTTCAATGAATATTAACTTATTTGGATTGTGAATTTTTGAAAAGTGCAAAAGCATGGCACTATGAGCAAATTTTAAACCAAACCAGCGCATTCATACTCAATTGCGTTCTTCTATTAACATTTTTCTCCATTGTTTTAATTCAGGGGGCCATTGTGACTGGAAATGATGCTGACTTTGTGGTTTGGGAACCTGAAGTGGAATTTGATCTTGACGATAACTATAAAGTATTCAGTAAGAATCCGGTAAGAAGTTACATTCTATGAAAGATCAAATTTTCAGTTTCTATTTTGCAGTTCTCATCAGCCTCCTCCTCGCCCTTCCCCTCCAACCAATCCAACCTCACAGCTCGTAAAACAAACTGTCCTAGAATAATTTGCATTTTTAGGAGATCTCTCAAATTAAATTCTATATTGCAGGACCCATCATGTTCAGCCATGAAAGTCATACGTGCAACCAAGCTTGAACAAATCATAGTTCCATAGTCTTTAGAAGTATAACATACATTAGTTTCCCAACCTTTCATTAAAAACACAAACTAATTTTATTTATTTTCATTATTTAGATATTCAATCGTCATCATAAAAGAAAATTTTTCCATCGTCATGGAAATATTGATAAACTATAAAAGAAAATTTTTCCATCGTCATCATCATCATCATTGGCTTTATCCTAAATATTAGGGGTTATGGATCCCCGTTTTCCATTCACTTTTGCTGAACAACATATATCAATGTTACATTAGGCCTACTTTCTTCTTCATAGTACTTCAACAGTAATTTATGTACATTCTCAATATCAACGAAAATTAAAAGACTTTTCTCTGCTTTCCTTTATTTTTCATATTGTTTTAACACAAAAGTTGCTTTCATAAGTATATTCTTTTCATGAAATTACATTTATTATTTGAAATTTTTTATAACTTTTCCTTGTTTATGTTTCAATATCAAAGCATGTGAATTTAATGTATCAACTGAAATAGCAGCATTTTTCTCATTCTTTATTTTTTTCAGAGTATTTCAGCCTACATGGGAAAAAGGCTTTCAGGAAAAGTACTAGCTACTTTTGTCAGGGGAAATCTTGTTTTCAGTGATGGAATACATTCCCCAAAACCTTGTGGCGAAACAATTTTTGCCAAATAAACAGCAGCCACAGGATGCAGCCAAGTAGAATTCGTAGGAAGCTGATTTGTCAGTAAGACCGGGTACCCCTAAGAATAAAGCAGATCAGGAAAGCTGAATCATCATGCTCAGAGCAAAGCAAATTGTGATTCTTCTGCGTAAGATTCTGCCTAATTAGTTTGTGAAATTATTTTCAAGTGTCTAATGCATGCCTATTGTAAAATGTCCTTTAAATTACCAAAAATCAAATCTGGTAGTCTTCGTTGGAATCCTAAACTATGTGTGTTGATGTTGTTTGTAATGTAACTTGCCTATGATGATGGTTTCTTATGAGAATGAGATGTTTTCTTTAGTGTTATGATTATCTTGATGGATTTTGTTAATGTTGGAAGTTTTTTGATTCAGTGCGGCGCTTGTGATTCCCTGCTTAAGATCTGATTTGAAATTGTATCGTTGTTGTTTACTTTTCTGTCTTATTTTTCCTTCCAGTTTCAACCCTGTCGCTCAAGATGGACAATGACCAGGTTATTGTCGTGGATTGGTATAGGATTAAGGCCTCGTTTGGGATGGCTTAATTAGCGCCGTTTTCGTTTCGAAACGGGAAAAATACTTTGGGTAGCTATTTGGAAGCTTATTTATCAGCTGCGTTGCTTCACTTATGCAAAGTAAAGCAAGCTATTAGCTGCATTGTAGTTGAAGGACCTATTGAAAAGAACACAATGAGGTCCCAGCTCCCTAAAATACCAAAAATAGCTCCCTCAAATTAGAAGGAAAAAAAAAACATCTGATATACATTTTTTTTTAGACATTTAGGCATATTAAATCAGACTCACACACACATAGCATACACAAGACTTGAATCTAAGATCTCTTAATTGATAACGTAAGTTTCCAACCAACAGATCAAAATGAGTTGTGTGCATCTTATATACTGAAGGACCTATTGAAGGCAGCAACATTTCAGCAATTTTCAGCTGAAAATTATATGCAGAGGTCATATGAAATTCAAATAATTGCCTGCAACTCAAATGCCATATATTTTCTTGGCATTGTGAAAATATATTGTTAGCTTTAAGCAATTTAAGCACCTAAAATGATAAACATTATCATATTTGTGAAAATTCTGAGATGTTATCTAAGATCAAACCATGCAAATTAATGCATTTTTTTAGTCATATTTGAGGGATTGATAGAGAGATTTTCCTTCAACAAAAAAATCAAAAATCTTACATTTGAGGCATATTTTAACCCATAAAACACTTAACAATTAGTATTAAACCGCTTTGATTCTTTATAGAACATAATGAAAAAAAAAAAGAGTTCATGTAATTTATCCCACATAGCGGAATAAAAGCTTGATGTTGATATTGTCGTATAATTAAGGTTCCGTCGGGTATTTTTTGTCAATATTTTTTTTTTGCAACTTTTAAGAAAATTTTTACTAAAAAGTTGTTTTAGAAAGCAATAAGAACACTGTGTCAAATGAATCCTAAATTGCTCCGGCCTTAAAAAAAAAAAAAAAGAGATTTTATTTTTTAATATATATTTAAAAAAATCAAGGCAAATTATGAAAATCAAGGTATGAAATAAGTTGAATTTTTTCATTCAAATAGCTTATAATTGTACTCTGCTTTTTATACAATTTTAAAGAGCAATACAAACTAATCAACCCTAATTGTGTTTAAAATTTTATTTTTGTCACAAGACATCTAAAATTTTAGACATATTTGCAAAATAAATCTCTTTCCAACTAGCAATCACGCATTATTACCTCTCAAAATAATTTCAATTGATTTTTTTTTTCTACTATTAATCATTGACCTAAATAATTATGACAAGACTACATAAGCATTACTTTTATCATCATCATTATTATTTCAATTATTTATGATTTAGACTTCATTTGGGACGGTTTTTTATTGCTTCTTAAAATAATTTTTCATAAAAAATTAAAATTTTTATAAAAAAAGTTATTTTAAAAAGCAGTAAGAAAATCATCCCAAACAAAATTTTATTTCAGAACAATTTCTCTTATATTTGTTCTTCTGAAATCTGTATGGTTGTGTGACTTCTAATTATATAAGAATCTAAAAATAAATAAAAATAAAAAAAATAATAAAGAAGAATCTATTTTGTTATAAGATTAGGGCTCAGAGCTGCCATTAACCTATTCTCTGTCGGTCCTCATCTTTGCCTATCATGTCGGCATTGCCACCATTTCATTTTTTTTTTAATAAAGATGGTAGACATATTAATTTCTTAATTTTGGATAAAGATTAAGGGTACGTTTGATACGATTATAATTTTTTTATAAAGATGATTGTAAAATTATCATGAGGAAAAATATTTTTTTCAAAAGCTACTATAAAAAATATTTTCCAAGCATATGAATTTTTTGAAAGTAGTAGTCAAACAGAATTATGATTGCGGTCTGAAATACAAAGCAGTAAAAAAGTTGTACTAAAATCTTCTGATTGCTACATTTTTCATATATTTAATATAAAATTAAACTCAATATTTTCATGTAATTAACATATAAATAGTTCTAAAATATATTTTTAATCAAGATTTATTATCACTTACAATCTCCAATAATTCAACTTACACATATAGTTGAAGGAATAAAGCTTCATCCCTTCAATAATTCAAACATTGTGAGAGCTTTTTGTCAAATCAAGCAATAGCTATATCCTTGTAGCCAGACAAGAGAATAAGAATAATAATAATAATAATAAAGGCAACTTTAATGGTATTGATGTTACAAGTTTCTAATGAAGAGAACTTTGAATATGGGCACATGCAACTTAGGACTTAAGTTGCTAGAAATTAAATTATATGTGCATTGGAAGTCAATATATATTCTCTATTAAGGCAACATGGTCCTAAGTTATTGGAGGCCTTGATTTAGCAAGGTAAAAATAGGGATGAGAATAATTCAATTTTGAGTCAATTTAGGTTTCATTTAAGACAACTTTTAGGTTTCGTTTGGGACTTTTTTTTTTTTAAGTAGTTTTTTTAGTACAAACATTAAAACTTTTATACTAGACAGCTACTTTAAAAAGCAGTAATAAAGATGTCCCAAGCGAAGCCTTAATCACTGCTCTTATTAAATTTTTGTATTGTCGATCATATAAATTACATGCAGCTGCATATTTTTGTGAATATGATATCGACGTGCCTCAACATTTAATAAAAATATTTAGAGTTAAAATAACTCAAATTATTATTTTTTTTAAGTTATGAGATTGTATTTAATATTCCAAAAAAACATTAATTTTTTTCCTATAAAAATGACTATCTATACTTCTTTAATTTTTATCTTATAAAATAATAAAAAATAAATCATAAATCAATAAAACAAATATTATGATTCAAGAAGGATCTCTTGTATTTTTTGTCAAATTTAGATGAGAATATTAGAATAAATTTTTTTGGCTTGCATGGCTAAATTTAGCTAATTGAGGCACTCAAAGGAGGTAATTAAAGATATGAGAAGTATTATATTCAAAAGCCTACTTCATATTACTATATCAAAAATTAACGCCTTAATTAGCTATAATTCTATTTAAGTTGAATTAAGGGCCTAATTATAGCTTTGTTAAAAATATAAACTTCTCGAACTTGCATTATGAACTATCTACCAGGTGATCAATAAATAGATGACCCTTTTACCCTTGCTGGCCACTCATGCACATAATTATATGGAAAAAAAAATTAAATGAAATCTTAGGGGATTTGCATATATATCTGATCAAATATTATATATATATATATATATATATATATATATATATATATATATATATATATATATATATATATATATATATATATATATATATATATATATATATATATATATACCACTTAAAGCTCTTTACATGAAAAAATATTACTAATACTAACTTATTTGAGTAATGCGTACATTTTCATGATATGGTTTTGATGTGATTTTAAACACTAAAATGGTATATATGTAAATATAAATATTTAGATGTTAGATATATAAATACATAAAAATTTTATGATGTGACGTATGTTATCCTCTAATTTTTTAATAGACAAAATGCAAATGTTGTGTTATAAGATGAGAAATAGAGGTATATATTTTGTAAATATTTTATTAAAAATATTTAAAATTTATCTCATTCTTCTTTATCTCGGATGATTAATTATTATTTTTTTCTTTATTTTCTTATTTTTATTACTTCAGCACAACTCCTTGAATTAAAATCTTTTTTTTTTTCTTAATAAATGAGCTGGCTTACATGCTAACTTAGGATCATAAAACTTAGTTCGAAGTTATTTAATTAGTCAAATTCAAATTCAAACTGATGTTAACTTAAAATCATCACTGATGCCGCAACACCTGCAAGCAGTAGAGAAACAAGAGGGACGAGCAATGTAGAAACTCCAATTCACGGTGGAGCTGTGTATATGGTTTCTATTGAAATGAAAAAACTGCTTTCTCTGCTAACAGCTCTGGCTAATATATGCCAGCTTTTACTACTAAAAGGTAAGCATGATAAAAGGAAATGCTGTACTATATAACTAACTAAAGTTAACTAGGTAGTGGCTCCTGACTACTACTAACAGAATGAGCAAGTTTATTCTACTGAAGGTTAAGGTACTCCCTGGAACCGGATAACCGGGATTGCTCCGTATTATTTTACCCCCGCTAGAAAGAAAATCTGTGCTAGCAGATTGTTGTTGGTTCTCGGGGTCATCCGGAGGATGATAGGCGTAGATATCTTTGACATTGAAAGTGTGCGATGTGTTAAACTCCTCCGGCAAATCAACGACATATGCATTATCGTTAATTTATGGACAATAGGAAACGGCCCCCATTTCTTCTTACCCAACTTGGAGTATTCGCCAACGAGAAGTCGTTCGCGTTTTAGCCTTACAAGTACCAGATCTCCAGCTTTAAAAAGTTTCTCTCGCCGGTGAATGTCTGCTTCCGATTTGTATTTCGCGTTGGCAGCTTGCAGTCTTAAGCGAATGTTGGATAGGAATTCAGTATAGTTTTCCACCAAAGTGGCTGCAGTCTTGCTCTTGCAATTCGGCAGTACTGCAACATCAAGAACCGTATTGGGTGTTTTAGTATAAACTATACTAAATGGACACATACCCGTGGATCGGTTGGTCATTGAATTAAATGCAAATTCAGCTTGGCTGAGAAGCTCATCCCATAGTTTAGGATTGTCTTGAACCAGGCATCGTAATAGATTACCCAACGTGCGATTAACCACTTCCGTTTGGCCATCGGTTTGCGGATGATAGGACGAACTGAGCTGAATTTGTGTATGCAACCTTTTCCATAATTCACGCCAGAAGTGGCTGATGAATTTAACATCCCTATCTGATGTAAGACTGCGTGGAATGCCGTGTAGTCGAACGATTTCCTTAAAAAAAATCTTGGTAATGTTGAGAGCATCAAACGTTTTCTTGCACGCAATGAAATGTGCCATCTTGGAGAAGCGGTCAACGACCACCATAATCGAATCATTGCCATGTTTGGTCCTCGGTAAGCCTAAAATGAAATCGAGACTTAAGTCTTCCCATATAGACTCCGGTACCGGCAGTGGCTGGTACAAGCCAGTGTTTTGGCCCCCGCCTTTGTAAGACTGGCAAATTGAGCATCTTTACACAAACTTTGAAACATCCCGTCGCAAATGAGGCCAAAAAAATCGTTGCTGGAGTTGCACAATCGTGTTATCCCTGCCCATATGCGCCGACAATCCGCCTGCATGAACTTCCTTAATAAAATGTTGCCTCCACGATGAAGATGGCACACAGAGCAAATGCCCCTTGAATAGAAAACCATGTCGAATAGAGTAATCATCTGCCGGTTCTTGTTTGCAACACTTAGCCCAGTGCTCTTTAAAAAAATCGTCTCCTGGATACAGTTCCGCCAAGCACGCCAAACCCGAGAATTCGATTTGCAACTGTGTGATCAGCATAGCCCTTCGGCTCAACGCATCCGCGACAGTGTTTTGTGCTCCACTTTTGTGCTGTAAGACAAAATTGAATCGCTGCAGGAAAATAACCCAGCGAGCATGCATTCGGCTAATGTTTTTCTGTGAATTAATGTACTGTAAGGCCTTGTGGTCACTGCATAATATAAAATCCTGATGTAATAAATAGTGCTCCCATTGTTTTAAAGCCCTCACCACTGCGTACAGCTCCTGTTCGTAAACCGTCCATTTTTGTCGAGATGGACTTAATTTTTCGCTAAAGAATTCCACAGGTTTTCTCTCTTGAGATAGCACTGCCCCAATGCCCACCGTAGATGCATCTGTATCAACCGTGAAAGGTTTGTTAAAATCAGGTAGAACCAAAACCGGGGCGGAAGTTAAAGCCAATTTGATTGCCTTAAAACTCTGCTGTTGTTCCTCTGTCCATGAGAACTGCGGCTGTTTCAGGACATTGGTGATTGGATCCATTATGCTGCTAAATCCCCGAATGAACTTCTGGTAGAAATTTGCTAATCCATGAAAACTTCGGATATCAGTCAAACAGCGGGGGGTCGGCCAGTTCTCTATGGCTTCCACCTTTCTAGGATCAACTCGTATTCCCTCAGCTGAAATCAAGAACCCGAGAAAGCCCACCTGCTCAGTAGCAAGCTTGCACTTGGACAAATTCAGAAATAATTTATTCTTCCTTAAAGTTTCGAACATGCTCCTTAGATGTTGGAAATGTTCCTCTCGGGTTGCACTATATACCAATATGTCATCAAAATAGACGACGCAGCATTTGTTCAGGAATGGCTTAAGCACTTCGTTCATCAGTCTCATAAAAGTGGTCGGGGCATTGCACAACCCAAATGGCATGACTTTCCACTCGTAGAGTCCTTGACGAGTTTTAAAAGCTGTCTTCCATTCATCCCCACTTCGAATTCGGATCTGGTGATATCCGCTGCGCAAATCCAATTTTGAAAATATAATTGCTCCGGATAGCCTATCCAACATGTCCTCGATCCTCGGCATAGGGAAACGGAACTTCACTGTGATTCTGTTGATAGATCTACTATCCATGCACATCCTCCAAGACCCATCCTTTTTAGGTACCAACAATGCCGGTACTGCACAAGGACTCACACTCGGTTGGATCAAATTCTTTGTCAGCAGCTCATCCACGATTTGTTGCAGGGCCTGGTGTTCACTTGGACTCATTTTGTAGTGTGATAGATTGGGCAATGTTGCTCCCGGTATTAGCTCAATTTGGTGTTGAATAGCCCGTATAGGTGGCAACTCGCTCGGTAATTCCTGTGGGCACAGATCTGCAAACTGCTGAAGCAGCAACTGAACTTCTGGGGACTCGGTCACCACATCATTGTCGTTGTTTGGCTCTTGCACCACCAACATCATCAAAGAATTGGACTCCCGCCACATGTTGAGTAGAGTCTTCTCTGAAACTATGGATAAGGCAGTCTTTGGGCTTGTCTTACTCACTTCGTTTTCCGCCGTACGTGGAAGTAGCCTCAATTTCCTTCCCTTCCAATCGAATGCGTACGTGTTAGCCCAACAATCGTAAATAGCCCCTACGTCGAACTGCCACGGGCGTCCGAGAATAAGATGACATACGTCCATCTCAATCACGTCACATAATACTTCGCCGACGTAGTGACGACCAATAGAGAATGCTACCTTACACAATTCGGTCACTGAAATTTCCACACCCTTTTTAACCCAACTAATTTTGTAAGGATTTGGATTTTTGGACGTTTTTAACTGCAGTGACTGCACTACCGCACGAGATATGACATTCTCTGTACACCCACTGTCAACTAACAGATCACAAACTTTCCCTTGAATTGTGTATTTGGTTTTAAAGAGAGCATTCTGCTGTGAGTTTGGCATTTGTCTCGGGGCTAGAAGCAATTTCTGAATCACGGACATCACCGGTTCGCCTTCATCACCCACAACATCCTCTGGCTCTTCATCCCCGGCATACTCCAGATTGTCTGCTACGTCATCTTCGTCTCCTTCCAATAATTGCAATTGAGGACGAGTTGGGCACTCGTTGGATTTGTGTCCCTGTTGGAAGCATCGAAAACACTTGATGTTAGGATTCTTAGCATAAGGGTTCTCTCTTACCGGGGCTTTGTTTCTCTGAATTGGTTTATTGTCTGCCCCCTTGGAGCTAGCTGCTGCTTGCGAACTAGAGTTGGTTGAAGCAGTTATGGACTTGTTAAATTGACCGGGCTGCACCATAGTTGCTTTTCCGCCTTCGGTGGATGAATCGAACATTCGACGGTGAGACCGACTTGCTTGGTGCCTGCTCATCTGCATTTCAACTTTGAGAGCATAGTTGACGGCTTGTGATAACGACCAAATGGCATTCAATTCCAACTTATCTTGAATTGCTTCCCGTAAGCCACCGATATACCGCGCCACCAACTGGTTAGCTGATTCCCTCAAGTTATTTCTAGCACTGAGCCGGTGAAACTCCTCGGTATATTCGTTCACGGTCCTCGCTCCTTGGGTGCAATGCTGGTATTGCACATATAGCATTTGTTCGAAATCAATTGGTAAAAATTGGCTGCGGAGTAGCTGTTTCATACGAAACCAGCTTCTGACCGACCCCTTGCCTTCACGCCTCCGGGATTGGATCGTCTGCTGCCACCAAGCGCTTGCACCTCCTTTGAGTCTACAAGCCACGTATTTGACTTGTCTCTCCGGCTCAATCTCCATGTACTCAAAGAAAGTCTCAACGGACCTTTCCCAATCCAAGTAGTCTTCAATATGCAGCTTACCTTCAAAAAAAGGGATGTCAAGCTTAACGCGAAATTCGCTGTGGTGCCTTCCCCTCTCGATTGGCTGCCTCCTTCGAATCAACTCCGGCTCTTCGTCAGAATCCGACACTTCCAATTGATTAAATGCGCCCGCCTCCTCCTCTGAATCGGACAGGATTCGAGGCGCTGTTTCTCTCAACCGCTCCTTGTCTGTTAAGAACCCGCGTCTAGCTGCCGGTGTGGTTGCCGGTACTGTCGCCCGAACGTCTTGATTCCTATCCAGGCGCGCGTTGATCTGCCTCAGCTCTCGATGCATTTCTCCGAAAAAGATTTGCATCTCCGCAGCTATCGACTCCGTTCGAGTTACCAAACTCCGGTGCCCTTCCCAAAGGGCTTCCAGGCTGAAGTCTTCACCGGTAGCCAACCGTTTGCTGCCCTCCGCCATCCTCGCTCTGATACCAGATGATGCCGCAACACCTGCAAGCAGTAGAGAAACAAGAGGGACGAGCAATGTAGAAACTCCAATTCACGGTGGAGCTGTGTATATGGTTTCTATTGAAATGAAAAAACTGCTTTCTCTGCTAACAGCTCTGGCTAATATATGCCAGCTTTTACTACTAAAAGGTAAGTATGATAAAAGGAAATGCTGTACTATATAACTAACTAAAGTTAACTAGGTAGTGGCTCCTGACTACTACTAACAGAATGAGCAAGTTTATTCTACTGAAGGTTAAGGTACTCCCTGGAACCGGATAACCGGGATTGCTCCGCATCAATCACTCTATACAAAGTTAACTGCTAAGAAAATCATTTTAAAGAGAATAAAAAACCTATTTGTGTTCATGAATAAATATAATCTAACATAAAAAAGAACAATTATACTCCCACATAATCACATGCTAAATAATTTTGTAATTGAGCTTATTATCAAAGCTTAATCAAATTTCTTGATGAGTTTGTAAACAAGTTTTAAATAATATTATTCATAATCATAAATAAATCAAACATTAAGTTATTCAAGCAAGTTCATTTATCAAATGAATATTTAGAAAAGTGTTCAAACTTATTCAAATAATTAATTGAAGATTCATAAATAAGCTCTAATTAAGTTGAGACATCAGTAATTTGTTGAGTCTTTAAGTTATTCTTAGCCCTAATAAAGGAGAGGTATGTGGACTTGGAAGGAAGGAGCGAAAGTTTGTGATGCCCTAGCTTAAAGGCTCCTTAATTAAATAGAGTTCAAGGCAGTGTGCAAAGCCAGCAATAATGTGAGATTATCGATTTAATTAAAGCAGAGACAGAGTCACACGATTTTCATCGTAGGTAAAGGCATAACAAAGATTTAGCTTAAGGAGTTCAAGGACTTGGGTTCGGATTTAGGCCTTGGTGATTTGAAGTTGATCCAGATCTTAAATTGGCTTGCTTCATCAAATTCATAAATCCATATCCACTTCTACCTAGAGGCAAAGGTGAGGCAAACAAGAGTAAAAACAGATGCAAAGTACAAAAATTATGCTAAAAAGCAACATCCAATTCCCTGGTATTATTTAAAGAGTATAATAGACAAGCTTAACTCAATCTAACATTCTACAAATAAAGAAATATAATGTTACGTTAAGGAATGTAGCCTTCAAGTTCAATAATTATGACCAGATGTCCTCCATTAACATATTTTATAAGATATATTTCTCTTGAGAAGCCTCTAAAGCTAGAGTAATTATTACGTCTGGTCAAATCCGAAAGTATCTGAATATATACCGAGCAATACCGAGTTTCAGGTGATATGGCGCATGGTTATTGATCTATGAACGCGTTCGATGACTGGACGTAATAATTGCTCCTAAAGCTATAAGGGCTAAGATGTACTTTTTTTTGTGATCATCAACAAATATTTCTAGTGAATTATCTACAAGTTGTTGGTTGAAGAAGGTTGTTTATTGACTTTATTCATACCATAATTTTGAGTTATATATTTTATAACTAATTATTCATCAATTTAAAAAATATTAGAAATCGTTAGAATATATATATAATTAAATTATCACATATTTAAATATAAATAGTCACAGTCAAGGAAAGTCCTGCATGTGGAGGCTTACATATAGCTACAACTTCTACTCCAATGAATCCAAGGGCCTCTATGTTACTTTGTGGGATTAAGCGTCTTTGAATGCACTATTTGCTTCCTTCCTTTGAGCCTAAACCCGGTTGATTGAACGCAGAAAGCAAAACAAGAAGAAACTTCTTCCTTGCTGTCTTTCAGTCACTCTCGTTTACACGCGCGCACAGCTGGGAGTTTCAGATATCGCTTTTTTTCTCCCGCCCAGCTGGTAGCTTTTCCGCTGGAGAACGAAGAACGCAAAGAAAGAGTCTTTTTCATTTAAGTTTAACGCGGGATCTGCCAACGCACAGAATCAAATCAAAGGTCTCGTCTTTGCTACACTGAGCTTCATGGCTTCGCAAATCGAGTGCTGAAATGTGATCGAGAAGAAGTTCTTTTTCAAACAGACAAATTTCCAAAGCGGTTGCTTTGAGCTTCATTTTCCCTTCTAGATTCTTGAATCCTCCTCCAAAAAAGAACCTTTTTGGTCTCTTTGAAGCTTGCATTTGTACTATGAGGTGGAAATTTAAGCTACAAAAGAATTGATTTGGGAATGTGCGCTGGTTAATTTTTTCTCTGGGACCATTAGATGCCTCTGGGAAGAAAAAGGAGATTCTTGGGTTTTCTGGTCTTTTCTTCGGTTCTTAGGTTTTGATGCTTGAAATGTCAAGCGGAAGTCTGGAGATGCGTTCACTTGCTCTGACCCCTACTTGGTCAGTTTCAACTGTGCTAACCATATTTGTATTTGTCTCTCTGCTCGTGGAGCGTTCTATCCATCGGTTGAGCTCTGTAAGAGTTTCCTCTTCTTTTCTTTTAGTATGTGTGTTATTCAGATTCTTGTCTTCTTGTCACTTTGCCACACTCTACTAATCCAAAGTATTCTTCCATTGATAGTTTTTTAAAGCATTAGTTTCTTTTCAATTTTTTGATTCAGCTAAGGTTTTTTTGAGGAATTGTTTCTCATGATTTCCTTTTACTTGGAAAAATTATTTCTATTACATTCACTTCATGTGTACTGTACTATACTTGGGTTAAAGTGCTGGGAACGCATGAACTTAAGGCCCTTTGTGTAGATTGCTGTTTTCATGGATGCTCGTCCCTTATTCAACAAAAAAATTTATATATGTGAAAAATGAAGCCCCAAGCGATCTATTTGCTTGAAGACAATGAGTTCCATGAAATCGTGTTGCAAGAATTTTGTTTTGCCTAGTCTTTCTATTGTACTAAGCGTGTTGTAGATTTGTGAAAATATACAAGTTTAATAAATTGTTTTAAGGCGTTCCATGCACTGTTGGATTTTTGAACATTTTGATTCTTAAGATTTCTGGGATTTTTTTTAAGTGCTCCTCGCATACTTGATGAGAGATGCATTCCTTCTTCATAATATCTCTTTCCCAAAGGGCCTAGGTAGGAATTTGATTCAGTTGTAAGTTGAAACACATGGCTAGTTTTTTCTGTCTCACTATTTTTTTTGCTCTACTCTGATTTTGTCATTGTTGATTATTTTGATTTTAATGCACAATTTTCAGAAACGGTCGTCTTATTTCAATTCATAATACTTTTGTCTGCTACCTCAAATGGTTGTAATTCAATGAACGATTTTCGTAATCCAAGTTTCAATTAGAATTACATGACTCCTGCTTTATTTTCTTCTTTTTTTTTACTAACTTTTCTGTTGTAAGTACTTATGGTGCTCATACTTCTAGTGGTTGAAGAAGACCCACAGAAATCCACTATTTGAAGCTTTGGAGAAAATGAAAGAAGGTAGCTAATCCCTCAAGAGTTATGAACGGCTTATTCATTTTTAACTCATTTTTCCCATGTGACTAATCAAATGTAACAGTGAAATATAGCAGAAACACAAAAAATTGAGAAGATATATTTCTATTATTAGGATGTTTATCTTTTCCTGCAGAAATGATGTTACTTGGATTTATATCACTTTTGCTGGCAGCCACTTCAAGAACAGTTTCAAACATTTGTATCGACTCAATGTTCTATAATAGTAAATTCTCCCCTTGTAAAAAATCAGAGGTAGAAGACACTACAGATTTCGAAACCGTATCACCTCATGTTGATAGGAAGCTTATGGATTTATCTCTTCATCATTTCCTAAGGAGAATTTTGAGTGATACTGAAAAGACATGTCAAGAGGTGCACCATGAAACTATAAAAAATATAGAACTATTTACATATTTGTTTAGTTTCCAGTCCTAAAAGCTTGATTTGTGTAGGGCCATGAGCCTTTTGTTTCATATGAAGGTCTGGAGCAACTCCACCGGTTTATATTTGTCATGGCTATAACCCATGTATCCTATAGTTGCTTAACTATGTTACTGGCCATAGTGAAGGTTAGTATATAAAATTTTGACTTTTTCTATTCATGTATTCAAATATAATTTTTTTTTTTCAGCAAAGTTATATATATGGTATACATTGGCTGATTATTGTGGCTCAACATATCCTCATTAGGAAACATAACTAATGTTTGATTTTATTGTAATCTTTATGTAGCGTTTATCTAATTTTTAGTTTTTTGCATCTTTACAGATTCATACTTGGAGGAATTGGGAAGAAGAGGCTCATAGGGATCCTTATGATTCATATGATGGTATAATATTGAGCCTAGATTTGTTAGACAAAGTATAATTGTTGGGTAAACAATATAATCTTTGTATTGTATATTGCTTTATTATACTTACATGCATCTTTATATCTTTCTCAATTATCAAAATTTTTACATGTAAGCCAATTTTTATTACAAATCTTCTATTTTTTTATCTTTTCTTGCACCACTAATTATTTTTACTATTATGAGCATTTTCCTTTGATACTCCCAGCACATTTTTTGCAATATTATTAATATCATTAGCTACTTTTTACCACATAAATTAGTTTCCTCATGCACAGAAAAAATCTTAAAATCTAGAATCTTACTCTTAAAAATATTTTTGTTAATATTCTTTAAATGCCCGCGTCTAATCCTAGAACAATGATTTACTTTATTTTTTATTTTATGCACCTTCATCTTAAAGTTCAAAACTAATAAGCAGTGTTTGGTACATAAACTTTCATTTAGAATAACTTTCTAATCTTTGCAATCTAAACAATTTATTTTTCTTATTAGATAAATAATCAATCTGAGTTTTATTATATTTATTCTTACAAGTGATGAGATACTCATCTCTTTTTTAAAAAATAAATTAAATCTAGAATCGGCTTTATATTAGTTCAGTTTATTCACCATTATTATTATTATTATTATTTGTTGTTGTTGTTGTTGTTGTTGTTGTAGTAAATCTAGAATTGGCTTGAAGGGGGGAAATTTATACTGCAAGATAATTGCCCACTAATTTCTTATGTCAACGTCCCACTAATGGGAGATTGTCTTATCAATATTCAAAAGTACTCAGTTTTTTAATCAAATCAAGTATTCCTCAACAATGCATCATCAATCCAAATTCAAGAAGATGGAGGGCTCTCTTATCTTCATATTAAGGATTAGGCTATGATTGGGGAGTTCATGTAGATAAAAGGGATTTTAATTGGGTTTTGTGGGCTTGAGCAGATAGAAGAGGGGTGGGATCAAGATATTATGTTAGCTTTTAAATTAAGGAAGAATTAGTTAAAGATGTTGGAGAAGATTGTCTTAATCTACAAATTGGGTTGCAAGAGGTAGGCTAATCATTAGTTGGCTAGGGGATACTTTAGGGTTTTAGGTCTTAGGTGGATAGAGATAATATGTGGAGATTAGGATTAATTTTAGATCTTTGGTTTTAGTTTTGTAGGGGCACGCAAGGGGACAAAACCATCTTGGAAATTTCAAGAGATAGAGTGGTAGGACTGAATAATTACATCAAGCAAACCACAAAGATGAGGAAGCAATCATAGCAAATAAACAAGCATCAGCATACACAAGATTTATATAATTCAATTATGTCCTACCGCACAAATATCAAATATTTACTAAATTTTAAGGAGGTATTTAGGGGTATTACATGCCATATAAATAGGAGATGATTTCACTACCAAAGATGCATCTACTTGTTGTCCACAATGATGATCTAACAAAGATGCTTACAAAAGCCTATTGCATATTGGGTGTTAAGAGAGACAACAACACATGTTGTGTTCTAAGACACCAAATAAAAGAAACAACCACCTGTTATGAGTAGAGGACGAGAGGTATAAAAGAAGTAAACATCCTTTCCACATACTTTCTTTCGAATATTGTGGACCTGCGAAAGGTCGACTTCCTCCCTCTCTTTGTATAGGATTGAAATAAGTACCACTTTCTTTGTTGATGTTAGTCACTCGATCATCCCTCCCAATATGTTTAAAAGAGCCACTAAAGCTTTCTCATTCAAAATTCACTATTAAGAGGAGTTTACATGCTATATTAGGAGTTGACCATCAACTCTTCTTTTTTATATAAATGGGATGGCCCTCAATCTATGACCTTGAACTCTTGATGTTATTCTGTGGTTCATCATATTCGCTCATATATTATATTTCCATTTAAAATTTAGTTGTCCTTTCCTAACAAGAATATAATTGTAAAAAAATCATAACAAACATTGTAAAATATAGTTGCCATTATCTCACGGCTAATTCAGTATTCTCAAATTTCTTCCTACACAGAAATCACAAGAGCACTAACAATGAGGAGGCAGTTATCATTTGTGACGGCTCATACTTCAAAACCTTGGAGCAGAAACAGCTTTGTCATATGGGTGGTTGGTGTTTCTAATCCTTGCATCCATGATTCCAAATGAACTCTCATGATCTTTAATTTAGGCTTTGTTTGGGATGGTTTTTTTATTGTTTCTTAAAACAGCTTTTTAGGATAAAAATTAAATTTTTGTACAACAAAGTTGTTTTAAGAAGCAGTAAAAAAGCCATCCCAAACGAACCTTACTAACGCATTCATGCTTACTCACTATACAATAATGTTTCTCATCATAATTTTTATAGACATGTTTCTTTCGTCAATTTGGACGGTCTGTGGTGCGGGCTGATTACCTTACACTGCGCAGAGGTTTCATTATGGTATAATTTACTCTAATGTTGTCATGCTGCAATTTTGTTCTTTCTGGTTCATGAGCTTTACTTTTTTCTCCAATTTGGACAAAAATGACTTTCTTCTGGTTCATATTTTCATAATCCTCTCCATGGTTTATTTAAATTATAAGCAGAAAAAAGAAAATGTGAGACAACCTTGTTTATGATTTCCAGGCAGCTACTTTATGATTCTTATCCTTAGCCATGATGTGTTCACTTTGTAATAACTTCTTTGATCTTATTCATAAACTTCTAATGGCAGAACCACAATCTTACAGCAAGATATGATTTCCATAGCTATATGATACGCTCAATGGAAGAAGAATTCAAGATGATTGTTGGTGTTAGGTAAGTTGAAATTTGCCTCTATCACTTCTCACCATGACAATGCAACTCAAAAGAAGAATATTTATGTGCATATTGGTGAATTATATACAAATCCCCATTAAACATTCTCCCATAACAGATTTCAAAATTCTCATCTCTTAATTTTTTTTAGCATAAAGAATTATGTATTTGATAATAAGATTAAAAAAATAACTCTCATTATTATAACACATTTCCAAAGGAAAAAACATCATTTTATGTTTTGAGATGCATAGAATATTGAATGTATGTTTCGCAAAGATAAATTAAAATTTCATTAAACAAATTTTTATAAAACATAAATAGCTAATAATCAAAGCATTTTTGCTGTGGTAATTCTCATGATGAAATTGGAAAATAAATAAAATCTGTATTTATATCTATATATCTATGTATTATGCAGTAAAGAAAAGTAGATAAGCTATCTGAAAGTCCTTTTTCAAACTGTGTTCTCTAATCATTTTCAGATTTAAAAATTATAAAGAGAGGAAAAATCTCTCATCTAAGAATTTTTAAAGAGATATTTTTCATTTCTTTTTTAATTTTTTAATCTAAAAAATAAAAATGAATATAGTTTTAAAATGAAGCTAAAGAATAGGAGCCATTTAAGTGTGCTTGAACAAAAAACAAAAAATCTTTTTAAATTATTTTTAGTGGTGCATTGGAATTTGAAGATTTTTTTAATTATATTCTTCTCCCCCAAAAAAAATCTATCATATTTGATTTTTGATATGAGAAGTATGATATAAATTTTCTCTCTTGCATTTAAGACTTTATATTTATTTTCCTATAACTCTATGAAGTAATTTATATTTAAATCTTTTATATAATTAACAGGAATTTATTTTCACAGAACTTACCACTGATAATGTATTTTTCCATGATGCAAATTTGTCTGTAGACCTTCAATTCTTAAAATGTCTTTGATATTTTCTTTGTTTGAATTATTTGCAGTGTACCTTTATGGGGATTTGTTGTGGCTTTCATGTTGTTTAATGTAAATGGTTTGTATAAAGCTATTACCTCTCCTTTGCTACCCAATTATTCTGAGATGGTAAGTTATTTCAGTTCTGTTTTGACACTTACACTGCAGTGTAATGTTGCAGGATCTAACCTTTACTTTTGGATAGCTATAATACCTATCACTGTAAGTACTAGACCATGCTCTTAAACATTTGCATAGAGAATTTCCTATTTTTCTTAGTTGGAAAGAAGATGGAGAGTTAGATTCTGACAGTCTACTTAACTTTCTCAGCTTGTACTTATAGTTGGTGCAAAGCTGCAGCATGTAATTGCCACTCTAGCACTGGAGAGTGCAGGCATAACTGAAAATTTAACCAGCTCTAGATTAAAGCCTAGAGATGCCCTTTTTTGGTTCAAAAAACCTGAACTTTTGTTATCTCTGATCCATTTCATTCTTTTCCAGGTTGGTAACTTATCTAATATCAGTAAGAATGTATTTATAGGTTTATTTGTTTTATAGAATTTTGTTAATCTCCATGTTAATTGTTGCAGAATGCATTTGAACTGGCTTCATTTTTCTGGTTCTGGGTACTGTTCTGTCTCTTTTGTTTTACAATTACTTAGGCCTCTCCCTTTCTTGTATGTGATTCATGAACTAGCAGTTTTTCCTGAAAATTTTCTATGGAATTTGCTTAAGGCTAATTATTTTTTAGTATTGACAGTGGCAGTTTGGGTATGATTCTTGCTTTCTCAGGAACCATTGGTTGGTGTATGCGCGCCTCATATTAGGGTACACAATTATAAATTGCAGTCATATATTTTTTAATATCTATGTACATAACACTGAAATCTTTCTTATTAACAAAATTAAGGCTTCGTTTGAGACTGTTTTGTTATTGTTTTTAAAGCAGCTTCTTAGTACAAAAATTAAATTTTTTACTAGGAAGCTGCTTTAAGAAGCAGAAAGAAAGTCATCTCAAACGAACCCTAATACTTGGAGGTAGGAGGGTGTTAGCTCTTTCAATAATCAAGATTTTAATTTATGGATGAAATTGCCCTCTTTCTTCTTAAGGGGTCAAATCTAGGATCTCTTCTTAAGAGATCAATCACAATATCACTTCACCAAATGGTTGTAGTATGTTTTACGCTTGCATTTATGTATGATTGCATGATGATTATATGTTTCTTTTGCTTCTTTTTTTCTGAAGGTTTGCTGGACAGTTCCTTTGTAGTTACAGTACATTGCCTCTCTATGCATTGGTCACTCAGGTGATTTTTATGAACTTGATTTCTGGCTTGAAATAATAGATCACTGAAACTATTATTAGTTTGTTAGTTAATGTGAAATCTGTATAAATTTCAGATGGGAACAAACTACAAGGCTGCACTAATACCACACAGGATCAGAGAGACAATGCATGGTTGGGGCAAAGCCGCAAGGAGAAGGAGAAAGCACCGGCGAGGGATCTATGAATCAACAATACATACAGAAACAAGCACGATTGACTCAATTGAAGAAGATGATCAAGACCTGTTCGAGGAATCCATCGAAAACCAGTATGTGCAAATTGAGTTGCAGCCAGCTACTATCATTGCTACAAACGCTACTGTAACTCCAATGGCCAGTGATCATTCTACAATTCATAGCTTAGAATCCATCCATGGTGGTGCCAGTGTGCCGCTGCTGAAATCATCTTTCTCGGTTCCGTCTTCGCCGTTACTCTCTGGACGGGGAAGAAAGATTTCTAGATCAGCTTCAATGCCTGCATGGGGACTATGACTTGTACATATAGATGCATACATAGATGAATGGATATTATGGATAAAAGGAGAAAAGTAATTAGAAATGTTTTGAACCTTTATAGTACATTTCCTTAGTATTGTGAATGTATAGGATGGGGAACTCATTGTTGATAAACTTGCACCCAATGTTTTAAAAACCGGACTGCATCAGATCAGCCGGTTCAACCGTGAACCGGTCACAAGATCGGTCAGGTCCAGTCTTAAAATCGCTTCTACATCGAACCGGACTGAACCGGTTAGAAGAAGTAGATGGCCAATAATGGAAGCTCAATGTCCTCAGATTTTTTTTATAATTTCTCAAACGCATAAGAATGGAGAAACCAAACAATACACCCCAACTTGCTTTGGTCAAGCCTATAATGTTTTGTTTGAGACGGTTTTTTATGCTTCTTAAAGCAGCTTTTTAGTACAAAAATTAAAATTTTGTACTAAAAAGATGTTTTAAAAAGCAATAAGAAAACCGTCCCAAACGAAGCCTAAATTGTATCTAAGATCAAAGCCAAATCCAAGACTCTGCCAAGATGAACTCGAATCAAATACATAAATGAAGAGATCTCAAGAAGTGTCCAGTTTGGTAACTCGTCCCAAGAGGAGGACTACAGTCCAACTTGGTTATCTCATCTCTGAAGGATTACTCTAGGCCAACTTGGCATCTCTCCTAAAAGGGATACTTCAATGCAGCTCAGAATCTCATCAGAGGAATTATGACAACCATGCTATTAGAAGTGATCATGCTCAAATAGAAGATTTTTTTTATCATGTACAATTATATAATTCTCACTTCTAAAATTCTGAAAATTTTGGTGATGGGTAGTTTTTAATTATCTGATTTATTAGAATGTGATACCTATAAAAATTATTATTATTATTATTATTATTATTATTATTGGGAGAAATAGCTTTTAAGAATGTTAATTTTTTTCCTAATTTTATATAATTAAGAGTCTATTTGAGATGAATATATAAATAATTTGTACGCCTCTTCTCCCCCACTCTTTTTTGGGAGCTAGGGTTTTTCCGGAGCTTGGACCTCCCGCCCCGCTTCGCCTTGGTCTCTCCCAGCGAATGTTTTTCGTCATCTTCCTGCTGCTGGTGCTTCTCTGGTTTCAGGGGAGTTTTTCATTACCTCGTTTTTCCTTTCGTGTTTTCTTTGTTTCCTGCTTCGTCCCCTTCGGCCCTGGTGGCCGGCATGACAACGAAGCATTTCTTGGATCGGGTTTTTTTGGATGGATCCAAGAAATCACGGTCTTTTTTGGACGCTTTATCTTGTAATGTTTCGGATGTTTGTTTCTCGTCTATCAAAACAATTATATTTTGTGGTTTACCTACTATGTGGATCTTTGAGGAGCATATTGTTTCGTTGGCGGCACCATTCCAGTTTGCCTTGGTTTTTTTTTCCCCTCTCGTCGGGCTAGATTGGATACCATCCGAAGTTTTTTTTTTTTCAATCTTAAGTTGACTGCTGAATTTTTCTGTTACCTTACTTGATTCCTCTCATGTGTTGATTAAATTATCGAATGACATGGATTATAGTAGGGTTTTTTTGCCATCGTTCTTACCTAGTTTTCAATTGCTACATGTAAACTTACAAAATGATATCCTTCCATTGATATCGGTGTGGAGTCCCTGGTTATACTCATTTGGATTTCCTTCCCCAATTTACGGCCCCATTTATTCGCTCCATGTATCATTCATGCGTTGGGTTCTTTGTTTGGCCGCCCGCTAAAAATTGATAATGCCACCTCTGTTAGCTCGCGTCCCTCCCTGACACGTGTTCTGGTAGAACTGGACATCACTAAAAATTATCCTGATAACGTGTGGCTCGATCCTGATAAATTGGGTTACATCCAGAAAGTGCAAATGGAGGTTTTTCCTCCTTTTTGTGATCTTTGCAAAGCTAATGGTCGTCCGGGGAGAGTGTCATTCTCTGTCCCCAACCCCCCTTCATTTTTCTTCTGTGAATCTTATTAACCCTGTTAAGAATGAAATTGTTAATGTGGTAAATGTTGTTAGTGAGGTTAATATTGGTTTTGTTACCTCTAATATGTTGGGTTTGTCTATGAGTAATGGGGTTGAGGTTGCTGGGGCTGTTGATCCTTCCGTGCTTTCTTCTTATGGTGTTTCTCCTGTTATTCATGTGGTTCTGTTTGCTTCTGTTGGTGGGTCTCATGTTGATTTGGTGGATATGATTGTTGTGCTAGTTCCTCCTAACCAAGCTGTTAATGACATTAACGAGGCGTTGATAATTGTCGGGTTGGTTTTAGTTTACCATCCGTTTAGCCCAGTCATCTCCCCTGTAGCCCCTGTTTCTGCTGCTGCAGTTTGCTCTAGTGACTCTCCAATCGTTAATGGAGAATTGGTGGTTTATGGTGCTGTTGATGGTGATGTTTCTCCTACTGTGGCTGTTGACCGCATCACATTGAATGATATTAATTGTTGTGTTAATCTTAGAGATAGTCTTATTTATGTTGATGGTGTGGAGTTGTCTAATGATAATTCCGTCTTTTTAGTTGATGGTGGTGATGACTCTTTGACTAATTTTGGGGAGGTAGGAGTCGTGGTGCCTGTGGTGGATGTGCCTATTTTTGTTATGTCGAATGCTAATTTGTTAGCTCATCTTGCTATAGATTCTATTCGATGACAATGTGATTGGTTATAGGATGACATGTTGTCTGCTGGAGGGAAGGATATTATTGAAAGCAATATGGAAATTGGCTCACTGATAATTATGTTAGGCATCGAAAACGGTAATCTAAGAAGAAATGACTTTCCTTTTTGAAAGTTTTGTAATTGTGGTGGTTGGTTTTATCACAGTTTTGGTTGCTTTAGTTGCTTTACCAATATGGAATTAAAACAGGACTATGATGAAGAAGTTATTCTGCATGCGCCTTGAATGGTCATGATGTGGTTGGCAACCTTGGTGACTCGTTTTATTGTGTTTGGTTGCTTGTCGGCTTGGATTTATTTAGTCCTCCTTGGATGGCCCCTCCCTCACAACTAGGTGTCGATATGAGTCCGTTTGTTTTTTATTTGGTCAGTCCTCTCAGTTTGCTCTTTACTTGTTGCTTTTTGTTTTTCTCTGATCGTAATTCTCCTGATGTGGCCCTTATAGGGTCTTGTGGTGTATCCCTTACTTTTATTGTATATTTTTGTTTTGGTTAAAAATAATTAAAAAAAAATTTTTTGAGATGTCTATAGTTTTTTATAAAGGTGATTATAAACTTATTGCAGAGAAATCAATTTTTTTTAAAAGTAGATGTAGAAAGCAGTTTATTAGTACAAAAATTTATTAAAAGCAATGAAAAAAATTATCAAACAAAAATTGTGGTTGAGGTTTGAAAACTAAGACTTTGTTTGGGACATTTTTTTAATGTTTTTAAAAGTAGTTTTTTAGCAAATAAAATAAAATTTTTGTACTAGAAAGTTATTTTAAGAAGCAGCAAAAAAAACGTTCCAAATAAAGCCTAAAGCAATAAAAGAGTTATCCAAAACCAAGTAAGGCTTCCTTTGGGATAATTTTCATACTAATTTCTAAAACAACTCTCTTCAAAAAATTTTTATGCTAAAAGATAATAAAAAAAAAAGGTTGTCTTAAATGAAGCCTAAGATATAAGTGATTGCAGACAATGGAAGAGATTTTTTAGCTGAGAATATCCTCCTAAAATTAGAACATTTAATCAGATGTTCTCAAACCGCAAAACAGCCTTTTTGAATTTTCCTAAGATAATTCATTTGGTTTCGTAAGACAATAATCAAAAGTGTTATAATACTTAAACCTCTAATTGTTCCTTAGCCTACTTCAAAGGAAATATATCTATTTTGTTAATTTAGGGTCTATATCGATCAACTTTCTGCCTATTTTTGTTTTGAGGTAGCAAACATAATTTCATTTGGTTACTTTTTTTTCCACTATTTTTTTAGAATTTTTTGAGGTGAAAATTATTTTTTTTTGCAACCAGAGTAATTAATTTGCTTTCCCCACAACAACTTCATAACTAATTTTATAAAATGTTGCAATCGTCCCAAATAGAATGTTAGGCTTATTTGAAATGAATTTTATGAAATTAGTCATGAAATTATTGTAGAAAAAATAAAAATAATAACTTTTCACTACAAATGAAGAAAAACCCTAACACTTTTTTTTTTAATGACGAGGAACCGTCCACTGCCATGCTCGGGCTTTGCCGAGCGCGCTTGGCGGTCCGTAAACCCCGACCGACCTACCGGGCCACCCACGCTTACTGTACCTGCAGCCGGTGCCTAGGGGCCCCACTTAAGGGCGACAGCTGCTCGAGGCAATCGAACTTGAGATGAGAGGTTCCCAACCGAGCTAAGTTGCAGTGGGTCCCTAACACCTTTTCCTAAACTTCCCATTGTGTCAGCAATATTACTGCCAGCAGCAGCTTTCCAAATCATCATTTTGTATTTTTGTGCTTCTCCACATGTGCCGTATCAATTTTTTCCGAATTCGTTTTTTCTGAAAAGTCTGCTCAAAACAGCACAGAATGTTTACAAATGTTGCTCAAATCATCTTGAAACCTCCTTTATCAAATCCAAATGAAGCACATCAAAACAATGAAGGTATTGTCGCGAATGCTTTGAAATACTGAAACATTCAACATGGGAACTTACAGCAAGGAATGCAGAAAATAGGAATAAAAAATTAATAAATTTGTGCTAAGGCATCTCCAACCCAAAAAAAAAATTATGTTTAACTTCAAAATACAATAACAGTCATATCAAACATTCATTCATCTCATCCAAACTCTATTTCTAACAGGATTTGGATAGAACTGAGCAGTTGAAGGAGGAAGGGCCGTTCTACTCGTTTTTTGCGAAGGAGATGGAAGACGAGAATGTTCACAACCAAGATAAAAAGCAAAAATGTGTTTCTATTTGCCATTCAAGTGGACGTTCGTCAGAGCTACAAACAGGACGAATGACGTTCGGTTGGAGAAGCCCTAAGATGAAATATCAACATTATTATGAAAGGTTTGATGGGCTAATGTCTTCAACACTCAATAACACTCCTATTACGCACTCAGTGTCTATCTTAATTGTCATACAATGTCAATCCTACATCTCCTATGGTTAAGGCACAAACTCCACAAATCCAAACCTCCTAAAATTCAAACTAAAATTGAGAAATCTGCTTATATATATATATATATATATATATATATATATATATATATATATATATATATATATATATATATATATATATATATATATATATATATATATATATATATATATATATATAATTCGAAATTGAGAAATCCGTCTTTAATTCATGAAAATTGCAGTGAGCCAACAAAAATAAATTCCCTTGGTGAAAGCTTATAGCTAGCAATAATTTTATATTCTAACATATCCCACTTTGCTGGCTTATGTTCTCTGCTAACCGCTAACAACATATATAACCTGTATTTTTATTAAGAACACATGTAATCTATCAATATTAATAACACTACCAAACTATTTCCATCTTTCTATTATTCAAAACAGTATTATAATTGTTGCGTCCTAGAGTATTCGAGGCGGTAGAGAAATATAAAGTTTAGCGCCTTAGCGTTGTACAAAAATCCAGCACACAAGCAGATAAGAGAGATAGTATAACGTTCATAAGAGACACTAGAGTTTTTACATGAAAACCCCTGAAAAAGGGGAAAAACCACAGGGTCTGGCCCAGTTTGAATGAATCCACTAGTATTTGCAGTCGATTACAAATAAGGCCCTTCTTAGGGAGAAGACCTTGGCTTGATGTCACAAATGAACTTCATATAGAGCGTATTATATGGTGGGAGTTACAATTATCAATACAGACATGTTTGTTTAGTCGGCAGGATCATAGTTGATAGGATAGATGTCGAAAAGACCATAGTAGGCAGGAGATCGGGGTCAGAAAGATCATTGTCCGGCAATGTAGGTCAGAAGAACTGTAGTATGCAGGAGACCAAGGTTAGAGAGACCGTTGTCTGACGATGTAGGTCAGAAGAACCGCACTATGCAAGAGATCGAGATAAAAAAGACCTTGACTGGCGATGTAGGTCGGAAGGATCGTAATAAGCGACGGAGGCCGGAAGGATCATAGTCGGCAAGAGACAAGGACCCAAAAGACCATAGTTGGCCGGAGATTGGGGTCAAAAAGACCGTTGTAGTAGGTCGATACTATGGTAGAACTCTAGACATCAGATTGTGGCACAACAGAAGTCCGGGCCTCAGGTGATGATCCGGCAGAAGTTCAGGCCTTAGGTGGTGGTCCGGCAGAAGTCTGGGCCTCAGGTGGTAGTCCGGCAGAAGTCGGGGCCTCAGGTGGTGGTCCGACGAAAATTCGGGCCCCAAATGGCGGTTCGGTAGAAGTTCGGGCCTCAAGTGGTGGTCCGACGGAAGTCCGGGCCTCATGTAGTGGTTCGGCAGAAGTTCGGGCCTCAGGTGGTGGTCCGAGAGAATTCAGGGCCTTAGTTGGTGGTCCAGTAGAAGTCCGGACCTCAGGTGGTGGTCTGGTAGAAGTCCGGGTCTTAGGTGGTGGAACGGTGAAGGTTCGGGCCTCATGTGGTGGTCCGGCATCAGTTCGAACCATAGGTGGTGGTCTGGTGGAGCACAGGGCCTCAAGTCGTGGCCCGGCGAAGCTGAGGACCTCAAGTGGTGGTCCGACGAAGGTGAGGGCCTGAGGTGGTGGTCCGGCGAAGGTGAGGGCCTCAAGTGGTGTTCTAGTGAAGGTGAGGGCCTCAAGTGATAGTCTGGCGGAGCAACGACGTCAGACGGTGGTCGATGAGACAAGACCGATCTCCGATCTCTCTTTTGCTTGGAGCCCCCCGCCCCCCCCCCCCCCCCCCCCCCCCCCCCAAAGAGAAAGGAGGGGTCTATTTATAAATTTCTTGAGTGGCATACCCCGTAAACAGGTGAGAGATCAATGGTAAATGGTGAGTGGTTGGATGGACGGCCGATATTGAATCCCTTGATCGTGGACCATTTGTCAGACATTTAAAGGTCTTAATGATGTCGGAATTCAGTGATCTTGGGCTCGTTGGATTCGTCTTGTCGAGCCGCTCTATTCAACTATAAGCACGTGATGTTTGGAAACCGTATGGTAATCCAAATTGTTGTTTGAACCTTCCAATAGCGCTTCGGGTCTTTGATTTGGACACATTTGGGCTCGGATTGAGTCAAATTTGGTGTCGTTGGGTTCATATTTCCGAGACATTCAGTTTGACTGTAAGTTTGCAGAAATTGGAGTTTGGATGGTCCCAATTTTACTTTCGGAAGTTTACAACTTGATTTTGCCTTTAGATTTGTACCCGATCAAGATACATATCAGTAATATATCTTTATTTACATACTGCAGAGACATAACACTATCGCATGATCAACCACGCAGAGAAAGGCTAAGAAGGGTCAAACTCACATAATTTATTATTGCCTTTTAGATGCTTTAGAAGAAGAGCAGACCAAAGAGCGCACAACAGAGGAGAAAAACCCATAGCTGATGCAGCCAGATCTCCGCCCTCATCTCCTGCCTCGGCCTCGGACTCTCGCCAATCACCTCCCTCATGGCCCGAGAAAGGTTCCAGCTTGGCGGGTTGGTGAACGCCCATGGCAGCATGGCGAAGGCAATCTCGCCAAGTACCACGCCGGCCGTGGAGTGCAGTACTCCCGTGTGATAGGGCCGTTGGTCGATGGAGGCGGCAGCAACGAGGCTCCGAGTGTCTCTTGGTCGGCCCGGGATGCCGATACTCTGGCCATGGTTTTTTGCGGCATGCCCGCGGCCGTAGAGAGGGACAAGGGAGGAGTCAGAAAGAGGGGATTTGCAGACGGGGCACCGGCGAGGGTTATTGCTGGAGGCAGGATGAAGCCAGCGGTAGATACAGGGCCAACAGTAGAGATGGCCGCAGAGAGTGACCACTGGATCGGAAACGAAGTCGAGACAGATGTTGCAATCAAAGCTGGCGTTCGCCTGCGTAGAGTTTGTGGTGACGCTGCCGGCGCTTCTCTTTGACGAATTATCGTGCTCCGGTGACGATTCGAAGATGATATCAGGAAAGGAGCCGGCGAAAGTCCCTTCTACTTCCATGGATTCTTGGATGGAGATAAGAACGTCTTCTATGGATTTGAGGACAGCTCCGTTTCGTAACTACAAAAAAAAAAAAAAGTTAGAAAATCAGAATCAAAATAGACCAAAAGGAAGAATGGATCTGAATCGAAAGAACAAATTAAGGCGAACTATATATCTTTTGAAACCTAACTGAAGAGCTCGATACTATGATCACTAATCCCTAAACCCTTTTCTCTTATCTCTTACCTCTCGCTTTCAATTCGAAAACTATAGAAAATATTCCCAAATCCGAAGCGATAAAGCTAATTCAATCACAACACGTGGAGTCGCAAAGAGAGAACCAGAAAGCGGAAAAGCCAAAACCAGAAGGCTCAGTCAGACAGCAATCACCGTTTCTTCCAAAGGTGACCAATAAGGCGAAGAGCTCCGTCCTCACTTTCCGGCCAGAATCAGGCGTTTCACGACGGTCGTTGGCGGCGGGAGAGGAAAGCCGCGAAGGATGGAAAATGAACCAAGAGGCCGATGATATTTTGTAATCGGTTACGGGGCGTCGCGGGTCGGGCCCCCATTGGTAGGTGGCCACTGGCCACGCACGCGTCGGATCGCGATGTGAGATAAACTCGGATCGCAAAATGCACGGTTGCTTCTTTCGTTGGTGCACCGTGCACTTCATTTTCTGTCACCTTAATTTAAAGTTAAATTAAATAAAAGAAAATAATAATAATATTTTAATATTTATAAATAGAAGTTTTTTATATTTGTTTATTTGAATAATTACAATTTAATAAATAATAAAATACAATATCAACAAATTTCAGTATATACTAGTTGCACGTAAATAACATTTTAAACATAAATTTTACTTCATATATTGAACATAACATAAATGAATTATTAGTTCAACTAAAATATTTTGATTATGTCTCAATTTAAATATGTGAATAATGCAAATTAAGATATTTATTATGATGATGATAATCATCACTATACATTATAGTTATAATAATAATCACATGCTAATTACCTATAATAGTGAGGGAAAAGGGTCAATGAATTATGAGTCATTTTAGGATGATGAATTCAATTAATGAAATGTAGAATACTTATTATGAATTTCTTATTGATAAATATTTTAATTATGCCTAAAATAGAAGAGGCAAAGGCTGATTTTAAAAGCAAGGAACATTCAATAAAAAGGGTGTATGCTAGATATGCATGTTAAGAATTAAGATATGTTTTACAAATAATTATGAAATTTTTTTTATTTAGAATTATTTCATGAAGAACTTTAGAAGGATTTGAAATAAACAGGAATCAATATGCAAAAAATTCAGATCAGAATATTCTAGCCCAAATTTAGTTAATAAAGATTTTATAATTGCCAATTTTTCTTTGTGATTAATCTAATATATAATTAATTAATCAAAATTTATATTATGTTCATTTCAAATAAAATATAATAAATACAAAACCATCGCTATCAAATTTTTGTTAGAATATCTTCAAGATAGGTACAAAGTTAATTAACATGAATTTTTAAAATATATATATGAAAATAAAATATGTAAAAGAAAGAAACACAACAAATTATTATACATAAATGCTAACAATACTAAATGTAGCTAATATGAAAGATCATTATAGCCACAATCCACACATGTCCAAAAGTCCCCGTGTCTAATAATATCTTGCACTCCTAACAATCAAGTTGTGACATACCAAAGGATACGCATATATAGTCCATAGGTGAAAGCATCAAGGTATCAAATTTGATCACCATAATTAAGCTACTTGATAATAACACAGAAATGAGAAGCTTACTCTCGAGCAACAAAGATAATAAAAACTCTATAGGTCAATAGAATTTTAACGTCAACATCATTTCAGAAAAAGTAAAACCTTGCGTCATTGGTTTAGTATAACCCCATAATTTCATGCATGAAGCTGAACAATTTCCTTCAGGAAGCATTCCGTTTTGTGAAATAAAAAAAATTTAACAAAGAACCAGATGTAGGCTTTGCAGAGCAAGCTCGAACTGACTAACATGAAAAACAATTTACACATGAAATGATTGAAAACTCAACACCGGAAGAAATCAACCTAAAAACAAACAATACAACATCAACATCAAGCCTTTATCCCACTAATTGGAGTCGACAACATGAATCATTTTTATCCATTGTGTCATATTAAAAGTAAAATTTTCATTCAAATCTAATAAAAAAATATCATTTCTAATACTTTCTAATCAAGCCGTTTTAGGCGCCATACCTATATCTTTCTTAACATAGGCTGAAACTAATACATAAAATATCCTAACCAGGTCATTGGAAAGCCGATGTACTATGTGACTAAATCATCTAAGATGACTCTCTCAAATCTTAATTATCATTGGAGATACTCCAACCTTTTCACATATATACTCTTTAACGATCCATCTCTAAGAGTAAAGCCACTAACCCACGTGAGCATCCTGATCTCTGCAACACTTAACTTAATTTTATGCTTCTCTTTTAATGAACAATATTTTGCATCATAAGCATTACAGGTCGTCCCATCACCATTTTATAAATTTCCCTCCTTACGTTTCAGGTATATTTCTATCACACAACATGCCTGATGCATTCCTCCACTTTGTTGGATGGTTTTGTATTCTACTAATAATATCCTCATCAATTTCACCACCACTTTGAACTAAAGACCCGAGATATCTAAAACATTTACTCTTTTAAATGACTTAATCGCCTAAAATTACAATCCCCCCACCATATTATATATATATATATATATATATATATATATATATATATATATATATATATATATATATATATATATATATATATATATATATATATATATATATATATATATATATATATATATATATTAAAATTACACTCCATGTATTGTGATCTTAGATTTACTCAAACAATAACATTTAGACTCTAAGATATGATTGACCTAAAGACAAGCAATTTTATGAATATCACTTTCACAAAAAAAATTTACACAAATCAGCTTATCTAAATATCAATTCAACAATATCTATATATATATATATATATATATATATATATATATATATATATATTCAATGTGTATTGTTATTAATATGTTCATGGTGATATATAGAAAAAAAATTCAAAGCAAGTTATGGCATAGCAAAGGATACAAACGGATGCATGAAAGGAAAAAAGGCATCCGTTTTGATATCTTTAAACCAGTTGAAAATAATAATAAAAAAGAAAATATTACTTTGAAGCAATGAAGAAACCATTGAATTTCTAACAGCCTGCCTATAATGCTTTTTGTCGCATTTCATACAAATCACAACAAAATCGCATATAATAAGTAATAAAACGACAATTCTAACACAAACATTTCCTATACAATGAAAAATGCCATATAAATGAATTGAGATTAAGGAATAAATATTGCGAAAAACTTTGAAAACCCTTAGTAACTTAATCTTAAGTTAGCTCATAAAAGTCTGCCTTAAGAGTCAGAGTTTGAAATTAGTTGAAGGCTAAGCAGATAAGCCAACATGATTAACCCTTGAAAGAGGCATTGCATGTTGTGCCTAACAGTAGACAATAAAGCAACAGCCTTAAATTAATAGCTATATAAAAGATAAATATTTCTAGATGTAGTGTTCGAACAAAGATGGCAGTTCTCAAATTATTCTAGAAAAGATAAATATTTCTTCTTAAAAGATAAGTTTGTTACTTATCAGAAGGAATGAACAACAAGCAGATTGATACCTTTTTTTGTCGAACAATCTTAATAGACTCATCCAAATTTCCCCCCCTCAAAATTTCTTAAAATTTTTTTTTATATGGTGTTTTAGATAATTTACCTCTTTTTATTTATTTTTTAGTCTTTATTACAAGGGTTTTCAGGCAATTGCTCCCCCCCCCCCCCCCCCCCCCTAAAAATTTTAAAATACTATGGTCTTTAGGTAATTGCCCCCAACAGGTCAAACCCCGCCAAGGGACACTGCCCCCTTGGACCCCAGACATATATGTCTTATAAGTTTGCCCCCCCTGAAAATTAGGGCTGGTTCCGCCCCTGGCTCAAGACCGCTCATGTCATTAAAATCCAACCTTTCCAAA
This sequence comes from Dendrobium officinale, assembly GCA_019514585.1. Lineage (NCBI taxonomy): Eukaryota > Viridiplantae > Streptophyta > Magnoliopsida > Asparagales > Orchidaceae > Dendrobium > Dendrobium officinale. The sequence goes on along the minus strand of CM033685.1, from coordinate 4,943,084 downwards.
TTATCCCTCTTCTTCTACCTGCAAATGCCCATTCTCTTAAACTCATTAAGCAATCAAAACCAATTCCCAAAATTAAAACCCCCCTTATCTCCTTCTGAAGGTTATGATTAACCTCCTTGACATTCTTCAGAGTATTCTGCATCCTCTACATAAAAAAAGCATAGAAACAGATAGAGGAAGAGAATTAACTTGATAAATACACATACCAGGTATTTGGCATCCCATATATTGATGCCAGCAACTTGTTGTAGCAAAGCTGTAGCAGCCTGCAATAAACAAAACAGAGAAAGTGCGTTTAAATGATAGTCGTATCAAGAGCTCCCAAGGTAGTAATTTGCACGCGATGAAAAGGAGTGAGAGAGAGATCATCGGTTGGTGGGCCGGCAACTTGTTGTATGTTCATGAAAGCCCGTCCAAGAGTTCCCAAGGCGACGGGTTCACATGCGACGAGGAGTGTGTGCGAGATCATCCGATGGTGGGTGTGCATCATTGGAGGTGAGGGACAGAAATACGAAAGGGTGCGAAATCGTGAGAGCGTTCGTTGATGGGCTTCACGATTGAATATGAAGAGTTGTGTAGGAGAGGAAGAGAAATACGATGGGTGGGAATGAGGAATATAAAACGTTTTTTTTTTCTTGGGAAATGGTTCGGCTACTGGTAGATAATATGAGGATAATATAAGGGAAGCAACGGAATACTAAGAGCAATTAATCGATAAGAAATTAATACATATTTAAGCGTTAAGTAATTAATTTAGAAATCAATACTTAAACGAAATATTAACAGGTTAAATGAAATTGAGGAAGATAAACTGAAGTCTGTCATTGAGAAGAATAGAAATGTAATTACTTGAGGAAGTAAAAGTAGCAAAAGGTGCCGAATAGGAATAGGAAAACAGAACTTAGGGAATCTGAAGGGACGTTAAAATTAAATTAGTTTTATTAAATGCGAATTTTTTTGAGTTATTAAAACATGCAGTGAAGAATAGAAATAGGAAAGCGGAACTTATGAATCTCGAGGGGCGGCAAAATTAAATGAGTTTTATATAATATGAATTTTTTTTTATTAAATATTTTTAATAGAATGGACGGCCAAGATAATTAAAAAATAAGTAGAATGGATAAACAAGATTTGTTGGAGGGAGGAAACTCAAGCCCCTTTTATAATAGTAGTATAGATTTATAAATATTTAAATTTTATCAAATATTGTTCATTTGTTTGAGCGATTTTGCTTATATATTATAGATTTATCATATATTTATATATTGAATGATTAAATATATTTTCACATGGATAAATATACTCCAAAATAATAGCTACATCAAAATATCCTTAATTAGGGATAACATATTATTTTTACGAATATCTCATTGAGTATTGAATCATTTGTACTAAGTTAAAATTAGTTTGATTTATTTCATATCAATTTTAAGTTCGAATCTAATTCAAACATTTTCTTTGTATCAAGTTCAAACATGTTGACATGTGCTTGAACTAAGGTTTGTTTGAACTAGGATCCAATGAGGTAGGTTCGCAAGGAGGATCTCCTCACACCCCCATTGGCCCCATCAATGCTTGATCCAATACTTTTTTATTATAAATTTATATTCTGCTTTACACATCGATTATCTAGTAAATTCTTGCCCCAAGTGATTCAACATCATCAACATAATCTCTTCTTCTTTACACCAAGTGGTTCTCGTTGATGCCTACCCCCAACACCCTCAAGAACTCATCTTTTCTGTCTCTCACTTCTAGGGCATCTACCCTTAGTGAGTCAAATGAATCCTCCTTTATCACATATCATCGATTTGTTGATGCTTAACCCCAACATGCTCCCTTGCTCCTCTTTTCTTTCACAAGGCATCAATTTGTTGATATATATTCTCATAAAGTTCTAAAACTCTTTTTCTCTACAAGTTGTCGATTTGTTGATGTATACCCTTAGAAAGCTCATGAAATTCTCTTCTCCTTCACACAATATTAATATATTGATTTCTGCCTCCAATGAGTTCCCATCACAAATTGCTTTCCTCCTTCATCCCTTTAATGATATCCCCAATGATTCAAATCATATTTGAGCAATGATTTGAGCTAAAGTTTGAACAAAAGTCCAAGCCAACATCACATAATTTGTGTTCAATGAGTTGTTTGTTGCAAATCTAGACCCAATACTTTTGATTTTGATAATAGCAAATATTATTTAATTCTCTACTATGTTATCTTATGTTATTGTTATTATTTCTTGTTTGTTTCTTGTGCACTAACATTTCAGGTCCATCGTACACTATGCAAATTGATCACCTCAAGACTCGATAGAATAGGGCTAAGTGTCTTGAAAAGTCTATATTTTTTTTATACATTTCTTGGGTTAAGTCATATATTTGATGGATGTTAAACTTGGTGACTATACATATACACACTCAGGAGAGTGAAATAGAAAGGAAATTAAAAGTGAAACTTTCTGAACTAATCGTACTATATGATGCATATTGTACTATACGATCAGCTATTTAAATAATCATTCATAATGGACGATATGATGCTATTGTACTACACCATAATTTTTGAACTAATCATAATGGACGATAAATCGTACAAAATGATCAGTTGAAATCAAGATCTTAATCGCAAATTACAATTTAAGCAATATTTTAAAATTCAAATTTTATACTAATTATTCCATGCGATAGGCATCATATTGTACAATATAATTAAATATTACCTATATTAATCAAGTAATTAGGAAAATATTGTGAATTAATTGATCTATCCATATTGTACAGGATGATTGGGACCAATCGTCCTGTACCCAATAGTAATATACAATAAAAGGGTTATTAAAACAGAACTTAGGGAATCTGAAGGGACGTTAAAATTAAATTAGTTTTATTAAATGCGAATTTTTTTGAGTTATTAAAACATGCAGTGAAGAATAGAAATAGGAAAGCGGAACTTAGGAATCTCGAGGGGCGGGAAAATTAAATGAGTTTTATATAATATGAATTTTTTTATTTATTAAATATTTTTAATAGAATGGACGGCCAAGATAATTAAAAAATAAGTAGAATGGATGAACAAGATTTGTTGGAGGAAGGAAACTCAAGCCCCTTTTATAATAGTAGTATAGATCTCGAGGGGCGGCAAAATTAAATGAGTTTTATATAATATGAATTTTTTTATTTATTAAATATTTTTAATAGAATGGACAGCCAAGATAATTAAAAAATAAGTAGAATTGATGAACAAGATTTGTTGGATGAAGGAAACTCAAGCCCCTTTTATAATAGTAGTATAGATTTATAAATATTTAAATTTTATCAAATATTGTTTGCATTGGCGGAGCCAAAAAATTTTCATAGAGGGGGCCTCTTTATTTTTAAGAATCTTCTCAACTTTTTTCATCCGGCTTGGGACCGGCATTGACAGTTTTAAAAAAAAAATTATTGACAATAAACTACCAAATATAAGATGAAGTACACTTACAGTTTATACCGTATATTCTTCATATTTTGAAAAAATCGAATGATAACATCATTGTTAATACAATCTAAAATTTCTTTTTCAATATCAACGATTAAGATATCGTTCATCCACTGATCTTCAATTCAATTGCGTAGTCGATTTTTTATGATAAATATTGCAGAAAAAGTTCTTTCAACTCCTGATAAAGCAACAAGTAATACTAATGCTAGTTTTAATAGTTTAAAAAATAATGGGATATAGTATTTTCTTCCTGCTCTGAACCATTTTTTCAACAAAACTTCATATATCTTTTATGAGTGAAAATTGAACATCAAACCACATATCAATAATATAATTTTTCTGCTGATTATCAAGAATCATCAAATTCGAATGAGTGAAATCGCTTGAATATAAGTTTGCATTTCAATTAACTTCTCTTTGTTAAATAAATTAAAGGAATTTGAAATTTTAACTGTCAACTAAACTATAGAAAACAACAAAGAAAAAAAATCTTAACTGTGCTGCCGGCTGGATTAAAGACGCCGAAAGAAGAGAGAGACGAGGAGTCGGAGTGTCGGACGAGAGCTTCTAGTTGGACAAAAGCTTCATGTGCGACTGTGCTGGACTCGTCACGTAGAGCAAACAAAATATTCTATGCGGGCGACGTCGCGAAGAGTTGGAGTGATTTTTTATCTTCTGAATATGAATCATTCGCACCGCCTAAACTGCCCAATTCTGTACAGGTAAAAAAAAAATTCATAGGGGGCACGTGCCCCCACGATCCCCCTCTTCTCTCCGCCTCTGATTGTTTGAGCGATTTTGCTTATATATTATAGATTTATCATATATTTATATATTGAATGATTAAATATATTTTCACATGGATAAATATACTCCAAAATAATAGCTAGATCAAAACTATCCTTATAGGGATAACATCTTATGTTTACAAATTTCTCATTGAGTAGCGAATCATTTGTACTAAGTTCAAATTAGTTTGATTTATTTCATAGCAATTTTAAACTCAAGTTCGAATCTGATTCAAACATTTGCTTTGAATCAAGTTCAAACATGTTGACATGTGCTTGAACTAAGGTTTGTTTGAACTAGGATCCAATGAGGTAGGTTCGCATGGAGGATCTCCTCACACCCCCATTGGCCCCATCAATGCCTGCTCCAATCGCTTTTTCATTATAAACTTATATTTTGCTTCACACATCGATTATCTAGTAGATTCTTGCCCCGTGATTCAACATCATCAACATAAACTCTTTCTCTTTACAACAAGTGGTTCTCGTCGATGCCTACCCCCAACACCCTCAAGAACTCATCTTTTATGTCACTCACTTCTAGGGCATCTACCCCTAGTGAGTTAAATGACCTCTTCTTTATCACATATCATCGATTCGTTGATGCTTAACCCCAACATGCTCCCTTGCTCCTCTTTTCTTTCACAAGGCGTCAATTTGTTGATATATATTCTCATCAAGTTCTAAAAATCCTTTTCTCCTCTACAAGTTATCGATTTGTTGATGCATATCCTTAGCAAGCTCATGAAATTCTCTTCTCATTCACACAAGATTAGTATATTGATTTCTGCCTCCAATGAGTTCCCATCACAAATTGCTTTCCTCCTTCATCCCTTTAATGATATCCCTAATGATTCAAATCATATTTGAGCTAAAGTTTAAACAAAAGTCCAAACCAACATCACATAATTTGTGTTCAATGAGTTCTTTGTTGCAAATCTAGACCCAATACTTTTGATTTGATAATAGCAAATATTATTTAATTCTCTACTATGTTATTGTTATTATTGCTTGTTTGTTTCTTGTGCACTAATATTTTAGGTCCATCGTACACTGTGCATATTGATCACCTCAAGACTCGGTTAAATAGGGTTAAGTGTCTTGAAAAGTCTGTATTTTCTATTTTTATTTATTTATACATTTCTTGGGTTAAGTTATATATTTGATTGATGTTAAATTTGGTGATTGTACACATACACACTCAGGAGAGTGAAATAGAAAGGAAATTAAAAGTGAAACTTTCTGAATTAATTGTATTATATGATGCATATTGTATTGTACGATCAGCTATTTAAATAATCATTAAAATGGTTAATTGTGTAATTAAAGATATTTGAACTAATCATAATGGACAATAAATCGTACAAGACAATCAGTTGAAATCAATATCTCAATCGCCAATTATAATTTAAGCAATATTTTAAAATTCAAATTTTATACTAATTATTCCATGTGATAGGTATCACATTGTACAATATAATTAAATATTACTTATATTAATCATATAATTAGAGAAATATTTTGAATTAATTGATCCAACCATATTGTACAGGATGATTGGGATCAATCGTATTGTACCCAATAGTACTGTATGGCCCAATCTTTAAATGAGATGATATGTATTCATCATAAATTATACGGGATGATAATCCAAGTCATTTGAACTAATTTGTATTAGACGATGCTCAAATTGTATTGGATGATCAACTTAATTTCTTGAATTGATTATACAGTGCATTATTCTTCTTACAGTACTAGCCAACTTATTTGAACTAATTGTACAGTACGATATGAAATCATATTATACGATCAATGTCGACAGAATTGAAGTTTAGAGCTTTTTTATTAGCCTTGTATTTAAGTTACAGGATGATTGGGATCAATCGTATTGTACCCAATAGTACTGTATGGCCCAATCTTTACATAGGATGATATTTATTCATTATAAATTATACGGGATGATAATCCAAGTCATTTGAACTAATTTATATTAGACAATGCTCAAATTGTATTGGATGATCAACTTAATTTCTTGAATTGATCATACAGTGCATTATTCTTCTTACAGTACTAGCCAACTTATTTGAACTAATTGTACAGTACGATATGAAATAATATTATACGATCAATGTCGACAGAATTGAAGTTTAGAGCTTTTTTATTAGCCATGTATTTAAGTTCTCTCATTAGACCTGTTTCAAGTCTTTGGTTGTTTGAGTTTTTTGGAGAGTGAGCTTCGAGAAGAGATATTGGAGAGCTTTGGGAATGAGAAAGAGTTTGAAGGGTTTCACACGATTGCTCTGAGCAAGCTTTAGCCTTATTTCCTCCAAGTGTCTTGCTCAATTTCTTATGTGGCTTTACCTAAAAAATCATCAGTCCAAGGACTGTTGAGGTTCTCTGCCTTCAACTGAAGGGTGAAATAGGAGTTGAGATTCTCTACCTTTATCAGGAGGGTAAGAAAGAGGCTAGGTTTATCGTCCTTCAATATGGAGGGTGAAAAAGATGTCAAGGTTCTTTGCCTTTATCGGGAGGGTGAAAAAGATATCAAGGTTCTCTACCGCACCGAGTTGGTGAAAAGATTGTAAGGGACTTCTGTGTATACTTGTCGGGGCTAAATGAGAGACACTAAAGATTTAGCACGATACTCGAAGATGAGGACTCTGATGAGTGGACGTAGGTCATTTTTTTGTTGAACCACTATAAAATTATGGTGTATTGATTCTAATTTTTATTTTTCTGCACTTTACTTTTTTGCATTTTATTTATGTGATAATTGCTTGTTAAAAAACTATGATTAATTTTTTGTTATTTTGATTAGACTATCATCACCATTATTTTAATATTTGATTAATTTATTAGCTTCCACATCACGTGAAAGTATTGCTTGCTTTTTAATTACTAAAAAGTCCAAAATATAAATTTGTGTTTTAAAATTAACAAATAGCTTTTAAAACAACCAATTCACCATAAATATATACATCAGTGTCTATATTGATTATCAATATCAGTTTATCCTTCTATGGTTCATCATATTTCAATCCATTATATCATCAATCATAATATTAGTAACAGTCAACAAACCTAATCTCAATAATAATATTATTATCATAATTAATAATTTTAAAAGAGTGTTAATTACATAAAATAATATCAGTGTCAGACACAATATCAGTACAATGTTCGTACCAGTATTAGTATTCAAATATTTAATATAATAATATCTTGATCATGTACTTATGATGCACAATCAATCACCCCTTATAACTCCCAATCAATGTACTCCTTATAACTTTTCTTTAATCACGTGAATCAGTTACCTCAACTCCTTATAGTTGTGGGCTAAAATATACGCAACAATAGAGTTAAAAAATTTTATTTCAGCATCATATGGCTATCTAGCACACAAACATAAAAGATATAAAACACAAGGATTTTTACATGGAAAGCCCTGGAAAGGGAAAACCCATGGGGTCACGCCTAGTCGAAAGAATTTCACTAGTGTTTGCTTGAGTTACAAGAGGCTGACTCATCCTTAAAATTTAGGACAAACATATTACAATAATCAACTCCCGAGTTGAAATTCAGTTGCAAACGGATATCATAATGCTGGTGTCAGAAAATTAGTTTTCGTTGTTTGTCGGACAGAGTTATAATGTTGCTTGGAAGTCGGGAGGAACTCCGACGTCACTTGAAAGTCGAAAGGAACTTCATCTTCACTTGGTGGTTGGACTGAACTCCAACATCTCTTGGAAGTTAGGCGGAACTTCGACGTGTAAAATCCCCTCCGAAGCTGATTTTTTTTAGTGCAGTTAGTCCGTACGAACTGGCTTTAGTATGGGACGAACTGAAGAAAATTGTGAAGAATCTGTCAATTTCGTCTTGACGAACCTGGAAGGGTAGGGACGATCCGTCTGGACGAAATTTGTCCAGAGAGCAAGTCGTCCGGACGCTATTTAATTTCGTCTGGACGAAATTTTGCCAGAAGGCAAATCGTCCCGGGACGAATTTTGGATCGTCCGGGATGATCAGTGTTAATAAATATCCAATGGAGATATTTTGGATTCATTTGAAGAGAGAGAAAGAGAATTCAGGAGAGAGAAAGAGAAGGAAAGAAAGGAAAAGCTTGGTTTCGGAGGCCGCGGAGCGATTTTCGTCCGTCGTCGTTGTTAAAAGATTTGTTTATCTCGCAGTAAGGATTCCGAATCCTATTTCTGTTTTTGAATATTTCGAGTTTTGATATTTCTGTGCTCAGATTTGTGTTTCTATTACCGAAAAACGAGTATAATTTTGTATTGACGAAAGTTTTACCGCACAACTTTTGATATGTTTCTGAGATGTTAATTGTGCACGTTTTGAGTATTTTCTGGAAGATTTTTACCAGATATTTTGGATTCTGCGGTGTTTTAATTGAACTACAATTTATCAGGATGTTGAAAAATATTTTGTCAGTACAATGAAAGCCTTATATTGTTGTTTTACATGTTCTGTGGTAATTTGGTAAAGTTCTGAATCTGTGATTTATGTGTAAATTTTGTATACTGTCGTTATGCCGCCGATTTCTCGTACGACCTCTGATTTTCTGAATTGATGATTTGAATGATTGATTATGCATACGAATGTGAATATATGATTGAATTATTGTTATTGTTACTGAAAGACAAGTAAAGACTGGTTGAACCGTTGGTTGGAGATATGATACCTTTATAGGATGGTGGGCCGACGGGCTTTCCTTTAAATAAAGGGTTTGGTGTTATCCTCTACTGATCACGTGATTACTGATGGGAGTCATAAGGAGATGAATACTGTACCGACGGGCAAAGAGTGACGACTCTTTTTACTGAGCCAACGGATACAAGATACAGAATACAAGATATAAGACTGAAAAACGTCATAATAGCCAGTGATTGTACTTGTTCAGTAAGATTATTGTATTGAATTGCATGTGTACAATACTGTTCTTATGATCTCATTATGATTTATTGATGGATTTATTGCTACTGTACGGATTTACTGTTAATCATGATTTCACTGTTATAGCATTATTGTTCATGTCACTGGATTGTTACTAATACTGGAACTGATAATATTGATTCACTGTACTGATGTTATGCACGTGATATACTGAGTGAGTGACATGTGATTCACTGCACACGTGACATAGATTATTGGATTGCATGTGATGCACTGAGCACGTGATATTGGGTAACTGAATTGCAAATGTACATTTTGATACGGTTTTACGGCATTGATTGATTCTAACTGTTTTAAATGTTATTATGATTTATTGCCTGATTTGACTGATTTCTATAAAGATTGACGTACGCACTGATTTATTGAGCTTTATGAGATTTCATACTGTTCACTGATTCTCTTACTGATGATTTTGGATTCTATTGTTCATGCATTGATTTCTGTTTCTGTACTGATTTATGTATCTGCATAGATTCATTGATCATGTGCAACTGACTGCTATGATTAGACTGATTGACATGCATATTACTTTCGTGCCGTGCTTTGATTTCAGTTGTAGGCTTTGGTGACCTGCTGGGCTTTTTGAAGCTCATTATATGTGGTTAACAATTTCAGGTCAGAGCAAGGGGAGCAGGTATGGTGGTTGATTAAGACTGTTAGACGAATCCTTTCACTATGGATGCCTGGGGCGTCACACGACGTCACTTGAAAGTCAGGAGAAACTTCGGCAGTGGTCGAGGAGGAGCTAATTCTTTCTCTTCCCTCCTCTTCCTCTCATCTCTTCTTGCTTGGGTCCCCTCTTAAGAGAAATGAGAGAATAATTATAGTTTTTTGATGATGACATGACCAGTAAATAGGATGAAGATCGGGGGTAAATTGGGAGTGGTTTAAATTGCGATCGATGTTAAATCCCTTGATCGTGGATAATTTATTAGGCATTTGAAGGCTCTAATGATATCAAAGATTGATTATCTTTGGCTCGTTGGATTTGTCTCGTCGAGCCGCTCAATTCGACTATAAGCATGCCATATTTGGAAAATGTTTGGTAATCCAGATTATGGATTGAACCTTCCGAATGTGCTTCGGGTCTTTGATTTAAACCATGCATTTTGAGCTCGGATTGAGTTGAATTTGGTGTCGTTGGGTTCGTATTTCTGAAACTCTCAGTTCAACTGTAAGTTTGCTGAAATTGGAGTTCATATGGTCCAAGATTTAATTTTTGAAGTTTCCAACCTAATTTTTGCATCGAGATTCATGCCCGATCAAGATACTTTTTTTGATGATATATCACTTATAACTCTCAATAAATATCCATCTCCTTATGACTCCCAATTAGTATATCAATAGGATATCATGGGAGTTATTATATCATGTATATGATATCATTCAGTAATTCATTTAAAATATAATAAAATTATATCAAATCGTTCAGAATGGTCAAATCTATAACATATCCAAAATTACACCATGAAAGCTCATGAAACCAGGAGATAATGTATTTTTGACAAATGTAGGAGAAATAAAATCTTTATAAATCAAAATCATTAAAAACTGAAATAAAAGATTATTCGTGTACAATGAATATAATAAAATTTATAACATGAATGGTTGATAAATATGATCCAAATGAATTTTCTCTCTCCTCTCTCTTCTTTCCTCCCAATTTCTTATTGGTCAAGCAATCAAGTGAAGGAATAGGTGGGGTGAGACAAAGACATTTATAAATATAAATACATAAATATTGTTCAGGATCTAGCGCCACAATGCTCACTAGATTAGCACTAAAACGCTCAACTTTAGAATTTTCAGATTTTTTTTAATTATTTCACATATTTGAATTATTACAAAAAAATTGGTCATTCAATAAAATGCACCAAAAATGTTGACACATTCAGAAAGTACCAAGACGTTTGGCGCACTTAGAATGCACCAACAGTTTTGATGCATTCTGTTGAATATACCAAGCTAAATGATAAATTTATTCCTAATTAAATTTTATGTATTTCATGCTCTTTTCATTAATTTATTATTATTATCCGAACCTATCTCTGCGTTCGGTCACCTGACCCAATAATTTGCCCATACGACGAGGGCTAGACCGCCGCCGATCGTCTCCTGCTCCGATGGTGAAGTCCGTCGTCGGCGAGGAAACCCGACTGAAGTCCGCCGAGGATCGGCTCTCTCGATCCTCAATTACAACCGAAGTTCTCTATCCTTGCCGTTCACAACTTCTCTACCATCTACAAAATCGATTTCTTGCTTACAACTGGCTGTTGATGCGCAGGTTGGCATCTTAGTAGGGAAGCTAAGTTCCCATTTGGAGCGAGGGTTTGTATATGATTTGATTCCGACTCCGCCCACTGATGGGGGCAGCCCCGCGTGCTCGCTGAAATCGGAGAGCGGAGGCAGGGAGGACAGGAAGAAGGGATCGAAAGGTGGGAAAGCCTCGGCGGAGGCGATTTCTTCTCTTTTGATCGATGGGGAGTGGGTGGCTGAACACGCTCGTCAGGTACCGAAAGAAGAGGAAATGCTAAGCTCCCTGAAATCCTGAATTCGGCAGGGTTTCTTTTTTGCTACACAGACGATTTTTGCTCATTGCCTTTGAGTTCGGTTATGTTTCAGGTTTCAAGAATGCTTTTGGGTGGTATGAGTGTTATTGGGATCTACATTTGGTCCTCGGAGGCCTCCTTCAAGGCCACCTCCGCTTCACTACTTGCCCAGGTATTTGGGATGATTCTTTAGAATTTCAATTTTCATGGAATTTGCGTGGCTTAGGGCTCATTTGATTGCCTGAAATTAGAAATCTTATGATGAAAAAGGATGAAATTTGTTGAAGATTAATATTGATTTCAAATTCCACAAAGATTTTCAGAACTCCCCTAAAAAAAAAAATTATAATACCTACAACTACTTTTAAAAATATGCTTTTCCAATAATATTCTACAACTATTTTTACAAATAATTGTAGCCACCCCACATAAACTCGATATTATAAGTTTTTCTTCAAATTATCCGTTTGAATTGTACTTCAAGTCTCACATCATGAAATTGCTTCATTTTTTTTGAGAATTTTGTTGTTACATATACAATGGTGGTGAGACCTTCACTAACGCTTAGTCATCAATCATTTGTCGAATGTTGGCTTCATTAATTGAGAATGCTTCCTAATACTAATAGTTAAGTGTTCATGAGCTGTCCGATGCTCAGATTTGCATAACTATTTTGCAGGCCCTCAGAGTTGTAGGATACAAAATGAGTTATACGTGAAAAAGTTAGAGTCTCATTCACATATCTTATAGATAAGAAAGAGTGAGTCACCTTAGATTGCTTTGCTTCACATAAAATTGGCTTAAAGGCCTTTCGATCCCCTTTTTAGGAAAGTAGAGGTAGTCCAATTTAGTTGTGATGTTATGATTTTGTCTTAAGTAGCCATATAAAAACTGGGTTAGAAATCGATTTGAAAGGTGATCTTTTATTAGACTATCCCTAAACAGAGAAACCGGTCCTTTGGACATGGGCCTAATTTATAAAAACGGATTCATGTAGTTCCACCTATGTAATTGGGGCCCTTGGGGTGGGGTCCAACATCAAACATTTAAAAGGCAATTAAGGGGGTTTCTCATTGGGAAAATGCTTCCTAAAAAATAGTTTTTTTCATGGCTGTCCGTTGTCTGAAGATTTGCATAACTATTTTGCAGACAATCAGGGTTGTTGCGCAGGCCACTCCAAGTTTGGAAAGTGAAACAAGTGAAAGGCTTCTCATTTGCTTTATCTTATAGCGATAGCTAGGGATTGGGAGAGCCCCTCTCAAATCGAAGATTCATTGTGCCTTGCTTGTTTTATTGTAAAATTCATCAATTAAAGGCTACTGACATCCCAGTTTTTCTACATCTTCAAATTTTGCTTTACTCCAATTTAGCTTATATTTAAGCCAAGGGATTTTGTCTTATAGCCTGTCTGACTCAATTTGAACACTTTCCTGTGCAGCTTTGATAGTTTTCAAGGAAGCTTTTTTCTTTTAATCCTTTTATTGAGGACTCAATAGATAATTTGACTTAATTTTAAAGATGCTTTTATATGTATCTTTCTTAGTCTTCGAATGAGTTCTTACCATGCGAGAAACATTTTACTGAGTTCTCAGCTTGAGCTCTGATAAGTTTAGAAATGAACCATAATTGATCAATAATCTCATGTAAAATTTTTTTTTTAATGTGAACATGAATGATAGGTGGGCTTGTCGAAGTTGTGCAGTTGCATCAGTAGATTTGCGGCCATGTGATTTCAAAATGAGCAAGCTCTTAGCTCTTCTTCAAACATATAGGTGCATGTACAGTTTTGAAATAAGGTATGCTTTCTATATCTTTAATTCCTTTCACTGTTTTCAAACAAGTTTCCATGGTGGAAAATTCTGACACTAATTACTTGGTGCTAGGAAATGATATATCTGTTGCAATGCTATGAGGAATTTAATTTCTTCTTTTCATGTTTTGGAAACAACATTAAAAATGTGTATTTTGTGTCCAATGATATAATTTTTATTTCTTAGTTAGCTCAATCAAGATATGATAAACCATGAAATTAAGAGTCAAATGGAAAACTAGATCAGGATTTGATTACCTAAATTTGGTATATCATGGTGCAAGAAGGTACTTATACAAGATAATGCACATCAAGTGAAGAGATCTACTAAGGATTAAGGATTACAATGTGATCCATTAGGGATTCTTTAAGTATGTCTCTATGATGCACCGACACTTCTCCTCAAAGAGGTGTGCAGTGTTCGACACCGTGTCCGACACGACACTCGTCCAACACTCCTCTGACACGTGTCGGACACGCCGAAAACGTGTCTGATTAAAAGAATATTAAAAACAAATTGGACATGCGTGTTTGACACACATATCTTAAATATTTTATAATTTTTTAAAAAATATAATTTCTTATATTTGGCGAGATTTAAACTAAATTTCTTATTTTCTATCCACAACAACAAATCAACATCTGCATTTAATACCCATTTATTGAATATTCTCATTTTCATTTCTCTTTGGCAGTGAAGGTATTTTCATCTCTCTTTTTGCACAATTATAAATCTTTCTCTTGTTGAACTAAAGTTGAAAGCAGTGATATTCAATGATGATGATATTGAAGACCAAAAACAAACCTCTAAAGCTAATCCTAATAGTTGAAGCTTGAATGCTTGATGTTGTAGTAAGTGATTCTTTGCTTATATTTTTGTGGCTGTACTAGATATTTTGTACTAAATATTTTATATTATAAGCTAGATAAGTTATCATGTTATTTATTTATTATTGTTTGTCATTTTTAATATGATATTACATTAATATATATACACTATATAAAAAAATGTATTGCCGTGTCCGCGTCGTACCCGTGTCCTATATTTTCAAAAAAAATTGTGTCCCGTGTACGTGTCGTGTCCGTGTCGCCATGTCTGTGCTTGTGCATCATAGGTATGTCTTTAAAAACTGGACTGGACCGGCCGGTCCAATCGGTTCAACCGTGAACCGGTCTGAAAGCCGGTTCGGTTCAACCTGAGAACCGGCTTAGCATCAAACCGGCCGATTTTGGCAAGAACCGTCGTTTCAAGCGGTGAACCGGCGAACTGGTCCCGGTTTCGTAAAACCGACCGGTTCAATTTTTTAAATATAAATAATTAAATAAATTATTTAATATTAAATAAATATTAAGCTTAATCAATTAATATAAAACTTTCAAATTTATGTTAAGTATATGAGTAAATATTAATTTGAACAACATCATATCTTCATTTCTCCAAATGAGCTCTTAGCATGAGAGAAAGTAAAAAGTTATATAAATTATGCAAAGCAAATCTTCCCAAGCAATGTGGGACTAAACCATACAAAGCAAAGACCCATCTTTAGTTTCATAGTTTTATGCTTTGTATAGTTTTGTATTATTTTTTTAAAACAATTTTTTAATTAGTTTTTATAATATGAATAATATTAATTTTTTTAGTTGATAATATTTATTTTCTTAGTTCATAATATTTAATTTTTTTATATTTATTTTTTTTTTCATTATATATATTATAAAGTTTATGTGGATTTATTTTTGTTTGTCAAACAACTAGAGTAAAAATTATATCATATAAATTATAATAGAAATAATTATTTTTTATATTTGAATAATATTTTTTAAAGTTTTTTACATATTTAGATGTCCAGTCAAAATGACGGCCCAAAAAAAACTTTGTAAATTTTAATTTTGTAAATATTAAGTTTTTTAACATATTTGGTAAATATTATATTGATAAAAAAACTTTGTAAATATTATGGTAAATTTTTTTAACATATTTAGATGTTCCCAAATGAAATAGTTTTATATAAAAATATTTAATATTCTTTATTTTAATTTTATTATGAGCTTTTAAATAATTTATGTTTTTAAATTAAATATAAATATGTAATATAAATTAACAAATTTTCTTATATAAATTATATGGTTTATTATATTTCATTATTTTGTTAATTTTATTAATTTTTTATAATAATATTATTATTTATTACGTCATCCGGTTCGACCCCGGTTCGACCCCGGTTCGACCGATCGAACTGGTCAAGCGGTGAACCTCTCTTTTTTCTGTTTCATTGTCCGGTCCAGTTTTCAAAACCTTGCTTATCAGTGAATTTAATCCTAATATTTGAGATCAAATTCGACGATCATATTTACAAAAAGGGTCATATCAGCCTCATAATCATAACTTTTCTAAAAATAAATTTGAAATCAAATATGAACATTTTAATCCTAGTTGGTTTGATAAGTACTTTCGTTGGTTAAATTATAATATTTATAAAGATAAATATATTATTTATATAATTATATTTTTAAAACAGCATGTACAAGAAATAAAGATATTAAGATATTTCATAAAAATAAATTTCAAACTAATTAAAAAAATGAACATATTTGAACTTCATGTTAGAGATCATAACTAATTTGTATAATAATTTCAAGGTCATTCCCGATGATAATCATGTTGAATGCAAATCTCAACCTGAGGGGTTAATGTTCAAAGATCTGTCAAAAATTTAAAGCTACATGTCTATCGATAATATAAATGTTTAAAATTGAAATAAAATACCTAAACACTTAAAACAAAAAATACTCATCCACCCTCCGCAATAGTTTGCTGAGATAGACAAGTTGAAAAATCACGTCAACTAACAAAGAGTAAATGTCTAGTCGAAAATATCACTATGATTCATTCTCAAATCATCTCTTGCCAGTAAGAAAGTGGTACATGTCCTCCAACCAATGGTTTCGTCGCAAAAATGGCATCAGAGATAAACGGTTGTGACAGAATAATTTTGATGCTAAATGGTATCATTAAATTACGATCATGGCCAAAGACCATATATTCCCAACTGCGTTAAATCTTTCTATAATGAATCAATAGAATATGACCGATAGGATACAAAGCCCTTGTCAGCTAAGGTGGACTCATATTTGTTCCATTAGAAACAAATATTCACTCCATGTCTACAAGATATCATTGAACGAAGCAACCAATGACTGCTGACAATGATCCTTCGATCAGGTTGGGTTGACTACCCCCTCTGACTAAGTAGACTAGGGATTATGATGACTCGGGACGGCGAAACCATGGGATCTTGATCGTGTCTATCATTATTCCCCCACCATCAGCTTTAAGTGCAAGGTGGTGAATTTCTAATTTTAAATGCTAAATATTCACTACCTAAACATGTTGCTACTATATGCCAGATACTATATATATATGTTTGACAACTAGTCTTAATTGAAAGTTCTCTCTCATTATCATGAGAGGTAATTAACTATAGGGGCTTGTTCCATAGGAAATTTGAACTCATATCATAAAGTTTTCGCAAAATGAGGGCAAAATCTTTCGGTAGTGTCTTATTTAAAACTCAATCTGCCTTGTGAAAATTTTTCTTGATGGATACTTGTTTAAAACTTCCTTGGTGGCCCCCAAAAAGGAAAGAGGGATGGTGCCGGCGAGATGATGGGATGGACGAAATTTTCAGCGTGCCCGCGCTCTTGAATCTAGGATGAAGGGATGTGAAGAGGGAATATTTATAGGTACAGAAAATGCAACAAGCGAACCACATATTATTGTCTCCAAGAGCATGATGGGTGATGATTTTTTCAAAGAGTTATGGGAATTCTTGAGTTTCTCGATCTCTCTTAAATTGAGGCCTTCTAATTCCACAAGATAGACAAGCTCTTTTGATGATATTCTTTATTTCCATCATAACCTGAGAAATTTTCATGAAATTTTTAAAATTTATATTTGAGTATATTATTTTATCTTACAGTGGTTGCATCATACATTACCTTTGGAAGAAAATTTTTGTATGTTTTTAGGGAAAGAGCCTGGAATAGTAAAACCCTTACCTTAGGGTTTGATGGCATATGTTTCATAGATCCAAGCATCGAGCATACTGTCCTTTTTTTCTTTTTCGGCTCGTATGAAGAAAAAATCTCATTTAGTGATGGTAGGTTTTATTTGCTTAGGATTTGGACACGAATTTGGTCGAAGTCATGCCACCCTTTCTCTTTTTACAAATTGCTTGAAAATTTTTGTATCACTGCAACCTGTCATCTTAATTTATTGGCATTAATCCAATTCAATTCATTAAACCTTTATTATATTTAGGGGTAGAACCAGTCTCTTCTTTAAGAGTAAGCAAAATTTGATTATGAAATATATAATCTTATGTATGAAATAGAAAAAAATATATATTTTTTTAGAATTTGGGCAACTGCATTTTTTTAAGGTGGGCAAAATAATTAAAATATTTATTTTTCTAAGGAAGAAAAAAAAATTTTAGGGTGGGCAATTGCCGACCCTAAACTCTACCTAGTTCTATCCCTAATTATATTGATTTTTAAGATGGTATGTTGATAACTTAATTTGGATCTCATAGATAGGGCAACATCCTTTATTTTTTAGTCCATTTGTTTGACGATGTCCCAAATTACTTTTCTCGTAAACAAGAACATATATGATCCATTGATTTCAAGTATCATGATATTCCACGAGCATATCATAATCATTAGATTTATTTTATCCCAAAGTACAAACTTTTTGTTCTCCAACTCCATAGGAGGATCCACATGGTGATGGATCTTTCCCTTCCTTTCTAAAAGGTTTTCATAATTTGAGACTACTTCAAACCGTTTCTCTTTCAAGCAATATGAGGTGTAACCCCTAGAGTTCTCCATCAGTATGACTTTTATCATTCATAATGGTTGACTCCTTGGAAAGCAAGTCAAAGAAATCAACCATAATGAAGAGAATGAAGAATCCCAACAATAAGAAAATAGAACAAAGGTCGGAAAAAGGAAACTTTAACCTTGCGCTAATACCATGTAGAAAATTAGAAAAATAGAAAAGCTGCTTTCAATTTTATTGCTTGATTTTATACAAAGTATGCAAGTATATATAGACTTTTCCAGAAGTCTTACAATGAAAATAAATCAAAACTATTTACAAAAAAAGAAAATATCCCCAAGAGAGGTTCGGCAGATAAAAGAGGAAGAGGGGGGCAAATGAAAAGGATCAAAATGGTCTTTTAACTTTTTATGAATGACCAAAATGATTTTTAATTATATTAAAGGATCATTTTTAATCCCTTACATCTTTAAAAAAGAATTAAAATAGTCTCATAATAGGACTATTTTTATTCATCTTTAAGAAGTATACTTCGATCAAACCATGTAAAGATCATTACATGTTCGTATGTAATTTTGTCCCTTCCCTTGCACTTTTATTTATTATTTGTGTTGATGATTTTCTTCCGAGCATCATATTGTACATTGGTAATATTGACATTTAAAGTTTAATTGAAATTTTTTTTAGAATAACCTAAGTAATTCAAACCCACCCACCCCCCTCCCAGCCGCCGCCGCCGCACACATGCACACAACAAAACCCACCCTCCTAGGCAGCTGTAAATCAACATTTTGGCCATTAAAGTTTGACTTATTTTAGGAGTTAATAGCTAAATATTAATGCTATTTAACTTTGAATTAATATTTGCATAAGATTCCCTAGTATCCTAATAATATATCATCTTAATTAATTAGCAATTATTTATATCTTAAACATTAATTTAAAACTAATTAATTATGTTATATATTTTATTAACTAATTTTAATTTACAAAAAACTATACTCTTATTGTTATGATAATTAAAGATCAATTAGGTTGTCTCATTAATTTCTAATTAGCCTAATTAAACTATCAATAAGTTAATTTCATTACTAATCAGACTAATTTATTGTATTAATTATTAATTAATGACTAAATAACATATTTTATCCCTAGTTAATTTAATTAATTATCTAATTTAATAACTGACTAGTTTATCACACACACAAAATGACTAACTAGTTTACTTTTTTTAATAATAAACTAATAAATCTAATTTAATGATATTCTAAACAAACCATATTTTGAAACCCAATCAAGCCATGTTCGTCTAAAAAAGCTGAAAAATTGAAATCTAGAAAGGCACTATTCTAGAATCACTAGCCAACCCGCAGACCTAACAAGATGTTTTCTGGCTTCCATGAAAATAACTTCTAACAAAAGTTGGCCCACTCCTTACCATACATTGAAAATGTGATTTGTTGACTTTCAGTAGCACAAGCATGTAGCAAAACGTATTACCAAACAGAACCTTAGTTACAAGATAAGCCTTAAAAAAGTAAGGCCACTTAAAATATTCTCTTGATGTTTCGTAAATTAAATATTTAGTGCAAAGAGCTTTGGCTCTTTCAAAAAATTAAACAACAATATTCAATAGTAATTTTTATCAAACAATTAGTCGTTTTATTTGACAATACAATGCAACCCAACATAATACAAAGCAGCATAACTGAACAGAGAATGAGACAACATTATCAAATGGAGCCCAAATTTCAACACAGCCTTTGACCAACTAGAAAGGCCATACTTGTGTCAATTTTGATTTGACTTTAATTTTTTTGTTTTCGTAAACTCTTTATGTCAAGATAAATCATATATTCTATGAGTGATGATGCTTCAAACTTAGCTGATTTACAGTTATCAAGATAATGTGTATGATACAAGTACTTTATCCTCTACAGGGAATTAGTTCTTTCATATCATTTAAAATGTTTAGGATCTTAATAACTTCTCATAGCCAACACAACATAAAACAACATCAAGCCTTTATCCCTCTACGTTGAGGTCGGCATTACACTTGACCATTCTTTTTTCTTCATCCATTTATTCTGTTTAGAGTCTAAAACTTATTTATTTAAATTTAACAAAAAAAATATCATTTTTAGATCTATTTTCTAACCACCTTTATAATTCTTTTAGGTCTAAACATCTATCCAGTAAAAAGCATTCTTAACATATGTCAAATATAATAAATTTACTTTCAGCTGGAAATCTTGAATTAAGATTTTATGGTGTCGGTAATTTATTTCCATTCATTAGCGCTTCCCCTGTCAACCCTCCTTATGCTCAAATCATTCATAATATTGAATGAAATGGTCATCATCTTAGATCACCTAAAAAACGGGGTCATAGATGTCCGTCGTTTATGTGACCAAAGAGTTTATTATTGATATACATATACTCTTACCCATCTTAAGAGGCAAAAGGAAAAAAAAAAAAGGGTGTGGTATAGTACCACACTGCCACCATAGTTGTTAACAAAATTGGTTAATTAATACTACCAACCTATTGAAATTTAGCTACACATTGTGGCTCTTCTAAATGTGCTTTGGAAGCAGACATGCTCAAGAAGTTTTTGTAGAATAAAAATTATGTCAACATATCCTTGTTCAAATTATATTAAGATGGCTTGAAAAAGATTATTAAATTTATTTTGAGATTAATTTAATATAATTTAAACTTAAATCAAATTCAATTGTTTTCAAACAAGGCTTTTCATGCAAATTAACTTGATTTAATTAAATAAAGTGGAAAAGTGGGTATTTATTATTGGTACACATGTTGGAACTATCTTCTTGATCTTCTTTTTGCATCTTGTTTTGTCATTTTTAGCAGTTCCAATCAATCAGTGATCAAAAGTGGTGACCTTTTGTGTTTCTTTCCCTCGTTTAGCAGTAGAACAAGAAATAAACTTTTACCAGTTCTTGGTAGGATGAACTGCATGAAGTCCTCTATTAATTCATATAAAGTCCATGATGTGTGCTTGTTTTTGTTCTACTTTTTAATGACTTCCCGGTGCAGAATACCTGTTTTTCAAGATTTGGCGTCCACATCAAATACTTTCAAGAATGTCCTTTGTAATGGAATCTCTCGTCATGCCAAAGAACTGCTAAGTGCTAGAGCATTATTGGATGGGAAATTGGTTAGTATCCAAATTTCTTTGTATTTCATTCCACTTATTAAGAAAAAGCTTGAAAGAGTGTATTCCTAGTGACTTTGTGGAACTAAATGTATTGATAATGGCATGTGAGCTGTAGTACAGCATACCTGAATGATTCAATGAATTATAATTTATTTTTTTACCAACTTTTTGGTAAAAAAAAAAAGTTTTAATTGCATGTATTTCTAAGATATTAAATTAAGTGAATGAGTTTACAACAAACTTGAGGATCTATTTTAGTCACCCTTTTGATCTTTTTTAGTCACAAAAGTGGCCTTCTAATTGTAGTTGATGGCATCGTCGTGCATGGGAACGTTCAGTTCATCCTTAATATGAAATTTTTTTGTCGAGGATGAGCAGATACTCTTACCGCACGCAATCTTCTTACTGATCTTCTCTCTTCTTTTATAAAACTGCCATTTAGGTTACTGAAAATCAACTAGTCAGCTCTGCGGGCACACATAATGTTGAGCTGCTTCTACCCTTCAAGAGTGATGCACAACAGGAAAGGTGGGTTGAACTTGCAAAATGCAGTGTTCTTATTTGTACATTGTAAATTGTAAAATCTTTGTTGTTGAAAAGGGCTAATTCAATGCATTTTACATAGCATGCAGTTCAGATGATATTTCTGGTCTGGTAGTGTTTCGGGGAGCTATATGTGCTTATGCATATCTTAGTCCAAAAGAGCCTACTTCACAAGCTATATCTGATCTAAAGGTATTTACAAGAATAATTTATTGTTTTTACATCACTCTTAACGTGGATTAATTATTCTGTGCGGACACCGAACGTCATCCGGAGACCAATCAGAATGTACAACATTACCCCTTCACTTGGTACCGCTGCTCGGTACCGCTGACATGGCACATTTTGGTTGGTCTCTGGACGGTGTTCTGCATCCGGCCTCCGCACAGAATAATTTCTACGTAACATGAGTCTAAAGTTGTTTATAGATGACATCTACTATCCTTATTAAGTAATGTTGGAACAAGCAGCAACATTGTATTTCAGTTGTGAAACATTTTTTTTAAAACTGGCAAACCCTTCTCACTAATAAAAACAAAAATTAGTATCAATTACAAAACAAAAGGGAAAACGCTGAAAGCAAAGCAGACAGAAGGGAGGAAGTTAAGAATGCAGAGACAATAGCTTGGGACAATAAGGGAAATGATTTTTTTTCATGGAATTTTTTATAGAAATTTTCTTCTTCCTTTTAGCATTAGAAATTGTGAAATAAGAAAAGTTGATGATAGTTAAACAAACATTTTTCTCCTTTTAAATTTTCTTCCCGCAAAACTTCAAGCATTCCTGTTAGTTCAAATAATGTAGCTGGAAAAGAAGAAATTTTCTCAAAGCTCTTTGAAGTCATCATGATGTATGCCTCTCCTCAATTAGAAAAAACAGATTTCACATTAATAGTAGAGATAGATTTACAACTAAAGATGTGGAAATCATCTTCCAGTTTATCTTTACATGTTTCACAAAAAGCATTGCTGATGATTCCCTTATTGTAGAAATAAACATTATTAAGGAATTTTTCTTGTATAAATAAATCACATAAGGGTTTTGATTTTAAGAGGACATAGCTTTCCAAACTCAAATCCAAATTGGAGTTATCGCACCCTCATCCATCAAAAATAAGTAAAAGGAAGTAACAAAAATGAACCATTAAGCCAGCATCATCGATATTAAATTGATTGCTAAGATACGAGGGCATTTTCTTCTTTCTATTTTTAAGGTGAAAAAGAATGATCTATCTCTATAAACTATACCAGCCAGAACTAGTTGAATGGTAAAAGCAAAAAAGTTATTTCAATTACTGTTAAAGGTGAAAAGGTCATTAAATTGAAAACAAGAGAGACACATTATTCCCTTCATCCTTCTAAAAATTAATGTCTACTATCATGAATCTTCCGAGAGATATTAAGGCAGAAGTGAGTAGCTTTGAAAACATCTCTATCATGAATAATAGAACCAACAAAAAGAATGATTATTTGGCTGAATAGACTTCTAAGGAGAGGCAAGTTCTTCATACAAAAGTCTTTAATATCATGATCTCCTAAATCTTTATGATTATAAATATTCCTCTTATTGATAAGAATAAGACCACTACTTTTGTAATTTTTTTCCAAAAAAGTTGCTTCTAAGTTCTTATTGTCAATTTGATAGCCTTGTTAGGAATTTTAAAAGAGGCATAAAGAGAGATTGATGAAATTGATGAGCATAATAGACACTTCTAGAGAGGAATTTATCTTTTGAACGGAGAGAATTTCATTTGGATTTTTTAATAAAATAAAATGATTCCAAAATGCACATTGAAGACTTCTGGTGCTCAAAGGAATGCGAAGTACTTGAAAGGAAGGGATTCAAGGTAGCAGCCCAAAATATTTGCTAGAAGGATACCTAAACCAAGTTGCTTCCCCGGGTAAAATAAAAAGAATCTAGAGAAGTTAGTCTTAAGATCAGATATTTCCTTGAGGACTAATTAAGATATTTTTGAGAATATTAGCTTGAAAGGGTTTAGTTCCACATACATGATGATTTTCATTTTGAAATTGAAGAATATTAATGGTTGGCTCCCTATACTTGAAGTGACAGCCCTCAATCAATTGGTGACTGCTTCAAGTGACAACCCTCGATCAATTGTTGGCAAAAGCAGCTTGTAGCATTTTATAAAGAACTTTCGGGGCATGGAACTTATATGAACTTTTGTTGCTATTAGGTTGATTATTCTTTCACAAAGAGACATGAATATCATTATATTTAACAAAAATTTCACCACTATTTGTAATGAGTTTATTCTATGCTTATGGATATATTTTTCTGATGTTGATTTCTGTAGTACCAAATGTTTAAATTTAAATTTGAACGGAAAATAATTACAGATGAAGAGAGTTCAGCTTACCTAGTAGCAATGGTAGACAGTGCTGATTGCGTTTTGTTTTCTGAATTTCTTGACTTTGAGCCTTGGAATCAAAAGCCAAATTCACTCGAGCAATTGCTTCTATTATATTAATGCATCTTTCCGTCGCTCTTCTGTGCAGAATGATATCATAAACAGCTTGAAAAGCAGGCTAGATATTCTTTTAGATGAGGGAGAAGATACGATGGACATGGCCTCTAATGATCTTGGGAAAGCATGTGGTGAAATAGTTACCGGAAAGCCCATCCATCAACTTCTTTTGCATGCATTGAGGTAGTGGAAGTACATGCTATTATGAAGATCTCCTTACAAATCATTTAGTTGACATTTCTAGGGTTCATCTGCTAACTGTTTATCATGGATAATTAAGCTTATTAGTTATTACATTGCTTGCTTTTCGTCACCAAGACAAAATGATTAAATCATTTTGTATTTTCAGGAGTCAACCATGAGATGTTTTACTTGGCCGCTTGTTCGATGGCTGCGCCCAATTCTTGCTGTTTATTAGTCTTCAAGAACTCTTAGAAAAGTCATCCTGATAAGGATATAATTGATTCTGTAAGGGTTTTTCCTGCTAACCTAGCAGTTGATCAGATAAAAATAAATTTGAACTTAAATCACCAAAGTTTTGGATGAAGAATTTGCTTTTTTTGCACTTGCTATTTTTCCATAACAGAGAGAACTTGCAATGCTTTGGAGGAATTGGCTAAAAATAACGTATCTATTGTAGATTTGAATTAGATTCCTTTATATTTTTGTGTGCTATGTAATGGCTCGCGTCACTCACTAGCTTTCTCTGTTATGCAAACAGGAAACCTCTGGTCCTCACCTTTCCTAGAAGAGTTTTGATTCCGTGGTTATCTGATGTCTTCATATGTGACTATCTGCTACCTTCTGAAACTTTTGAGGTTTGTTCTTCTTCCCTTTTTGATGAATTTTGGGGAAAATTTTTGTTTTTATGGCTGATTCTTGTTCATTAATTCTCCCATAAGAGCACAGATGTTTTCTTTATTGAATGCTGCACTTGTGCTTGAACCAAAAAATACTCAGGCAATCAAATGCTCAAAATTTTCTTATTCACAATACTTTTAGGTCAGTTATGACGAACTATGAAATTGTAAACATTGGACCAATCAATCCACAAAAGGGCAATTCCATAGAACGTTGATCCATATGGATTTTGATGAGGTGGTGTGATCAATTGTTTTCATTAGTTCCAGAAAAGCATCACCAATATTTTAGGAAGGAATTTTGAGAAAGTTTAGGAGGGAAATTGAAAGTATGGACTGTTTAGAGATTTCCTTTTGATTTGTATGCATTAAATACTTTGTTAGGATTGGGGCATCTTGAATTTGGCTGAAATTTGAGATATCTTAGATTAAGGTTTTTTTTGGGCTCTAGCAGTGTCTAAAGATATGGGAGAGATCGATCCTCCTCTCAAAGAGGATAAATTTTATCTTGCTATTTTCCGTTTCGCTTTCATCAAATAATACAAATTGTCTTCTGTTTTTCGTGGTTTTGTGCGGATTTTTTTGTAGAAGCTCGCTGTTTTTTGAAAATTGATAAGGAAATATTTGAGATCTAAAGTGTTTCCTATCATTCACTTAACAAAATCCATTATAGTGGCCAATTCGATTCAAGGTGCACCTTTACTAAGCCACAACCCAGTCACAATAATTTAACCATGAAACTTTTAAAATTAATTTTTAATGAGTATTATCATTTGGATAAAGTTCCATTGAACAATTATAAATCTAATTTGTTCATGTAACTTGATATTTTTCATAGCTTGCTTTGGAGCTAAGATGATCAGAATGTTCTTCTTTTATGTTTATAGAAATACACAGTTTCTATCACTATTCTCTTTTAACTGATCTTTATTTTGATTCCATTATGCTAACCTTATGAACAACCTAACCATGGCTACTAGGACTTGAAAGATCGCTGCCGGGAGTTGTTGTCTATGGAAACTCCAGTAGAATCCTCTGCATTACTAGAACTGGAAACAGAAGCTGCGTTCACCAACAATGGCTTCATCATTCTGGGATCTGGTTAATGGAAATCCCTCATCATCCATTGAAAAAACAAAGAACAGAAGCCATTCCATCACGAACAAATCATCCAAACAATCAAAAAATTTCAACTTCCATTTATCAAGTTGCCCTTTTCGTCCTTCTAGTGGCTCTTCTCATCGGTGGTTGTATTACTGTTTTCAATCCAGCAAAACTAGTTCACTAACATGACTCGCCCAGGCGTTTTCTTCTCTGCTCAAATTTTACAATTGTACAGTCTGATTCGGTGTTGCAATCCTATTGTTTTCGGCATTAATGATGTGATTCGAGTTAAATTTATTATGGAACTTAAATTTTTAAATTGTGGCATTAGAGGCTTTAGTTTCTATGGCTGAATGATAAATCTACGTTTTCAATTTTACATGAGAGAGGTTTGGTGGTGGGAACTCTCAAATTTCCTATAGACAAAATTTTGCAGAAATCTCAAGCTTCGTTTGGAATAGCTTTTGCATTGCTTTCGAAAATAACTTTTTAATACAAAAATTTTTAATTTAAAAAAAATAACTAAAAAGTTGTTTTAAAAAGCCTCAATTTTTTATAAAGGTAAGGAATTTTATATTTTAAAAAAAATAAAAAAGATCATATTTAGGTTAAGGGGATGAATACAAAAGAATATGAAGAAACAATAATCAGAAGGCTACAAAAAAAATTAAAATTCTTCTCAAATTTTAATTGAAAATAATGTATAAGAGGTCATTTATAAGATTAATATTCTCAACTAGTCCTCGAACAATTGCCAACCTCCTCGTGGCGTTCAATAGAAACTTTAGCAATGATAATAATTTAAAACTGTGTACAAAAAATGTCCAAAAAAATTTTAATATTGTGATTATTTTTACATGTTAGAAAATTTATGATAATAGATAATTTTTATCAAAATTTAACATTCATGCATATAACATTTTAAAAAAAAAACTGACACCAAATTTTTATCTGAAAACTTTCAAAAAAATGTCAAAAATTTTATTCATCACTCTATTTTATTCATTTTTTAATTTATTGTTGCTTTTTTCTGCATATATCCTCAAATCTTGGATCCAATTTTTCTATTGGATGACTATGTGTGCCTATATGTTTTTCTCAATATATATATATATATTATAAAATAATATATATATATATATATATATATCTATATATATATTATATATTTATATATATATCATTATTTATTTTTTTAATATTATGTTGCTAAAATTGTGACATTTTTTGCTACAATAAATTTCTAAAATCAATCAATATATCAAAAAATTTTGAAAATTTTCATTAATGGGAATAACATCTCTTCCCACTATCTTGAATTTTTTTTCATATGAAATTAAGGACATTTGTGGGGTAGTAAATTTCTGAACAATCATATTGTAAAATACTAAAATCTGCCCTTTTGTATTTCTAATTTCATATCTACTCCAAATCAGATGAATTTTTTTTAGAGATGCCCTTGAGAGTTAGATCCCTCATAAAAAAAAAATAATGAATTTATTCAATATATTTTCTAAAAATTATTGAATGAGCATTGGTTAATAATTTCTACACTATATTACTTACATGAAAAAAAAAAATCATAACAAAATTAGATAAATCAATTTCTTAGTACTTTTCTATTTATATTTCATATACTCCTTGTAATATTGGAGAATTAGGTGACTTTTAGACTCCAATCAAAGAAGGACGAAAAAAACATTAAGACCTCCTAAAACTCACATCTAAAGAAATTCAACCAATTTGCCCACAAGAAGCTAATTGAATGAAGTTACTTAGATTAACAAGAGTTGAAGATGTGACATCTATCATCTCTAATGATGCTTTGATGATTCTTATAAAACATTCAATTTTTTTCAAAAATTTGATGGCTATAACTCATGTTGGATTCAATCGAGCTATGTTACTATCCATGAGATGATTTTGTGAGCAAGACTTTGACTTTCCATAGCTTTTAAGCTGATTGATATTTGTATATTTTGCAAGGTTTACCTATCTTAACTTTTATGTTGGGCTATCACAATTGTTGTTGGATTGACTGTATTTTTTAGAGAATATGGAGAACTAATAACACTAGAATGCTAGTCAAATATACAATATTGCATGTGATGTTTATGGATATATCTCATATAGGGGCCGATGGTTAGTTTATGACCAATGATCTCATAAGGGCTGGGTTGGTTAAGTGAGTTATTTATCAAAAATGTCTGAGGTCTTCACAAAAAATGAGAAAAAATTCAAAGAGCTATCAATTTTACTTCATACATGAGAGGACATATTGATAGTTTTAGATATTCCTAATGTTGAATGCATAATGTTGAATGCATTCAATATGAGGTGCATTACATCAGTAAGTTCATGGATGAAAATAAAGCACTCAAACTTAACTTTTTAATTTGTCCATAAGAATTTTAAATTATATCAAATAATCATGAATATTATAAAGAATATTCCAATCATTCTTCTTTAAATCCTTCTGATGTTTATACTAAATTTCTTCTCCCATTTATTTTTAGTATATATATATGTGTGCTTGATGAATCTTCATGCAATGCTTGAACGGAAGACTCTTTTTTCATTATCATGAATTTTCTAGCACGCAATAAATTAGCATCATATATAGGAAATAGATCTCAATATCCTGACAACATTATTTAAAGGGATGATAGAAATCATATCACTAGCAATGGATCTCATCATTTTAACTTTTAACAATTGTTGCTTGACTACAATCATCCGATCATGATCGTTTGACTACAATTTTCCGACCATCATCGTCTAACTACAATCCTCCCACCGTTGTCGCTTGTCTCTAATCCTTTGACTAGCTTCGCTTGACTGCAACCCTCCAACCGCCTCAACCAATTATAATTCTTTGACTGATTATAATCCTCTAACCACTGACACCTAATTATGATCATTTCACCTTCATCACCCAATTACTGCCCTTTGACCACTATTATCTAACTACAATTCATTGATCCTCATGCGTGATTATGATCTTAAAATCATTATCACTCCATTATAATTTAGTGATCATTGTTGTCCAACTACATCAATACCCACTAACTTGTTGCCCATTGTCAAACCACCTCCAATTTAATTGAACTATCTATTTATCTATTTAATAAATAATATTTTTATTTAAAATACTTTTTTTAATATCAAATTTTATTTAATTAATTTTAAATATATTTTTAAAATCATATGCTTATGTAAATGAATTTAATCAAAATATAAAGCTACTAGCTTGCCTCATCATACAACTTTACTTTTTACTTTATACTATATAACAAGAACAATTTTAAATTCCCACATGATGTGGGACTAAAACCTATGAGAATTATACACAAACATAAATTATCAAATGTTCAAAGTGCATGGGATATAAATTTGGATTACAAATACATATAATTTAAAGTTAGAAATATAAATTCTTTTGTATTATAAATTTATATATTATATTACTACTTTTATTTAAAATTTTCAGTTATTACATTATTTATATTATATTTAAATAATTTTAGTACTTATTTCATCATCCGGCCGAACCATAAACATTCTCTTCATATGCTGATACGTTGTGCGGTCCGAATTTTTACAACCTTCCTAACTACTAAAATCAGCATCAAGATTTATATTTAACTTCTTGTTAACTAATTCTCCCTCCTCAAAATAGAACCAAATAGACAACAAATAATCTCTTATGCACAACTCCCATGACATCACCATCAATATTGATATTTAAATTATTGGTCACTAATCCTCCTCCTTAAAGAAGAACCAAATAGACAACAAGCAATCTCTTAATCACAACTGCCATACCAAAAGTCTTTTAAATTCAACCATAAAGTACATTCTATATAATTTATGTTTATTATATAACTAATGATAAATGCTAATTGAATAATTTAAACAAGACCAAGCCCCATATTTTTTCCATTTTATAAGCTTTTTCCCCATAAAAGTCTGATGTCTCTTACAATCCTCTTTTAAATGTGTATGTATTATATTTTTGTACAGAATTAAAATACTAAGCTCTTTCTTTCTAATGCCACAGATATTCTAACACACAACATACACATTAGACAGCAAAGGTTACTTGTCAGTTGAGGCCTTGCGGGGAAAGCTTTTGGGTTGTTAATCATGAGACAAATTTGATTATGATTAACTTTATAATCATCAATTTTTAGACAAATAAAGTGTATATAAATGGCTGGTTAAGATTTCCATAACTATTAAATATCAATTAAACATGTGCTGATGGTTATTTATTTGAAACAAATTACTTCTGATAAATTTCTATTAAAGGTTATCAGTTCATACAGTAATATCATTAGCAAAATAATGATGATTCAACAGCTTTGAACACTGTTCTGCTTTTCCACAACAAAATAAACTTAGAGCTAAATGCGCCTCTTAGTTGAATTTGATAGCAAGCTGTACTTATGAAAGCAAATTTGAGACAAATAAGTTGCAGCACATGCAAAGCAAGTTAACAAAATGGCCTTAGCACATTCAAAAGGAGGACCCTGGGTGTTACAGGTCCGATGAATTCCAATTTGAAGATAGAACTAACCTTTAGCTCTTCAGATCATTAAAGATTTTTCTTATCCTTAACCAGCGGCTCTGAAAGAAATTTCCACAAAAAAAAACAAAAGAAGTTCAGCGAATGCATATTATTTACAGAGAAATTTCATCAAACAAGTGACAGGCAAAACTCGTACTTGAAATAAGAGCCATGGGCCGGGTCTTGAAGATAATTCGATGACGAATTATTCCAATAACTTCCAATTCTACCCCAGAAGAATCTGAAGAATCCGACTCGAATGCATCTCCAACCTTCTTCTTCTTGAGCACTAGCAACGGCTTCTTCAGGGCCATCTTCGTCCCTGAGAGCTCGTGGTAGCCGACTGTAAAGGTGTAGTTTCCCTATAGAAAGCAACGGAGATAATTAGAAGAAAGATGAAACCATCGCCCATCGGAAATGAATTGGGGAGGGAGAGGAAAAAGTACCTCGGAAACACAGCAGAGGCGGCCAATTTCGAGATTTTGGAGATGGTCTACAAGGGATGGATGTGATTCCACTACTCCTTGTAGCTCTATAATAGACCATTCCCGGCATTCTTCCTGTCGGCAAGTGCATTTCAAACGGATCTGCATCCTGCTCGTTCTCTTTCGCAGATGGAGATTGAGGCCCTGAGGAAAGCGAAGAAGAGAAGGCCTTTACGATGTTTGGAAAGAGCGGGAATTTTAAAACCTTGCCGCCACGAAAACGTTGAACGTGTTTAATCGTTTCAAGCTTATAATTGGGGGCTGACTGCTGAGCGTTGTGGAGCCCAATTCTATTTTGGTGATTTAGGAGCCGATACACCGTTAAAGTGGAGAAATTATTCTACTAGATTGGACGCAAAGAACTGTCCGGAGATCAATCTGATTGAGCCATATGAGCTATATGAGTCGCAGTATCCATCAGTATTGAGTTATGCTACCGCGTGAAGAGGTGACATGACGCATCATGGTTGCTCTCCGGACAGCATTCAACGTCCGCACAAAATAATTAATCCTGAACGATAGATATATGTGTCTCAGAAAAATTTAATTCATTAGTGATATGTCATCAAAAAATTATCTTGATCAAGCGCGAATCTCGAGGCAAATCAGATTGACAGCTTTAAAAATTAAATTTGGGATCATCTGAACTCTGATTTCAATAAACTTATAGTCGAACTGAGCGTCTCGAAAATACAAACCCAACAACACCAAATTCAACTCAATCCGAACACAAATGGGTCTAAATCGAATACCCAAAGCATTGTTGGAAGGTTCAAACCGCAATTTGGATTATCAAACGGTTTTCAAATATGACATGCTTATAGTCGAATTGAGCAGCTCGATGAGACGAATCCAACGAGTCTAATATCACCAAATTTTGATATCATTAAGACCTTCAAATATCTAACGAACGGTCCAAAATCAAGGGATTCAATATCGACTATCCATCCAAATCACTCTACATTTACCCTTGATCCTCTTCCTATTTACGGGTTATACCACTCTCAGAAAACTATAAATAGCCCCTCATTTCTCTTAAGAGGGGACCCAATTAAGAATGAGAGAATAGAAGAAGAGGAGGGACAAATATCCTCCTCGACCACTGTCAGAGTTTCGTCTAACTTTCCAAGTGACGTCAGAGTTCTGCTCAACTTTCAAGTGACACCGGAGTTCCACCCAACTATTAAGTGACGACGAAACTCCGTCCGATCTTCAAGTAACGCCGAAACTCCACCCGATCTCCAAGTGACGCCAAAACTCCGCCCAATCTCCCAGAGTAACGCCAAAATTCTATCTAATCTCCAATTGACTCTGGGATTCAACCCAAATACCAAACATCTACAAATCTCAATTTCTTGTTAATTTGTAACTGAATATCAATCTAGGAGTGGATTATTGTAATTTGATCATCCTAATTTTAAAGGACGAGTCAACCTCTTGTACCTCAAGCAAATACTAGTGAAATTCTTTCAACTATGCATGGCCCTGTGGGTTTTCCCTTTTCAGGGTTTCCACGTAAAAAACCTGATGTTTTATTTCTCTTCTGTTTGTGTGCTAGATATTCGTATGATGCTGGACGAAAAATTCTAATTCTATCGTCGCATATATTCTAGCCCGCAACAATTAGTATTCATCTTCATGTAATATTTATATTTAAAATTTTTAAATTAAATTCATGATCATCTGAAGTCAGACTTCAACTAATTTACAGTCAAATTAATCATCTTTATAACATGAACCCATCAATGTGATATAATCTAAGTGCAAATAAGTCTGAATCAAATAATTGATGTAAATTTAAAAGCTTTAGAGAATTGGTTGAAGGATAAAAAATTATTCTAATTTTGCATGATTAAAGTTAAATCAAGCAGCTTGATAAGATAAATCCAACAAGCCCAGTATTATTATATTCTAAGGTCCATAAGACACATAAATATAGAATTATAGCTTTAAAAATTATTGTTCATTCTAAGATTATTAATATTATATGTGATTATGCTCCTCATATAGGTTTAGATATGCGTTCAAAATCAAAATTGTATAATGACTTACAATAATTAATTCAAATTATATCTCTTGAATAACAGATTTTTATTATAGGATATTTAAATGAGCATGTTGGTAGAGAGATATATGGATTTTTAAAGTATTTATGGTAGCTATGGGTTCGGAGTGACCAATAAAGGTGATAAGATCATATTAGATTATTTTTTTTAGCTTATAATTTTATAACTGTGAATACTTTATTTAAGAAATGAGATGAATATCTCATCACTTATAAGAATGAATATAATAAAACTCATATTGTTTCTCTTCAAATAAGAAAAATTGAAGATGATCGAACTGCGAACGACGCTTGAGGCTCGCAAGCTTGCTCAAACTCACTTATAGTGGGACAAGTTGAGTTTGAACTCGGCTTTTGAGCTCGACTTGAACTCGACCTTGAGTTTGAGTTGATTTTTTGACCGATGAGCCGAGCTCAATAAGACCAGTAATCGACTCAACTTGACTCGTTTTACACCCCTATATGAGATATTTTGCTAAAATTTTCAATGAATATTATGAGAATTTGATTGACTTTAGTGACATTAGCACCCTAAAAGGATGGTGGTGAGACTTGCAATGCTTTGTGTGCAGAATGTTTGTTACTAAAGTATAAACAAAATATTAAGTTAGTGTTGCAAAGGAGGATGCTCGGGCAGATGGATGGATTTATGCTTAGAGACAGTATATAAAAATGTTGGAGTAGTTGTAGTGGAAGATAAGATTAGAGAGAGTCATCTTAAATGATTTGGTCACACAAAACAACGAATTTCTGATGACCCAGTTAGGAAAGTATATGTATTAGATTTGATTTATGTTAAGGAAGATATAGGTAGACATAAAAAAGACATGGTGGCATTTCTTTATTAGACTTTAATGAGAATTTGACTATAATCAGGACATAATAATAAAAAAAAGATTCATGTAGCCAACCCCATATAGTGGGATAAATGCTTGATGATGCTGTTTTTTGTTATAATCATGCACTTAAATGATGAATGAACAATCTATTAAAATATAAAATAAAGTAAAAAGCAATCTATAATCAAGAGAGACAAGCTTGAACGTAAAGAGTCAAAAAATTGGATAAACAATTAATCGTGGTTAGTTTAACCGATTATATTAATGTTTGTCATTATTTAGAAATGATGATCTTCATTAGAGGAAGATGTTGGCACAATGTAGTTAACTATATAATGTAGAACATATTATGCGGGGAAATTTGGAAGAGCATATTTGTTATTGTAAGTATTTAATCATTGGAGATACTATGATGCTCCAATTAATGTCCCAAATTTTCTTATTGCTCGTCAAGATAAGAGTTCATTCGGACTCGGATGGAATTACTTCTGGTGTTGTTAGGCTCTTCTTATCGAGATGTTTAGTTCGTTTATATATTTATTGAAATTAGAGTTCAAATGATTTTAAAATCCAATTTGAAAATTTTCAATTTGATTACTTATCATGATTTGTACCCAACTAATCTAATTATTTCAAATGTAAATATTAAAATAATAAACTTAATCATTATTCAATTGTATTTAAGAGCCACAAATACTAAAATTAAAATATCAAAATTTGTGGCTACACGCCAACGAATAAAAAAAAGGGAAATTTGATCAAAAACTTCCATTGGTGCCAAAAAATTTTCTCCTACTCTGTTCCTCTTCGTCGCCGCCGGTGGTCGGAGGTGCGGCGGCATTTATCACCCCAAAATGGAGACGCCACAACCGCCTAAAGCTGGACAGAGTCAGCGGCACACACCATTAACTATTTATATCACCAGCTACAAAATTAAATTCCTTCTCATTATAAAATGATGGTCTTCTTCCTCTCTCCGACTTATCTCCCCACTATAAATAATCCCATCGGGATCGGATCGAAAGTGACGAAGGCGATTCCGATCCGATATCTCGGGGTTGAAGATCGTGGTTGCCTCGTTGAGAGCGAACAGGATGGTTCGGGGTACTCTCGAGGTTCTTCTTGTGGGGGCCAAGGGCCTCGATGACACTGACTTTCTCAGTAAGATTCATTTTGCTCGTCTTTTTCCCTGTTTTTTTTTTTTTTAACTTAATTTCACTAACGGATTGGAGAGTTGTCCGTAAATTAAATGGATCAGCCTCAGATCAAGTCATCCAAATGCGTTTCCAGATTGTTTTTTTACTCGTCGCATCTTTCTTTGATCTAGAAAGGATATGAAAGAAAAAAAAAAGGGTTGAATTACGAGCTGTTAAATCGGTTAACTTGATTTAGCTTACATATGATTTGATAAATATAATTAATGGATTAAAAGCTGATAATTGTTTGAAATGACAAAAATTAAACCTTGTTTTTTTTTTTTCTGAATTTAAGATTTGAGAGATGTGTAAATTCTTAAATCTGTTAAATCCTGTTAATGATCGGACATAACAAATTCTGGATTTAGTCAATAACAGGCTGCAACTACATTTATCAAAACATCAATAATTGAAGTCCTCGAAAATCTGTTTGGCAGGATTTAAGATGAACTTTGCTTAAATATTATCTAAAATAGGATACCAAGTGAAGATTGTTTTCTTTTTCTTTTTTTTATTATCTCCTACTTTCTGTTAGGAAATCTGGGATGATGTCTGCATGTTCATGTTTTTTATTTTTGATAAATGAAGAGCTTGATATCTTCAAGTATTTGACCATCATGTTAGGTTACTTGTCTCAAATTATTTGTAAAAACTGATACGTAATACAATTATTTGAACTGAGGATATTATATGTGGAGGTCTTAGTTTTTTACTTTGCTGTTAAGGTCAAACCGATCCCATAATTCAGCATTGCTGTGTTCGCTTGTCTTTCGTATACATAGCTAGGATTTGTAATGTTTAAATCAATCCGTGAATATCCCTACTGTCTATTCAAACTATGAATGTGGTTGGATTCGGATCTGAACTTATCTATGCCAATTTAGAAGTTATAGGTAGATACCTTATGTTTTAACAGTAATCAGTTCTTTCTTCACACTTTATATCCCAAAAGTAGATGTATATGATTTGGTTTTTATATTAGTATGCCACTTCTAGACTGTCTATGCCAACTTTAATTTGTTGATAACTATTTGAATATCACATTTTCTAGTCTATACCTGTTTTAACAGTAATCAGTTCTTCATTCTCACTTGATATCCCAAAGTAGATTTATGTGATTTGGTTTTTATATTAGTATGTTACTTCTAGGAGAAATTATTACGTGCGGAGACCGGACACAGAGAACCTTCTTGTTTGTCTCTGTGAACTACTGTGTTTTTATTGTTCACAGAGACAAAACCAAACGGGTCACTTTGTCCGGTCTCCGCACATAATAATCTCTCCACTTCTAGATTGTCTATGCCACCTTTAATTTGTTAATAACTATTTGAATATCACATTTTCTCACAAATGTGATCCCGGAATATCTAAAGCAAATTAGAAAGAGCATTGACATAACAAAGTCGTTCATTACGCTAAAATGCCAAAATTTTGTCCTAGACTATTTAGATACCAGGATTTTCAGAATTAACTCAGGTCAGTTATGTGGGGCTTGCAAGGGAAATGTCTATGAGGTTGCATGCATGAGTCTTTTGGACCCTGGGTAACATTTGTCATATATATTCCTTATGAAGGTGGTTTTATGTATCTGCTGGAGTAATCATATTATAACATCCACTTTCTTGGGATTTTTTATGAGCATGTACTTATGTATTTTTATGTACACGTGTATTTTTTTGCACCTTTATTTACAAATTTCTTCAATAGAGAATGGTCATAATAGAATGCTAAATTTAGCAGTTTTTTAAACTTGAAAATGTTTCTGCATGGATGACATTGAAGAGCTTTTCTGATGCACAACATTTTTGAAGCCCCCTTAGCATGAAGTTATTATCATGTGCAAGGCTAGATGAGGACTAAAGGATCATATTATTTTATTTATTTTTTTATTTTTGAGGTAGAATGCATGTCCAGATTTACATGATTTCTTTTTATATCTTTGAATATCTAATTTGCCAATCTATTTAGGGCTTGAGTACAATAATTTCTCACTCCATGTTTTTAATATCATCGTTTAATTCTTTCAACCCAGTGATACTTTATAACCTTTTTGTGCATTTGCTAAACAGATAATATGGACCCTTATGCTATCCTGATATGTCGTACTCAGGAGCAGAGAAGCAGTACCGCAACAGGTTTATATTTATTACATTTATTAATCATTGTGCCCTACAATTTTTAGAGAAGATTTCTTTAACGGAACGCTTGATTTTGTTTTTGAAAAAAGTGTCAACAAAGGTTTCACACTTTCACTTTTGAGGCCTTTATGTGACAGCATCAAACAACATAACAGGCGTTTTGTGGATGAAGCTGCTTGGAAGTGAAAAGTTTGATCCCGTATGCAGATTATGATAAATTTTGTATTAAAATTTTCATCCAAGTGAAAAACAATCTCTATTCTTACTTGGTAAAGCAATAATGTTAGTTTCCAACGGTATTTAATATTCATTCCTACAAAAGATTGGGGATATCGAGGAGAACATAATTTTTAAAGTGAAAATTAGAGCTAAAATGAAGAATTTTCTCTTGATTACCATGTGATAAGATAATATCATGTATGCCAAATGCAAGTATTATAAAACTGCAATTTATTTGGGTAAGTTTTTTGCATTTGAGTTTGGGCACTAGTGCTGTTATTAGCTAGTTGAGTGTGGAAAATTTTGAATAATGTTGTTATTGTTTTATGTGTGGAATAATAAAGAAAGAAAGGATTATATTAAAAAAATAATAAAACAACAACTATTATGAATCATTTAGGGGCAATTTGGTTGATGTAAAAAGGGCGTAAATTATTACAAATGCCAGGATTTTTAACATATCGGTGTTTGAATTGAAGCAAAATGAAGGCATAGTAAAATTTTGAAATATTTGAAATTCATCATTTAGTTCATTTTAAATATATTCTGAATTTGCTTAAATTTGGGTGAATTTCAAATAAACCACAAGAGTAAAGCTTCATTTGTTGTCACTACTTGTCAATTGCCATTAACCATGAACTATTGTCGCCATCACCGGCCACAAATCCTAAGTCGACATCGGCCACCAGCGCCATTGAGCTTTAGGTTACATTCATCTAACTTTAAGCCAAGCACAAAAAATTAATCAACTGTATTTATTTTACACTCATCAAACAATTTTAAATATTTCAAATACATTGCATTTGTTTTGTATTTCATTTTATTTTACATTTATTTTTTAGCAAAACCCCTTGTTATAAAATAGACTTAGTGTAGATGATTCTCAATTAGAGTGTAGAATATTCAACCATAAGAAATTGAGATATAATTAATATGAAATAATTAAAAAGAAAAAAAGAAATGACCAAATGTTTGATAGCTAAATGAGAGTTAATACTTTAGAAGCACTAATTATCAATTGCTTGGTTTAGTTGTGTTTCTTTATACCTCCAAAATGAAGGTTTACGGTTTGAATCTTAGGAAAAAAAGAAGCACTTAGGTGTATTCAACAAAAAAGAATCTAGAAAAAAAAAAAAAAGAATCTAGCATTTATAAATTCCATCTCAAATAGTTGCAAAAAAAAAAAAATTATAATGATTGATCTAGGATCGAGATATATAAGACTTGTGTATTCATATGGTTGATTATTTGTTTGGACATATGATTATTGAAAGTAATGAAAGGTTTGTAATTTCTTCAAAATTTTATTAAGGCTATGTTCTTTCGATTAATTTTTTTTTGTCTTGATTGATCTGTCTAGGTTTCTCTTAGTCTCACACAAACTATAATGATATTCCTATGGGTTTGAGCTATGATCCTAATACCAATTGATTTAGGTTTGGTATGGAGAAGTCTTTTGGAACCAATAGGAAATATTTAGGACAAAGAATTAAGTTTTCTATGGTGAAATTTTATTGAATTATTTTCTTTCTCCCAGAAATTTTATTGAATTATGAGCAAGGCCTCCTTGGCTGGATATTTTAGAGAAAAAAGTATTGGGAGGAACTTACTTCTTGCATGAGTGTTTACATTACAAGATATACAAAATTGTTGCTAATCCAAAATTTTCTACAATTCAATTAAATGCACAGTTTTAGGAAACCTTTCCATGGATATCATAGATTTATTTAAATTATTGATGACATTCTAAATTAGTTTAAGCTTATGGATGTGTCACATTCCTATCTCAAAGCTTAAAAAGTTGGAAATGAAAATAAGTAGCTCAAGTTAATTAAAGAGAATAATCTCTTGGATCTGCCAAAAAGATGGCTAACCATGTAGCGGAGAAAATTATGGAGAGATTACTAGTTAGTTTTCTTGATTCTCTCATCTCTCTCTACTTTGCTGCCCCTTCTTATTTGAAAATTTATATTGCAATTGCTGCACTTATGTACTTAAATTCATATTTGCAATTTAATTCTTTTAAATTGAATTATGTAAACACTCAATTATCTTGGGTTTATTGTTAAAAGCCATAGTGAAGTAGATGGGATATTATTACTAGAATTCAAATTGGATGGTTGAAATGGAGGAATGCATGGGGCCTATTGTGTAATAGAAAAGCGCCCCCTCAAACTTAAGGAAAAATTTCATAAGACGATGATGAGATTTGCAATGCTTTATGGCATAGAATGTTGGCCATTAAAAGGGAAGTATAAAATTAAATTAAGTGTTGTAGAGATGTGGATGCTCAGTTGGACAAGTAGCTTTACAATTAGAAACAAAATACGAAATGAGTATATACATGAAAATGTTGGAGTAGCTCCAGTGGCATATAAGATTAGAGAGAGTAGCCTTAGATGGTTTGGTCACATAAAATATTGGCATCCTGGTAGGAGAGTATATGTATTAGATCCGACTTATGTTAAAAAAGATAGAGATAATTTTAATATAACTTTGTTAAAAGCGCTTATAGAAATGACATTTTTATTATATTTAAATGAGAATTTGACTCTTGATGGGACATAATAGAGAAAAATGATTCATGTAGCCAACTCTTGATGGGACATAATAGAGAAAAATGATTCATGTAGCCAACCCCACGTACTTGGATAAAAGCTTGTTATTGTTGTTGTATTTAAACATGCCTGAGAGCCTCTTGAATCAATAATTGATAGCAATAACGGTCCTAAGCAGCCACTTCACATGTAATCTTGTGGTACTGTTCCTTGCGTTGCCTCAAAAGGAAAGGTCTGATGTTCAAATCTTAAAAAAAAAAAAAAAATCCTTTGTGCATGCTGGGCTGTAAAGGTTTAACTGAGTCATATTGTCATAATTTGCTTTGCTAGGTTCATTTCACTGGTTGGCTTTTTGTTTGTGCAGGCAAAGGGAGCGAGCCTGAATGGAATGAAACCTTTGTGTTCAATGTCTCTGATGATGTTCCAGAACTTGCTATCAAATTGATGGATAGTGATACTTTCTCAGATGATTTTGTTGGAGAAGCCAAGTGAGGATTCTTACTCTGTTTTATTTTCATATCTAAGCTCAATTGATTTAGCGTAGTATGATTTCAAGATTTCACGCATGCACATCCATCAAGTTTTTTTTTTTCTTTTTTTTGTTTTAAAAAATTATTTAACTGCCCAGGTCTACGGCAATTTTATGATACAATTGTTGTTAATATTTTTCTTCTATTGAGACATAATGCTTGTTTGTTTACAGAATTCCCTTAGAGCCCCTCTTTTCAGAAGGAAGGATACCTCCTACTGTATACAATGTGGTGAAGGATGAGGAATATCGTGGAGAAATTAAAATTGGCCTCACCTTCATTCCAGAGGTATTTCTTCTTCTCAATTCAACTGCCTCAAAAATTTACTATGCACTTAGCTAGAAAAATGAGAACAGAATTTAAACTAAACTAAATTATTGCTAGTGGTTATAGGATTTGCTTATGATAATGGCCTACAATAACTAAGAATGATTATGTGCTCCTGTGGTCAGACATCCTGTACATAATACGTGAACTATTGATTCAATTATACACATTTATGAGAAAGTAGAAATAGATGGTCAAAATACTAGCTCTTTTTTCATTTTTTGAAAAATTTGTGCTGTGTGTTGCAAGTAGGGTAGCTTGAATTTGGAATTTGGTAATTCTATAAATCCTCTAATGCATACTGCATAGTGATGAAATTGGCTTCAATTGTCAAAACTTTTTGTAGGCACTTAGGCTTCGTTTGGGATGACTGTCTTACTGCTTCTTAAAGAAGCTTTTTAGTATAATTTTTTTTACTAGAAAGTTGCTTTAAGAAGCAGTAAGAAAGTCGTCCCAAACGAAGCCTTAATCAATGTTGATTATTTCTTGTGAGGTAGCAAGTTGAAAGAACAATGAAATAAAGGTTTTACACTAGATTTTGATTAATGGTAGCTTTATGGCAACATTCATAACGGTCCAATTTGTGCTATAATTATAAAATATAAGTCGTGATCAATAATTTTAAAAAATGGTAATCATAAAAATATATTTCCAATTTCAGGAAACGCGTAAGGCTTGATTTTTAAACATCCTAAAATATGTTATGAATATTCTCATTATGTCTTGTTTCCAAATATGTGTTAGTATTTTGCAATCAAACGATTTTTTAGAAATTAAATGCTGCTTCTGATATTACCAAAAAAAAAAAAAAAAAAAAAAAAGAGAAAAAAAAAAATGAATCTGCTTCATTG
Source organism: Dendrobium officinale (assembly GCA_019514585.1). Lineage (NCBI taxonomy): Eukaryota > Viridiplantae > Streptophyta > Magnoliopsida > Asparagales > Orchidaceae > Dendrobium > Dendrobium officinale. The sequence continues at coordinate 4,900,686 of CM033685.1, read as the reverse complement.
ATGTTTATGAGCACTGCTTCCCAATTCTATTTCTTTTTTAGTATTCATAGTGATTCCATTAAGCATTTGATGCTCATCAATCCTTACCCCTATCTCAACTTTGCAGGATAATCACGGCAGGTATAATGAGGAGAACTTCGGTGGATGGAGAGAATAATCTTGAATCAGATAATCTCTGGGTCTTCATTTCTGCCTCCCCTCTGAAGTTCTTTCTGATTCTTGATGTAATGCTCTCTAAACTTCTCATAGATGTTTTGGCAAAGCAGTTTCTATAAACAAAAAATGGCAAAAAACCAGTTTCCATTTAACTGTTTTAAACTTTTAATTAGCTTTTTGTGAACAATTTACGTTGCGCTTGTCATTTCCTTAATAGAGAAGATTTTTTTCATCTTCCAGTTATTGTCCGGTATGCTTGAGACTTTGGTCAACAGTCCATTTTTTCCATAGCACATGACTTACCATGTTATTTTGGAAAAATTATTTGGTGCGGAGATCGGACGTAGAGGTACATCCGGACATCCACTTAAATTTTGACACGTGGAGTGCACTTTGGTTGCGCTTTTTGTGCGCTTTAACATGCACTTTAGTTGCAATTTGACTGCTCTTTTGTTGCGTTTTTTGACTGCGTTTTACCTGCCATTTAGTTGTACTTTAGTTGCATTTTGACTGCTCTTTTGTTGTATTTTTTTATTACACTTTGACTGCGCTTTACCTACGCTTTGACTGCGCTTTTGATGCGTTTGGCTTAAAGTTCCGCGGACACATTAAATATATAAAGTTAAAAAATAAATCCAACTCCACATGTCAACATTTTATTGGAGTCCGAACGTACCTCGACGTCCGGTCTCCGCACCTAATAATTTTCCATTATTTTGACATTCTATTTAACTTCACGAATAATTTCCTTTTTATGCTCCTGCTATGGAAGAAGCAGATTTAATCCTTAAGAACTTGTAATGTTATTTGGTAGTTGGGCAAGGTAAGTAGGGTTGAGCTTTCCGCTAAGGATTTGTTTGGGATAACTGCCTTATTGTTTTCACATTGCAACAAGAACTTTTGTTTGGCTATTGTTTTTTTATTGCTTTCAATAATTTTTTTATATAATCGGCTAGTTCTTTCCAAACTGGGCCGGTTCAGCGGTTTACCGGTTGAACCGCTGTTCGATGCGAAGCTGGTTCTGTAGGCTGGATCAGACCAGTCACCAGATCGGTTCACGGTTGAATCGGCCGGTTCGATCTGATTTTCAAAACATTGGCAAGAAGAAAATTTTCCTAAATGAAGCCTTAATAGTAAGAGATGTACACATTCAATGGATGAAAATGTGGACAAGCCATAGAGTAGTTTTTTGTTTTCAGCCAGAATCCGGATCTAATCTACAGCTATGGGCTTACTTGTGATGGTTGCATTTGTTTGCAAAAATAATTATAGAATTATATAAAAAATAATTTTTTTGAAAGTTATTATGAATATTATTAAATTTTTTTAAAGAAATTGGATAAATTTATTTTCATTAAGAAATAGAGAAAAAAGATTATTATTTGCTAGAAGCTGAATTGATGATAGATAGTAGTTTTGGTATTCTTTTTTATGAACGATAATTTAAACAAAATAAAATAACTAAATGAATTGATGTATGGTATAAAGAAAATTAAATTTTTGATATAAAAGAAAAATATCTCATGAACTCTTGCCTAGTAAAAAAAAAAAATAACTACTTACATATTTAAATTACAAAAAGCCGCTCTTTCTTGAACGAGTAAGGGCATCTCCAACCAAAATAAAGTAGAACTCCAAAATGACGTAATTTTGTTCCAATCGAACTTCTTTTTAGGTGCTTCTGCGAAGGTAACGATCATTCTTCCCTTTCATGCGTTTTTTCGCCAAATCCGGTTGAGAGAACAAAATAGCGTAGGTGAACAGTGCAACGCCAATATTGACATCACACTGTTCACCCGCAAGTAAATGGCGGAAGATATTTGACGTTCGGCTCGAGCGACTAAACGACGTTATACGCACGTTTGACGTTCAGTTGGAGATGCTCTAAGTGTGACTGTAATGCAAATTAGATTGAGATATTTTTAGTATTTTTCTTATGCCAATGGCATAGTAAGGTCAAGTATTCAGATGAATCGAATGCGAATCGCTTGAAAGATTTATCCTTTAGACCAATGAGCCGTTGGTTGGACCCGCGTAAGGTCAAGTAGTACTCTTTTGAGCTGAAAATATGTCACTACTTAGAGAAACTATTATACAGGGAGTTCGGATGTAGCTCTATGTATGGACTTCCAAAAAAATCATGAAAATGAGTGCCAGATGTAGCTCTATGTCCGAACTCCAATAAAACCATGAAAACGAGTGCCAATTGAATTTCTTGGTTTGGATCATCGGGAGACAAACTATAAAAATTATATATTAAAAATTCACCTGTTAAATAAACGTGTCATGATTTCATTGGAGTCGAGACGTAGAGTTACGTCATGACTCTGTACGTAATAATTTCTCCACTACTTGAAAGTGATGGATCACACACTCAAATGTTGAGAGAGTCATTAATGATATATAAGCGGATCCTCCTATTAGAGATGAAAGCGTTAACTTAAAAAACAATGCAATAAGTACTTATAATTATTATAATATATATGATGAGAGCTTGAGTTGGATATACTTTTCAAAATTGATATAATTTATATGATTAAAATCAATTAACACTTCCTTCATAATTTAAATGGAATACAAATTTAATCATATCAAAGGGATTTACACTAACAAAAATAAAGTATCATCATTATAATTATATTGACATGATTCATAAATAATTTAGATCAAATAAATCTTCATAATATGAGACAATTGTTTTTTTTTTTTTTAAAAAAAAAGTTAAAACTAAAAAAGATGTGAATGCAAAAAACATTAAACTTTTAAATAATAAATATCAACAATTTTAATACAAATATATAATTCATATATTTTATTATTATCACTCATATCATCGAAAAAAATTATTCTGTGGGGTCACCGAATGACGTCCAGAGACGAATGAGAACGCACTGTGTCATTCTTTCTGTGTACTACTCAGTACCGAATGACATTACGCAGTTATGATTCGCCACTTGACCGTTCAATGACCACACATAATAATGTTTTCATACCACCATATAAATTTTAATATTTTTTTTTATGTACCTATATTTGTTATATAAGTGATAGACATATATTATAAGTCATAGGTATTAGATATGTAAATAACAAGTGATATATATGTTTTTTTTTTTCTTCGAAAATTGTGGGTTAAGTCTGAATGTTGGAGCTTACTGTTGTGCTAATGGCCACGAATACAGTACTACGAATAAAACCCTAAACCCTTCCTATCGTCGGCTCCACAGCCATGTCCTGCTGCGCACTCCGCCACCGCTCCAAATCTCTCCCGAAGCTCCTATGCAACCTCTCCCTTGTACGTACAATGGGCGGAGGACCACGCACTTTCGCCGGCGGCCTCAACAAGTGGCAGTATAAGCGCATGCACGAGAAGCTTGCTAGGGAGAAGGAGCGCCGCTTGCTACAGCAGGAGAAACAAATATATCAAGCAAGGCTCCGAACTGAAATACGTGCCAAAATCGCCGGAAAATCTTCGTACGATGATTTCTCAGGCTCTTCCCCTGGCGCTGGCGGAATGTCGTCCAAGGATCATATCAGGGCCCTTGCCGATCGCTTCATGAAAGAGGGTGCCGAGGATCTATGGAACGAGGATGATGGTCCAATCAGATCCCGAACTCATGGTCGTCCTTCTAATGTTCCTCCTTCGCGACCCCTTGATCTCAGAAAGATTGTGACGGAAAAAAGAGCGTCAATTGGTTCATTTGAGCATCGCAGAAATTACTCTAAGTGGAGTAGGAATTCTTCTAGCGACGAGGATGAGGATGACTCCGTTGTTCGTTTGGAGGGGGGTTTGTTGAAGAAATTTCACGGTAAAGGTGGTGGGAGGGTGGAAGGTTTGAGATTTCCAAGGTTTAGTCAGGATGAGGAGGATTCTGAGAAGGATTTGAAACGGGGAGATGGAGGACTTGTTAGGAAGAAGATGATGAGTGGGGCGGCTTTGAGGAATTATGACGTGAAGATGGACAAAAGGAGGCCTCCTAGACCTGATATGGAAGAGAGCGACTTGACTACAGATATACGAGAATTCCATCGAGATATGAGAAATAGGGCCTCATTGGAGAATGCTGTTAATCAGCAGGAGGCGCATGAAGGATCAATTCTTACTCAGAGAAGGTACGCTGAAAATAAATTTCAATAATGATTTCAGTTACAGCCTGATGTAATGATGGTGTAATCAACTTGCATATTTGGAATCCTTCTCCGTAGCTATGGCTACAGGGGTTTTAGATCAATTTCTTTTGTCTGTAAAAAAAAAAAAAAAAACAGAATTTTAGTGTCACCGAATGATTACTACCTCTTGATGTTTTGTCAAGAAGTTTATTTCTCATTGTTTTATGGTTTCTAATAAGGCTGCCCATTATTGGTATCCTTTCAGTTAACGCTTGTCTATATTGCTTTCTGTTGCATTTTATTTGCTTGTTTCAAAATTTTCTGACCTTCATTTTATTTCAACTTTTTAAGGGCATCTCCAACGGAGAACTCCATTTTTCACGCCAAAATACCGCAAAACTAAAAAATGGAGTGGTGATGCTCCAATCTAACGCCATTTTTTTTGCTTACGCGCGAAGGTAACGATCCTTCTCCTTTCGCGCGCTTTTTCGGTTGAGAGAGGAAAATAGCGTGAGTGAACAGGCGTTGTACTGTTCACCCGCAAGCAAATGACGGACGTTTTGGCGTACGGCTGGAGCGACCGAACGATGCCAAACGCTCGTTTGGCGTTCGGTTGGAGATGGTCTAATAAGCTAAGATTGTAACGGCATTCCAAAGTGATAATAATTAGCAGACCCATTAAGATTCCTGTTGTGTCAACTTGGCACTCTAATTAAGATAAAAATTAATGTCTATATATCTAATAAAAATAGCTTAACAGGAACAGTTTTAATGTATGAACCTGAAGAATATACTTTGCGGGTGCGGATCTTTTTTTTCCTTAACTTTCTAAACAATTTTTTCTTCCTCATTTCTTTGACATGAAGTCTATTTAATTGCAACTTTTACTCTACGCTATATATGCCAAAGCATCTATTCTTTTCAGCATATAATTTCATTAGTTATTACCAGCTATATCTCTAATATAATCATCTTGCTAGACCATACATGAATTGTGACATTCCGAATCGTTCCACTCAATACTGTGTTATGTTGTTTACCATTCATTATAATCCATAATTCCATATTGCAAGTTTGATTTAATTGCTATTTGATAAAATTTAAATTTAAGTCTTCCTGTTAATCTACTATTGCATATTTATTTATTCATTTTAACCACTTAGTATTAATTCTAAAACTCGCTTGCTTAATTATATCCAATTCTTTTGTATACATATCTAAGGTATGTAAGCATTAAATAGCAATATATCACTTTATCTTTAATGTACCATCACTTAAATTTTGTTAATTGATTTGACTTTGTCATATTCTCCCTAAAGTCCCTCTCATCTTTTAAAAATTTTCATTATTCTAACTTTTCACTTGCTTTCATTATTAAAAATTTTGTGACAAAAATTTTCACTTGCAAATAGTGTACATTATGATACCTCACTTCGAATATATTTTGCAAATATTTTCGAAAATAATGAGAAAAGACCCTTCATGTAATTAGATTGTGATTTGAAGTTAACTAGTTTTGTCACATTTCAACTAAATTGAAATCCCTTTTATCCATTGCAAGTATTTCGTTAACAAATGTAATTAGTTTAGGCTTAATGTTGAACCCTTAGTATGATTTTGTTTTGATTGGAAATTTTTAGTCACTGCTTGAGCATATATGTCCTAAAACTTCAATAAACATTTGAGATAGGCCATTTATTCTTAATGCCACCAAGTCAATTCCATGTTACTTGTTCATGTTTATTTTCAAGATAAATAAAATCAGTAGTATTTTTCATTGCTCCTTATAGTTTTCTAGCAAATTTCTTGGCACAAAAAAACCTCAACAACCATTTCTTGCACAAAGACAAATTTATAAAGCAATAATTATAAATTTTTATTATTTATATAATGGGCTAGATACTAATGAAGTAGAAAAAATATATATATATAGCTAAAATAAGTGTAAGAACTCTAAAAACTTTGAACATGTTGAATGCATTAGAGGCAAATATGATGAGATCTTAGTTAGAAGAGGAAATGCTACTTTGAAAAGCTATTTAAGTGATTATCTTAAGAAAAAATTATTTTGTAAGAGCTTGATAAATAAAATAATGAGGTATATGATGGACCGGTTCACCCGGTCCATCCTAGACCCGTGCGGGTCTATAGGAGGCGGGCGGACCGGCTGGACAAAAAAGGGGCCCACCCACTTAAGTGGGGGTAATTTGGGGATGTGAGGGACTTTTGGATTGTATGAAGGGGGCCATTAGGGTTTTATTGGGGGTATTATGAAAAGTGTATTCTCTTTCTAGTTTTTCTTCTTCTAGTTTCCTTCTTGTTCTTTTCTAGGGTTTTCTTGTGGGAGATCTTGTCCTTCTCGAAGTGGACAAACTTATATTGTTTTCTCTTGGATTTCTAATGCAAAGGTTCTTATTTCTCATCCCAACAATCTTGTGATTATTTCTCTTTGGTTTTGGTGGAGAACTTCCTCTCTTTTGGGGGAAATTAGGGCAAAGCCGAAATTGTGAAACCCTAGGGCGTATCAGTATATTATTGATGGATTGAGCATAATTATTTCACAAGAGCTTAATGACCAAAATAATGAGGTATATTATGAAGGTAACTCATAAGAAGATGCATTGTTGCTTAGTTTTACATACATATGTGATACTGATTGGTAATATAAAATTTATTAATTATATTATTTTTGTGATTGAAAAAAAATTTTAATGAAAATTTGAAGGCTAAATGAATGCCAAATGATTGTAGAAATTTTTAGTATCAATGTATAAGAATTAAGGAGATGTTTAGAATTGCAATAATTATATATGAATGACAGTTATGAGTCATCCGATAAATTAATGGTAGAGAATGGAACATGAACTTAGAAAAAAAATATTCAGTATCGGATAATCAATGTCTTTTTATTTTTGAAAGATCCAGTATGTAAGCAATTGTCATCAGGTTGTTGATGGATAAGTATATATAGTAGAGAAATGATTTTCATACTGCTTTATTGATCTTTCTAGGCTTATGATGAAGTGTGAAGAGAATTTGTTTGGTGTGCATTAAACAAACAATTTGTATGTCAAATGTATGTTGGAGTTAATAAAAATATGTATGATAGAAAATTGACCAATATTAAAATCAAAGAGTTTATAGTTATAGTAGGATTATATCAATGATCAATATTAAACCAATACCTTTTGGATTGGTCATGAAGATGATTATAATGGATATTCAAAGTGAGGTGCCTAATTGTATGCTCTTTTGCATATGTTATAGGCTTCGTTTGGGACTGCTTTTTCACTGCTTCTTAAAGCTGTTTTTTAGTACAAAAATTTTAATTTTTGTACTAGAAAGCTGCTTTAAGAAGCAGTGAAAAAGCCGTCCCAAACGAAGCCATAGACTAATTAGAACTATAAGTTATAGTTCTAATTAGTGAGAATTATTAAACTAATAGCTAAGTTGGAGCAATTAAGAAAATGCATAAAAGAGAAGGAGATTTGTAAAGTATATGAAATGCATTGTTAGTGAATGTAAGATTAATAATTATTAATTAGTTCTTGTAAAATTAAAATTATTAATTAATGTTTCTAGAATATATACATATAGATGAATTTTTCTTCAAAAGATTAGGAAATAAGAGAGCTAAACCATAGGTGATATGAATAAGAATTGTGTTAAATGATTTTACATGTAATATATTTAATATCTCATGCAACATTTTGATGTGAAACTAGGAATTTAAATTTCAGAAATTAATAAGAGTTTGTTAAAGTAGTGAAAGTTCAATCTTAATGATTTGCTTAATTGAAACTTCAAGAAAGATCTCGGAATTTAACCAAATCTAGGCAAGTAATACCGCTAAATTAGCATGATTTATAAAATAACAACGACAATAAGTAGTAGTGCAAATGAAAAGCCAACGAGAATCCAACGGTTAACAAAGCGATTGTTTCACCTCGAGGCTACACTCAGTTATCTACTTCTAGGGTTGTTGGAAGAAAAAGAACCACACAAGAGATGAGACCACTCCGAGGGCGACGGTGCCGGAGATCTGTAGGGAAGAAGAGGAAGGCGTCGGATGTGGAGGTGGTGTGGAAGGTCGGCCGTCGATGGTCCACTCGTAGTCCAGACGTTGTCTATCAATAACTTGGATGAGAATTGGGAGGATCCGATCCAAGTAATCTCCCACGGTGTCTTCGTCGGATTCAAATCCCGCGTCGAAGAATGACGATCGTAGTACGTCGAGATTACCGTGGGCATCAAACACAAGCCCCCATTCTAGCTCTGGATCCGCCATGCATCCTTGCCCGGAGTTAAGGTAGTGTCCGAGAAGGGGAGGGGAAGTGGAAGGAGGCGGGTTGGAGTAGTGAAGGTGGCCGGCGGGAAGTCGGCTAGGTTGGAGAGGCTTGAAAATAATCTCAGCAACCTGAAATTATTTCGGGTTGTAATACAAGGGGGGGGGAATAATTTGAGATTTTCAAATTGATTCCAAAAGGAGAGGGGGCTGTAACGGAAGAGGTGTCTTGCGGCTGAATTTGTGGAGTTTGTGAATTAATCGGGGAGAGAGAAAAAGGGGAGGTGGCCGGTCCCATGGCGTGAAGAGAGCAATCAAAACAGTGACACGGCCTCTCTTGAAAAGTTTCTGAAATCAACAAATCTCAGAATTGATTCTCAGGTTTACGTTTAGAAAGATTTCCTAATTTACTTTGACACCTAGCCGTTGGCAATCTCATGTTAAATGAGGGAATTAAATCAGGTTCACTTCCTTAATAGTGGAAGATGTAAAATAGGAAAGCATTTACACCTTAGCCTGGGATTTCAAATTTTGAAACAAGTGGGCGGGTGGCTGAAGTGGGGCGGCTGTGGGAGCGGGAGGGAGGGACGGCCGGCTGTTGGGTTGCAGGGAAGGCCTCCGGTGGCTGGGCCGGCCAAGGGAGGCCGGCGGTGGAGCTTGGGCGGTGGTGGGGGAATAAAAAAAAAAAAATAAGAGAAGGAGGTTTCGGCTAGGTGGGAGAAGAGAGGTATGGAGGGAAAAGAAATAAAGAGAATTCAAATGAATAACCTTGATCACCACTCCACCGGTAGAACTCACAAAGAGATCTCCGACGATCTCCTCTTCAAGAACTCACAAAGAGATCTTTAGAGGCTTCATGAACTCACAAAGAGAATCATCAAAATAAAATTTTCATTCATCAATAATCTCAAGTACAATGACAAAGCCCTTTATATAGGCTAACAAGAAATAAAATGCGCAAAGACGAAAGCGCCCTTGGGCTACAATAAGTACTAATTCCCTCATAGGGGTACCAAAGGAAAAAACATGAAATAAAAGTCATGAATAAACTAAAGCATAAAAAATAAAGGCTCTGCATCAAGGCCGTCGATCGGCGTCTCTGGCGATGGTACACGTGTCGAAATCTGATGCCCTCATCACTCTCCCCGGGTGGGAGGAAGCTGTCGAGTAAGGGTCCTGAGAACTCTCGTACAGCTCCAGAATGTTGGGGTCCGGTCTCTGTATCTCATCCCGCTCTAGCCAAGTATCCTCCGTGTCCAGCTTTCCTCTCCAACGAACTAAGTATCTGTGGCGTCCGCCGTTCCTGGTGGAAATGATCTCATCACTAAGTATATTTTCAATCTTCTTCATATTAGGTAATGTGGGAATTTTGGGGAGTGGAGGTAAGGCTGGGATCTCACTAGGTATGGACTCACAAGGCTCAAGATTCAATGGATTTTCGGGGTTAAAATCAGGGCCATCAAAGGCTACTAGATGCTCGATGTTAAACGAGGGATTCATGTTGAAACCTTCAGCAAGGTCCAAAACATAAGCATTACTGTTTATTTTTGAAGTTATTTTAAAGGGACCCGCACTTTTAGCATGTAGTTTCTTAACGGCCCCAGGTGGGAACCGCTCCGGATGAATTCGAACCATGACATAGTCTCCAACTTTGAACTCCTTGAAGCGTCGTTTGAGATCAGCATTAAGTTTGTAATTTTCATTACTTTGTGCAATTCTTTTATTAATTTCTCGATGCAATTCTTGGATATGGGATGCAACTGCGGATGCAGACTCTGACACTCTAAGCTTAGGACTCATGGGGACTAAATCTATAGGTTGCCTAGGTTGGTATCCATAAACAATCTCAGCTGGGCTCATACCGGTGGTCCGGTTGACAGAATTATTGTAGGCAAACTCGGCAATGGGTAGTTTGGAGTCCCAATCCCTAATGTTCTCACCTACCAAGGTTCTAAGGATGTTCCCAAGGCTCCTGTTAACAACTTCAGTTTGGCCATCCGTTTGTGGGTGGAAGGCGGTGGAGAACTGCAGCTTAGTACCCATCCTAACACATAAAGTTTTCCAGAAATAGCTCGTAAATTTCACGTCTCTATCCGACACAATTGTCTTCGGGAGTCCATGGAGTCGGACAATCTCGTTAAAGTATAGTTTGACAATTTTAGAGGCGTCGAATGTTTTAGCACACGGGAGGAAATGGACCATCTTAGAGAAACGATCTACTACGACAAAGATAGAGTCAGGCTTCCTAGCGGTTTTGGGGAGCCCTAAAACAAAATCCATGCTAATGTCTTCCCAAGGACGGTTTGGGATGGGAAGCGGGGTGTATAGACCCGTGTTCTGTTTCCTCTGTTTAGCTAGTTGGCAGGTATGGCAACATTTGATCAGTCTAGTGACATCACGCTTAAGGCTGGGCCAGAAAAATCTATACTCGACGGTTGCAATGGTCTTAGCCTGCCCAAAATGTCCGGCTAATCCTTCTGCGTGTAGTTCCCACACAAGAAATTCACGAAGAGAAGTGTTGGGAATACACAACTTCTGAGATTTGAATAAGTAACCATCCTCTAACAAGAAATCATCTACAGATGGCTTATCTCCCGCCATTAGTAACGCATATATTTCTTTAAAATCAGTACACTCTTGATAGTCGTCCTTGATGCGTTCAAATCCGACAACTTCTGTTTTCATTTCCCTCGTGACCATTATCCTACGGCTCAAAGCATCGGCTGCCTTATTCTCAGCTCCGGCTTTATGTCTGATAGTATAAGAATATTCTTGTAGGAATTCAACCCAACATCCATGGCGGGCATTTAACTTCTTTTGGGAGTTGATGTATCCAAAGCCTCATGATCTGAAAATATTACAAACTCTTGAGGTAGTAAGTAGTGTCTCCAATACCTAAGGGACTGAATGATAGCGTAAAACTCCTTATCGTAGTTAGAGTACATCTGTCGTATATCATTAAGTTTCTCGCTAAAGTAGGCCACAGGATGTCCCTCTTGTGACAAGACTCCTCCTATTCCTACTCCTGATGCGTCACAAGTCACCTCAAACACTTTAGAAAAATCCGGGAGACGCATAACAGGAGCTTCTACCATTTTTTTCTTGATATCCTCGAAAGCTTTGGTCGCAGCTGTCGTCCAATTGAATTCCCCTTTCTTAAGACAGTCAGTTATTGGGGCTACGATGGTGCTGAAATTCCGAATAAACCTCCGATAGAATGTGGCTAATCCATGGAAACTCCTAACATCCCGAATATTCTTAGGTTCTGGCCACTCATTTATAGCGCGCACCTTCTCTGGGTCCGCAGATATTCCGTGAGTTGAAATGATAAATCCAAGAAAGGTCACACTGTCCGTGAGGAATTTACATTTAGCAGGGTTAGCGAACAGCTGTTCTTTCTTCAAAACTTCACAGACTTGCGTTATATGATTGAGATGTTGATCCACCGAAGTGCTATAGATTAAGATGTCATCAAAGTAAACTACTACAAATTTTTCTAAGAAAGGCCTAAGAACTTGAGTCATAACCCTCATAAAGGTACTAGGGGCGTTGCTCAGACCAAACGGCATAACAGTCCATTCATAAAGTCCATCTTTAGTCTTGAATGCCGTCTTCCACTCATCCCCTGGACGGATTCTAATTTGATGGTACCCACTCTTAAGATCTATCTTAGAAAAGAGAGTTGCTCCAGTCATCATGTCCAAAATGTTATCTAATCGGGGAATGGGAAACCTATACTTGACAGTAATCTTGTTGATAGCGTGGCTATCAACACACATCCGCCACGAGCCGTCCTTTTTGGGAGTTAAAAGTGCAGGAACAGCGCATGGACTAAGGCTCTCCTTAATGAATCCTCGTTGTAGGAGTTCATCGACTTGTTTCTTAAGCTCAGAATGTTCAGTTGGGTTCATACGGTAGTGAGGGAGGTTGGGTAGGGATGCTCCCGGCACCAAATCTATCGCGTGCTGTATGTCCCGCAGGGGTGGCAGTTGGTTAGGAAAATCATCTGGGAATACATCAGCAAAGCTTTTAAGAAGAGGCTTAACGACATCGGGGATTGGTTCTTTTTGGTCCTCATCTACTTCTCTAGCCACTAGGGCATACATGGGTGCTCCTTGGGTGATCTCAGTTTCCACCTCTTTCACAGTCAATAAGTGGAGACCTTTACTTTGCTTGATAGGGATAGGCTTTGTTTCAGTCTTGGGAGGTTTAGGTTGAGAGGGCATTAACTTGATCTTCTTTCCACTATGTTCGAACACACAGGTGTTCGTCCTCCCATAAATATGGACGTCATTGTCAAATAACCAAGGGCGACCAAGGATAATTTGACCTACGTCCATAGTTAAAACATCACACCAAATCTTATCCTGATATCCCACAAATTCTATAGGAATAAGGCTTCGATCCTTAATTTCTATGGTAGTAGAGTTGATCCACGAAACCTTATACGGATTTGGGTGAGGGGTCACCTTAAGATTGAGCTTGGAAACCATGGCTGAAGAGACGGCATTGATACAACTTCCACTATCTACTATAACTTTGCAGCTTTTTTCTCCAATCTTGATGAAGGTATGGAAAATTGAGGTTCTACGCCAGTCATCACTTAACTTAGGTTGGGCCAAAGCGCACCTAACAACTTGCAGGGTAACGGGCTCTTCTTCAGTAAAAGAGTCTTCTTCCTCATCCACTTGGTGAACCAAATCAGTCTCAGGTTCTTCTTCCTCCTCGTCCACCTCTTCAATTATGGTGACTTTGTAAGGACAAGAACATTGCGAAGCAATGTGTCCGTACCTATGACACCTATAGCACTTGGTTCCAGAATTGGGTTTGGGAGCGTCTCGCTCGGGGGCTTTACCTTTGAGGTCCGTGCGAGGTGGGCTGAACTAGCAGGGGTTCGGCTTGCAGTCGATCCCAAGGGTCGGTTTTGATGTTGTCCAGACGAGGTTCTATACGAGTTCGAGCGGGAGTCAAAGTGCCTTGTTTGGGAGTGGGTTTTAGAATCTTCGAGGTCGAGAACTAGGCTACAGGCTGCCTCTAACGAGTCGACACCTCGAGCAAAGAGTTCCGTGCGCAGATCTTCCCTAAGGCCAGCTCTAAACATGGATAGGATTTGAGTTGGGGTGGCCGACTCTTCGCCATTGCAACGGACCAGGAAGTCGTCAAAGGCCGAGATATAGTCTTTAACGGGCTTGCTCCCCTGGGTCAATCTATTCCATTTATCAAGGAGCTTCGGGTAGTACGAAGGCGGGAGATATTTTCTCTTAAGTTCTTGTTTCATCGTCCTCCAGTCCGTGATAGGGTGTTCGCCTCGAGATTCGCGCATATTCTCTAGATTGGTCCAATATAAGTTGGCTCGGCCCGTGAGTTTCATTTCTGCAAATCTAACCTTCCTAACCTTCGAGATGTTATACCATTTGAACTAACTATCCATGGATTTGAGCCAATCCATGAAGACTTGGGATCGAGGGTCCCATCATAAGTTGGAGTATCAATTCTAATGTTTTTCAACAACTGGGCATCGTTGTCTCTCCAAGGGTTCTCATCTCCTACAAGGTCTTGATGGGGTCTCAGGTTATGGCGGTACTGGTCTCTATGGTGGCCATGATCAGCTCGGTTATCCTCGTCGTAGGGTGAGTGAGGCCGTGATGGGGTGTAGATTGCGGGGTTCCCAATACACTCTATGTTATCTAACCGATCACTGGTTAATCTCCTAAAATCCGCTAAGTCCGTCTGAGTGTTACGAATTTGCTGCGTAACAGTCCCTAATTGGCCCAAGATGAGGTCTAGGGTAGCTTGGAGGTGCTGCGGATCCATGGGGTTGGTTATGGGATGAATGGGGTAGAGTTGGGGTGGAGGACAGCACTTAATTGCTACAGAAAACAGCTCCTAAAGCCTCCAAACAGCTGCTGGAAAGTCGGGGACAGCAACCTAACACGAAGGCGAAAGATGTCTAGGGGTCACGGGTTGTCTGCAGGGTGTGGACAGCAAAATGTCAAAGGTTAAGGTGCACTTATGAGTCACTAAACAGGGCAGGAAAAGTTCTGGACAGCAAGGTTTTCTAGGGTGGCAAGTGACCTAGGTGATTGGGTTGGTGGTAAGTGGCAAAGACAACACTTATGTAAGCTAAATGTGAATGTTCATAATGAAATTGACATGCAGAAAATTACTGGACAGCGAAGCAAAACAGTGAATAAAATGTTCTAGACGATGCTATGCATGTAAATGACTAATGGCAAGCTAAAGTAGACTTCCTAGGATGCATCTAACATGAGCAAAGCATGCTAGCCATGCTCTGATACCAAGATGATGTGAAACCAGGAATTTAAATTTCAGGAATTAATAAGAGTTTGTTAAAGTAGTGAAAGTTCAATCTTAATGATTTGCTTAATTGAAACTTCAAGAAAGATCTCGGAATTTAACCAAATCTAGGCAAGTAATACCGCTAAATTAGCATGATTTATAAAATAACAACGACAATAAGTAGTAGTGCAAATGAAAAGCCAACGAGAATCCAACGGTTAACAAAGCGATTGTCTCACCTCGAGGCTACACTCAGTTATCTACTTCTAGGGTTGTTGGAAGAAGAAGAACCACACAAGAGATGAGACCACTCCGAGGGCGACGGTGCCAGAGATCCGTAGGGAAGAAGAGGAAGGCGCCGGATGTGGAGGTGGTGTGGAAGATCGACCGTCGATGGTCCACTCGTAGTCGGGACGTTGTCTATCAATAACTTGGATGAGAATTGGGAGGATCCGATCCAAGTAATATCCCACGGTGTCTTCGTCGGATTCAAATCCCGCGTCGAATAATGGCGATCGTAGTAAGTCGAGATTGCCGTGGGCATCAAACACAAGCCCCCATTCTAGCTCTGGATTCGCCATGCATCCTTGCCCGGAGTTAAGGTAGTGTCCGAGAAGGGGAGGGGAAGTGGAAGGAGGCGGGTTGGAGTAGTGAAGGTGGCCGGCGGGAAGTTGGCTAGGTTGGAGAGGCTTGAAAATAATCTCAGCAACCTGAAATTATTTCGGGTTGTAATACAAGGGGGGGAATAATTTGAGATTTTCAAATTGATTCCAAAAGGCGAGGGGGCTGTAACGGAAGAGGTGTCTTGCGGCTGAATTTGTGGAGTTTGTGAATTAATCGGGGGAGAGAGAAAAAGGGGAGGTGGTCGGCCCCATGGCGTGAAGAGAGCAATCAAAACAGTGACACGACCTCTCTTTAAAAGTTTCTGAAATCAACAAATCTGAGAATTGATTCTCAGGTTTACGTTTAGAAAGATTTTCTAATTTACTTTGACACCTAGCCTTTGGCAATCTCACGTTAAATGAGGAAATTAAATCAGGTTCAATTCCCTAATAGTGGAAGATGTAAAATAGGAAAGCATTTACACCTTAGCCTGGGATTTCAAATTTTGAAACAAGTGGGCGGGTGGCTGAAGTGGGGCGGCTTTTGGAGCGGGAGGGAGGGACGGCCGGCTGCTGGGTTGCAGGGAAGGCCGCCGGTGGCTGGGTCGGCCAAGGGAGGCCGGCGGTGGAGCTTGGGCGGTGGTGGGGAATAAAAAAAAAAAAAAAGAGAAGGAGGTTTCGGCTAGGTGGGAGAAGAGAGGTATGGAGGGAAAAGAAATAAAGAGAATTCAAATGAATAACCTTGATCACCACTCCACCGGTAGAACTCACAAAGAGATCTCCGGCGATCTCCTCTTCAAGAAATCACAAAGAGTTCTTTAGAGGCTTCATGAACTCACAAAGAGAATCATCAAAATAAAATTTTCATTCATCAATAATCTCAAGTACAATGAAAAAGCCCTTTATATAGGCTAACAAAGAAATAAAATGCAAAAAGACGAAAGCGCCCTTGGGCTACAATAAGTACTAATTCCCTCATAGGGGTACCAAAGGAAAAACATGAAATAAAAGTCATGAATAAACTAAAGCATCAAAAATAAAGGCTCTGAATCAAGGCCGTCGATCGGCGTCTCTGGCGATGGTACACGTCGAAATCTGATGCCCTCAGCACATTTAGTAAGAATTAATAGATTGATAGAATTCTTAAGTTCAATCTCAAATATTTGGATAGGTCTAATGACGGTGATGCTAACATGACTTTTTTCTAGTATTATATTTGTTACCCTTTCCAACAAATGATCAGAAAAATTATGAAATCATGAACTTATCTTTTGTTTTTTTCTTTTTAGAAATGGGTACCATAATATTTTCTCCATCAAAGTGCCATTTCCTAGTCGTTAGGATTTCATTAAAAATATCTAAAGAGCGTTTTAACCCTATAACTCTCCCAATCTTAATTGTTATCTCATATGAACCTTAAATGTACCTTTTTTCATCTTTTTTTAAGCACACTCTACTTCACTAATTTAAAACATTATATTATACTTCATGGTTCTCATTATTTACTCTTGTATTTTTTTTCTTAAAAATACATTTATTTAATTCTCAAAATAACATTTCTAATTTTCCTGGATGTTGACAATCCATTATCTTCAACCTTTATAAAGTTGACTATAGACTTTTGAACTCTCTTGTTTTATTGTAGTTATTTTAAATAATTTCTTTCTCCTTTATATCTCTAAATTTTTTAGCTTGGTTGAAATGCTTTGCTTTGTTACTTTTGAGTCGCACTGAACTCTATTGTTACTACCATTGACTTCTCAACTTTTAACAACTTCTCACATCACTTTTCGCGAGGCATTTGTGTGGATACCATTAAATTAACAATTTATGAGGTGAAGATATTTTGCCTTGGGTTTTAAAATGGCTTCCTTAAGCATTTTCTTTTGCTCAGGCATATTTGCATATGCTGCGATGATGAGTTTAGTGGATTTTTGCTTATTTAATATTCAAGAAATTTGCAGTGAGAGGTCAAAATTCTCAAATAAAATAACACTTACTGAGCTCTAAATATTTAGCTTCGTCAAGTATTTTAAGGACGCCTTCATGATTGGAAGGTTTTACACATGTGTTATTCATTCATAAATACATGCTTCAAAGTATGAAGAATAACAAAAGAAGAGAATGATGAATTAGTATTGGGCTGCATGGTCTTTAAATGAGCCATCTATTTCAAAAGATGGGATTTGCGGAAAATTTAATATTCACACTAATGTTCAATCTTTCTTTTTGTTGCTCGCATATGCTGCTTCTGTTTTTTTTTTCTATGTGCATGCTAAATGTTATGTTTCTCTTATGCTTTATGACTGATTTCACTTCCTGCACTTCAGGTTTGATGAGTACAACATTTCTCCCCTGACAATCAAGGCCCTTAATTTGGCTGGATATGTTAACTTGACTGTTGTGCAAGAAGCAGCACTTCTTGAATGCCTTGAAGGTATGCTACAGTATATGTTTTAGATTGTAAACTTATCTAAATGACTCAACTACATCTTTTTTTTAAATTATCATAATTCCTAGTAATATTGACACTAAAAGATGTAACATATTAACTTTTGCGGTTAAGTTCTTTTTTTCCCTACCCGCTCTTTTTTATCCTGGCTACAATTAATTGTTAGTGTTTAGCTACAAAATTTTGATTTGTGTTAAACCTCATATCTCTTATTGACATATGTTCTTGCCACCTCGTATAAAGATTTGTGAGTCTGCGAGACAATTTTGACTTAGTTGGTTCTTTGGTTCGTTGGTGTTTAGACTAAATTTCTCTACAAGTGTGTTTCCCATGGTCGTGAAGTCATGGGGAGGTAACACATGCAAGATAGTACTCTCCATTGCTTATTTCTAACAGTAATAAAGATAGTTATATGTCAGGCTTCATCATATATAATGGGAAAAGGGAGAGTCAGCACGGTGGTTTTATTTGAGAAATTGAATTTCTATTTCATGGAATTCAAAACTCTATAACAATCGAGCTAATTGTTCACTAGAAAAGCTGGAATTATCCAGAAACATGCTATCAAATTCAAAGCAATTTTAAAACTAGAAAATTTTTTAAAGTGCCAACTAACTCCTAAATTTTGGGAAAAGTATGTAATCCAGAGAATTTGCAAGTCATATAATTGTTCCCTTTTTTTGAGAAAAATTGAGTACTTTCTAGAAACATGAAATCAAATTCAAAATAACCATAAAGGAGGAACTAACTCCTAAATTTTAGAAATCCTAAATAAATGCAAGAGATTCAAACAAATCCCTTGCATTGCTCCTTGACTTGGTCGGCCATAGCTTGTGGATAGGGTTGGTTGCAAATTTTTTTACTTGACTCCACTTTAAATCATCCTTTTTAGCAAAAATTTAAATTTTGAAAACCCATGCTTGACCATTCTTGGTATGGAATGGAATCATATGATGAAAATCCTCCTGGAAATTTGGAAAGACTATGAAAGACATAGGTTAGATCATTGCTCTTTCCCAAACTGTGAAAGCAAGCCCAGTAGACGCACAGAATTTCCCATTTCTCTGTCTGACGCTACGAAATTGTCATGGTTTAAGCTAGTAACTTCAACATTGTTTTCTTCCATTCCAATTTCAATTTTTTAGACATTTAAAAATGACTTTTTTTTACTTTATCCCACTGAAAAGGATCTGAAATTTCTGAACTCTTTGGTTTCTGTAGATATGTTAAGATTATTATTTTTTAATCACATTAGAAACTTTTATTCTTCTGCTCAGCTCATCCTTACTTTTTGTTGTGAAATTAATAGTTTTCCTTTTTATTTTTATTTTTTCTGATTTTATTAGGAAATTGATCGTCTTACCTTCTTTAAAATGTTTAACATGTGCATGCATTTAATACACATGGCCTACTATTATACCCAAAAATAGATGTTATTTGTTTCATTATCCTTGCAATGGTCATTTCCAGTTATTAAGTCCTGCTTATTTTCCAACTATTAAGTTTATTTCTGTTTGGTTATCTCTTGCACTTCATGCTTGGCTGATCCATTATAAAAAAGCCAAACTTTGAAATATCACGTTTGCCTTGTCTTATTCGTTGTTCATGTTACCTCATTTTTTTTTGTGAATCTAATTTCTGTGGTCTTGTTTGCTATGGATTATCATAAATCATTTCTAAATCATCAAAGCAGGCACAGATGAAGCTCCATTTATTATTAGTCTTATAAAAGTATGATGGCTATATAAATATTATTAGTATCTCTTGCAAGCATATGACATCATGAATGCTTTTGGTGTTTGGTGACATTTCAAAATGGTTATTAGCTTTGTTGACTTTGGCACGCAAATTGATCAACCACGCACATTCAGTCATTTTACCAGCATACTAAAATTCAAACTCAAACTAAATAGAACTCTGTCAAGTTCTAATTTCCCCAATTTTCATGAAGTATGCAATGATATAGCTTGCATAGATCTTTAGTTATTTTTTTTTTGAGCTAATTGATTTTGGGATACATGTTATTGATTATTCAAGTTCCTTATCATTGCTTGCATGAAGCTTACTTTATATTTGATGGCCTTAATTTACGTCTTGATGATGCTTCTTCTCTTGCAAATGTGGCCAATAATTTGAAGCGTACAGATTGTATTTAAAATACTTCTACCATAATCTAGACTTGAACTTCAATGTTTTTGTTGAGGAATATATATGGGTATTACTCAACTAGCTCTATTTAGGGTTATGTTGATGGTTTGGTTGTTTATCTGAAACTAAGTTTACATTTAAACAGGCAAGGATGTTTTAGTTAAAGCAAAAACAGGCACAGGAAAGAGTGCAGCTTTTCTGGTACTTTATCCATGCTTTATAATGGATTAAGTTTAGTATTCCTTTCATGAGTCCTTTAAAATTCATTATATTGATAAACAGCTTCCTGCAATTGAAGCAGTTGTGAGAGCTTCAAACACCAACTCAACAAACCGTGTGCCTCCAATACTTGTTCTCATTATTTCCCCAACAAGAGAGCTTGCAATTCAGCTTGCTGCTGAAGCAAATGTTCTGTTAAGATACCATGATGGAGTTGGTGTCCAAACACTTATTGGTGGTACAAGATTCAAGCTTGACCAGAAGCGCCTTGAGGAGAATCCTTGCCAGGTTTTTCTCATTTTCTATTCACATAACTTGCTTTATATTCCTTTGCTTGATTTTATATAATCAATTATCAAGATTATTCTTGACTGCAACTAGCCAACTTCATCTCTGATATTCTTCAATGTCTTACTACGAATCAATATAGGATTCTTGATATCTCGAAATGGAGTTAATTTGCATCATTATATTCTGATGAAGCATATTTGCAGATTTTAGTCGCAACTCCTGGTAGGTTATTGGATCATATTGAGAACAAATCTGGATTCTCTGTTCGTCTTATGGGTTTAAAAACGCTCATACTTGATGAAGCTGATCACTTACTGGACTTGGGATTTCGGAAAGATATAGAAAAAATTGTTGATTGCATCCCACGTCAGAGGCAAACAATGTTGTTTTCAGCCACAATTCCTAAAGAAGTAATAAATGTTTAATTTTCAATTCTTTTATTTTCTTGGAAAAAAAATCTCTTGAAGTTCATTACTTATTTGAATTTTAGGTGCGTCGCATTTCTCAACTTCTCTTGAAACGGGATCACATCTTTGTTGATACTGTCGGTCTGGGACATATTGAAACTCATGACAAGGTTTTAGTTCTAAATCCATGCCTTCTATGGATTGTTTAATCACCTTTGAAATACATATGATAGTTTTTGATAAGTTCATCGCAAACACAATGTGTTTATAAAAGCCAGCCATTTTCAAAATTTGTCTTTAATGCTTTAGTAAATTATTATTGCTACATATGCATTATGTTCAATATAACTTCGTGCTCAAAGATGATAAATGATATAGAAATTAGACCTTCTGAACCTGATACTATCTTATTATTTGGTACTGAGTTTTTGGAGTCACGTGTAAGCTAAAAAAACTTTTTTTTAATAATATTACATTGGACCTTCACCCTTTCTTTAGTCATGCAAAGGTTGCTATGCTTTTAATGACTTTTTTGTGGATTCAAGTCTACTCGGACTGCCTGACTTCACCAATTTTTTATTTTTTTACTTCTTCGTTGAAATTCATGCAGATTTGTATTGAACTTCATGCACATATTTTGAGGCTATAATGATAGACATTGCGCTTATAAAATTGTTTCACTAATTTGTTAAGTTGCTCATTTAGATGATCCATGTAATGTCCTTTGTGAAGTTACGGAAGTGATCTTCCTCACGGTATCCGGTGTTCTTTGTCCTTTTCTCACTCATCATAAATACAACTTCTATAAGGCAAAACGTTATTGTTTTGCATAGAACTTATGGTTAAGTCTAGTTTCTAAATTTATGGATGGTAGCGTAGAAATTAACTATGGATATTATATCTGACTTAGGGATTCAGGTTTCCAAAGGATGAACGTTCTTTAGCATATAACTTCCATACTTTGTACTTTGATAGGGTGGAAAACATTTAAAACATATTAGTTCCTGCACATTATTCTGTTTGATTGCTGGGTTGTATGGAATGACGGCTTAATTGATCCTGTTGAATATTTTCTTTTTTTGCGAGTTATCGGTGATTTTCAAAGTGGTGTAGCTTAATGCTGCAATTCTAAAATTGTCTCCTATCACCAATATATAACTAAAAAACAAACAATTCTATTTAAATACTTATAAATATGATAACATGAGCAATGCAAATGCTACAAATGTTAGGTTAAGTGATTTTGTTCTTTAGTCTAAAAACTGGGCCGAATCAGTCCATTTGATCTATCCAACCATGATGTGGTTCTGAATCAGTTTAGCCCAATGCTATTACCGTTTTACAGAAGAATCAGAAAAACTGTATTGATTCAGATGTTGAACCGTTGAATCGGTGAGCCCTTTGCAGTTTGGTTATAATGCTTAGTATATTTCATGATCAAATTTATGTTTGATGCATCAGTTTTTTTTTATGAGATGGTTGAAAATTAATCTTGTTGTAAATAATATGAAACCTAAATTTGCTAAATAAAAATAATTTTTAAAATAATGTCTAAAATAACTTGCTATATATTTATGCAATTGGGTATCAAGGACTATATTATTTTAACTTATTTTTGGTTTATATCTTGAGGGAGTTACATACATACCACTTTATTTCATGCTATTTACATATCTAACATCTAAAACATTAATATTACATGCCTACTACTCATAGAACAAATTTGGGTACATAGAATGAAATATTAAAGTTTATATGATGGTATGAATGATAGAAATGAATTATATCAGTGATATATTTAATATTAAAGTTGTATATGGGTGGTAGACATGTAATATTAATGTTTTGGGTGGTAGATATGTAAATATCATGAAAGAAAGTGGTATGTATGTAAATTTCCTTATATCTTTTTAGTTGATATGATTTATCTCTATTCTTAAAAGTATATTTATGCATTATCGGAATTTCATATTACTAAATAAAAAATTAGTCATTTAAAGATAGGTGTTTTAATTTAAATCATATTAGATATTTATATGTATGTTTGATATTTCATAAATTAATTCATTTTATTTTTTTTTATCAAATATTTGCATTATGTTATGATGTTTAAGTAATAATTAGATAATTTAAATGTGGGGGAATTTTACCTACAAACCACACTTAATCCTTATATTTACTTGTATATCACTGTGGTGTCTAAATCACATCAAAGCATATGGATGAAAATTTGTGTTTAATTATGATTTTTTGGTTGTGATGTGAGATTGGAGTGTTATATAGGTAAATATTAAGCTTTAGGTGCTAGACATGTAAATATATAAAAATTTTGTGTTGTTGTATGTAATCCTTGTTTAATATTTTTTACATCATCATGGTTGATTCTTTCTTCCAACTCAATGCCTCCTTCCGTTTTCAGAACCTTGATATCACTACACTAACAAGCGTTTCACATGCTGCTGTCCAGATTTTTTTTTTTTTTTGGGTAAACTGTCCAGATTTTCAAATATATAATATGAAGTAATGTAAAAAATCTCATCTAGAATATCCATAAAAAGCTGTGTTGATGCATATTAGTAAGGCATTTATAATATTTTACACTTATTTCTGCAGCCTTCTTTAAAACTCTGGGGTGCGCATTACATAAATCATTGATTGCCTAGAATATTTCATGTCACTTCCTATATACCAATTTGTTATGGGTCCGTATGCTTATTTGATTAAAGCATTTTAGTTCTCATTTAACTTCATTTATTTCATCGAAAAATTGTTTTTTAACAAACCTTGCATTATTTTACGTTAATTTTTGAGCTGGTTTGTTAAATTGCAGGTTGTGCAGTCATACCTTGTTGCACCACATGAACTGCATTTTCATCTGGTTTATCAACTATTGAATGAGCACATAATGAAAGTGCCTGATTACAAGGTAAAACAATTTATTTTCTAAATAACAGCAAAGGAAGTTGTAAGGCATGTAAGTTCCCGTGATGTTATGTCTTCTGTGCTTTTAGGTGATTGTCTTTTGCACAACTGCTATGGTAACAGCATTCATGTATGTGCTGCTCCGAGATTTGAAGATGAATGTTAGGGAGATGCATTCCCGAAAGCCTCAACTATATCGAACACGCATTTCTGATGAATTTCGGGAATCTAAATGCCTGACTCTTGTAACATCAGATGTTTCATCTCGTGGAATGAACTATCCTGATGTTACTCTTGTGATCCAAGTAACTTTCTAACTTGTTTAATGGCATAAATTGATTCATCTTTCCAAAATATCGGTCCTTATGGCTTTCCAAAATATCGGTCCTTATGGCTTTCTCTTAAATAATTCCAAGTTATTGCATCCTTAATATCCTAATTTTTCTTTATGATAGAGTTAAGGTATCTAACTTTTTTAAACATAGGTATTACCTAAATCCTAAAAGGTTATTTAGTGACCATTGTTTATTTCCATTGATATTCAATGGTTTAACAAAATGGAATAATTGACGGTGGCTGGGAGATTGAGAAATATGATGGATTGGGACTTCATGGATGCCGTATATGTCCAGTTTGGTTTTGAGTCATAAGAGCATGAACAATAATGAGTTATGCACTTATGCGTGTCTTGTTCCACATAGGTTAGAAGGCTCAATGATTTGTCTGATTTGGTGGCATTTGATGTGACATGGGTTCATGGTGTCACCACCCAACTTGAGTACTTGAAATACCCGGCCGGAACCATAACTGTACGGTAAATTAATTTATTTCAATAATAATTAAAATGATCAAATAAATAACATCCAAAAACTTTAGAAAGAGCCACTAAATTATCCACACAAGTTTAACATATATAATTCAGTTCAAAACTATTTCCATTCGATCATATTTGTGTGTACACAAAATATTTTCTATCAGCCATTTATTTAAAATATTTAATTTAATGGGTTGAGTTTTCATCATCAAATCAGCGATTAATTATACTTTTATAATATAAAAATAAATAAAAAACAATATGCATATATATATATGAGTTATCCTGATTAACCATTAAGTCTTTTATTTAAGAGAAATTTCAAATATGAACACTAATAAGATAAATTTTTTTTTTCATGAAATATTCTTTGATTGTTTGATATTGCGGCATTTGCCAAATCATAACTTTTAATATATCATTTATTTTAGGAGCATCGTCTAAGTTTATACTAAATAAGACACAAATATTTTCATTTTTATTTTCGTTTTCAATATTTTTTTTATTTTACGTGCACGAGTACATTGCTTTGTCATCTAGTACTTTAAGAGGGTGAACATCTGCATTTAAATGCATATACCTTTTTCTTTTATTACATTAGTTTCATCAACATATTTTATTCCTTTCATTTACATTTATACATATATGAATTTCAATAGAATTATTTCACATCTAAAGTGTATTACACACCATTAAAAGGCATTTGATTCCCCCTTTTAATGTAAATTAATATTATAAATATTATCTACTATAGATCAAGATGTCCTGTTTGTAAATGCAGTAAATCATAAAGAGAAATTTAATTGTTATAAATAAAAGTGTAATCACTTATCTCACTTCCTTCTTAAAAGTCAATCCTCCCACTTCAATTTTTTTAAAAAATCTTAGACGGTTATTCCTTAATTCACAACCTAAATATCATGTACATGATTAAGTCAATTTATTTAGATAATTCAAAATTTTATTTACATTAAATTGTTTAATTAATTAATAATAATAAATTTAACTCTTTTGTTAATTTTCAAGAGCAGACTTGCTTGCCTTAACTGCCCTGCTCTTGCCTCACCTGCCTTGCTCAGTTTTTTAATTGTCTAAATACATAACACCAAAGATGTCAAATGATGTCAAAAACAATGCCAGAAGTGTCGAATATCGTCAAAGACAACATTGAAAGTATTGAACATATTCGAAGATAACGTTGAAGATGAATTAATTAGTAAACAATTCTGATTATGTTTTATATTCTATTCTATCAGAAAAGAATGGAATGAATTTTCTTTATTACTTTCAATTGTTCTTCCTCTTCATCAAATGAGATCACATAGTCTGATCCGTCTTCTTCTTTTCTGTCGAATACAATTGCATAACTTAATTAAATCAAATTAAAATCATAATTTCTTCCATCCTACACGAAACAGGAGATTCACTTTCTGCATCCCTTCCTCTCTGTCTCCAACTCTAACAAAGAAATTGCAGTACTTCTTCTTGTCCTCTATTTCTGACCCCACCGAACAGAATTGGTCTTCTATCTTTCACGGATTGAAGCTTTCGAACAACCCACTTCTTACAGTTGGAGCCACTTAAGAAGTCGCATGAGAAACATAGTCGATGAATGAACTCTTCTTCTATTTCCTCTTTGATTCTAGAAATCAGGTTTCATGACCTCCTATCTGTTAAAATAAGATTGCATAGTTGATCCGTAATGCATGGTCGCACGTCTCCTTCTTCTTATTCTATCATTTTTCATGAACTTATCCATCTTCTTTGATATAAGTCATAAAACTGCAAGCGCACTCATTCTTCTTCCTCTCCTCTGTCTTGGACTTCACCGAACCAATCAAAGCCAAGTTTTTCGTGCAAGGACTTTCGTCTACTGGTACTGTTCACATTTATTGCACGGACATGGTTTACATTCTTGAAATGAGAAACCGGAATTTTCTAAATTAGAAACAGTTCACATTTCTGAAAGGTTGACTAGACTGAAAGATTGTGATTTATTTACGTTTTTTTTTCTTACATTTTTGACAGTTAATGCACACCTGAATATATTCACCCGGATGAAAATTGAACATAGAACTTTATATTTTTCTTGTTTCTCCATTGATTTAGATGTTAGCTGGCTTTCTTTTGTGTAAAATCTGTGGTTATAAAAGGACTTGCTATGCTAAATAATCTAGTGGATGAAATTATTTTTTGAAACATGTGAGCCATGTGATTATACTGTTTTATTATAGTTCAATTTGCATGGCTTCTCCAAGTAACTAAAAACCTTCATGGTCCTCAGGTTGGAATTCCTTCAGATCGTGAACAGTACATACATCGCCTTGGAAGAACAGGCCGTGAGGGTAAGGATGGAAAGGGCATCTTGTTGCTTGCGCCATGGGAGGAATATTTCATGAATGAGATAAAAGATCTCCCCATTGAAAGGAGCCAGCTAACGGAGCTAGGTTCAGATATAAAACAGAAGGTGCAAAATAAGTTTATAATCATTTATGTTCCGGGCAATTTATTCAAGTTAAATTTCCCTCATGCATTTCAGTTCTCCTATCATGCTTATATATATAAGCTTGGACTTGCGCATTTTATTAGTGCAGCTTCGCTTTTGAGAGCCAAATGGCTTCCAATATGTTCTTTTAGGTGTTGTTTGGGACGACTTTCTCACTGCTTCTTAAAGCAGCTTTTTAATATAAAAATAAAATTTTTATACTAAAAAGCTGTTTTAAGAAGCATTAAGAAAGCTATCTCAAATGAAGCCTTAGTTTGTTACTTTTTTTTTTTAAACTTTTTATGCTTAACTTTGAATTTTCTGCTGCAATTTCTCTTGTTAAGATCATGCATTCATGCTTTAAATTTTATTGCTTCATTTTTCATCTCCGTTGATATTTATCTTTTTTTTTTTCTTATAGTGGACTTTTAAATATCATTTTTCTTAAAGAAAATTGAAATGCACTTTGAAATAGAGATTGTTTAATTTTCGTTGAAATCAATAATTAGCTTGTACATTTTATTGTTTGTATTTTTTTTTCTCTTTTGTTTTTGCTAATGTTGTTCATTGCTATTATTGTCCATCCACCATATTATTTAGTTACCATATTGCAATAATACTATTATTCTATCAAATAAGGCTTGATAATGTAGCTTGATCTTATTTGCACTTACTTAGTTTTGATAAAATATATTTGTTAATCTTTTGCTACAAGTATAGTTTTGTAACTTGTAAGTACAATGCACTTCTATTGATAAAACCTCTGTTAAGTTTTTGCTGTAGTGTCCATATCAGTTGATCTATTGTTCATGCGACTTCAATTGTTGTGCCTCCCTTACTCTTACCTTTGTCTTATCACCGGCTCTCATTTCATGCCCTCGCAGTCAGCACCTTGCTCTTGCCTTCTTGTTTGGATTAATTATTCTGTGCGGATGTTGAATGCCATACGGAGACCAACCAGAATACGTCATGTCACCCCTTGCTACCGAGCTCAATACTGCTGACGTGACGCATTCTAGTTGGTCTCCGGACGACGTTCTGCATCCGGTCTCCGCAGAATAATTCTCCCTTGTTTGAGCAGCCACCCTTGCTTCCTCTCTTGCCGCGCCCCCAGCCTCACCTCCTACCCCCTTGGCCTATTGCCTCACCTCACCCCCCTCCCAAGTTTGAGAGAGAGAGAGAGAGAGAGAGAGAGAGAGAGAGAGAGAGAGAGAGAGAGAGAGAGATTACAGTTGACAAATATCGATGTACTTCTGAATTAGAATAACAGTATTTGAGAAGACCATACCGTGATATATATGTGGATCTGCATATTATAAGACTCTTAAGTGGCTATTTTTTAGAATTTTTAAATCATGCATTCTTATGGATCACCCCTTTCATCAATGTCATACTAAGTTTAGCTTCGAAGATCTTATTTTATTAGTAAGTTAACCCCGAGCCTTCAATTTTATTTTTGATGCTTAACATATATTCTGCAGGTTGAACAATCAATTGAAAAAATTGATCTGAGCATCAAAGAAGCAGCCTATCATGCATGGCTTGGGTATTACAACTCTATTGCTGATATTGGCAGAGATAAAACTACACTTGCTGAACTAGCAAACAGGTTTTGTCAATCAATTGGCCTGGATAGGCCCCCTGCTCTCTTCAGAAAAACAGCATTGAAGATGGGATTAAAGGGCATTCCTGGCATTAACATTAGGAAGTGAAACACAAAAATCTATTTTTTCCATGCTGCTTGCAATGCTCATAATATCAGGTTGTTTATTTCCCTACCTTCTGTCTAAATTTAGTTAAGGGGCTGTTTGGCAACAAGTAGGATTTAACTTGAATAGGATTTACTAAATCCTGCAAATCCGGATTTAGTAAATCCTGAAAATGTGGTAACGTAAACATTAAATCCTGGTAAATCCTCTAGAGTTGTTCGACAATGTAATCGGATTTAAGACGGTTATTTGTAACTTGACGTTGGAAGCCAGGTTCCGTTGTCCGCACTCCCCCTCTTATGCTCCCTGAAATCTGTCGAACTGCAGGATTTAGCAAATCCAGGGTTTACCGCACAAATGACGAGACGGAGAATTTATTCCGCCGTAGCTTCCAATAGCGTCATAAATCCTGTTTGGCAGGATTTAGCGTAAATCCTGCTCAAATCGGGCATAAATCCTGTTGCCAAACAGCCCCTAATACATCTGTCTGCTCGTCTTTTGAAAGAGAAGATCCAACCTTGGAATCATGGAAATCATGAGAGATCGGATAAAGAATTGAGTAGATTAGAAGAGAGGAAGAGAAGAGAGGAAGATTTTTCTTTTTATCTTTGTAAATAAACAATTGAATTCTAATATGCTTGATTATTTTATATGTTAAATTTTTTGATAAAGAAGGATAATAAGCCAATAAGCCTAAGCCTAAGCCATGCTTGGCTCAAGCTCATCAAACTGGACTTGTTTGACTGCCAGCTTAAGGACTGGTTTGGCTCAGTTACAACCCATAGTTTTGTTTTATTTTTTTGTAGATTTTAGCTTTGTGCAGCCTTTTATTTTCAGGATATCTTTAATATGATTACCTTTTGCTCTGTATTATAATTTATAGCAGCACTGTATCCCTCCTTCAAGACTAGGCAAGCTGAAGAAAAAAGGAGTTTTGAACAAATGATTTCTAGGATTTTTGTTAGAATAGATTTGTCCGTTAATCACTTAAAAAATGAATATTTTTGCATGTAATTTACAGTGTTACAATAAAAAAATTCAACTTTGTTTCAATATATTATTGTGTTGGCTATTCATGCTTAGTCTTGAGTGTACAGGACGCCTTATTTTCTGTCATTCTGAATGCCTACAGCTGAAAGGAATATGTTCAAATTTTATGAAGTTTTATGATATTACTAAAAATGACGTATATCATATATATAGGGATAAACATCGTAATTTTGAAGGTTCGTATCCTTTTGCTGAACTAAACCAAGCACCGTGAGTAATAATACATGAGCTAAGCATCTGAGTTTAAGCGGTTAGTTTTGATTTTCATGATCTTTGCAAGCGAAATTATTTTTTTGTGCTGGCACTGGACTGTTCGAAAACGAATTAAAATGCATCATGTCATTCAGTATATAGTGTTACATAGTTGCGGTACATAATGATATACATGATCTAATTCACCTATGTATTCACATTGAATATTTTTTTCCTTTATAAGATTGTAAATGAGTCGAATTGAGATCAAGTTGAGGCCAACTCAAAAGGAATTTAGGGGAGTTCATTGGAAAAGGATCAACGAAGGATCACTGGAAAAGATGATCACTACTGATGCCTGCAGCTTGTTATAGAGGGCATATAGTGAGAGTAAATTGCAACTAGAGTATGTTGCATGAGGCATTAAAACGGATCTAGAGGCTAGCAAATTGCCCTGCAAATTCATTCATTGTATAAGACATTGGCTTTGTTGAGCCTGTGGAAGTCAATGCTAGAGTTTACTGGAGAATGGATCAAGAGGTCTCTAACAAGCCAACGAATTGGTGAAACTGGTGACAAAATGGGCTAATAATAATAATAATAAATTTATGATTTCAAATTGAGTAGGTAAATTTGAGCTTGAGCTAGTGACTTGATAAGTTTAACTCAAATTTGTTAATGGTCTATTTCAAGCAGACTTAACTCTAGGGAGGAATATAACATTACAATAATACCTTGGCATAAAAATTTCTCTGGATGAATTATTCTATGCGGACATAAAACGTCATCCGGAGCCCAATAAAAATACATCACGTAACCTCCTACTCTGTACCGCAGCTCGATACTGGATGATGTGGCTGTACCTGATTCACCTCTAAACGATAAGCTGTAGCTGATGTCTGCACAAAATAATCTCTCCTTCAATAGAGCAAAAAGCCCAAATAAATCATGTGGTTAACATCAATAAAGCAAGCCTGGAAGAGGTCATCCTCAAGACCTAATTTTATTTGGAAGGGCTGCAAAGCCTCCCTTTCTCTATTTGAAAGGTACGTTGTGCTGTGATTTGACATAAGAAAAGCAACCTAAAGAGGACATTATGTTTGCATGTGAGCAGTTCATTTCACTATACAAATCCTTTTCAATTAGCTGTACAATTTTCAAAATTCTGGTAAAAATGTTTCTCAAAAACACTTTTTTCTTATAACCTGGTTTACGAGTGTGATCATATAGCCAATGTACCTTCAACAAATTCATCATCATCAGAATCGGAAGAATTCAGAGATTTCGTCTTGGACATTACTCTTGAGAATCCATAGCCCAAGGACCCTCCTCTTGCCTCACATAACTGCAGAAGAAGACTCATTAATTAATTGCCGCATAAAGCAGAGAATGTTCAACAAAGTAGTTCAAGATGTAGCACATGGAAAATGTAAATTAGTTCAGGATATCTTAACCAGGTTGAATTTCAAAATTTTTGAATTTATTTGGAGTACAATGTGTATAATGAATTTTTATATTACACTCATCTTAAGCTAAAGTTAAAAATTTTAAAATCATTTTGATCAAATTCTGATAAGGATATCCTCACAATTTCTTTTTGAATTGAATATTTAATAGGCATATCAGCAGCACAGGAGGAAATGCAGATAACTATGCTAAATGAGAAGCTCTTGAGGAGGCATGAAACGTATTCTGACATACCTCAGTGAGCTCGGAGAGGTGACGGGTTCTGAATTCATTAATAGCTGTTGCAATCTCGGACGTTGGCAGCTTGGCCTGTATGGCAAAAAGGGACAACGAGTGATAGGAAGAACCAAAGGAAATTCGATTACAGCAATTTTCTACTACTACTTTACCTGAGCAAGAACAGCCGCTGCAAGCTGGAGACTTGGTTCCAAGGTCTCTGGGACAACCTTACATTCCAGGTATTTAAATTTTGTCAGCAATATCATAAATAACTCTAGTAAACTTCTCATTCATCTTTGACTCAAAATTACGGGAAATTATTCTGTGCGGAGTCCGAAGGTAGAGCATCGTTCAGATGCTGCGTATGTGCTGCATATATACTACGTATGTGTTGTGTATTTGTAGATACGCAAGTATTTAGTGAGTATTGTTGATTTGCTGCTTATTTGCTCATATTTACATAGACTCAGTAAATATGTAGTGTATATGCAGTACATACACAGTGTATATGCAGCAAATACACAGTGCATACGATGCTCTACCTTCGGACTCCGCACAAAATAATTTCCTCAAAATTTACACGGCTTGTCAGAAAACAGATGATAATCTTAGATTTGATCTTGAATTTAGTAGAACTCAGGTTGTGACTTACAGCAGTTGCTCCTGCCTTCTCGAGATTAATGCCATGATCAACATCATGGGCTCGAACAAATGTCTTCACATTGGGAAAATATTTGCTAAGGGCCCACACGGTTCTATAGTTAGCGCCAGGTGTATCCAAAGTTATTGCAGCAGCACAAGCTCTTGCAGCCCCAACTTTGTGTAGGACCTAATTACAATAACATTGAGAATTCGGTCTGATCAAATATTGATTCCTACATTCATGGCATTTTATTAGACCTGGTATCAGAAAATTTTGTCTAACCTCTCGGCTCCCAGCGTCTCCAAAATATACAGGAAGGTCAAGAGCACGCCCAACTGCTACCCGATCACTATAAAATGCCATGATAAGTTAGCTGTCTTGTTTTAGAATTTTTATGCAGGCTTTGTTTGGTGCAGCTACAGTTAGTGGAAATTTTCTATAAAAAAAGGCGGAAAATTGGCAGGTTCTGTATAAGTTTTGATGGAACATATTTAATTTCATGAGGTTAAAAACTGGCTTTTTATGAAGATGTTGCAGAACCATTCCGCTAGTGCAAGAGGACTATCAACCGCAAAGATCAAAACGGGATAATGTTCAACCTAGTTTAAAATGCGAATAGTTTAAATTGCTAGAGACAGAAATAAAGTGAAATATATCATACAAAAATATAAAACATGTAAATCTTGAAGCATATTATTTGATGAAAAATTGTCTTTATATAAGCATAGAAAAAACGTCCAAAGATCATGTTATATGGGAACCTTTTCTCATATTAGTGAATAATTAATTGAAACGAACTTGCATTTGCTTCCAACAGAAGATCTTAACTTTGCAACATCCCTCGTCAAGTAAGCTGCCTACTGAAAAAAATAACTTGCATTTGCTAGAACATCGCTGGAATCATATTTTAACATGTTCGAATATGGTTCAAGCATGGTTGTTCAAATCATGTTTGATCATGTTTCAAACAAAACTCAAACATGTTTGAACCATGTTGATTTTGGTTCGAGTAAAATTTGAATATGATTTAAAAAACACATTCTCTAGTAATAATTTCACTTTGGCATTTCATATTGATATTTGTTTTCATTTTTCTTATTATGTGATTTTGTAGTTTATGATGATAAACAAAATAATATATGGATGATTTATGACATATTTATGAATTATTTTTAACTTTATGAGTTTTATTTTTTTATTATTATTTTTAGTTGAGGCATACACCTTGATAGGCTTATGCGTCCCCTTGCTAACGAAAAATAAAAGTGGAAACGATGAACACAACATCAAACAAATTATCCAAACATTGCACATTTGACAAAATGGACTATACAATTGCTTTAAGAATGTCAAAATTAATAGAAAAGATCCCTTGTTGTCGATTTGGAGCAAACTAATTTGAAACTGACAAACTATGAGCGCGACATTGCGCAAAATCGCTCGAACTATCCGTTTGGGAAACATAATTGGAATGGCGTAAATGTTTTAGGACACCGATATTGCTTGTCCCCCTTATGTAGAGAAATGAAGAAAAATTCACCTTGCATCAAAATGAGGAATAAATCCTACGTATGTGAGGAATGAAAATTTGGTGAGAGAATTGTACAATTGAATAAAATATTAATTTTAAAAAACATCATCTTTAAATTTTAATATAGAACAAAGAGAGACCAGCGCAAACCCTTATATATAGGTCACCAAGAAAAAAAAACTCTGAAAATCCAATTTGTGTGTTGTTTGTAGAGACCAACGTAAATCAATGCATGTTTTTCTTAGTGTAGCGGTGGAAACTTATAAGCGACATCCACGATGTGGTTGGCATGACAATAAAAACTTACAATGGAACTTATGCCATAGAAATTGCTACAAGATGCACATGACACATAGTGGGCTACATTGTGACTTGCATCATTAAGGTTCAAGTGAAAGATATTATCTGGTTTGCAAATAGACAACATCTCCTCTTAGTTTTTGTTAATTTTCTCATGTTAAGAAAGCTATGATGTTTGCCTAGACATATGCCATAACAAAGCACGATATGACCTATGTTGTAGGAAAGATGCACCCTGGCAAATATCATAATGAAGTGTGATGTGACCTGTACTATTAGGATTCAAGAGCGATATTTTAAGGATTATATACCTGACACACTTGCACAAATTTTGATGTTTATATCTTATAAATACATTAGAGGTATCACTATATTGAAGATTTGAGATGCTCAATTTATAACGAGGTGAAGTTTAGATGCCACAATGAGAAAGAAATAAATATATGAAGAAAGGCATAAGAGAGGGGTTATGAGTTAAGCTCAGGGATCACAAGGGTCAAAGGTAAACCATTTGAAGAAGAGAAAAAAAGATGTGATGGAGAGTGAGAGCGATTGGTCATTGTGAGGGAGAGACAGTAAAAAAGGTTTGTGTGAGATCGAGAGGAGATCAAAGGAAGACAAGTGTTGCAGGCTTTGGGTGCTGGAGAAAAGTGGCATGTCCACCCAAAAATAACAAGAAAATGAGGCGTTCACAGATATTATGGCATGTGCTTGCACAAGGAAGTCGAGCTACTGAGCTTGCATGCAAGCTTCATTTAAAAAGAGAGAGGGTGAGTGCATGACATGTTATTTCACATAACACGAAGATCATGAAAGTGAGTGCATGTGTGGTGAGGCTTCATGATAATGGATAGGATATGCATAAGAGGACTTGGTGCGAACAAAGTGGCGATGCCGTGCAAGCATTTTTTTTTCTTATTGTTCTCTTTTTAATGATTAACACTAAATTAATAGCATTATCCAAACCCTTAATGATACAAAAGCTAGTTATGAAAAGCAATTTACATAAAGCCTCAAATGATGAAATCAAGCCTTGTCTCTTTAAAAATGGGTATTATTTAGCACCTAAGGGTTGTATTCCATATTCATTATCATGTACTAAATCAAATTATCACAATGACAAATGTATGATATTCTCTCTTTAGAAAAAAAATATTGCCATTTATTGTATTTTTCTTTGTTGTTTCTTCTACTGCCTCATATATATATATATATATATATATATAATTGTTGTGGGCTAGAATATACGCGACAATAGAGTTAGAATAATACGTCTTAGCGTTGCACGGATATCCAGCTCACACACAGAAAACACAATATTTTTATGTGGAAAGCCCTGAAAAAAGGGAAAAATCACGGGGCCTGATCCAGTTGAAAATGATTCCACTAGAACTTGAGTTGGTTACAACGGGCTGACTAGCCTTTAAGGGCGATCAGATTACAAGTAATAATTGTACGACAGAAGTCCGGGTGTCAGGTGATGGACCGGCAGAACTTCGGACTTCAGGTAATGGTATGGCAGAACTCCAGGCCTCAGGTGGTGGACCGGCGAAGGCGAGGGCCTCAGGTGTTAGTCCGGCTAAGGCGAGTGCCTCAGGTGGTGGTCCGGCGAAGGTGAAGGCCTCAGGTGGTGGTCCAGCGAAGCTCTGGCGGTGGTCCGGCAAAATTCCGGCAGTGGCACGGCGAAACTCCGGCGGTGGTCGAGGAGGAGCTTCTTCCTTCTCTTATTTTCTTATCTTCTTCTCTTCTTGATTGGATCCCCTTTCAAGAGAAATGAGGGATCTATTTATAGGTTTATGGAGTGGCATAGCCCATAAATAGGTGAAAGATCAAAGGTAAATGGGGAGTGGTTGGATGGACGGCCGATATTGAATCCATTGATTGTGGACTATTCGTAAGTCATTTGAAGGCCTTAATGATGTCGGAATTCGGCGATATTAGGCTTGTTGGATTTGTCTCGTCGAGCCGCTCGATTCGACTATAAGCACGTCATGTTTGGAGACCGTTTGGTAATCCAAATTGCGGCTCGAACCTTCAAAAAATGCTTCTAACCCTTGATTTGGACCCATTTGGGCTCGGATTGAGTTGATTTTGGTGTCGTTGGGTTCGTATTTCTAAGACGCTCAGTTTGACTGTAAGTTTGCTAAAATCAAAGTTCAGATGGTCCCAATTTTAATTTTGAGAGTTTTCAAATTGATTTTGCATCAAGATTCATGCTTGATCATGATAATTTTTTGATGACGTATCAGATGCCTCCCTTATTTTCAGACGTCGAAGCTCCAGAAGTCTGTTTATTTATGTGCCGACATTTTACATTGGCCGAATCGCAAAAAATTACGTTCCAATAATTAAAAACTTGCTCAAACTTGATCATAGAGGTCCCGTTGAGCTCTGAAAGTGTCAAAATTGAGTCAGGAACGTCAAAAAACGTGTTCGGGGACCTAAAAAATGTCCTATTTGGGCCGTCCGGGACAAAAATCCGGCCTGGACACGCGTAGGCGGCCGAACCGGCCTTCTGGGCGGCCAGCCGCCGGCTGCTGCCGCTGGCGGCGGCTCCAGCTCTGCGCGGGCGCACGGTTTTAACGCAGCCGGCAACTGCCGGCTATAGTTAAATTTTTTTTTTCTTCAACTTTTTTTTTTCATAACTTCCCCTCACATCTATAAATACCCCTTGTGGTATGAAAATTTACACCTCTCACTCTATTCGTACAATTGATGCTTTCCCTTGATCCTCCAAGGCCCCTCTCTTTGCAAGGAAGTCCGAAGATCCCCCCTTCTCACTATATTCTTACAATTGAGGCTTTCCCTTGGTCCTCCCAAGGCCCCTCTCTTTGCAAGAAAGTCTGGAGATCCCCCCTTCTCCCTCTATTCTTAAAATTGAGGCTTTCCCTTGGTCCTCCCATGGCCACTCTCTTTGTAAGAAAGTCCGGAGATCCCTCCTTCCCCCAACACCCTAAGTAGGAGAAATGTCTGGTGATCGCCTTCCATCGAGAGATCCTTCGAGGGTAGATGAGACAGCGTCAGCTGTTACGAGTGACTTCCTGATCCTTTTCCACAAGAATTTTCATTTCCCAAATGATGTAGTGACGATTGTCCCTAAGAGGTCCGATCGGGCTAGCCTTCCTCCTCCCGGGTACTTGACTTTCTCTGAGACCCACTTGCGAGCGGGGTTACGCTTTCCACTTGCTGACTTGATCGAAATTTTACGGCGGTGTGGGGTGAATCTATCCCAATTTTCATACAGAGCGATGTTGGTGATTGTGGGATTGATTGTGCTCTTTAGGGATCGAGGAGCTATTCTGATGCCTAAGCACCTTTCACGGATGGGTCGTTTTACTAGTGACACGTATGGGCGTGTAACATTCAGATCCAAATGGTTAAATGTACATGCCCGTGATCCATCAAAGAGCCGGGCCAGTACATTTTTCTTTGTGAAAAATAATTGGGGCCTGATGGATAAGTGGGGAAGATGAAGGATCTGACAGCCTCTCTACATGTCGGGGAAGAGGACATAATGAGGATCCTCAAGGTTCCTGACATCGAACATCTTCTATTCAAGGTTCATCAAATGAATAGATACACCGAGGAAGAGTTCTTTTGTTCAAGGTTGGCCTGTCGTTCCCAATGTTTAAAATTGTTTATTTGGATATTGAGGCGTTTTTCATTCGTGAGGCGAGGCATAAGCCTCAAGGCGTTTTGAGGCGTAAGCCTCCAAATCAAA
This sequence comes from Dendrobium officinale, assembly GCA_019514585.1. NCBI lineage: Eukaryota > Viridiplantae > Streptophyta > Magnoliopsida > Asparagales > Orchidaceae > Dendrobium > Dendrobium officinale. Next base: position 4,862,663 of record CM033685.1, on the reverse strand, counting down.
AGATTGCAGCCTCAAAATCAAAAGATTGCGTAAACATAAAATGATAAATTTTTTATATATGAATGAGTGAATAATATAAAACATAAAAAAACATAAGTTATGAAGTGAAATCAAAATATCTCAATAATAAGACAACATGAAATATAGTTCAACTCTAAATTTTATCTTTCCCAAATCCCAATATTTTTTTTCATTAACATATAATTCCAATTTCCAAAAATAAATAGCAATTACATATCACATAAGAACTCATAAGTCATCAGCATTGTCATCACTAAGGGGTTCTTCATTTGAATCATCATTATGGTGAACTGCTCTCTCCCATTCCTCCTCTCCTATAGAGTCCAATGTTAGACATTTACTTCAAGATTTATATAAGTTTTATAATATATATAGCATGAGACGTAAGCATGCCAGTGAGGCGAAGCGGGCCTCAACCAAGTTGAGGCGCAAGCCTCATTAAAAAAACTTGAGGCGTAAGCATCGAGGCATTTTTTACTAGAATTCCGCAAAGACGGGCCTTAAGGCGAGCCTCACATTGCGCAATTTTAAACCATGGTCATTCCATGCTGGAAGGTCTGATGCAAGGATGTTGAAGCCATCTTCCAAGGTTCCCTAACCCCCTGCCCCAGCTTCAAATGTGGCTCCTAAACGACCGGCAAGAGGTGAAGACCCCCAGATTTTAGGGGAAGAAGAGGTTGGAGGGGACTGCGACCAATACCGATAAAGCTCTACCTGACTCTTCCCTAGCCAAGTTCCACATCCCTGAGGATGTCTTGAACCATCAATGTATCGGACACCGCAAAACTGACGATGTGGTGAGTAATATATTCCCAATGCATTTTCTCTTTTTCTTCTGGGGTGGATTATAACACACTTTTTTCCTTATTTCAGTTTTTATACCTTGGGATCGAGCTCACCAACGCTTTGAATGAATGGAACAGTGAATTTGTGAAGATCAAATATATTCAAGGAGAATTCAAGCGGAAATACGATCATAAGACCGAGGAGATAAAAGTGCTTGAAGAGGAGTTGAGCGAGTGCAGGACTGAGTATGCCAACCCAATGCACTCCTTATCTCTTCAAAATCGGCAGGCAGATCGGCATCAAATTGATATGGTAGAGGCATAAGCAACAATCACCCGGCTTTTGAAGGATCAAAAGGCCTCCAAACAGAAGATAGTGTCGTTTAAGGCGAAGGATAAGAGGTCCCAGACTCTTATAACTGAGAAGAAGTCCGCTTTGTCTGGCCAGAACCTTCAAGAATCATTGAAGATTTCAAGAAATCCATAGCTTTCAAGACCATCATCCAAGATCACGTTCATGAGGCTTGAGACCATATCTATGATATAGAAGTGAAGGCCTTGGAGCAACAATATATTGATGATGGATTCATCCGGGGTTTTTTGAAGGGAGTTCACTTGATGCAGTGGAAGACCGAAGTTCAAGTCGAAGGGGTGACCCCTAGCCAGGCTTCAAATGACTTTCCTCCAGACTCTAATGGCGATGAAGTTGAGAGTGAGCCGCAAAAGGCCTTTGTTATTGATGTGGATGATGAGGCTGTAGATATTGAGTAATTTTTTATTTTATGCTATTTGTACCGCTTTATCTTTCTTAGCGATTGTGATGTATTAGATGTTTATATTCATATATGTAATCTTATATGATTTAATAGAAAATTGTTGATATTTTTGTTTGACTAGTGAACTTTTCAGTGCCCTTATTCAACCTGATTTTATTATGCTTGTTTAAGGTTCTTGACCTGTCTAAGGCTTTTAGTTAATGCGTTTCAACTTGTGTGGAGGAGGTTAAGAGAATCCACTAAGGATGTATGACCTATCCGAGGTTATATGTCAGAGCATCGTTTGATGACTCTAACCTATGTGGAAGAGGTCGACATAATCCATCGAGGATGTGCGACCTATCCGAGGTTGTTTGCTAGAGTTTTCTTGACGGCGTTAACCTGTGTGAAAGAGATCGGATCGAATCCCCCGGGGACTAATCATCCAGTGATTGAGGTGCAACAAAGAGCGCGTATGTCACGACCCGACCCGGTTAGCTCGTGTAGATGAGGCGGGAACGGAATCGGACGTTCAGAACATTTCAATCATAAAAAAACATGTATTTAAAAATATAAAAGACTTCAATAGGAATTTAAAAACGCCTTTAAAATTTCCCAAGCATATATTTAACATTTCAAGTCATAACAAAAGAGAATTCATATATAGAAGGTGGTTACAAAACTAAACTATTAATGTCAAAACCATCCAAAAAGAAAATTAACTACAACTAGGAAAACATCAAAAGAACCTGTCAGCCAGTATACATCGACTGTAGGTGAACCTTGGGTGTTCCGCCATCACCTACGAGTAGGTTCTCCTGAAAAGTATCCCGAAACTTGGGAGTGGGAGTGAGTTACGCTCAACAAATGATAACTATATCTAAAGTTCATGTGCAATGAAGAAGAAAATAATATGCAAGTTGATAACATATGCTTCTTTGTCTCAATGTAATATGCTTAGTGTATGTCAAATGCCATGTGCTATGTTTACCATAATGTCTTGAATCACATGCTTAACATGAGACTTATTACATTATATGCTTATCCTTTCTTTCATTTCATGATATGTTTTTCAATGTCATGCTATTCATTAATATGCTTATTTTTTTATTTGTATCATATACATCCGTACCGGAGTATCGAAATTGTACTGATCAGGTACACATATTTAATGGCCATATCATTTCTCTTTCTTTTCGTATTGCCTCAAAGGGCCATATTTGCTCTAAAGAGACTTATTGTGCCAAGACACCATATTGGTACTCCGCCTCAACATGCACAAACTTTGCATTTTAATATCATAACATAAAATGATAATATGAATCATACATATGATGTATTTGATTAAGCATGAAGATGATGCATTTGATTTAGCATAAAATTGAACGTTTTAACATATGAAGAGCTTTCTATCCATATAAACATATGATTTAAGCAAGTACTAAGTGAACGTGGCATATAAGCATTTGATTACACATGAAAACTTGTAAAGTACTATGTAACTTTTATGTAAAAGCTTTCTATCTTGCATGCTAACATGAACATAATGAAATGACATAAGGGAATATACACCTAATAAAAACAAACATGTACTCTAGAATGTAGTGTCACTTATCTTAGGTTTTCTTCGCTAAGCTTTCCTTGAATCAACCTTGTCTTAGGTTCGACCTAAATAACACAATTACTAACAATAATTATATATTCTCATTAATCGTTCATTCTCTAAATTTTCCTACAAACAATGCGACTATATAAATATGCTTAAAGATTTAGTATTAACCTACACACTTAAATCTTAATACTAAGACCTAACCTAATGCATTTTCATCATATCCCTTAATTAAATACATTTAATTGAAATTTTCAGTTTAGTTAAATTTAAAAATTAAAAAATAATTTTTTTGATAAAAAATGCATTTTCTCATAATTAGAGCCTTCCTAAGACCTAAAGGATCAACCTTGGTAAATAAGTTTTCACAAAATCTCAAATTTCAAAAAAGCCTTAATATTGAAACCTAAAATCCTTTGAAGAAACCTTGCATTTTCATAACTAAAAATTATTCCTAAGCCTTCCCTAACCTTCCCTCCAAAAGATTTTAACATTTCAATAAAACCCTAATTTGAAATTAAATTTTTTTTAAGAAAAATCTCATGATTTCATGGAGAAAAGCATTTCCTAATTCTTCTATATAACTTTTCTTTTAAGCCTTAGAGTTTTGAGTAAACCCTAAAAATCAGTCTCAAGAAAACTAAGAGAAAAATCCATTATTCTTGCATGAGAAACTTATCTTTATCTTTATCTTCCTTAGCATTTTCCTTCGTTTTCCCCCTAATTTCGCCGCCGGAGAGTCGACATTCATCGTCGTTTCCCTTGCACCCGCCGCCCTTCTTCTCCTCTCTCTCGCGTGCGGCCGAAGAAAACAAGAGGGACAGAATGGATCGGCCCCTAGGAGGATGAGGACTTAAGGGATTTTTTTTCTTAGGTGGCTTATTACGCATGTACCCTCCCTTTCAAGCTCATGAGGGGTAAAATAGGCAAAAATGGTTAAAAGTTACTTAAACGAACTTTGACAATTTTTAATTTCAAATCCGTGCGGAATTAGGTATATGTTCTTTATATCGCTTCGATCGGAATTTCATGTCGAATTTAATAAAATTTATTTTGTCCAATTCCGACAACATTGAAATTTCACCTAAATTCGTCGCGGCGCATCGAAATGCGTGTGATGCATTCGAACGATAAATTTCGGGTTTTACAGCGTATGTGTCGAATCAAGGATATAAAAATTAAGTGACACCCACCTAGGGTGTTTGACCTTCCGAGGTTGTCGATTAAAACATTATTTAATGCTTTTTAACTTATATGGAAGAGATCGGATCGAATCCCCCTGGGATTGATCATCCAGTGATTGAGCTACAATAATTATTGTGTGTTGCTCGAATCAAAGATTTCAATATTGAAGTTCACAGCTTGTATGAATCTGTCAATACGATTGAAGAAGGCAATACTACGAAGGAACATAGTTTTATTATATTAAACAAATGCATACATCCCTGATATAACTTAGGGATGAAAAAGTTACCACAAACAACAACAACAACAACGTTCAATGCCGAAGACATACAACACTGAAGACATAATACTGAAGACATATAATACTTAAAACAAATAGCACTACTGTGCTTTACTTATAGTACTTGCAGAGATTGTCTACATTCAAGGTCCGAGGAAGTATCTTTCATTCAACATCCTTCAGTTTGAAAGTTTCGGGCTTCACAACAACTGCTACTAAGTATGGACCCTCCTAGAGGGGGGAGAGTTTATTTCATTGAGGGCTTTTCCTACCGCCTCGATGCTGCGCAGAGCTAGATCTCCAATCGATATACGTCGTGGTTTCATCCTTCGATTATAGTGAAGGACAACTCTCTGGTGATATGCAACAACTTTAAACATCGCCTCATCTCTTGCTTCTGGAAGGTCTAAGCTGTACCTGAGTTTTTCGTTGTTGCCGTTGAAATCAAAAGTTTGGACCTTATGGGACTCCAATGTCAACGAGAATAACAACTTCTGTGCCAAAGCAGAGATTGTATGAGATTTCTCCTGTTGGAGTTCTTGCGGTGGTATAGGCCCAAAGGATATTTGGGAGCTCATCAACCCATTGCCCTCTCCAACTGTGTCTTCAATCCCTTCAGAATAGTCCGATTAGTGACCTCCGTTTGTCCGTTAGTCTGAGAATGGGCCACAACCGTGTGTACTAGCTGAAAATGGAGATCTTAGCAAAATGTGGTGAAGACCCTTTCAGTGAACTGTGTTCCGTTATCGGTGATAACTTTCGCGAGAATGCCAAAACGACATATTATGTTCTTCCATAGGAATTGTTTGGCATTTGCTTATGTGATTTTTGCCAGAGGTCCTGCTTATACCCACTTTGTGAAATAATCTACAGCCAAAATGAAGAACTTTCGTTGACTCGTGGCTAAAGGAAAGGGTCATACTATGTCAATACCCCATTGGGCGAAAGGCCAGGGACTCTGTAATGTTGAGATCTCTATGGCGGAAAAATGGGTGAGGTTGGCATGTAGCTGACAAATGTTACATTTTTTCACAAGCTCTAGCACATCCTACTTCATCGTTGTCTAGTAAAACCCTTGTCTCATGACCTTTTGGGCTAGCGCCCTTCTCCCTAGATGTTCTCTGCAGATGCCTGAATGTACTTCTTGGAGTGCATAGTTCGCCTCTGAAGGAAATAGACATTTGAGGTATGGCCCCGTGAAAGATCGTTTGTATAACTCTCCATTAATAATAGTGAAATTTGCTGACTGCCTTCGAAGTCATACTGCCACTGTCGGGTCTTTAGGAAGAACACCCTCTTGTAAAAAGGTGAGAATGAGGTAAATCCAAGAAGCTTCTTTCGATTCATTTATTGATTGAATTATTCATGGGCCTTGAATGCTCGAAAAGTGGATCTCCTCAATATACTTTCTTCTGAAAATGTCTCCTGTCATAGAAGTGGCCAGCTTGGAGAGAGTGTCTACCCTGACATTCTTCTCCTGAAGGATATGGATGACTGATGCTTCGTTATTTGGGTCAACAAGAATTTAACTATCTGGTAATACTGGGCCAATAATGGATGGTGGGCGTCAAATTCTCCCTCCATCTGAGAGGCGACTAGTTGGGAATCAATGTGAACCACCAAGTCCTGCACTTCACAATCAATTGCCAGCCTCAATCCGGCAATCAGAGCCTCATATTCGACAATGTTATTTGTTACCGGGAACTTCAATCTAAGCCCATATTCGAGTGTAGCTTTCTGTGGGGAGATTAGAAAAATTCCAGCGTTAGCGCCGGAACTCTCAGAAGCTCCATTAACATATAAGGTCCAGCATGAGGAGGAAGGAGGCACATCTAACAGTTAATACGGGTATAGTTAGTACATTCGACCACAAAGTCGGCAAGCACTTGTGACTTGATGTCAGGTCTAGGTAAGAACTAGATAACAAATTCTCCAAGCTCCACTGACCATTTGATCAATCTTCTAGATGCCTCGGGCTTTTGGAGAATTTTTTTCAATGGTAGGTTTGTATAGACCCCGATCGTATGTGCTTGAAAATAAGAGCGTAACTTTCTGGCAGAGAAGATTAATGTCAAGGCTATTTTATCTGCTAATGGGTAGCGTGTTTGTCTCTGAAAGTATCTTGCTAATATAATAGACTGGGTGTTGAACAATATTATCTACCCGGACTAAGACCGAGCTTATAGCCTGGGAGGAGACGGCCATATACATATACAAAATTTCCCCTGGAACTGGCTTTGAGAGCAGTGGCGGTGAGGCTAGATAAATTCGAAGTTGCTCAAAAGCCTCCTGACATTCGTCAGTCCACTAAAATCTTAAGCTACGAGCACCTCTTAGGACCTTGAAGAATGGCAGATATTTATCTCCTAAGCGAGCTAGGAAACGAAAAAGTGTCGCAATCCTTCTGTTTAACCTATGGACTTCTTTAATATTTCTAGGGGGTAAGGGCCTTGATCTTCTTAGGGTTGGCCTCAATCTCTCGATGGGCAACCATGAACCCTAAAAATTTTTCTGAGGCCAGTCCAAATGCACATTTGGAGAAGTTGAGGCGCATGTTATAAGATCAAATGAGGCAGAAGCATTGTTCCAAGTCAGAGATATGCTGAGATTTTTCGAGGCTTTTAACTAGCATATTGTCCACATATACTTTCATAGTTCGTCCGATAAGGTTCTTAAAATTTTTATTCATTAAACGTTGATATGTTGCCCCCGTATTATTGAGTCTGAATGACATTACTAGATAACAGTACAACCCCTTATCTGTTTGAAAAGATGTCGCCTCCTCATTAGCAAGATCTATTTGTATTTGATTGTATCAGAAGTAAGCATCCATGAAGCTTAGCATATGATGTTCGGAGGTGGCATCAACTAACTGGTCGACACGGGGAAGCGAAAAACTGTCCTTGGGGCAGGCTTTGTTGAGATCAGTATAATCTACGCACATTCTCCAAGCTCCACTTGCCTTTTGAACCATAACGATGTTTGCTAACCAAGCGGGATAGTGTACTTCCCTTATAAATCTTGCATTTAAAAGCTTATCAACCACACGCTCAATTGCCAGTAGACGATCTGGTGCAAAGTTTCACTTCTTTTGGATCACTGGCTTGTATACCGGGTTGATCTTGAGGGAGTGCATGATTACTTCAAGATTGATTCCGGGCATATTAGCAGGACTCCATGCAAATATATATTGGTTTGTACATATAAAGTCTACATATTTCTTCTCTTCATCTGAGAGAAGTGATCCGATCTGTACTGTTCTTGAAGGGCGCTCATCTGATAGAGAGATACAAGTAAGATCTTCTACAGGGGAGGCCCCTTGAAGGATATCTTCATTTCGGAGGTCGAAGTCCACGTTACTTAGAGTAACTGATGCGCGTGGTTGAGCCTATCTAAAATAGCAAGATTGTGCCACTTGTTGATCTCTACGTACTGTTCCAATCCCCGCAGGGGTAGGAAACTTCAGCTTTAAGTGGGGAATTGAAGCAATAGCCCCAAAGATTGTTTGGAGTGGCCTTCCAAAGATTTTTTGTAGGTCGATTTTGATTTCACTACAATGAATTGGATAGAATGCTCAACTTGTCAAGGGAATTCTCCAAGTACAACCGGCAGACTAATGATTCCTTCTACTCGTACAGGTCGATTGTCAAACCCATATAGTGGACCGACAGCAGGTTGGAGTTTCTCTCTGGGTAGGCCCATGTTAATAAAAGTGAAGTAGAATATGACATCTACTGAGCTCCCATTATTAACCAAGATCCTTTTAACATTGTAGCACGGGTCGCCAATTCCCGCGCTAATCACCAGTGAATCTTGATGAGGGGTCTTTATCCCTTCTAGATCGGACTCCTAGAAGGTGATGGAGTGATAAGTATGAAGCTTCTTTGTTAGTGGCTCCTTGCTCTCCACAATTAAAACTTGACTAAGCTGGTTTTGATTTCGCCAACTATTTGGTGATTATTTGCCAACTGCCTTTGCTGTTGATTATGCCCTTCAGCCGGACCGACCTCATCTCGAGTTGGTGGATTCTTGATAAATTGTCGGAGATATCCTTGTCAGATCAATCTCTTAATTTCTTCCGTGAGTTGACTGCATGCTTCAGTAGTGTGCCCACGGCTGCGGTGAAAATGACAATATTGCTCCTGGTTTCCCACGTTGGGCTTCAAAGGGTGTGGCCACTTTACGCTTTCCTGATCCCGGATGACCATCAATACATTTACTCAGGATGTATTAAGTGGCGTGTACTCCTTTTCTTGGCGAGGCTCGTTGCGGCTGTGAGGGTCGAGGAGGAAGATTGTAATTTACCTGCTTCTTCCGTTGCGAGGATGGATTCTCCATCCCTGGTGAATTTTTACGCTTCACAGTTGTTTGCTCATATTGTTTCCTATGAGCATTAATGGCTTCTTCGGCAGAGATTTGGGCATATACTAGATGGATTAGATCTGCATATGAATGGAACGTATCTCATATGAGTGCCGAGTAGAAGGAGCCAGGGCGAAGCCCTCTGAGAAATACACTTCTAAGTAACTCAGATATACCCCTAGAATTTGCTTGGTTTCCGTGGAAAATCTTAGAAAGTATTCTTTGAGAGATTCACCCTCATTCTGACGTATCCCTGAAAGATGGGAGGAGTCTTTAATCATTCTTCGATTGGCGACGAATTGTTCGACGAATAATTTGGCCAATTTAACAAATAGTGGAATGGACTGGGTGGGCAGTGAATAGAACCACGTCCGAGCTTGCCCTTTAAGGGTGGCAGAAAAAACTTAACAGAGGAGCCCATTCGGAGCCCGCTGGATATGCATAATGGTGCGATATTGATCAATATGCTCATAGGTGTCCGACATTCCATCGTAAGTATCGATATTCAGAAGTTTGTATCCTGCTGGAATGGGGTGTTGGAGGACAACTTCAGTGAAGGGTGACTTCTGAAAGTCTCGTTGACGAAGAGATTGCCTTATATCTCATGTGGGGAACTCTTAGACTAGTTTTCATAATTCATGCTGTAAGGTATTACAGGGGAGTTCAACGATGTGCTGTTGGGCTAAGTCCTCAGGCACATCCGGAGGAATGTGATGCTGGCGGCCTGCCCGCGAAGGATGGGTAGAGCTTGTCGTGTCAACAAGCTCATTTTCTGGATGTGTCGGAGGGCGCATCCTTTGGTGGAAGGGGAACCTCGACATGAAGAACATCTTCAAATCCTGGTGGATCTCGAGGGAGAAGAATATCTTCTTGGGGTGCTAGTGTCGGTCCTCGAGTCTCTCGTAAGAGTTGAAGGATCTCATTATGAGACTCCATCTTTCTGATACGATCTTCCAGGGACGGTCCTGAAGTCCCTTCTCCAGCAGAGTTTCGACCACCGGGGTAAAAAGAGGCAGATGCCTAGCGTCCCTGATTCAGGGATTGATTCCAGGATTGATGTGAATTGGAGCAGGAGGCTCCCAAGATGCGATGGCTACGCCTGTTGGCCATTGGAGGAGTACTTAAGATAGTGGGATTGACTTTTTCCACAGACGGCACCAAACTGTTGCAGGCTAGAATATACGCGGCGGTAGAGTTAGAATAATACGCATAACGTTGCATGGATATCCAGCTCACACACAGAAAACACAAGATGTTTTACATGAAAAGCCCTGAAAAGAGGGAAAAACCACGGGGCCTGGCCCAGTTGAAAATGATTCCACTAGAACTTAAGTTGGTTACAACGGGCTGACCGCCTCTAAGGGCGATCAAATTACAAGTAATAATTGTACGACTGAAGTCCGGGTGTCAGGTGATGGAACAGCAGAACTTCGGACTTCAGGTAATGGTATGGCAGAACTCCAGGCCTTAGATAGTGATCCAACGAAGGCGAGGGCTTCAGGTGGTGGTCCGGCGAAGGTGAGGGCCTCAAGTGGAGGTTCAGCGAAGGCGAGGGCCTTAAGTGGTGATCCAGCGAAGGTGAGGGCCTCAGGTGGTGGTCCGGCGAAGGTGAGGGGTCTCAGGTGGTGGTTCGGCGAAGCTCCAGCGGTGGTCCGGCGAAATTTTGGAGTTGGTCGGGCGAAAATCCGGCGGTGGTCCAGCGAAACTCCGGCGGTGGTCGAGGAGGAGCTTCTTCCTTCTCTTTTTTTCTTCACTTCTTCTCTTCTTGATTGGATCCCCTTTCAAGAGAAATGAGGGGTCTATTTATAAATTTCTGGAGTGGCATGGCCCGTAAATAGGTGAAAGATCAAGGGTAAATGGGGAGTGGTTGGATGGACGACCGATATTGAATCCCTTGATTGTGGACCATTCGTCAGTCATTTGAATGCCTTAATAATGTCGGAATTCGGCGATCTTGGGCTCGTTGGATTCTTCTCGTCGAGCCACTCGATTCGACTATAAGCACGTCATGTTTGGAGACCGTTTCGTAATCCAAATTGTGGTTCAAACCTTCCAACAGCACTTCTAACCCTTGATTTGGACCCGTTTGGGCTCGGATTGAGTTGATTTTGGTGTCGTTGGGTTCGTATTTTCGAGACGCTCAGTTTGACTACAATTTTACTGAAATCGAAGTTCGAATGGTCTCAATTTTGATCACATAGGAACATGTGATACTGAAGCTTGTATAGACGGTCTTGAAGCGGATCAGTAGAATCGCCTTCAGTAGGAATCCATCTGTCCAACGGGAGTGGGACGTCAGGATTATTTTGATCGCTTTCTTCCTTGAATGTAGCCATATTTTTGGTATTTTTCATTTTTTTTGACAGACTCAAAAAAGACTCAAAATTTATAAGACTCATAATAAGATTCACGACACAACACGACTTGACTTGACAAACTTAACAAACTAAAATAAAATTTAACAAACTATAACTTGACAAACACAACCTAGGACTTCCTAACACGCTCTGATACCAAATGATGCGGGCAAAAATATAGGGGTGCCTATACCCTTCGCCCACAAGTAAAGGGAATGGACTTCTACCGACGAAAATGACTTTTAAAGACGAGAAAAGGGAAGAACAAACTCTTACATTTCAAATAAAATGTAAAAATTAGAAATCAAAAGACTTACAACAATGACTCTTGCAAAATTTAACCGACTTACAAACTTTGACTCGATCACTTGACGACACCCTAAAGTTGCTTCACTTAAAGAAGAATGATACAGGTGGAGTGACACTTGCGAAGAGATGAAAGAGGTTAGAAGCCCGAGAAGAAAGGTTGGAAAGAGCCCGCAGGATTTCCATAAGGGATGAGAAAGAAGGGTGGAAAGAGCCCGCAGGATTTCCAAAGCAAACCCGCAGGTTATAGCTTTTCCAAAAATAACATATCATTCACTTTTTTTCAAACATTATAAATCCTCCCATATTTATAGGTATGAAAGAGGAATACCAAGAGACACCTAATAAATTCCCATATGAATTCTAAACATCACATAGCATTAAAATACCTAAAAAACATCCACGGGAACCAAGGAGACTGCCCGGAACCAAGGGGCACGGTCACGGGAAAGAGCCCAGGCACGAGAAAACCAGTAACCGGCCGGAATCCAAGGGGGCAAATGCACAAAATACTAAAGGCCATGGAGGAAGCCAATAAGCCACCTCATGGGAAAAGAAAATCTTGGAATTCCAAAGGCCGGTTTGGAATTCCAAGAGACAAACATGATTACTAACATAAAAAGCATAAAAATGTTGACCTCTGTGTAATGCACAAAAGAAACAAAAAAAATCAAATCAGACCAAACCTCATATCCACGAAACCGACAGGAAATCCCGTCAAAATCCCTGTACATTCGGCGCCGTTCAAGGATTTTTGCCTAAATCTCGCGAAAGCTCCTCGATGCTCTCCTTCCTCGCGTCGTTAAAAGCCCAACGAGCGAAGCCTTTAGGGCTCTGCTTCCGTCGCTGCTTCCACACGACCCCACTCTCTGCCTTCACACGCGAGCCCCAGTCGCTGCTTCCTGATCTCCTCTCGCACGAAGTTCCCGTCCGAACACCTCCCGTAGCCTCTGCCCCTTTCTTCTTTAACCTGAGAGAGAGAGAGAGAGAGAGAGAGAGAGAGAGAGAGAGAGAGAGAAGCTCCCACCTTGCCTTTCTTTCTTCCCCAAGAGCCGAAGCCGACCTCCATTCCTCTCCTCCGACTCCTCCTGTACCGAAGTCGAGCTCCACAAGACCCAGGCCAATGCTCTGCCCGACCCTTTCCGGCTCATGCCCGATCCCCTCTCATAACCGTGCCCTCTCACTTAAAACCTAAACTCACCCAACTCATCTCCTCAACTCAGCCACTCACCTGACTCAGTCCACTCATCCCCACTTAAAACCTAAAGTCCACTCAACTCACCTCACTGAACTCATCCCGACTCACTGAGTTCACTCAGCCAACCCTCTCTACTACCCAACACTTAGTTGATTAGGTATTTATTTTTGCTTTATTAGTATTTTTTTATTATTATTATATTTATTTGAGATTATTTATAATTAGTTTATACTTAATTTCAAATTAAATTTATTTAATTTATAATTAATATTAAATTAAGATATAATTAGTTATACATTAAATATAACTATTTATAATTAATTATAGGTTAAGTATGATTAATTTATAATTAATCTTAAATTAAGTATAATTAATTATATGATAAATGTAATTAATTATAATTGATTTTAATTAATTATAAATAATGTTTAGTTAATTTGTAATTAATTTTAAGTTAAATATAATTAGTTGTAGCTAAAATATAATTAATTATATTTAACTTATCACTAATTATAAGTAAAAAAAAGGTTCTTTTCTCGATGCTTGCAACAAACCGGCAAACCCCTGAGGCGCTCACGTAGCGTTTAGGGCAGGAAACCGGTGCGATGCTCGCGACGATTTAAGAATCCCTCTTCAAAGCTTGCAACGAGTCGGCAAACCCCCGAGGCGCTCAAGTAGCGTTTAGGTTGGGAAACCGGTGCGACGCTTGCGGCGAAGGGGATAAAAAAAATATGTTTTTTATTTTCTTTTTATATAAGTACCCCCGAACGCCCACGTGGTGCAGAGGGGGGGAATCTGTGTTTTTCTCTAACGCCTGTTTTCTTCTTATAATAAACAAACATAAAAACCCTTAAATGCTCACGTAGCAGGCGGGGATAAAAAAATTTCATTCGCGACCGCGGTGTCATTTTTGACACCTACCTGAAGCGCTCACGTAGCATCGATGGGAAAGGTTGCCTCTTGGTTTTTCCCCTAAACGGGGGAGACGCCGGGAGGCTGCCGAAATTTGGATTGAGAATCCAAGAACTTGAATAAAAAAAATGAGCTTGGACATGGACTTATTTGAACAAAATAAACTTGAATAAATGAAACTGAAATGAACAAGATGAATTTTGGACATTGAACTCAAAACTTGTGGACATTAAGCTTGAGCATGACTCATACAATTTGAACATTCAAGTGAACTTGATTATGCAAACATTTTGGACTTGAACTTGCAAGTGGCACAACATGACTACAAGAACTTGACTTGGACATTTAAACTCAAGTAAAGACTTGAAGTGGACTAGAACCTGAACTCAAATCAAACTATGGAAGACTGAATGAACTTGAATATGAGCTCACAATTGAGATAAATAGAAGACTTGCAGACTCAAATTCAAATGGAATACATAAGCTTGAACTCAAAATGCATGAAACCTAAGTTGAACTTGGACCTAATGTGATTCAAAAACAAAAGTGGTAGCATGCAGACGAGGAGCGAATGAAGAATACAGTGGCATCTTCATTGTTAACAAATTCAAAATTTTCAATGAATATTAAGGAATTGTCACTCCAATCGGAATGTACGAGTTGTCAAGCAAACTCATTACAAGTTTTAAATCATCCTCATATAACACCTGAAGACTTGTAGAATTCAACATGGCTCCTCCATATCTAGCTGTCAAATGTATCCAAGCTAGCAAGCAATGAAATTGACAAGGGTAATCATGAATGTGAACCATTGCTTTGTGAATAATAAAGATAAAATTGAAACAATCAATACAACAGTCATATAAGAGGATGCATGCAATTAGAAGCTTGTGATGGATATGATGACATGCTAGCCATCATATATGTTCACAAATGAAACAAGAGAGTTGTGAAGGAAATAATCTCCCCTGCACCAAGCAATCATTAATTGACAGACACATGTGACAATCTCTTGTGAATATCAAAAGACATGCGACAAATACAGGCACTACAAATCATATAGTAGGAGGCAATAACTGACACATCTTCCTTACAAGCAATGTCAAAATACAAGCAAAAGTGCTCAAACCTTGCAAGCAAATATATTGATCAACAAAGGATCTATAATGTGTGTAGTGAACTATTCATGAATAATATCAAGGATCATGCAACTGGTGATTTGAAATGATTGCAACGGCGACAAAAAAAAAATATTTCATATACATAATAAGTCTGAAAGTGCTAATCAATAACAAGCAGTAGATGCTACGACACCCTTATAGTCATGAACTACGCAATGATAGTTGAATGCATCTATCTTCAACAAATAGAGTTAAAGGAGTAAAGTTCTTTGGCAAACATATCACCTACAAATGATGGCATCTGATGAATCCTACAAGCAAGGCAGTAGCGGATGTACTGAAAGGACCCTAGTACACAACAAAATGCATAAAAACTACAAGTTCCTACGAGCTTCTACAATCCAAAGCAGGAGATTTGTTAGTGCATATCAATCCGCCTACTGAAAGCAACAAATAATGCACAACAGTCTACCTGTACAATGCAGCAAACAACTGATCCAAAAGCTGCTACGATGCTACGCCACCGGATCTGCAACCTCCGTACAAGTAGATAGAAGGCGTCTACAAATATTTTAAAGTACCCCTGTACGTGCACTGTAATTTGTATACACATAGGTACACTAAAAGATAAAATGTAATCAAATACCCGCATGGGCCCCGACGAGCGTGTTATTGGTACACACGTGACGTCTAGGGATGCTGCGCGGGTCGATAAGTGAATTCATGTTCGAACCCGATCCTTCTATACGGATCAATAGGAGTCGACAGGGTTCGAACAATTGAACAAATATACGGTTGCGGCGACCGGTATATTTATCTTAATACATTCATATTAGGCCTTTAATGCCTATAGAATTCACTAATAAGGGCACGAAGCCTACAAAATCCGATCCTCTGTCGACAGCCCGACAGAGTTGACAAGGTTCAATCCATAAAAAGAAATAACCCCCAAACACCCCGATGATGGCCGTATTGATTGGTTATCTCAACCGGAGGGGTCCATTCTAAACACTTTCAAATTTCACCCAAATACCCAAAACTCCACAAAATTCAAAAAATCTCAAAATCCCAAAAATATTTAAAAATGAAATCAATCCATCAACGCACTTAAAGCAAAAACCATCCACCTTCCGCAACAGTCTGCCAGGGTGGACAAATTCAAATAAACTCTAGCTCACAAAGAGCCAAATGCCTAGTCAAAAATATCACTAGGATCCATTCTCAAACAATCTCTTGCCAGTAAGGACGTGGTACGTGTCCTCTAACCGGAGGTTTTGCCGCCAAATGGCACCGCAGGATAAACGGTTATGACCCCGGGCCCTCTGAACCGAGTGGTTTTGCCGCCAAATGGCACCACAGATAGCGGTTATGGCCAGAGCCAATACGCTCCTTAATGGCGTTAAATCCTTGAGATATGAATCAATAGGATATGATCGATAGGGCACAAAGCCCTCTGTTAGCTAAGGTAGATTCAAATTTGTCCCCTTAGACAAACATTCAACCCCGGTCTACAAGGTCCCTTTGGACGAAGCAACCCATGGCTGCCGACAAGGATCCTTCTGTCAGGTTGGGCTGACTACCTCCTCTGACTAAGTAGACCAGGGACCACGATGGCCCGGGATGACGGAACCATGGGATCTTGATCGGGCCCATCATCCATTCCCCCACCATCAGCTTTAAGTGCAGGATGGTGAAATTTCTACTTTAAATATCAAACTCTCCAAATTCTCAAATCCAAATCCAATTCTCAAATACCTAAATCAAAACCCAATTTCCAAATCCAATTTCTACCAATATCCTAAACCATATGCTGCTATTATATACCAGATGCACGTATTTCTATACGTATCTGATTGACGACTAGCCTTAATCGAAAGTTCTCTCTCGTTATCGGGAGGGGTAATTAACTATAGGGGCTTGCGCCTATAGGAAACCAGAACTCAGATCATAAAGTCCTCACAAAATGAGGGCGAAATCTCTGGGTAGTGTCTTATCTATACAAACCCATCTGCCTTCCAAAATTTACCCTGGAACTTAGTTCGTTAAAACTCCCTCGCCGAATAAAAAGAAAAGCGGGCGGAGGCCGGGGCCGAATTTTCGGAGCCCACAAAAAAGAACATTTAATATAAGTTAACTATGAGCTAAAATCATAGCTAATAATGAGCTAACCCTTAGTTCAATAAGTGAACTAAAGACCAGCTCATAAATGAGCTAAAATTTCAGCTCAATTTTGATTGAGCTAGTAGACTCAAGGGAAGCCAAAAATCTAATTATTTTTTACATGAGTTGACCCCCCCTTTGTCTACATCAGACTCCCCTTCTTGCGAACTCAACTCCTGATGAGTTGGTTGTTGATTCCGTTGAGGAGGTGCATACTGTTCATCCAGCTCTTTGAATTTCTCATAAAAATTTTCTAAATTTCTTCATGTTCCTTTTCGAACTGTTGTTATAAATACCTTTTGTACTTCTCGAATTTTTGATCACATAGGAACATGTGATACTGAAGCTTGTATAGTCGATCTTGAAGTGGATCCGTTGAATCACCTTCTGTAGGAATCCATCAATCCAACGGGAGTGGGACGTCAGGATTATTTTGATCGCTTTCTTCCTTGAATGTAGCCATATTTTTGGTATTTTCCATTTTTTTTTACAGACTCAAAAAAGACTCAAAATTTATAAGACTCATAATAAGATTCATGACACAACACGACTTAACTTGACAAACTTAACAAACTAAAATAAAATTTAACAAACTATAACTTGACAAACACAACCTAGGACTTCCTAACTCGCTCTGATACCAAATGATGCGGGCAAAAAATATAGGGGTGCCTATACCCTTCGCCCACAAGTAAAGGGAATGGACTTCTACCGACGAAAATGATTAAAGACAAGAAAAGGGAAGTACAAACTCTTACATTTCAAATAAAATATAAAAACTAGAAATCAAAAGACTTACAACAATAGCTCTTGCAAAATTTAACCGACTTACAAACTTTGACTCAATCACTTGACGACACCCTAAAGTTGCTCCACTTAGAGAAGAAGGATACAAGTGGAGTGGCACTTGCGGAGAGATGAAAGAGGTTAGAAGCCCGAGAAGAAAGGTTGGAAAGAGCCCGCAGGATTTCCAAAGCAAACCCGCAGGTTATAGCTTTTCCAAAAATAACATATCATTCACTTTTTTTCAAACATTACAAATCCTCCCATATGTATAGGTATGAAAGAGGAATACCAAGAGACACCTAATAAATTCCCATAGGAATTCTAAACATCACATAGCATTAAAATACCTAAAAAACATCCCAAGCCAAGGAATCGAAGAGGCATCCACAAGAACCAAGGAGACCGCCCGGAACCAAGGGGCACGGTCACGGGAAAGAGCCCAGGCACGGGAAAACCAGTAGCCGGCCAGAATCCAAAGGGGCAAATGCACAAAATACTAAAGGCCATGGAGGAAGCCAATGAGCCACCTCATGGGAAAAGAAAATCTTGAAATTCCAAAGGCCGGTTTGGAATTCCAAGAGACAAACATGATTACTAACATAAAAAGCATAAAAAAAAACATTTAATATAATATAACTATGAGCTAAAATCATAGCTAATAATGGGCTAACCCTTAGTTCAATAAGTGAACTAAAGACCAGCTCATAAATGAGCTAAAATTTAAGCTTAATTTTGATTGAGCTAGTAGACTCAAGGGAAGCCAAAAATCTAATTATTTTTGACATGAGTTGACCCCCCCTTTGTCTACATCAGTTAAGATCTCTCCAATAACATCATCCAAACCCTCAATGATACAAAAGTTTGTTATGAAAGCAGCTTACGTGAAACCTTAAATGACAGAATCAAGCCTGGTCTCTTTAGAAATGGGCTTATTTAGCACCTAAGGATTGTATTCAATATTCATTATCATATTTACTAAATCAAATTATCATAGTGACAAATGCCATCATATTCTCCCGTTAGACAAAATATTTTCATTTATTGTATTTTTCTTTTTTGTTTCTTAGACTACCCCATATATAATTGTGCAACATATGAGGATCTCTTGAAGGCCATCCTCTATTATTCAAATGATTATGCATGTATTTTACTCCATGAATCCATCTACCACATGATGTTTTGTCAGCCATGGAGCACTTGCCTCTAGAGCAACTACTTGTATTCGTCATCCTCCATCACAAAAACAAATTCCACAATTGCACTCTCTGCTTTCATTGCATCAAGAAAATTAGATTACACCAAAACATCCATACCTATGTTGAGATCATTTCCATTCTTACTCAATCCTCCATGCTTAAACCTTAGCAAATGCTAGCGATCTCCGACACAAACTCCATCTCCAGTCATGAATCATGAGATCATATTCCCTTCATGGTTGGTCCTCTTGATCTGCAACGCCTTGCACCCCTCGTTAATCTCTAGAGTCAAAATTCATAATCCTCACCGCAAATGCAACATGTGGTTGATCCTCCTTGAATGCATCACAAATAACCCTTCAACCTTAAATATAAATTGAAAATAGTGACGCCTCACTTGGTTCCTTTGCACATGGCACTTCTATCACATTAGCCTCACTTCTTTGCCAGCAGGATGCATTGGCTATGCTTATCAAACTCCGACCCTACTTATCACGCAGTAACGTAGAACAACAATACTCATCTACATCCTCAATTGTAACCCTGTTAACTTCAATCAACATTGTATCACTAACGACGTCACCTCCCTCCACTTAACTCCCATTGGAACTCCTAGGAGTTGCTTGATGCCATCAAGATCCTTATGAACCCATTAATGCCTTAATCAATACCTTTCGTCGAATTTCTTCATCGATATCTTTTGTTGATGCATTTCGTCGATACCTCTGTCATCACCAATTCCTTCATTGATCCCTCTATCTAATCCTCATTGATCCCTCTATCTAATGCTTCTTCCATCAATGGCCGAGTTAATGTCTTTGTTGATGCTTAAACAATGCTATCCATTGATGCTCACCGTTTATATCTCTATCGATACTATCCTTCGACACACTCCATCAATAGTCTCTAATGATATCTTCGTTGGCGCCCTCCATCAATACTCTCAATTGACGCTCTCTATTGATACTCTTCATCATGCTCTCTATCGATGCTCTATTGATAACTTTGTCGACAATCACCATCGATTTTTACTACAAAGGCCTTCAATGATGACTCCACATATGCCTTTATCAACGCTTTTATCAAAACCTTCGATCAACGCCTCTTGTTCACACCCATGCTGTAGTGCATCCTTCCTTTAATATAGTTCATCCTTGATCTAATCCTTACCTTCTCTGATACGAATCTCTATGCTACACCATTGATCCAAATCAAACTATTTCACAAATCTTGTGAGCATCATTCATGCTCCTATAACATTCACAAATTTTGGACAACAAATCTTCAACCACTTCATCTTTGATCACTACTTCCAAACACAAGTTGATATTTTCTGTCTCCTTGAGTTTGCATTAGAGTATTACCAGATTCATATTATAACCTGAAAAATCATATTATTAAGATGATGAATATCATGACATTCCCTCATTATTGAGGATTTTCTCATTTATTATAATTTTCATTATTGTATATAAGCACATATATGCTTATACTATTCATATAATTCAACAGAGATCAAATCTACTATTCCCCCTTTCTAACAATCTAAGCAACAAATAAAAATCAACTCTCATGAGGATCTACATGTGGTTTTTGGCAATCAGGGAACCTTTTGTTTTATTTCCATTTTGTTCTGTTGGGTGCAAGTTTTTGGCACATTATGAGTCCGGTTTTTGGGTCAGAATTTCTACTTCTTTTTAGTTTGTCCATGAGTTTCTCTAACTTTTGATGCTGCTCATGGTTTTTTATTTACTCTTTCCGTTTGTATTTTTATACCTCATGTAACAGTATTTTTTATTAATAAAATTGGGCCTCCGCCTCAAAAATTTCACAACAAAAAAGATTTACATGATAAGGATCTATTTCTAATTTTTTAAAGTAGGATGTTATTATTCTATTTATTTTTATTATTTTGCCTTTTTTTTATATTTCTTAAGTAGGGACAGGATTGTAATTTGTTTCTTTTTATTGGTCATGGGGTTTCTATAAATACCTCTTATTTCCTATAGGAAGGATCTTTGATGGTTTACTTTTTTGGAATTGGTAAAACTTTGAAAGGAAAGGGAAGAAATCCCATTCCTTGGAGTGAATTTCCCTTACAGCTTGAGAGGAGAGGAAGTGAGGGCTTTTAGTGGAGTATAGAACTCCGCCAACAATAGCCACCTATTGCATCATATATTGCATCTTCTCCGTCAACAATAGCCACCTACCGCCATGGGCTGATTTCCAACAGGCTGACTCGTCAAGAGCTGGTTTACCGAGCATTCTAAAGTTTCCCTTCTGTGAGGCGATCGGTTGTTTTCAAAGGACAACATTTCAGTTGCCCGTCCCAGGAAGAAGACTCCAGCTGATTCAAGAAATGTCTGGCTGCCTTCCGAATAATCTCTAACAGGTTCTATATTCTCCTACTGTTAAATTCAGAGAATTGGAGAGGAAAAATGCTTAATTTTATTATAAAAAATTATCCCTATTTATAGATATATATAAGATATCTTAATAAAGAAACAGATACTTACGGAATCATGCATAGTTGCCCTAATATAATCCTTCTTAAATCTACCACCCAAATATGGAAGGAGATCGACGTGATCTAGGTGAGCCTCCCATGAATCCCCATGCTAGCCATAAGATTAAGAGGTAAGGAACGTTTGGAATTTAACTGGTGAGCCTCCCACGGATCCCCATGTTGGTCGTGGGATCAAGGGCCAATAGACGGCTAGGATTTAACACTCCCCCTTAAGCTGAGGAATATAGATCTGTCATTCCTAGCTCAGTAATTAGTTCCAAAGAGGTAAAGTTATCAAATCTCTTGGTTCACCATAGAGTTCTTCATATGGTCAAAGCTTTGGGGGAATTAGCTTCAAACATTATTGCAGCAAAGCATAGCGATGAAGGCTATCTCAATCACGCTTGCAAGGTGCAAGGTAGCAATGAATGTTGTGTTGAATAATAACCCTCAAGATACCGCAAATGACAATAACGGTCGATGGTGGGACAACAAGGAAAGTGGATTAATTATCCTTAGGGTCCGTCTCCCTCTTGGTTCTCAAGGGAAGGTCGACAATGAAGGCACAACGGTTAAAAAGGAAAAAAAAAAGATTTTAGGGTTGCGACAAGCTTTAAGAACAAGAGAAGAAAACATGTCTCAAGCGACCTAGCATTGGACACGCATATCTCCTTCTTCCCAAGTAATATGACTCCATCTAAACATATTCTGATGTAGACAAAGGGGGGTCAACACAAGTTGAGTTTTACTTTCTTGCCTTGTGTCTTTTCATCTTCCCCCTCTCCTTACTCTTCATTATCTTGTGCTTTCATCTCCACCTTATCCTTTGGGCTGTTTTGTGGTTTTATGGGAGCCTTGGCTGATTTCGGTTTTGAGCTTTAGTTGTTGAAATTTTAGTAGTGCAAGCTCATTAATATCTTGTGAAGTTGAGCTTATTATAAGCTGAAGTTTTAGTACTACTTTATGGCAGATTTTGGTAAGTAGAACTTGCCTTTTCCTATTCTTTTTTCTCTTCCTTTCATGGCTGTTTTGAGAGATGTGTCTTGTGGCATTGGGAGAAGAATTGGCTGGAATTTAGGCAGCCGTGGCTGCTTGGGGTGCCTGTTCGTTTTCTGGATTCCTTGGACCTGCTGTTCCTTTAATGTTTTGGTGCTTTTCCCGTGAATTCTGACTGTTCCGTGGCTGGCTGTTGGTCCCGTGATCTGTTTCTTCTCTGTTTTCTGGAAAGATGCTGGCAGCTGCTTTGGAACTGAAGTGTGTCTTTTGGCTTTTCCTATCCCTAAAGTTTATTGGGGGAATTATGGGTGCATTGGCTGTTGGGCTTTCTTCTTTGCCTATAAATATGAGAAGATGTTGTGGAGAAAAAAAGAGTTATGGTTATATGAATGATTTTTGGAAAGAAACCTAACGGTTTTCTTGGATAGCTTGCGAGCTATGCCACTTCTTCCTCTCCTTGTCTAGGAAAGCTTGCGAGCTTCTCCTCTTTCTTCTCGGGCTTCTAATCTCTTTCGTCTCTCCGCAAGTGACCACCCCACCTGTATCCCTCTTCTCTAAGTGAAGCAACTTTAGGGTGTCTTGTTTGAGTCGGTTGTAAGTGTTGTTTGTTTTGAAGTCAAAAATTTGTAATGTCATGATTTGTTGAAAGTCAAAGTTTGTAAGAGTCTCATTTTATTATATAAAGTTGTGGTTTATATTATTTGTGTTATTTTGGGTATTTTGTAATCTTCTAAATCCTAAAAGAGTTTGTTTTTGTGATCAAAAATTTGGATCCCTCTCCCAAATTTTTGATTGCATCAATTTGGTATCAGAGCAAGTTTAGGAAGTCCTAGGATTTGGTCGTCAAATTTTAGGTTGTCAAATTTGTTTTAGTCGTCAAGTAGTAGTTTGTCAAAGTTTTGTTTGTCAAATCATTTGTCAAGTCAAGCCAACTCATCGGGAGATGAGTTCTTCAAGTAGGCGAGTCTGATGTAGACAAAGGGGGGGGGGGGGGGGGGTCAACACAAGTTGAGTTTTACTTTCTTGTCTTGTGTCTTTTCATCTTCCCCCTCTCCTTACTCTTCATTATCTTGTGCTTTCATCTCCACCTTATCCTTTGGGCTGTTTTGTGGTTTTATGGGAGCCTTGGCTGATTTCGGTTTTGAGCTTTAGTTGTTGAAATTTTAGTAGTGCAAGCTCATTAATATCTTGTGAAGTTGAGCTCATTATAAGCTGAAGTTTTAGTACTACTTTATGGCAGATTTTGGTAAGTGGAACTTGCCTTTTCCTATTCTTTTTTCTCTTCCTTTCATGGCTGTTTGGAGAGATGTGTCTTGTGGCATTGGGAGAAGAATTGGCTGGAATTTAGGCAGCCGTGGCTGCTTGGGGTGCTTGTTCGTTTTCTGGATTCCTTGGACCTGCTGTTCCTTTAATGTTTCGGTGCTTTTCCCGTGAATTCTGACTGTTCCGTGGCTGGCTGTTGGTCCCGTGATCTGTTTCTTCTCTGTTTTCTGGAAAGATGCTGGCAGCTGCTTTGGAACTGAAGTGTGTCTTTTGGCTTTTCCTATCCCTAAAGTTTATTGGGGGAATTATGGGTGCATTGGCTGTTGGGCTTTCTTCTTTGCCTATAAATATGAGAAGATGTTGTGGAGAAAAAAAGAGTTATGGTTATATGAATGATTTTTGGAAAGAAACCTGAGGGTTTTCTTGGATAGCTTGCGAGCTATGCCACTTCTTCCTCTCCTTGTCTAGGAAAGCTTGCGAGCTTCTCCTCTTTCTTCTCGGGCTTCTAATCTCTTTCGTCTCTCCGCAAGTGACCACCCCACCTGTATCCCTCTTCTCTAAGTGAAGCAACTTTAGGGTGTCTTGTTTGAGTCGGTTGTAAGTGTTGTTTGTTTTGAAGTCAAAAATTTGTAATGTCATGATTTGTTGAAAGTCAAAGTTTGTAAGAGTCTCATTTTATTATATAAAGTTGTGGTTTATATTATTTGTGTTATTTTGGGTATTTTGTAATCTTCTAAATCCTAGAAAGAGTTTGTTTTTGTGATAAAAAATTTGGGTCCCTCTCCCAAATTTTTGATTGCATCATATTCTTATTCGATCGGCCAGTACAGGTGCATGCAAAGCCTTTGATTCCTCTGGTCTGATCATAGGAGGGAGTGCAGGTCTAACACTCTTGCTTGTCTCCTCATTCCTGCTCGATCTCTTCTCGGTCATAGACGCACAAGAGACTCTTTACTTTGCTTCTTCTGGTCGTAGGCACAAAACAAAGGGCACAAGCGGTTTGGATTGCTCAACTATCGTTTGATATCAAAGATCAATGAAGGTCGCTTGCTCCTCTCTGCTTCCTTTGATTCATATATCCCAGCGATTCCGGCAATGAAGGTCGATGGTGAGAATTAGTATTCCTCAGAATTCCAACAATGAAGACCGATGGTGAGAATCAATATTCCTCAGAATACCAGCAATGAAGGACAATGGTGGGAACCTGTATTTCACAGAATTCCGACAATGAAGGCCGGTGATGGGAACACGTATTCCTCTGAATTCTAGCGAATGCCGTGGTGGGACAGTAGGAAAGCCGATTAATTATTCTTCCAAATCCACAAAATTGAGAGCAAACAGGTGCACAAGAGGCTCCCAGGTTTTTTCGGCTAAGCTAGATTTCACACACAATAACTCTTCAACTGCTTGTTCCTTGCTCGGTTTGGCTCCAACACACGCACGAGGGCCGATCATCCCTGCTCAGGCACTTCACACGCGCAGTTCCTGCTCTAATACCATGTTAAATTCAGAGAATTGGAGAGGGAAAATGCTTAATTTTATTATACAAAAATATCCCTATTTATATATCTATACACGATATCTTAATAAAGAAATGAATAATTACAGAATCATGCATAGTTTCCCTACTATGATCCTTCATAAATTAGCCACCCAAATATGGAAGGAGATCGACGTGATCTAAGTGAACCTCCCATGGATCCCCATGCTCGCCATAAGATCAAAAGGTAAGGAACGGTTGAGATTTAACAGGTGAGCGTCCCACGGATCCCAATGTTGGATGTGGGATCAAGGGCCAACGGATGACTGGGATTTAACACCTACTTTGTTAATTCTCTAAATTCCTTAAAACAAAGAGCTGTCCACCGATTTTTGTCTTATGAATTTCTAAAGGAGCTGATTTCTTGAAGCAAGAATCCATCTGGATTCCATAAAAAACCAGTCAAAACAACCATCGATTAAAGGATTAAAAGGAATTTCTAACCGCCAGTCCTTGTAAATAAGCGACCCTAACCGCTCTTGGGAAAACCCACGCATCGGCGGCCAACACCACCCTTACGCAAGACCGTCATCGGACACAGTCTTGTTTAATCAATTTGATGAATTTGTTTTGCCAGTCAAAGATGTTTCATATCAGTTTTTCTTTTGAGGGTTTCAAACGTCTGAGTCTTTTTCCATTGCCAACACATAAGTCAGCTGAGTGGCCAATTTTGTCATGTTGGTTTTAAGCTGATTTCTAAATTGAGATTTTCTCTGTTTCTTGTTCTTGTTTTTCCATTGCTTCTTGTCCTATTTTTATCAACGGTGTCACTAATCCATCCAAGAACAGAGATAAATTTTAGACAACCATAAACCAATACCAGTTTTTAAATTGAGGTTAGCTGGATTTTGTCTTTGATTATGAAATTAAAAATTTAATTACTCCAAATAAGTCGAGCAGTATTTGAATCATTAATGACATCAAAACAGATAGATGCATATTAAAGTAGTCAAGACTTTGAACCTAATTAATTTTCCAAACTTATCAAAAAGATTGAGATTGAAGCCCATATGGTCAAGATGGAGGATCATACCTTCTAACATCGAGAGCAACAAATGGAATCAAACGCTCCGAAAGAAGTTGAGCAATAATCTGCATGATAATGAAAAAAAATGGAAAAGCATAAAAAAACCAAATACCATCTCCAACAAATTAATGTACTCCTAAAAAACTAAAAAACTAAAAAATTTAAAAAAGGGTGAAGACAAGATCAGGAGGAGAAAAAAGGACAGAGAGAGAGAGCAAAAACTACCTGCCCAACTCGACCAAAACCACATATAATGATGTGGTCCTGTAGATCATCAGTCTGGAAAGGTGCACCACTTGTTAAATATGTAAAGGAAGACGAGGCACCAAAACATAAATACAAACGATGAATAAAAACTACAAATGCAAGTTTACATTGTTTTTAAGGGTCAAAGATAATATGATTAATATTATAGTATACAAAGAATTGATACATTATATTTTATTGTTCATACAGCAATCATGAGAAAAGTAATGATGTTTGTAACATAGATGCTCATCATATTTCTATACATGAAGATTCAGTCATTCTTATTACTTAGAAACAAATTTGGATGATTTGATAACCGATATCTCAAACATGAACACATACATAGCTTTTTGTCTCATATATATTGCTACAATATTTCCTCCATTAGTCGAACAAACTTATTCATATAGGCTGTTAATGTTTGGTTCCTGCATATTACAAGTGGATGTAGCAAGGGTTTTCTCCAGACAAGCAATGGGTTGCCTTAAAGCTTTCTTCAAATGCATGAATAACCAATCAGAAGTAACAAACTCAGCACTACAACCAATACTACAATAAAAAATAGTTAAAAACATACAATGCAAAATATATCAACTTCTATCCTAGTAAAACCATGGAGAAAAATCATAAGTATACCAGGATCCCAAAATAATCTTATGCCATCACTGTAGAGAAACCTACCTCACTCTCCACTGGAAGTAAACTTCGAACATCAAGCTGCTCAAATCGAGAAGCCAGCAACTGGCCTCCAGCTGCTAACCACGGTGTAACAGCCATTGAAATACCAACCACCAGAAATAGTAAGGATGATAGTTGAGAAGACAGTATGCCCTGAATTATAAAGCAAACGCACTAAACTTCAGCCAAATCTAGTCAGAAAAACAATAGCTTTGTAACAATATATCACATCTTTTATTTCCTCAATCTGCTCAGTATGAAACAGTATAGAAGCAAACGTAACTAACAAGAAACAATAACGAATAAGTTTCAGCTATGCCAATCCAAAAAGCTAAGCAAACCTACACTACCATGAAAAAAGCAAATCCCAGTCATAAGATGATTATGTACAATTGGATCATAAGATTAAAACACACCTGATTTACAGCTTCTCCAAAAGCAACAAATGCAAATTCTCCACCAGGAGCAAGTAGAAGACCAACTCGAATAGCAGCTATACTTGAAAGGCCAAAAAGTTTACCTAGTAAAGCAACCAGTATACACTTGCCACAAATTAAGAAACTCAAAGTCCCAACGATAACTGGAAAGTTGGAAAGAAGCAGCTTTGGATCAATAGACATTCCAACCTGGAAAAGCAGGTACAAAATTCATAATTAATGACAGAAAACATGTGATTATGCATTCCTCAGAAACCATGTAAGGCAATTAAGCTACTTATTCCAAAGTTGAAACATGAAGGACATGGCACACTTTCTAACCAAAGAAAATATTACAACGTAAAAACTTTAGTCATTAATTGGAACCTATGTGGAACAAAATAGGCAGCAATATTAATATTTGAACAATTATATCATTATTTCTAGGACCTCAAAGAATATGTGTCATCTTTTGTGGCTATATCTAAGCCTTCTTTGGTATGTTCACCATTTTTCTAATCCTTTAGTTCTATTCTAGCAGCATTTTTTTTTATTTTATTAGGTAAATAAAAACATATAAAGGAGGTTGGATAAGACTTCCCATGCCTTATTCATTGCATGTACCAGTGCTAAATATGCTAACATATTCAGCTGCAGCTTAATAGCCATACTTAGTTTTGGGAAAATATTACCATAAATCTAGCTATCATGCATTCCTTAAAATCATTACCACTGTTTTTACCTAAGTATAATTAGAACATTACCATAGCACATTCCCATAAATCTAATTAGAACAAGTAGCATTCTCCACGTAATTAGTTATGATCTTCAAATGAAAGATCAAAGCATCCAAAAATTTTTTTTAATCAAAAAGCAGGATTTATTTTTATAGTCAAAGCATCCATTCTATTTAATAACATTAAAATTAGGGCATGCATGATTTCAAAAAAATTTAAATATGTTTGATAAATCGGATGCATCAAATTTTTGCAATGGATGTCTCTAATTGTATGATAAGATTACTATGATTTCAAAGTGTGAGACTTTCAAATGACTCGGAAGAAAAAAACATACGCTCTTAATAATATATTAATAATATATTGCATGTATTAGATAATTCCAATTTTAAATACACAGGAGTTGGACTTTTGAAAGGAATTTTATGTCATTTGAACATCCTTAAGAATAGTCGTTGTCATCATTGAAGAAGAAAAGTTTCTGTATCACTAGCAGCATTGAGAATGAGAAACTTGGGGTAATTTCCTTTGCCATCATGAGAGATAACTTGTTTGACAGTAGAAGTTGTTTATTTTATTTTTCTGCTTTGCTTTTCATTATTATAACTTTCTTTTTATGAAGTTTCACCATTTTACTTCCATCGAGTTACCTTTTTTTTTTTTTGAAAGTTCCATTGAGTTTTTTGCATGGGCTTTAAAGTTTCTTTTCACAACTCCAACATGATTTTGGATAATTTATTAAAAATTTTCAAAGATGATTTAAAAAGAGATAACTACAATACATTTACAACTGTAAGAAAATTATTACTCCAGCCTTTGGGCTAGATACTACTGATGATGAAGAAGCTGTGGTTGCCGATACTGCTTTCTATCCTTAGGTAAGAATCATTTCCCCATAAACGACAGTAGCAAACTCCTGTCTCGGGTTCGCTAAGAATGCAACAGGAAGGGTCACCTTACCAGCAATGACTTCACTTTCAACCCAGTAGATGAAGATATAGCAATCCCCAGCACAAGATCCAACATCATGTGATAAGGGGAATAGTTTCGTTCATTACTTTTATCAACATCAGTCTTTTGGGCATAGGAAATTCGTAATTCTTATCCCTCACTTTAAGTTGAAAATTTTTTTTTCTGCATCTCTCCTGAAAGAATATTACAAATTGATTTTTTTTATCAATTTAGTGAAATAATATACGATTGACTTTAATAACCTCAGCCCCCTAAATTAAAATAAATTTTTTTCGGCGTATTATTAAAACCGAAGTTAGAGAAGCTTTAAAAAAATGAAGTGGAAAAGCTGTTGGACTTGATGATATTTCAATAGATATGTGGAAATGCTAAGGAGATGAAGGAATTTTTTGGTTTCCTAAAATTTTAATATTATTTTGAAGACTAAAAAGATGTCAAATGAGCATAGAATAAATGTGTTGATTCCTATTTTTATGAATAAAGGTGATGCATAAGATTGTGTGAATTATAGATGAATTAAGTTAATGTGTCATACTTTAAAACTATGGGTGAGCATTATAAAGCATAGATTGTGACGTGATACTAATGTTTCTCAAAATCGATTTGGATTCATGCCAGGTAGGTCTACTATAGAAGCTATACATTTATTGAGAGGTTTGAATGAGAAGTTTAGAGAGAATAATGAAGATCTACATATGATAAAGTTCCAATAGAAGTGCTATGGAGAGTTATAGAAAAGAGAAGGGAAAATAAAGCTTATATTGAAGTCATTAAGGATATGCATGCGGAGCTGTTACTTGTGTTCAAACACAAGGTGATTTGACCAATTATTTTTTATTTCAGTTGGATTACATCAAGGATCAGCCTTAAGCCCATATCTTTTTGCTTTAATCATTGGATGTTCTCACTAGACATTTGCAAGAGGTTGTTCTTTGGTGTATGTTTTTTGCTAATGATATTCTTCTTATTGATAAGACTAGAGGGGGAGTTGAAGGTAAACTTAAATTATGGAGGTCAACCTTAGAGTCGAAAGGTTTTCGTTTGAGTAGATCTAAAACTGAATATATGGAATGTAATTTTAGTAGTAAGAGATCTAGTGGGGATTGTGAATTTGGACAATCAAGTCATTAATAAGATACATGCTTTAGATATCCTGAGTCTATTGTTCAGAGAGATGATGAAAAAAATGGGGATATTATCAGTAGAATTCAAGTTGGATGGTTGAAGTTGAAGAATGTATTGAGCTTGTTGTGTGATAGAAAAGTTCCCCTCAAACTTAAGAGAAAATTCTATAAGATGGTTGTGAGAATAGCAATGTTTTATGGTGCAGAATGTTGGCCATTAAAAGAGAAGTATAATATTAAGTTAAGTGTTGCGAGATAGGATGCTTAGGTGGATGAGTGGCTTTATCCTTAGAGAAACAAGCATATATGTGAAAAAGGTTGGAGTAGCTACAGTGGAAGATATTATTAGAGAGAGTCTCCTTAGATAGTTTGGTAACATAAAATGGAGGCCATCCAATGACCCAGTTAGGAGAGTAGATGTATTAGATTTGGCTTACATTAAGAAAGGTAGAGATATACCTAAAAAGACTTGGTTAGAAAATATTAAAAATGACTCTTCTTTATTAAATTTAAATGAGAATTTGATCCTTAACATGACACAATGAAAAAAAAATTCATGTAGTCGACCCCACGTAGTGGAATAAAGGCTTGATGTTTGTGTTGTTGGCGTTGATTTTTTTCATCAATCCTCTTGTGTCAGGATTTTTGGCCATCTCTTATTTCTTCTTTCTAGGCTATTCTTACGTAATCTGAACTAGTTTCCCTTTGTCTAAAGATAATGCTGACACATTGCATTTTATTTCAACAATTTTCTATTTGAATTGGTATTATTATTGATATCTTTGAGAAAGAATAATTGGGAGGCCTCAGGCTGTAGACTAGATACATTGCTAAGTAAATTTTTAAAAGTCCTATTAGTGAATCCTTTTAGCATAAACACTATTTGACTATGAATATTTCTTAGCAAAATCTCAATAGTGTGTTGTGCCTGGAATCATGGTTTAAATTTTATGCTAAGATACTCCGCCTAAGAATGTAATCCACCAATCCCACATTAGGTCTTTGTTTTTCAACCACCAAATCTCTCCTTATGATGTGATGTCAGCTCCGACAAATTTCTAAATGATCGGAGCTTCCAACTTTACAAGTATTTTTACCGAAACATTTGGGAACTCAATTTACAACCAAATGCAACACTTAACAAATTGCTCACAAACTGTCTGAATAATAATGCATCACTGTCACCCACATTACAACACCTAGTTTTAAAATAAGCCAAATATTGACATGGGTTCCCCAATCCATCAAGTAACTTCAATGAAGGAGGAACAAATCCCTTCGATATTGTACAAATCAAACTCTTATGAACATGATCTACCCTTTAAACTGAAGGACCTCCTTGAGTTTGAGCCATGTACATCTTGATCTGCTGACTAATGTAATCCTTCAAATCTTCCTTTGATGCTTGTTGTTGCACGGATCAATGTTCCTTCTTACTCTGGCTTCCTATCTTATCATCAACTTTATCTACATTTTTTGGACCTTCTCAATACTTCTTGAATGCTTATCTACTATGATGGAGGACTTATAAAACCCTAAAAACTATGTTGTCAGAGTTATCATGGTTTCTACCATCTCATTCAACCTTCTTTCCATGTTATGAACATGATCACCTTTTGCTTTCAATTGTTGAAGTAACAATTGGATTTGAAGAATGCCATCCCTCTCTTCCACTCGAGTTTCTAACAACACGCCTATACGAGAGTCTAATGGTAGAAATGAACCTCTTTTGTCATATTGAATTACAAATACTTCCTCCTCATTCAAGAGATAATCCTCATCATGGTTAAAACTTTCTATCAACATCCATTCATTTTTTGTATTCCTTCTTGTGTATTTTTTTGAGGTTATCTTTTAGATATTTCATCATTTCCTCAATACTCTTACCGATTGCATGATTGCATGATTGATTGGCAGTAACCTATCATGCTATTGATGACCATCAATCTCCATAGGTTGCTTTCTTTTATTTTTTGAATCGGTCTCACTAAGAATTAAAGAGGCACATTAGATCTGCATTCGTTCTTCATACTCTTTGGATATTTGGTAGGGGTGTAAACGAGTCAAGTCAAGCTCGAATCACTACTGGCTTAAGCTTGAACTTGAGTAATTAATCGAGATCGAGCCAAATTATTTATTACGAAAGATAGAAAATGATTATGATTCAAACAATTATTATAATTAAATAATGAAATGAGTGAGAAATTAAAAGAAAAATAATAAATAACGACTTAATATACAAAACTGAGATATATTTTTTAAGCATCTTTTATAATTTTGTAGTTAAAATCTTGAATGCTAATATATTTTAAGTACATTTTATATTAATATTTTTCAAATGAACTGACTAGTGAGCTAATGAGTTGAATTAGGGCTGACTCAAGCTTGGCTCATTAGCTCATCGAGCTTGGCTCATTAGCTCATCGAGCTCGGCTCACGAGCCATTTATCAAGCCAGCTTACAAGTCGACTTGATTTACTTACACCCCTAATATTTGGTGTCCCAAAGCCATCTCATCTAAATATGAATTTTGAATGCAATCCCCATAGTATAACTCATCAGGAGAAGTATAAGGTATGTCATCTTCAAAAGATCTACTAAACTTATAAGGTATATCAGATGTATTGGATGTTGACAAAGAAATACGAGGGATCATCGAGACCACTTGATGATAAGAACGGACAACTTTTGATCTGCGATGGACCTCAGGTGCAAATATAAATCAATACAATCTGTTCACTAAAATTCCTCCTAAAATAAGGCTTAAATCCATAACCAACATTAAAGCTGACAAAAATGGTTGTCAGGTATACTTCTACTAGCCTTTTTATAAGGGTTGAACAATTAACAAACTATCTTTGGGATTTTTGCACACCCTTAGAATAATGTCAGTGACTCTCTTGCAAATCATGTGCTTCATTACTTTAATAACCCCTTTCTTGGAAGAGTTAATCTTTTCAGCTATTCTGTGGAAGAAAATCCTTATATCCTTGTCCTATTGCTTTGACCTTCCTTTAGAAGTACTTTTTTTTGGCATCAAAGTAGAGATCTTGGTGGCGATGTAGCAATTTTCTATCATTCTTCTCCCCTCCAAATTTTATTAAATACCTTAAACGCAAGGAAATAAGAAATAGTAAATGATATTATAGATTGTTAGCCTGAAGTTAAGAAAACTGATTATGATGCGGACATCGGTACGAAGATTTGGTGCATCTATCACAGGAGGCGTCGTAAATCGACGACTATAATTTAAATCTTCAATTATGAGTTATTTTTCTGAATTTTAGTTCTTATTTGATGTATTTTTTTTACCCCTAGGTTGGTTTATGTGAGTGTTGTGGCCCAAGGGGCAATTTTGTATTTTGAGTTTTCTTACGTTGTGGCCTATATATAGGGCCTTAAGCTATTATAAAGAGGATGGATGATTGATATTAAAAATTTGTGTTCAACACTTGTGTTCTTTTGAGAGGACGATAGTGAGATTCCTATGGGAAAGAATCGGAGTTTTCACCAGCCGCAGGATGGGTCCGGGCTCGTGACTTGAAGTCCCTTGAAGAAGGGCAAAGCATCACCCGTCAGTCTTCGAAAGAGTCCAAGGCTAGCGGATTTTATCTTCTATCTTTGTTTTTGTTTTGTTATTTCTTATTTCCTAACCGTCGTCTTCATCCTCTACCTACGTCCACCATCGTCGTCCCCATTTCCGCCATAAGCCGCCGCCACCTCACTAAAAAATCCTTCAAACCACCGGCCTCATCCGCACTTCTTCGTCTCCTTGAAATTTCCTAATTAGGTTGATGATTTAATTCGGATGATCAAAGATTTCAAATCCATTTGAATTTGAATTCGAAATCTTTCCTAATTTGATTGTTCTATTTTAGGAAAGTATTCGAATGGCATCCTTTGAATATTTTATTCATTGGGATTTAAATTGAAACTTTCCTAATCCCAAAACCTAAATTAGGAAGGCCCAATTGACTCCACAATTTGCTCCCCCATCCTATGCTAGCCGCCGGCCTCATTCTTTTCTCCTCTCTCCTTGGATTTCCTAATTTGGGGTGCATGATATTATGACTTAATCTGAAATTCAACAACAACAACAACAACAACATCAAGCCTTTATCCCACTACGTGGTGTCGGCTACATGAATCCTTTTTCTCCATTGTGTCCTATTAAAAGTCAAATTCTCGTTTAAATCTAATAAAGAAAGGTCATTCCTAATATTTTCTAACCAAGTCTTTTTAGGTCTACCCCTACCTTTCTTAACATAAGTCAAATCTAATACCTCTACTCTCCTAACAGGGTCATCGCAAGGCCGCCGTTTTATGTGACCAAACCATCTAAGGCGACTTTCTCTAATCTTATCTTCTACTAGAGCTACTCCAACCTTTTCACGTATATGCTCATTTCGTATCCTATCTCTAAGGGTAAAGCCACTCATCCACCTGAGCATCCTCATCTCTGCCACATTTAACTTAGTATTATGCTTCTCTTTTAAAGGCCAACATTCGGCACCATAAAGCATTGCAGGCCTCACTACCATCTTATAGAATTTTCCCTTAAGTTTGAGGGGTACATTTCTATCACATAACAAGCCCGATGCATTCCTCCACTTCAACCATCCAACTTGAATTCTGCTGATAATATTCCCATCTATTTCACCATCACTCTGAACAATAGATCCAAGATATCTAAAACGTGTACTCTTATTAATGACTTGATCGCCCAAAGTCACAATCCCCTCACTAGGTCTATTACTACTAAAATTACACTCCATATATTCCGTTTTAGATCTACTCAAGCGAAAACCTTTAGACTCTAAGGTTGACCTCCATAATTCAAGTTTACCTTCAACTCCCTCTCTAGTCTTATCAAAAGAAGAATATCATCAGCAAAAAGCATACACCAAGGTACATCCTCTTGCAAATGTCTAGTGAGAACATCCATGACTAAAGCAAAAAGATATGGGCTTAAGGCTGATCCTTGATGTAACCCAACCGAAATAGGGAAATACTTGGTCAATCCACCTTGTGTTTGAACACAAGTAATAGCTCATGCATACATATCTTTAATGATTTGAATATAAGCATTATTGACTCCTTTCTTTTCAAGAACTCTCCATAGCACTTCTCTTGGAACTTTATCATATGCTTTTTTCTAAATCAATAAATATCATATGTAGATCCTCCTTATTTTCTTTATATTTCTCCATCAAACCTCTTAATAAATGAATGGCTTCCATAGTCGACCTACCCGGCATGAATCCAAATTGATTTTGAGAAACATTAGTATCACGCCGCAACCTATATTCCATAACTCGCTCCCATAGTTTTAAAGTATGACACATTAACTTAATACCTCTATAATTCGCACAATCTTGTGCATCACCTTTATTCTTAAAAATAAGAATTAACAAACTCATTCTCCACTCATCTGGCATCTTCTTAGTCTTCAAAATAGTATTAAAAAGTTTAGTAAGCCATAAAATTCCTTCATCTCCTAAGCATTTCCACGCCTCTATTGGAATATCATCAAGTCCAACAGCTTTTCCACCCTTCATTTTCTTTAAAGCCTCTCTAACTTCAGTTTTACTAATACGCCGATAAAAACATAAATCTTTATTTTCATTTAGGGTGCTAAGGTCACTATAATCAATCTTATTTTCACAATCTTCATTAAAAAGTTTAGCAAAATATCTCATCCATCTTTGTTGAATATCATCTTCTAAGAAAAGTATTTTTTGATCTTCATCTTTAATACACTTCACTTGAACTAAATCCTTACTACTCATATCTCTTTGTTTGACTAACTTATACATATATCTTTCGCCATCTTTAGTATCTAATCTATTATATAAATCACTAAAAGCTAATGCCTTTGCATCGCATATTGCTTTCTTAGCATCCTTACGAGCCACTTTATATATTTCTCAATTATCATAATTTTTAAAATTAAACCAATTTTTATAACAAAGCTTCTTATTTTTAATTTTTTTCTTGCACATTAGGATTCCACCACCAACTATTTTTACTATTATGAGTTTTTCCCTTTGATACTCCAAGGACATCTTTTGCAATATTCTTAATATCACTAGCCACTTTTTCCCACATAATATTAGCATTCTCATGCACACACAAAATCTTAAGATCTAAAATCTTATTTCCAAAAATATTTTTGTTAATATTCTTTAAATGCCCCCATTTAATCCTAGAAAATTGTTTTACTTTATTTTTTATTTTATGCCCCTTTATCTTAAAGTCCAAAACTAATAATCGATGTTGGGTACATAAATTTTCACTCGGAATAACTTTATAATCTTTGCAATCTAAACGATTTAATTTTTTAAAAAGAAAATAGTCAATCTGGGTTGTATTATATCCATTTTTATAAGTGATGAGATGCTCATTCCTTTTCTAAAATAAGGTATAAGCAATTAAAGAATCATAAGCTAAACAAAAATCCAATATGGTCTTGCCACCTTCATTCATCGTTCCAAATCCATGGCCATCATGAATGCTTTTAAAATCATCTACCTCTCTACCAACATGTCCATTTAAATCTCCTCCAATAAAAACTCTTTCTTCAAAATGTATATTTTGTATTAATTCTTCTAAGTCATTCCAAAAATTTAATTTAGAACTCATATCCAAACCTACTTGAGGAACATAAGAACTTATAATATTAACAATCTTATCATCAACAATAATCTTTAAAGCTATAATTTTATCTCCAATCCTATTAATTTTTATAACATTATCCTTTAAACTCTTATCTATAATAACACCTACACCATTTCTAGTACGACTCATACCCGAATACCAAAGTTTAAATCCTAAACTATCAATTTCCTTAGCCTTATCTCCAACCCATTTAGTTTCCTGTATGCACAAAATATTTAACTTCCTATGAATCATAATATCTATTAATTCCATTAATTTTCCTGTAAGGGAACCTATATTCCAAGTTCTTATCCTAATTTATGTTTCATGGACTAGCTTATTTTCCCACATCCGTCCTTGATGTGGGAACCCTTGCCTATTTAACACTGCACCCGGGCGCCGGTGCAGCGGCCCTTGCACACTTGTCACTATATTCAGGCCATGCAGCGCGTCGCTTCCAGGGGACGCCCTAGCATTAACACAATTTCTTAAAGGATTCATGTCATTATTGTTCAACAAGTTTTACGCTGGCTGTCGACTACCTAACGCAACCCCCCTCCACTTTTCTCATCGAAGGACTTAATCTGAAATTCAAATTGTTTAAAATTTGAAGTTCAAATTTCTTTCTTAATTTAGTTCACCTAATTTTGGAAAGTGCTTAATTTAAATCAATTTGAATTTTAGATTCAAATCTGATTTATTATCTCACTTTCCTCATTCCTAAATTCAAATCTAAGAGCCTTAAATCACCACATTCAATGCTCCTTTTTTCATTAATGTCGTCGGCCCCTTTCATTGGCTTGGATTTAGATTTATTTCCTTAAGCTAAGTCTCTCTTTTGGAAATATTTCAAAACCCCTAAATCTCCTCCTAACCGAATTTGTTCAAGGCCCAAGCTCTAGTTTATTTCCTAAAACCTGAAATTATATTTTGGAAATAAATTCCCCCCCATATTCCCGTCACCCTCACATTCCAAAATCTGGAGAGGGGGATTAGGAATTTAATTCCCTAATTTCTTCCCCATATTCCCGTCAACCTCCTTACAGGTTTTTCTCAAAATCTGTCTACATTAATTTGCTCTCCTTTGGTAGGAATTCTTTCCTAAAACCATCACCTTTCTTTGGAAATATTTCCTCTTGCCTACCAGCTGTGATATTCAAAGCTCAAGCCATTAATTACTTCCCAAGGCTGAGAGTGGAATAAGGAAATAAATTCCCTAATTCTCTCTACATCCCACCGTTTCTTTTGTGCAAAGAAATCAGAACTTGCTGTCAGATTTTGGAGAAGAGATCCTCTCCTTAGCAAAGCCTCCTACCTGTTCTACATCAGTATTTAATAAAATAAACATTATAAAAAAATCATAAGAAAAAAGAGGATAATTAGAAAAATAAATATAGTGTCAAGTATTTATTAAGTTATTTCAATAATATATTTTAAAATAAAATAAAAAAGATGGCTTAACCTAAGTTATTTAATGTAATGTATATTTAAACTTAATTTTTTTTCAGGACGTGTGTAATATGTGCAAATTATTATTATTTAATTGGACACGTAGATGGCATGTTTGACATATGTCAGCCACATGTCAAGCAGGTGCACCTGTCCGACATAATATGCTTTATTATTTTGTAGTGCTGGTGCATCATACTATAAAAAGGACAAGAAAGCAAGAAATATGACGAAAAAATAATCCCAACCTACGAAAAAATGTAAAATAAATTTAAAAAATGAGGTTCTAATTGTGTTCATGATGACACATTGAGAATAAACAACTAATTAATGTGTGTGTGTGTGAGAGAGAGAGAGAGAGAACAATGAAATAACCTAAAACAAATTAAAGTAATATGATTTTTTATGAACACTTACTGTCATGAAAAATAGGCCTAAAAGGAGGCCCCGATAAGGAGCAATATCTGATTCAACCTGCAAGGAAAATTCTGTTTCTGCCAAGAGGAGACCAGCCAAAAATGCTCCCAGTGCCATAGACAGTCCAGCCTGTAATGGATTAGAATTATAAAGAAGCCAATAAAAAGGAAATGATGAAGCTAGGTTGAACATACTCGAGCTGTAAGGAGACTTGTTCCAAGAATGACAAGGAGGGTATTGGCAGAAAAAATCTCAGCATTCTGATTCTCAGCAATCTGTTTATAAATTGGCCGAAGAAGCTGCCAGATTATAGATTTTGTCAAATGAACAATTATATATATCTTATGGGAAGAACTAAGAAAATAGCTCTCAGATCTTGGAAAAATATATTAGTTACGCAAAGTAAGTACTAAATTAAAATATAACAAAAGCATCAGACAACTAAAGGAAAATTCATATTTCAAAAATAAAAAGTTAATTTTATTTTCCTGTTCAGCAATATAACAATAGATGGATAAATGCATTATATCAAGTCGTACAGAGTCTTCTGGTAAAAAATACGCAATTGAATTATCAGACCAGCATTGAGATAAAAAACATGCATAGCATAAATTCTATAAGATAAGGCCATGATAATTTCTGAACGTCTGAACAGCACATTTTCGTTGAATACACAGTTGGGCTAATTTGATTCCAAAATGCACGCAACCAAAATACAAACTCACAAGCAGTCAAGAGCACGGTGGTTCTGTTTTTATTCAGCAAAATTTCAGATAAAAAGTATTTCAAGAACTAAAACCATTTCACATATTCTCAGCAAATAAAAGTCTCATGAAAGATGGTAACAATAGCGCAACAATAATAATGATCCATTGAACTATAGAAGTACGAATTCTTTAGAATGATCAAAACATGAATTGCTGATCCAAGGAAAGTGGCATGTGTGCCATTTTTAGTACTGAGAAATAAAGAGAGAGCCTTACCAAGCGTCCGCCTGCAATTATGGCAGTTATGGCAACCATTGCTTTGACAGCAGCAATTCCAAGGGCTTCTGCAATTGCCTGAAAACCAATCTGAAAGAAGCAACGTTTCTGTAAAACTACATGTATGTTTTTTTAATTAAAGCATAATTTTGCAACCAATTAAAAGACTAAGTAAAACATAGGGAAATTATGAAGAACAGCTAAAATAAAAGTAAAAATCACAAAAATAAAATTAGATATCAAATGATGCAGAACAAAGTATCCTTCAAATGATGAATACTTTGAAGACACCCATCTTAATCATAAGGCAACTATGCAATTTGGTCATCGACATCTTCAGTAATGCGAAGAGATGAGTAATTCTCATATTAGGAGGGTTAGGATCACCAATCATGCATCTATGCATGTAGATGAGGAGTTGAACATATCCTTGGGGCTAATAATGAGGAGGTCTTAGAAGGCTCATATTCCATATAAAAAGGAT
Organism: Dendrobium officinale; assembly: GCA_019514585.1. Taxonomy (NCBI): domain Eukaryota; kingdom Viridiplantae; phylum Streptophyta; class Magnoliopsida; order Asparagales; family Orchidaceae; genus Dendrobium; species Dendrobium officinale. The sequence goes on along the minus strand of CM033685.1, from coordinate 4,822,132 downwards.
CTTGAGAGAGTTCCAAATTTTGAGCATAATATCTGATATGACATAGGTGTCACTACACTCATACTGTTCAAAGGTAGAAATTAATCATTTGCATAATCATATTGCACATGGATATTTGATTTCCTCAATTTCAAATAATCCTTGAAACATTATGAGAAATCGTGCTAAAAATTTTTGCAAGAGAATAAAAATAAAGGCTTTCAAATTATATCTTTTGCCAATAATCGGAAGATGTAGAATGAATCAACACCTTTTTTTTATTGAACAATAATGTGTTGAACTCTACATCTATTCCAAAACCCAAATCAGTTGAATGCAATGAAAGTGGTGGACGACGGACACGGTTTTGTTCAAGACCGTTTCTTAATGCCTTGCTTGCATTGAAAGTATTCAAATGTCTCAAGTTTCATAACATTAATTGCATTGACATGCCTAGAACACCTAAATACCCTCGTGATCGATTTTATTGAATCGAATAAAGATTTACACGACAATATTAAAATCGACTTCAAACACCTCAACCAAAATCAAAGTTGCTCAAATATTGCTTATTCACAAAAAGACTATGCTGATGCGTCCAGAGTGTCGAAATTATCAGAAAAAGTTATATTGGCCTATCTACAACACAAATGTAAAATCAGGATTGCTCGCACACGAGGCGATGGCACAAAGTTTGAGACATCCATGAAAAAAGAAATTGTGTGACTTTGGGGGTTTGAATTTTAAAATAAGTTTCATTTGTAAGAGGCATTAAAACTTAATGCTAATGCAAAAACAAAATCTCATGTCTTTAGATTTGGCGTATAAACATCTTTCATAGTGTTCAAGTCTTGTCGACTCCAACTTTGCAAGGAGGATCAAACTTTAAGTGTAGGTTACCTTCTCTTATGTGCAAGCCGTCCCGCTCTTAACTGTAGGTCACCTTCTCTTACACATTTTTTACTATAGATGCATGACATATTTGCACATTTATCTGATGTACTTGCACATTTTTCAATGCATTTGTATGATGACCATGTGTGGTGAAAGATTTTTGGTTCACTTGCACGATGCACTCCCATGCTTATCGATGCATTTGCACCATTTACTTGTATGATTTTTAATGTATTTGCGTGTTTTTAATGCAGTTACATGGGGTGCTTAAATGCTTTTAGGTGCATTTGTATGTTGTACTTGCATTCTTTTCAATGTAGTTTTATGCATCTACACTGTGCACTTGCACACTTTTCAAGATGAGTAAAATTTAAATTCATTTTTATTTTAGTTTGCACAACATTATTGAAGCTCAAATTTATGAGTTTGATGCATTTAGTTGAACTACATGCAGTTATTTCATTTTATATGATTAGACATATTTTTTGGTAATGCACAAGATTGTGCAAATTATAGAGGAATTAAGTTGATGTATCATACTTTAAAACTATGGGAGAGAGCTGTGGAGCACAGGTTACGACGTGATACTAATGTTTCTCAAAATCAATTTGGATTCATGCCGGGTAGGTCAACTATGGAATCCAAACATTTATTGAGAGGTTTGATGGAGAAGTATAGCAAGAAAAAGGAAGATCTTCATATGATATTTCTTAATTTAGATAAAGCAAATGATAAAGTTCCAAGTGAAGTGCTATGGAGAGTTCTAGAAAAGAAAGGGATTTATAATACATTCAAGTCATTAGGGATATGTATGCTGGGGCTGTTACTTATGCTATTGCAGCTCGTAGGCAGGTAGATGTGTTCATCCACAGCTCGATGTTGATTACAGAATACTGCATTTGCTAAGTTCTTCTATATTTTACTACATATGACATATAGTGCACATGTTGAGTCTCCTACAGTGGCTCATGGGAGCTTGTATTTGCTGCAATCCTCTTGCATTTTGCTTGTAGATAATATATTGGATGAATAACGAGTCTTCTACAGCAGCTCGTAAGAGCTCGCAACTGTCGCCAATTGACCACCTTTTGGCTTGCAAGGGATTTGTGCATTTGCCTTCCACTGAATGATCGTTGACTGTGAGGGTGCTGTAGCGTCCATTTTTTATTGCTGATTATCACTATTGTAAATACGAGGAATCTTCCATTATTTTTAACAAATGTTAACATTTATCACATGCTATGTTGTATATGATTTGCAAGGAATTCTGTGTGTTGGTTGCATGTCGCTATCCATCATCGTAGGTGGACTACATCATGAATAAGAAGTCTTTTACAATGACACCTAAGAACTTGTATACATTATGGATTTGTCGGACTTGTCTATGCACAGTACGATGTGTGTGCATTATACACTACCCTTTATAACTTGCAGTGGCCCAATGCGTTTGCTCGCGAGCTAATATCGACTGTAGGCGAATTATGTTCATTTTAGTATCTTCTAGTATTGGCTATGAGCGATGCTATTATGTGCGCTTTCAAGAGACGAGGGTCGAGTGAGGTTGGTTTGGGTGTTTAAAGTAGTAGTGGAAGGTTAATCTGCAGCTTGGAATTTGAATCCTCTACACGACATAGAAAGGGACAAGGGGTTGGAGGAGCTGGAAGAAGAGGGAGCTCGTGAGCAAGAGAGGCGTCGAACAGGAGCCGAAGGCTCTATTCATTCTTGCTTTTAACGAGAGGAGTAGAGCAAGCGCGAGATTGAGCTGAAGACGCGTGAATGGACAACTACGACATCGTTTGCAGAGATCCGAGCGAGATTTGAAAAGGGATTCGGGATGGGCTTCGGCGGGCAATGATTATATATATATATATATATATATATATATATATATATATATATATATATATATATATATATATATATATATATAATCTGAGTGTAGGTCAACAACATTCCCAATGATGAATTCTTTCGTAGATAACCTTAAGCAAATGGACATCAATGAGGGAGGTTAGTTTAGTTAACCATTTACCCTGAGTTGTTGGGCGGGCCATTATCATCATAATTATCGATTAGCAAGCTCATCAATGCGATCCCAACCTACCATAACTATGAATATCTGAATCAACAATTTTCTAAAAGAGGTTTGCCTATCTCAACATGCTGCCTTGTTATGTGATCCTTTCGACTTAAGATTATTGTCTGAAGAGACAGCCGAGCCACTTTTCCAATCCAGACAAATTCAGTGTGCCAAGTATAGATGAAGAATTGTTTCCCATGGGATTTTTGACCACATGGTTATGCACTTTTATACTCTAGAACAAAGTGGGATTCGTGCAATGTAGCGTTATTTTAGCAACCAACTAGATTCTCAGGGTAAGCGCCTCTCCTTACCTGCTATGGTACTAACCAAAGCATATAGAGTTGAGAATGTGATATTGATGTGACACTATATATATATATATATATATATATATATATATATATATATATGATGAGGACATCGGCAGACGCTACCGACATGTTTACCGCCGGCGAAACCGCAGATCGACGGCCACGATTCAGCGTCTCTACTTCTGATTTAGATGTCATGATGTATTTCATTATTATTGTCTTTTATTTACTGTTTTCCCATTTTACCCCTGTGGGGAGTTATGTCTTATTGTAGCCCAAGGGGCATTTGAGTACTTTTATTTCCTTATGTTTGAAGACCTATTTATAGGGGTCTCATGCTTTGTATCATGGTTAATGAATATTATGAATGAAAATTTTGTTTTGATTATCTTGTCTTCTTCTTCTTCTTGTGTGGAGAATTAGAGAGGAGAACGAGAGCCCAAGGTGAGGGCGAAAAGCAACACCCACCAGTCATTGGAAGAGTCCGTGACTCGTGGTTTATCCTGTCATCCGCTCCCTTCCCTTCTCCCAACCCGCCAGCCCTAACCCCATTTTAGCCGCCGCCTCTCGACCGTCGACTTCATTCCCCATCCCCCACGAATTCCAATTTTGAAAATTCAAAATACGAATTTCATATCTTTCCAATTTTAGAATTTCCTAATTAGGAAAGTTTTAGAATTCGAATCATAAGGGAATTCAAATTCAAACGGATTGTATTTCAATCATTCCTAAACCACATGAGCCAATTTGGAAACCAATTACTTGCTCCCATCACCAAATCCCTCTCTCTTGATACCGCCGGCCTTACTAGGCTCCCCCTCTTTAATTGCCCCATTAATTCCTCACCCATTTGAAAAACTAATTTCAAATAAAATTCTCTCCCAAATTTCAAATCCTGAAATTTATTTCAGGATTTGTCATAAAAAAAAAAATCCTCTCTCTCTTCAATAACCGCAGGGCCCCAGCAAATAATTCCAATAGGAATTGTTTCCTAAATCATCCCCAACTCTTTGGAAACAATTTGAAATCTCCCCACCCCTCTTGGCCGAATTCACGGAAGCCTTAATTCCCAATTTATTTTGCTGATCCGTTACAGGAATTAGGAATTAATTACACCACAGCCCATCAATCCCGTCAATCTACCCGCACCTCTCCCTCTCTGTCAACGTTTCCCTTTTTTTAATTAACTCTCTGCCAAAGAAAATCTGAAGCTCACTTCAGATTTTGTTTTTTTTTTTTTCTTGTTTGCTGGCCTTCAACGTTCACCATCCCAAGAGAAACTTTTCTCTTCATTCATCTCAAGAGGTCTAAGCAAGACAAAGGAGAGAAAACTTGAATTCTCTCAGGTTTGGGGAAATAAAACTGACATTGCTCTCAGATTTCGGAGAAGAAATCCTCTCCCTAGCAAAGCCGTTCTTTTGTAAGAAGAAGACGACGCATTCCCCTCCCCACTTCAATGTCGAATGGCGGATCCGGAGCTTGAGTGGGGTCTTGTGTTCAACGCCGACGAGAGCATCAACATTCTACGTTCACCTTGTTTCGACGTAGGATTTGAAGACGAGACAACCGTGGAAGAGTACTTGGAGAGAGTCGTCCCGATCCTTGCAAGCATCTACGACCGTCAATTTTCAAAGCACACGTGGAGCCTTGACGGTCACCTACGACACCCATCCCCGCCGACTACTTTTCCGACGAAGTTCTTTGGCGCCCTTTCTCTAGTGGTAACTTCCTTCATCGCTTGGATCTTCTATCCCCGCCAAAAGTCCATCAACCTTTGAGTGATACGGCCCCAAGGTGAAATTCTCGTTGTTAAACGTTGGGTTTTGTTATTGTACTTTGCATATGAAATTCGACTAGAACTTTGAATGAACCGTTTTGGTTAATCTCTCTTGCAACTCTTTTGCCTAAGCAAAGTTAACGTTTCTAAATTTTAACTCTACCTTGCATGATCCCCATAAAATTATAAAAGCAAACTTTAACAATTCTCTTTTAATTTTGATCGTAACTCCTAGTAGTTTCACATAATATATATATATATATATATATATATATATATATATATATATATATATATATATATATATACCTCCACATATATGAGGGGCAAAGATATATCACAACTATTTAGCTATTGCAAATACCATCCAACTTAGATTAAGGAGTATACCACTTTTTTCTTTGCTCTGCATTTGGTGTAAATTGTCTCTCTAGTTCATCAACACCCCCCACCCCACATTCCTCTTTCAATTTTAGGTTTGGAGTGATAATGTTTGTGTTAAAGAAATACTATGTTCAAATAAAAATTTTTATATTGACCGGAGAATAGTATTAATACCCTTTTTTGGAAATAAACTGATAAAGATACCCTTATTAAATTTAAGGTCTAATTTGCTTCGGTGCTGAGAATGATTATGAATAAAGACTAAATACTCAAATTTTGTTTTAGGAGCAAAATAAATGATTCGATCTTGAAAATGAATGGAGATGGATTTGAAGCAGGGTTTTGAAATTTAACAAACTTGATGAGATTCTATTAATAAGATATGCAACTATGAGAATGACTTCTTCCCTAATATACTCAGGGGTTGTATGGTTGCCACAAAAAGGAATACTATGTAAAAGAAATATTTTAGAGTTGTTTGGATTATTGTAAAAGAAAAGCATGATATTACTTTTTTTTTTTATTTGAAGTAAATGAATACAATGTAAAGTGCAAAAAAAGTAGTGGTTAGGAGCGGTGGTTGGTCGACGGTGGTAGTTCCTGGCGCCTGCCGAAGGTGGTGGTGGAAGGTTGTGGCTGACGGCAATGGAGGCAGCCGGTGGTGGCGGGCAGTGATCGATGGCCGGCGCCCGGCAGCCACGGGCGGTGACAATTGCAATAAATTTCTGGTGTATTTGGAACTCGACCAATTCAGAGAAATTCTAAATACACAAAAAATGAATTAGATGGTGTATTTCAAATGCACCTAAGTTTTACACTGCATTTGTTTTACTTTAAACGAAATGCCAATATTTTTAAAATGCATGCATTTGAAATACTTTCACTCCCTTTGCAGGCAAACAAACAAACAAACCCTCAAGAATAATTGTGGAAAACATCAGTGATCTAGCCACCTAAATAGGCGTCTATTTTTTTTCAACAACCCAATTTTGTTTAGGGGTGTCGATGAGATAATATTGTAAAATCGATATGAAGTACTCTTTAGCAATTTCAATGTTTTGGATTTGAATTTCGGTGCAGTTGAGTGAACCATGGTATTGAAATGCTTCATGATTTGAACTTCAAATTTTTCTTTTCATTATGAAAAATTAGCTGAGACGAATATGATCTTTAATGAAGGAAATAAACCATCTACTACCAAAGATGTTTTGACTCAAAATGCTCTGCACAGATTACCACGCACAGAAGCAAAAAGTTAGAAATGTCTGTAGGTTTGATTAAGATAGAAACAACGAATATATTTAGCCAAGTGACAAATTTTACACAAAGTCCTTTGAATTTTTGTTTGTGGATAGAGAAGAAATTGAATTTTCAAGGTAAGTAGAGTTTTTGACCTCCATACTAGTGCTGGGGTCAAGTCGATCACGCAAAGTGGATCTCAAAAGCAAAAGAGCACGAAATCGCGCAAAAACTCGCCTGAAGCGTGTTGACCGAAAACCCAAAATCGCCGAGACGGCCTCCGTTCAAAAACTGTGGGCTCCGAAAATTCGGCCCCGGCCTCCGCCTGCTTTCTTTTCTTTGATGGAAGTTTTAACGGAATTATTTTTGGGGTAAATTTTGGGAAGGCAGATGGGTTTGTAGATAAGACACTACCCAGAGATTTCTCCCTCATTTTGTGAGGACTTTATGATCTGAGTTCTAGTTTCCTATAGGCGCAAGCTCCTATAGTTAATTATCCCTCCCGATGACAAGAGAGAACTTTCGATTAAGGCTAGTAGTCAATCAGATACATAAATATACGTGTTATCTGACATATAGTAGCAGCATGGGTTTTGATTTGGATATTTGAATTTGAGTTGAGGTATTTGAGAAATTTTGACATTTAAAACTTGAAAATTTTCAACATCTTGCACTTAAAGCGGATGGTGGGAGAATGAATGATAGGCCCGATCAAGATCCCATGGTTTCGTCGTCCCGAGCCAGTGTGGTCCCTGATCTACATAGTCAGAGGAGGTAGTCGACCCAACATGACAGAAGGATCCTTGTCGGCAGCCATGGGTTGCTTCATCCAAGGGTACCTTGCAAACCTCGGGTGGATGTTTGTCTAAGAGGACAAATTTGAATCCATCTTAGCTAACAGAGAGTTTTAAGGTCTATTATAAAAGAAATTCATCAAACTATCAAATGAGTATACGGTCACGGTATCGACCGAGATACTTGTTTTTATACGTTCATATAAGGCCTTCAAGGTCTATGACAAAAAAACATTCATCAACAAAACCATAAAGTCAAAAAAAAAACCTGATCCTCTATCGACAACTCGACAGAGTCGCTAAGGTTCAATTCACAAATAAATATGATGACTGTGTTGAATGTAGATCTCAACTAGGAGGTTAATCACAAACACTTTTAAATGCCTCCCAAATACCCAAATACCTATAAAAATCCAAAATTCCAAGAAATTTCAAATTCCAAAATATTTAAAATTGAATAAGTTAACAAAACACTTAAAATGAAAATCCATCCACCATCTGCAACAGTTTGTCGGGCGGACAAATTGAAATTTACTTCTGCTCACATGGAGATAATGCCTAGTCGAAAATATCACTAGGATCCATTCTCAAGTAATCTCCTGCCAATAATGATGTGGTACGTGTCCTCTGACCGGCGGTTTTTCGGCCAAATGGCACCGCAGGATAAACGATTATGACCTGGGGCCCTCTAAACAGAGAGGTTTTGCCGCCAAATGGCACCACGATATAACGGTTATGGTCAGAGCCAATATGTTTCTTAGTGGCATCAAATCCTTGAGATATGAATCAATAAAATATAGTCGATAAATCTCTTTGTTAGCTAAGGTGGATTCAAATTTGTCCCCTCAGACAAATATCCACCCAAGATCTACAAGGTACCCTTGGAAGAAGCAACCCATGGCTCCTGAAAAGGATCCTTCTATTAGGTTGGGTCGACTACCTCCTCTGACTATGTAGACTAGGGATCGCGATGGCCCGGAGCGACGGAACCATGTGATCTTGATCGGGCCTATCATCCATTCTCCCACCATCCGCTTTAAGTGCAAGATGGTGAAATTTTTCAAGTTTTAAATGTCAAACTTTCTCAAATACCTCAACTCAAAATTTTAAATATCTAAATCAAAACCCATGATGCTACAATATGTCAGATATCACGTATCTTTATGTATCTGATTGATTACTAGTCTTAATCGAAAGTTCTCTCTCGTTATCGGCAGGGGTAATTAACTATAGGGGCTTGCGCCTATAAGAAATTAGAACTCGGATCATAAAGTCCTTGCAAAATGAGGGCAAAATCTCTGGGTAGTGTCTTATCTACAAACCCATATGTCTTCCAAAATTTATCCCGGAACCTAATTCCATTAAAAATCCCTCAACCGAAGAAAAGACAGCGGGCGGAGGCCAGAGCCGAATTTTCGGAGCCCGCAAGAGTTTGGATGTCCTAGGTGATATTGTCAAAGCTAAACATCATGATCATTATTTGAAACGTGGTTGAATGAAGGGATGGGTTTTAGTGGATACATAGCCCACTATTTGACATCATACCTTGCTAGAGAGATTATTTAGAAGACAAAACCCTAAACACATCTCTGCACTATCAATCAACCTCCTGGAGTTCAAGTCTTGAAAGTAACAAATATTAGATGGGAAATAAGCAACTCAAGTTTTACCTTGAGTGAATTTACTGATTGATAGTACGCCGCAATCTACGTTAAGACACTAGAAATAAAGAAGTGGCAGATCTTTTGAGAGAATAATGAAACAAATGCCTGCCACATTTGAGGTGACTTATGTGCAATATGGGAATTATAATTTCATGGCTTGCGCGGTAATAATGGAAGCCACTTTCGTCTCCTGTCATATTATTTGACGCTCCCCGCGTTTATTATCTAAGCAATAGTTTTCTTTTTTGCAATCAGAGCATATAAGTACTTACTTTTTTTAGCAACCAAGCTTATTGTATTTGTGTTCTAAAATAAGCTTTTGTTAGGAATAATTGGTTGTTTTCGATTTGCTCTCTCTATGGTTACAAAAGTAAAGAGAGAGTGGTTGCAGTTTATCTTTATTGTTGGTTCTCTTTGGAATTTTTCAATATCGTATTTCATCATGAATTTTTCATGTTTGGGTATAGATTTCCATTTTGAGATAATTTTCAATACTGTATTTGCCAGCTTCTTTACCACGGGTTTCTTCATGTTAGGTGAATTTCTTCTTTCTAAGAGGATCCTTCACATATATTTTTATCAATCTTGCTGGACAAAGACTTGCATCCGGTGTTGGTGATGAACCCGTCAACTTGGAGAAGAGATTCTATGTTGAAAGACTCACCTGCTTCACATGAAGTAGAACCTTAATTGCTTTGATGCCATCTTAAAAATTAGAATGGAAAGAGATGATTGAATTTTATTTCCATGCTATAGGTAAAAAACTAGATATGAAATTCTATAAAAAGTAACAGAACAGTTATAAAGAAAGAAATAAAAATTTAAACCAATCTTTAATTTTGAAATCTATAATTAATAACCAACACAAATATAAATACTATTGTCTGAGAATTGTTAGATTGTTTTAGAAGAAAATTAATATTCACGTATTCCTAGATTATTATAGATGAAAAATTATTGTTTGCAAATTGTTAGATTATTGTAGATGAAAAAAATTGGCCACATTAAGTATCATTTTAATAATATGATTGGTAATAGCATGCAATCTTATTACATTACGGCAAGAAATTTAAAAGCAAAAGTGATGTAAAGATTCAGAACTATAGTTCTCAAAGAAATAAAAACCAACTAATTGAATCGTGTCATCATTATTTTATTATTATTTATCATTTACTTACGCATTTTGAACATTTGAAATTTAACAACACTTGCTTAGCGACTAGACAATCGTTCCTAGGTTGGACCTTGCAACATTGGAGATTCACATATTAAGATATCTGGAGATAAGCTTAACCTAAAGGCTAAAGTACAATATGCCAAGTTGTGAGCATCCGGTGCATTACTTTCAACATAGGGTACATTTGGATAGGATTATCCTGAGAGTCCTCTAGCTAGATTTTAGGGGTGTCTTAAAGGAAGCATTAACAGGCCTTAGCCCTAAAATAGAAAGGCCATCTTCTTTTCTATTTAGCCTTGGCATGTTGATTTAAAAAAAAACTATGTTCGTTAAATATCAATATCTTCTTTTATCAATTATTCGTTGATTTTCAAGCAGAAGCTTGAATGGATGCATCTTGGTTCTTCTCTTTTCTGTTGATTTTACCCGTTCACTCTTCTTTTCCACTTCTTTGTGCCATTTCTTTAATTTGTTCATAATTGTAAATGTCAATTAGTGTTTGCCGGTGCAGTCACAACTGGAGATCAAAAACCACATTGGCTTCAAGGATTGGGGACAATTACATCTTTTCACCTCTAGGATCAGGATTCTTTCACCTTTCAGTCTCCCAAAGGGTTTCTTTATTTGCATCAAAGCTGCTTCATAATTGTTTTTGGTAATCTTTACTTTTGCAATTGTTTTCCGTTAGGTTTCAGCAATTCATCTTATAAAAGCTCTCAAAACTTTAATCAATATCTTATTTTTTTAATTTACTGCCTTGCACCCTAGTGAATCTTTCTATGGGTATCGTGCATCAAGCACTAGATCTCAATACACGCTTCATCAAAAGTGCTAAAAGATATAAACCACACAAAATTATAGATAAATATTATATATATATATATATATATATATATATATATATATATATATATATATATATATAATATATATATATATATATATATATATATATATATATATATATATATATATATATATATATTGCTGGAAAGAATTAAGATCAGAGCATACCCCTCCTTTGGATGAATTGGGTGAAATAAGAGGGATCAGTATTAGCAAAACAACCACAGCTAAGTCCTGCAAAAAGCCCACATAAAATAGTCACTAGAAACCACTGGATCTACATAAAGTACTAAATAACCATTAGTAAAATTAAAAAATATGAGAAAAAAAAAAGGTAAGGTCGCAGTACTCTCTTATAAAGATAACTTTTTCCATAATATACTGAATACACATTGTTCCGGCTTCCTTATTTTTGCATAGAAGAATGTCAGAAATCTGAAACAATATTTGTGCAACTATCATACTAAATGAGGTAAATATTAAAACAGAACTCTGGGAATTGTGACTATCAAAATTTACCATATTTTTTTCAGCATGACATAACCATGACAATCAAAATACCCCACATTTTGTAGTGACAGCTATTAGCTGTAATGATATAATGAATATTTTTATAATCATCGACGACAACAATAAGCCTTTTTCCCATTACGTGAGATCGGTTATATGAATCATTTTTCTCCATAGTGTCTTAGTAAGAGTCATAATGAATATTTTCATCACTCGGTAAAATACATACCTGAAAAAGTAAAACAGAAAATGTAGCACGACCATGTCGTGATGTGCTCTCTCCTCTCTCTTGGAGCACCTGATAAAGGACAAGCAACTTCTGGAAAGTTCAAATTTTCTGCTAGGCAATTGTATAGATATAAGACATTTACTTTCATGAGAACCAATGGTATCAAACAGCCAAATTAGCATCTGAATTAGGTAACATGATTATAAAAAATAAAAAATAAAAACAAAAAAAACAAACACCACCAACTGATGAATGATTCTGCATGTTTTACGTGAATGTTAGCTCTCTACAAAGATTATAACTCAAAGGACATGTAAAGAAGAAAAGTGAAGACAAATCTGTCATTTTTGGCTGTTGTAATCAGTTCTTTCATAGAATTTCTACAGACATAAAAAATATTAAAATATTTGACAAATAATGATGAAAAGAGTTATCTAAGTCATTTTGATGCAATGGAAATCATGACAAACCAACCCAAAAAAATACAATCCGCCATAGATTAAATATTAGGACTCAAACTTAAATATAAAGAGCTAACTCAGACCAATTATTATACCTTTATAGGGCAATTTCTATTTATGATGGAACTTCTATTATTTTTAATTTAATTTGTTTTATCGTGCTCAATTAGTTTCTTTGGGATAATTTCAATTTTGAATTTAAATTATTAGGATGAGATTTAACTAGGTTTTAGATAGATTTAGAGTTCAAATTTAAATCCAAGTTGTCTGTAGATCACTACCTATGATGCACTGACACTTCTTCTCAAAGAGGCGTGCAGTGTCTGACACCGTATCCGACACGACACTCGTCCGACACTCCTCCGACACATGTCGGAAACGTCGAAAACGTGTCCAATTAAAAAATATTAAAAACAAATAGGACACGCATGTCCGACATGCGTATCTTAATTATTTTATAATTTTTTTAAAGATAATTCCTTTTATTTGGCGAAATTTAAACTAAATTTCTTATTTCATATCCACCACCAAATCAACATATGCACTTAATACCCATTCATTGAATATTCTCATTTTTATTTCTCTTTGGCAATGAAGGTATTTTCATCTTCTCTCTTGGTGACTGATAAATGACATTGACGCCTGACTCTCGACATCTTAATACTAATCATTTTAAGCAAAAAATCTAGTTAAATGACTTATTATTTCTAAATTATTTTTAAAATTATACTTATTTAATTTTTATATACTATTTTTAAAATATAAAACTATAATATCGTGTCCAACCCGTATCCGTGTCCTATACTTTCAATAATTGACGTGTCCTGTGTCCGTGTTGTGTCGTATCCGTGTCTGTGCATCATAGATCACTACAAATTATATGTGGAGTTATGTTCTCCCCCTCCATCAAGTTTAATCATCCACCATCAATTTTGGTGTTAGATCTAATGTGTTGTCTTGCAAACCCTACATAAGCAATTCGAGAAATTGTCTTATGCCCAAGGATGTACAGAAGAAGCTCCCAGTTGCTTTCTTCCCCCGTCTCCCTCTCTATTTGCCCATGAAAATTGCACGAGAGGGCCTTCGTCCATCTCTTCTAGCCATGCACACAAACAAAACGAGAGGTTCTCTGGACTCCGCTCCCTCTCTCGACTTTCCTACTCTCTCTCAGAAGGACGCACGCACACAAGTAGCAGGCTAGAAGACCGAATGACCTCTTTCTTGACTTTCCTCTATACTCGAAAACGAAGCCAGCTCTGCTCGATTTTGTGGATTTGGAAGGATCACCCAAGCTTGATTGCCTACCACAGGATTTGACGAAAAGTAGCACACATAGAGAGCAAATATCAAGAAGATCGAGCCATTGATTTAAATTTTCTGATTTGGGAAATCAATTGAGATTAAATTGGGACAATTGGGTTGAATTTGAGCTTGAACGAACTCGATTTGAATTGATTTGAGTTTGAATTGGCTCGATCGAGTTAATTTGGTGAAATTTTAATTGAATCGACACCAATTTGAGTCGAATTGAGTTCGACGGAGCTCAAATGAGTTGATCTGGTTCACTCAAACCCGATCGGGTCCGATTCAACTCAATTTGAGTTGAGTCGAGTCGAGTCAACATGAAAATTATGTCAACAGAGAAATAGATTAATTAGAAAGATAATTAGTAAGATTTGTATAGAAATTTGCAAGTCTATGGCCCGATATTCACCAACGGTGCACATTCAACCACAGTTCCAATTAGAATACACAAAATATCAAAGGAGGTTTCAGCATTTTCCCAAGGAAAAATAGGAAGGAAGACTAGGAATCTCATCCGAAAAGACACTTCTAAGAGGTTTTTCATTCATAGAACAGCATGCGAAGGGTGTAAAAATTTTCTGATGGGAATCAACTGTCGTTCTTTGACATAATTTTGAGTGTAAATTATTTTCTATTTCAGGAATAAAAATATACTTACATAAATGGATGAATGGATGCGGACAGCTGACCCATTAAGGTAAGTATATATTTAACTGGGGATTTCTTGATGAAATGACTTTCTGAACCCCACTCCCTCTCCTTGAAATAATACGTACGCTATGGTTCTAAGTCCACAAATTAAAAGAGCTATCTGCTCTTCATGGATAAACAGTTTATTATTCAACAAAACTAAAAAACTTTGGGTATATTCAGCCTTCAGCTGAAGAATTCCAGACTAAGGACAGTATTTTATAAGCGTTATCTGAGGAAAAGGCAAAAAAAATGGAGCAAAAATATTGTTGTTTGAATGACAATTTTCCTAGGCTGCTGGACCGTTCTTCAGAAATCTAAACAACATAATCATGATATACAGGATGATGTTTGAACATGCTAGTATATACTAAGCTCAAGGAAGGGAAAGTAAACTTCACCTGTAAGACTACTGCGGTAGATGACAAAGCTAGACCATTTCCAATAACAATTGCTGCAGGGCCTGGAAGCAGAGTAATAAAACGGGCAGCCAAGCCAAATGCAATTGCAGTCACAAGAACCTGAAAATGACCAATAACAAGAAAGAAACATAAAAATACTGCAAACCGTTAAAAAACCAATAAGACGAGGAAGTTTCTTGTCACCTGAGCAGAGCCTAAACCAAAAACGTACTTCTTCATTGAACTTAACCTTTCCACAGAAAGCTGCAAAGTAAGAATTATATATTTTGCAAGTTTTTCTACTAACAAATTCTCAAGGAAGAAGCAATAGAAAGGCACAATATTTTTTTTTCAAAGAAAACTCCAGTATACTACCTCAAGTCCAATATTAAAGAGCAGAAAAACAACTCCAAATTCAGCAATGGCCTTTGTCCCATGAACATGACGGATAATGGAAAGCCCATAAGGACCAATAAGAATACCAGCAGCCAAATATCCAAGTACAGGACTACCTGAAACATGCCAACAGCCTTATCTTGCACCCCAGAAGATAACACATAAAAACCAATGCCACTACTGAAAACAGGGCACATGATGCAGTACAGCAGCAGGTATAGAGATATCATTAGCAATATTAAATACCTTCAAAAGGTGGGCATCGCTAATTGAAAGGGATTCTCAAAAAAAATTTGAAGTAATTAGAAAAGTTATTGCAGCAGCCAAAAAGCGGCAGCTTCATCAAATTTGGAAAGTAAGCTTCAAGGTCACACGGAGCCTTCAAATTGAAAAAAGAGTAAAACCACATTGAAGCTCATCATCATCATCATAGCCATAACCCAACTATTTGGGGTCAGCTTACACAGAAACACATGACTAACTTAGAGATAACCCATCAAAACTTATAAGTGTGAAGAACGCAGAAATGAAATATTCAATTCCAGAAAATGTTCTTTAAAAGCAAGATAACTTCTAGTGAAAGAATGAAACATTCTTTCCTTCAGAAAGACCTAGTCATATAACCGTGCTTGTATATGAGAGTACCTGTTGAATAATATTCTTGAACATATACAGGCATGCTAAGTATTGGATCTAATAAACTTAAGTTTTCTGGCCAGAAAAGCATCCCATAAAGGCAGCTCAACGTCAGGGTACTTTAAAAGGGAAAAGTATTGCACCATGCACAGTGATTTTACATGGCACATTATGAATTGGTGATTAATGGTAAACAACATTATCCAAAGGGTAGCGTGAGGCTTAATAAAAAATATGTACATCAAAGAACCTTGATATGAACATGATACACTGGGTTTAGAAAATGTTTCTTTTCATTGAAATAACAATGGGGTCCTAAAACATTCATGATAAAAGAAATGCACACCAAAGTCACCAACGGTAAACCCAACTGATCTTTAATCCTTCAAGATTCCTAGCTAGCTCAGAGAATCAGACAATCCTACCATCAGTCCATCATTTAGGATAGATAAAGGTAAGAAATTTGGTAATTGCAAAGCATTAGCAACAAGAAAGATACTTCTCTTTATTTCTAAACTCTATCACTAAATGAACTAGAGTTATAAATGAGTTGAGACAAGTAAAGTGTCTGCTTAATCGAGCTTTGCCAGTTTAATTCTCAGTGAGCTCAAACTCGACTCATTCAGGCTCGAGTTTGTTGACACCTTTTTCATGTTGACTCGACTTCGATTGAGTCGAATAAAACCCGATCGGGTTTGATTGGACCTGATAAACTCAATTAAACCCCGTCGAACCCATTTGGATTAATATTGGACCCAAATTTAGTCCAATTAAACTCAATTTAAATCAAATCAGTTCGGATTGACTCAAATCGAACTCAATCGAGCCCAATTACAACCCAATCTCCCCGTTTAAATTCAAATTTAATTCCCAAATCAGGAAAACTGAATCAACGGCTCTGATTCTCTTGAATTTTGCTCCATGTGCACGTTACCTTTCAGTCAAATGTCGCAGGAGCAGGCAATCAAGCAAGAGATCCTTCCAAATCCACGAAATCGAGCAAAGAGCTTGCTTCCTGTGTGCGTTCAACCACGAGGAGGTAGCGTCGAGGGTTTTTGTTCTGCTTGCATGCAGTTCATCCAAGCGAAGGGAGAGAGAGAGAGAGAGAGAGAGAGAGAGAGAGAGAGAGAGAGAGAAGCATGAGGGAGGGGTTAGCGAGGCCTTCTGCGTGCTTCCGTTCCTGCGTCCAAAGCCGAGAGAGCGAGGGAACGAGAGGCGGAAGCCTCTTATCTTCGAGTATGCTTTCCCCGATCGAGCGTCCTATAGTTGTTGTTCGCGCCCGTGCCTGAGTCGATTCAAGGAGTTCATCTGTTGGGTTGTCATGTGGCCTTCCCTCCCTGAGACGACCATGTCAAAGGCTCTTGGGCTTCTATGTTCGATCCTTGGAGGCAAAATCGAGCTGTTGATACATTCTTCCCCTTTGATTGAGAGAGGGAAGTCTCCTTTGTTGCTATTACCTTTTCAAATAGAGAGGGAAGGCTATTGTTTGATATTCCTTACAAAGTTCAGTGAAGCTCTAGTGTAGGCAAAACTTCCCCTTCCATATACATCAACTTTGACGAGTTCGTGACTGCAGAGATGACACTCAGAGCATTTGGATAGCGAGTTCCTTCCTCCATCTTACTTTTGCAAGGCGAGAGCACATCAGTTTGCACCGTGACTTGCTCCGGTGAGTTATATCCCTAAAAACTTAGAAAACCAAGGTCATTTGGCCTCCTGAATGTGTGGTTGACACACCAAAGCCCTTAGGATCCTAGAAAAACCGCATTTTGTTTTCCAAAATCCAAGAAAAATTCCTACCAGCGGTACTATCTACAAAACAATGAAATTCCGGTTATTTTCACTTGTTTGCTCTCATGTGAGAGCCCAAGGAGGATGGCGACACGCGTAGGGTCGTTGGATTGGTATCCAGCATCCTCTAAATGAATGAAATAGCATTCATATTGCATTCCAACACCGCGCTTACGATCAAACCCTAGGTTTCGACTTCTGTGTGTGAATGAACCAAGAGAAAAAGAGAGAGTGTGTGAAAGTTGAATGAAGCCTTCAACCACGTAGGGGTTCATTCACATTAAGCCTCCAAATCTACATATCATCCCCTTGTATTTGCTTCATTCACATTAAGCAAATAAAACATCCATCATTGAAAACAAATTTCAATGATCACTTATAGTTTATAACCTCTAAGTTGCAAATCTGGCTCATTCGCTCTCGGTTCATTCACACGCATAAGTCGAAACCTAGGGTTTGATCATAGGCGACGGTGTTGGAATGCAATATGAATGCTATTTCATGCATTTGGAAGGTGTTGGACACCAATCCAAAGACCCTACGTGTGTCGCCATTCTCCTTGGGATCTCACGTGAGAGCAAACAAGTGGAAATCACCAGATTTTCACAATTTTGCGAAGAGAATAGCAAATAGGAATTTATTTCTTAGGTTTTGGAAAACAAAATGTGGGTTTTCTAGGACCCTAAGGGCTTTAGAGCGTCAAACACACATTTAAGAGGTCAAATGACCTAGGTTTTCTATATTTTGAGGGTTATACCTTATTGGAGCGAGTCACCGTGCAAACCGATGTGCTCTTGCCCTGAAGAGGGGAGATGGAGGATGGAACTCGCTATTCAAAATGCTACAAGTGTCATCTCCACTGTCACGAGCTCATCAGAGTTGTTGTATATGGAGGAGGAAGCTTTGCCTGCACTAGATCTTCATTGAACTTTGGAATGTAGAGCAAACTGTAGCCTTCACTCTCTATTTGGAAGAGCAATAGCAGCAAAGGAGACCTCTCTCTCTCAATTGAAGGGAAAGAAGACAACAACAGCTCGATTTTGCCTCCAAGGATCAAACACAACAACCCAAGATCCTTCAATAAAATTGTCTGAGGGAGCGAAGGCCGCATGACAACCCAACAGACAAACTCCTACTCGGATCGACTCAAGCACGCGCACGAACAACGACCTTAGGCCGCTAGATCTGGGAAAGCACGTGCAACGATAGGAGGCCTACGCCTCTCATTCCCTCACTCTCTCGGCTCTGAACACACGAAAAGAAACACATAGTAGGCCTCGACAACCTCTCCCTCACGCTCAACTCTCTCTCCCTTCTTCTAAACGAATTGCACTCAAGCATAACAAAAACCCTCGACACTACCTCCGCTCTACTGGACGCACACAGGAAGCAAACTCTTTGGTCAATTTTGTGGATTTGGAAAGATCTCCTAGTCAATTTCCTACTACTGCCACATTTGATGGAAAGTCAGAGCACGCAACGAATAAAATTCCATAGAATCGTAGCTGTTGATTTAAATTTCCTGATTTGTAAGTCAATTTGAATTTAAATTGGGAGATTAGGTTAAAATTGGGCTCGAATCGAGCTCGATGCAAATCGATTTGAGTTGATCCGAGTTGATTTGATTTAATTCAAATTTTAATGATTTGAGTTGATCCAAGCTCTATTCAAATCAATTTGAATTTATCCGAGCTCGATTTTAATGATGTTTTAGGCCAATGCCTCATTTTTGTAGAAAGTTGGGAAAATATTTATAGATCTTTGAGTAGCAGGTCCCGTAAATATAGAGAAAATCTAAAACACTATTGGACAACCGTATTAATTCATTTATCATAAAGCATTCATTCAACATTTAAGTCCCTTATTGTTGTTGTAATTGAGCAATCTTGGGCTTGTTGGTTTTGTCTCATCGAGATGCTCGACTTCATTATAAGCATGCTAAATTTGAAGATCACTTCTTACTTCAATTAATATTCTAAAATTGTTAGCTATGCTTTCAGCTCTAGATTTGTATTTATTTGGGCTTGGATCAGAGCATTTTTCTATGTCATGTGTTCATACAATCGAGCTTGATCAGTATGACTATAAGTTTATTGAAATCAAAATATGGATAGCCATGAATTTAATTCTAAAATTTTCAATTCGTATGCTCATCTAGACTCGTACTTGATTAAGCTAATTTTTTAATGATGTTTTAAATATAGTTATTGTACTTACACTTGGATCCTATTGACTCTTTTCCTAGCACAACAGAGAAAAACTTGTAGACAACAGTCACACGCAGCGGGTGAGTCTTATACACTATTTTCTTAACATGATAGGGAAAATATTTGTTAAAATCTCTCATACAAGTACCCCAATCTCATGCACATCTTTCTTGGCATGGTTGATTTTGAAAGATTTCAATAGTGATGTCTTAGGACGCAAACCATGAAAGACTTTCTTGGCGTGGTGGGTAGGCTAAGCTACCAAATTTTTTGATGACTAAGGGATTCAAAGAAAACAGAATAAAAGGGTTTGTGAACATAAATGCAGCATTGAATGTAAGAAAATGAGCAAATATAGAACTACAAAAATCATAAAATTAAAATAAAATTTTGAAATAAAAAATAAAGTTGTGAAAATGGAAGCAAAGTTGAACACATAATAGAAATTGAATAGAACTTACAGTAGACTTGAAAACTCAACAAGAGCTAGAAAGGAACCTCCCCTTCAATCCTAGCACACTAGGATCTGTTTGGGGCGGATTTCTCCATGGCTTGCTTTGTATATCACAGCTAAACTTTCATTTGGCTATCACATTCTTGCTACTTTCACACCACTTTCTAAAAATTTTTTTATTATAAAATTGTTTTTACAATCCGATATACTAATGTACAGTGGCTATAAAAAGGTTGTTGACTGAATTTTTTTTTTAAAGAATATATTTATAATACCCATATTAGTTTTCAAAAAAAAAATTGCAATAACTTCACAACTATCTTTAAAAAAAACTACAGCCCCACCAAATAGACCCTTAGAACACACAAGAACTCATCCTATAATTTATTAATAAAGAAATAGAAAGGGAAAAAATAATGCAAATAACTCCTATTTATAGGAGGAGAAATTATTCCCCATGGAGCTCACCACATTCAACATCGAATCTGCAACACATACATGCAAGCAGACAAAAGGCAATCATTAAAGTTTAATAAAACTTTGAGTAGATCTAAATGACATGATATTCATGGAAACATTTCAAAATCCAAATAATTTTAAGCCCTAAGAACATTGCAAGACAGCCTTCAACCCAAATTCGCTGACTTGAAAAGCGAGCAAGTGTGATGTGGAGATGCATCATCTAAGTGCACTATGCAAAAACATTTTACAAGTAAGTGCACTATGCAAAAACATTTTACAAGTTCACTGAGAAGCAAGAAAATGCATCATTCAAGTGCACTAACAACTGTACAAGGGCATAAAAAATATACAAATACATCACGTAAATATACTAAAAAGCATATAAGTCACGTGCGGACCATTAAAAAAATATATTAGATTGCCCAAAATCAAAAAATCTGCATGTGCTCCAACAAGCATGCTAAGCGCTTCAACTTAAAAACCATATAATGCTTTGTGGACTAAAAATAAAATGAAATCAAAATTTCCCACCTCAAGAAGTGTGTAACAGCTCCAAAAAGCATATAATGACTTTGAAACTTCATAAACTCTCTCTTTCAAGATTAAATTCATTGGCATATATGCATACTCTCAAGCAAACCAGTTTGCCTATAGGGTAGAGTCTTATATCTCACTTTAAAGTCTAATTCTCCTCACAATATTGGAATCAACGAGATTACTACTATCATGGGCATAGCTACTACAAATCATAGCCGAGGAGGTTTACCATAAAAACAAGATATTAAATTCAAATGCAAATGCTTCTAACATCTTACCCCAATAATGGTTATGTGGATAGAAAATCTCAACTAGAGGAAACCTTTTTATCAAAATGCCCCCAAATTTCAAAGAAAATCATTTGGGAGCCAAATTAGCATAAACAATATATAAAATTTTGAAAAAAAAAAAAAATCAAACTGCTTTATTCTAAAGAGTAACCAATATATCCACTCTTCATAATAGTTTATCAAGTATTATAAATTTAAGATCAACCTTAGCTTACGAAGATTAAATATTATATCAAGAATATCAATATAATCACTCTCAAATGATTTCAAGCCAAAAAGTACGTGACATGTATCCTCTAATCAGGTGATTTTGCTACGAAATAGTAGAAAATGGTTATGCCTATAGCTCTCTGACCATATAGTTTCACTTTTAAAATACCACCATTAAATTATGGTCAAAGTCAAAACCAGATATCCCCTCATGGTTCGATCACTCTTGAGTCTTAAGTTATGAATTATCCCTATAATTCACAACTTAGAAAACTTTAAATTATACAGTCTATAAGGGTGTACGTGATAGGTTACAAAGCTCATTGTTAGCTAAAATTGATTTAAAAATGCCCCCTATACAAACATCTACCTCAAGTCGACAAGGCCTCCTGCAATTTCTTACTACCAACATAAATATTTTGATCAAGTGTGCAACAACCTACACTAGCTAAGCAGATCCAGATCTAGCATGAGCCAAGATGACAAAATCATGAGATTTAGATCATATTTATTATCATTCCACCCAACATCCACTTTAAGACAATAATAGTGGATTTTTCCTTATCATAAATTTAAATCGCAACTACTTTAAGCTAAGTATTTAGCACCTATCAGATAGTCTTAATAAAAAATTCTCTCATCACTGCAAGGAATAATCAATAATAAAAGCTTGCGCCTAATGAAAAATTTAGAACCAAACCATAAAGTTCTCACAAAATTAGGGTAAAATCCTTATATTGTGTTTTATCTGCAATCAAATCTATCTTCTTAAAATTATACTTTGAACACAAAATCTCCCAGAAAAGCCAAGAACAAATTTTTTAAGCCCACTCGAGCTCGGCTCATCAGCCAATCTCAAGCTCTACTAATGGCAATATAAACAAGCTTGTGAGTCAGCTCGTGAGGTTGAGGTAAAATGCAATGGCTCTGAGAAGGAGGCGTCGACGTGATCACCATTAAAGACAAGGATTGAGGTGCCTACGCCCTTCTTAATAAGGAAACCTACAACCTACTTATTTTAATTTTGCAAAACTAATATTTTTTTTCCTACAACCATTTTATTGTTCTGTCCTATTAATGGAAAGGCCCTAGCAGCTTTTCCCAAAAAAAAAAGGAACCCAGTAGCTACCTCATTAACCAACAATTTTAGAATTCCCGAATAAACCACTAGATATACAAGCCAACTCATGAGCTGAGCCTTATCAAATTCGAACTCAAACTCATTTAATATAAGCGCTCAAGTTTAAACATGAACTTGAGCTTGCACCTCGACAAATTTGGTTTGCGAGCTCATAATTGAGTTGAGTTTGAGCCAACTCGGCTCACATACACCCCTAAATCCAAGTGAATTTATTGACAAGTTGTAGGATTAGGATACCAATTAATGATATGGTAGACTAGACTAACTTTCATGGTGAAAGCCTTCTTTTGGAATTCAAGATCAATAGATTATAACTCCTTATAATATAATGGCAAGATATACAAAGATGCAAAATAAGCAGATTAGTTGTATATATGTAAGTGACCGCATTAGTATGCCTGCTTTTGTTTTAAGCACCCTTCTCATACTTGATCACTATATTGAATAATTATAAAAAGCAATATAACACATCAACTTCATATGTCTAGCCTATTATAGCTTGGATCGAGTTTGCAAGTACTGCAGTGGTTATTGATATGTAGCAGTCTACCTCCTTTTCTGGCACATAATGCCTCCTATGCTTCATTGCTTGATGCGGTGCAAACAATTCTTTATTATCTATTGGGTAGTTTTTGCAAGCTTCCCAAAACAATACTGAGAAGTAATTGGTGTTTTAGTGAAAAGTGTTATCCTCATGCTCCCCTTAACCCAAGTAAATTGTTGTCTACCCCTGGAGCAACCATGAAAAATGAAAATCAATACTGAGAAGTAATGAAAGAGAAATGGCTTCCCTCACATATTTGCAAGCACCCATACAGATCCTTTAAATATGTTATTTGACTTTACCTTGCTAGGGTCTATTTTCAGCACTTCCCCTTTGACCACATACCCTAATATATTAGTGTTAAGTCTATTAATCTTACACTTTTTGAGGACTAATATAAGTTAATAGTCTACAAGTGCTCTTCCACGGTTTAATAGTATATTAGTAGAACATCTAAGTTTATAATAATAAATTGATCAAGGGTCAAAATTTCTCAATAATCAATTAAGTCCAAATTTTGAGAAAAGGATAATTGTTCTTAACGGTGATTTTTTTGACAGTCAGTAGCTGATGCACATCCTCTAGTTGTTAACTTCCATTGGACCTATAACAACTAATGATATACATGGAGAGCAACTTGTCTGTAATTCTGTATCACTCCTAACACAACAAACGCCTTGGCATGCCTATTGATTTCATCACACTTAACCATTTGGTAATATTAAAGCATTCAATTAGTAATATAACTCCTTCCACTAGTGACAATTCAAGCTGTAGATCTCATTAGATAAAAGGCTTTACGACTGGTTTGAAGCAATGACAATGATGAAAAACGATAGTAGCTTTTCAAGAAATTGGCTAAAAATGTTCAAAATTCCATCACTCACTTCAACTGCACCTAACTTCATCAAAATTTCTAGATTTCTGACCTCTTTCTATAATTCTTTACATATTTTATTTTCTCCTTTCTTAGTATTAAAAATATCAAAATTTATAACTTTTGCTTGCTCACTTTTCTCTAAATAAGATTTTTGGTTTACTTAAATTCATTATCAAGATCAACAACATCAAGTCTTTGTCCCACTACATGAGGTCCGCTACATGAATCCTTTTTCGTCATTGTGTCATGTTAAAAGTCAAATTATCATTTAAATCTAATAAAGAAAAATCATTTCTAATATTTTCTAACCAAGTCTTTTTAGGTAGACCTCTACCTTTCTTATCAAGATCAACAAAATTTATATTTATGTCACTTTTTTAAAGCATATTTCTTTAATAAAAACATTTTGTGACTTCTCACTCCACCACAAAATTTCCTTACTAATGTATGATCTTTTTCCATACTCCCCTGCAACTTTATGTTAATCTTCTAAATGAAACTAGCCATCTTATTCTAAAATTTGGTTCTACTAAACAATCCCAATTTGTTTCTCATAGTAACCTATTTACAACGATTAACAATTTAACCTTAAATGGTTCAAGTAATTAAAACGAACATCTAGTTACAAGAATTAAAATAAGCAATGAAGAATTAATAAAGAAAACAATAGAAAGAAGTAAATGTTCCCACAGTGAGAAAAACTGAAATTACTCGTTCCAAACAGTTGATTTTTCCCATACAAGCCAAAGAAATAAATACTTTCATGGATCATAGTTTAATTTCTTAAAGTTATAACTTGGGTTCAAAAAATAGAAAGATACAAGTAGTTATGCCAGGCAAACCATAAAAATCCAATAAATGTGAAATCCTGAAATACATTTTTCCTTTTTTTTTCAAAACCATTTGGGCACAACTGCATGTACCTATACTACTACAAGCACATCTGATAGGAATCCATGTAAAAGATGGCGAGATATAGCACAGATTATAAATCGAAACATAGAAACAATTGATCAAGAAAACACATTAATCATTAAAAATTCAGAAGATTAAAAAATTTACATGCTAAAAAAAAATAAAGATAAGAAAACAATTGCATTCACTTACCACCAGGAATCTTTTGGAATATAGGAACAAATATGACACTGGCTAATAAGAGCCATAGCATATCAAAAAGGGAGGCTTCTTCCTCCTTTATCTAGCAAAATAAAGATTAATTGTTAGGGACTTTTGTCCATTAATTGAAATGCTATCGTTAGCATAATTTTGAAGCTAAATAGCTCTTACAGGCATCAGCATGAAATGAACAAATACTAAAGTCATTTCATACTGTCCTTAACATGTCATTCAATAATTTTCAACCCAAACTTGAACACCTAAGGACTGCTTAAAGGTTTAACAGTAATTAACAGAAATATATCCAAAGATAAAAAAATGAAAAAAAAATCCAAAGAAAATTTCATCTACCACTTCTCACTACAACAACAACATCAAGCCTTTATCCCACTACGTGGGGTCGGCTACATGAATCCTTTTTCTCCATTGTGTCCTATTAAAAGCCAAATTCTCGTTTAAATCTAATAAAGAAAGGTCATTCCTAATATTTTCTAACCAAGTCTTTTTAGGTCTACCCCTACCTTTCTTAACACAAGTCAAATCTAATACCTCTACTCTCCTAACCGGGTCGTCGGAAGGCCGCCTTTTTATGTGACCAAACCATCTAAGGCGACTCTCTCTAATCTTATCTTCTACTGGAGCTACTCCAACCTTTTCACGTATATGCTCATTTCGTATCCTATCTCTAAGGGTAAAGCCACTCATCCATCTAAGCATCCTCATCTCTGCCACACTTAACTTAGTATTATGCTTCTCTTTTAATGGCCAACATTCGGCACCATAAAGCATTGCAGGCCTCACTACCATCTTATAGAATTTTCCCTTAAGTTTGAGGGGTACATTTCTATCACATAACAAGCCCGATGCATTCCGCCACTTCAACCATCCAACTTGAATTCTGCTGATAATATCCCCATCTATTTCACCATCACTCTGAACAATAGATCCAAGATATCTAAAACGTGTACTCTTATTAATGACTTGATCGCCCAAAGTCACAATCCCCTCACTAGGACTATTACTACTAAAATTACACTCCATATATTCCGTTTTAGATCTACTCAAGCGAAAACCTTTAGACTCTAAGGTTGACCTCCATAATTCAAGTTTACCTTCAACTCCCTCTCTAGTCTTATCAACAAGAAGAATATCATCAGCAAAAAGCATACACCAAGGTACATCATCTTGCAAATGTATAGTGAGAACATCCATGACTAAAGCAAAAAGATATGGGCTTAAGGCTGATCCTTGATGTAACCCAACCGAAATAGGGAAATACTTGGTCAAACCACCTTGTGTTTGAACACAAGTAATAGCTCCTGCATACATATCTTTAATGATTTGAATATAAGCATTATTGACTCCTTTCTTATCAAGAACTCTCCATAGCACTTCTCTTGGAACTTTATCATATGCTTTTTCTAAATCAATAAATATCATATATAGATCCTCCTTATTTCCTCTATATTTTTCCATCAAACCTCTGAATAAATGTATGGCTTCCATAGTCGACCTACCCGGCATGAATCCAAATTGATTTTGAGAAACATTAGTATCACGCCGCAACCTATGCTCTATAACTCGCTCCCATAATTTTAAAGTATGACACATTAACTTAATACCTCTATAATTCGTGCAATCCTGTGCATCGCCTTTATTCTTAAAAATAAGAATTAATACACTCATTCTCCACTCATCTGGCATCTTTTTAGTCTTCAAAATAGTATTAAAAAGTTTAGTAAGCCAAGAAATCCCTTCATCTCCTAAGCATTTCCACACCTCTATTGGAATATCATCAGGTCCAACAGCTTTTCCACCCTTCATTCTATTTAAAGCCTCTCTAACTTCAGTTTTTTACTAATACGCCGATAAAAACAGAAATCTTTACTTTCATTTAGGGTGCTAAGGTCACTATAGTCAATCTTATTTTCACACTCTTCATTAAAAAGTTTAGCAAAATATCTCATCCACCTTTGTTGAATATCATCTTCTAAGAAAAGTATTTTTTGATCTTCATCCTTAATACACTTCACTTGAACTAAATCCTTACTACTCCTATCTCTTTGTTTGGCTAACTTTACATACATATATCTTTCTCCCTCCTTAGTATTTAATCTATTATATAAATCGCTAAAAGCTAATGTCTTTGCATCGCATATTGCTTTCTTAGAATCCTTACGAGCCACTTTATATAATTCCCAATTATCAGAATTTTTAAAATTAAACCAATTTTTATAACAAATCTTCTTATTTTTAATCTTTTCTTGCACAATTGGATTCCACCACCAACTATTTTTACTATTAGGAGCTTTTCCCTTAGATACTCCAAGCACATCTTTTGCAATATTTTTAATATCACTAGCCACTTTTTTCCCACATAACATTAGCATCCTCATGCACAGACAAAATCTTAAGATCTAAAATCTTACTCACAAAAAAATATTTTGGTTAAATATTCTTTAAATGCCCCCATCTAATCCTCGAAAAACGTTTTACTTTATTTTTTATTTTTATGCCCCTTTATCTTAAAGTCCAAAACTAATAATCGATGTTGGGTACATAAACTTTCACTCGGAATAACTTTACAATCTTTGCAATCTAAACGGTTTAATTTTCTAATAAGAAAATAGTCAATCTGGGTTGTACTAGACCTGTCAATATTGGACCCGACCCGAAAACCCGATCTGAACCCGACCCGTAATTTTCGGGTTTGGGTTGACCCGAACCCGAAGCGGGTCGGGTTCGGGTTCGGAAAACCGACCCGTTTACAAAAACGGGTCGGGTTCGGGTTGACCCGACGGGTTGCCGGGTCAACCCGAAAACCCGTTTAACTTGAAATTTTTTGATTCCCGCCTCTTTGCCCGCTGTTCCCGCCTCTTTTTGCCCGCTGTTGTTCCCGCCTCTTTTACCCGCTGCTTCCGCTGTCCGAGTCGCGTCGACGCGTCCCAGGCGAGGAGCGGGTCCGAGCGGAGCCCCGCGTCCGCACTCCGCAGGCAAGGTCCGCGAGCGGAGACGCGTCCCAGGCGAGGTCCGAGCGGGAGACGCGTCCCAGGCGAGGTCCGAGCGGAGCCGCCTTTTTCACGCCGCATTCCGCACTGCGAGCGGTCCGAGCCCGCCTGCCCAATCCGGACTCGCGACTGCCTCGAGCGGTCGATCCGCCTGGCGCCTGCGGCCTGCCCCGTTTCGAGCGGTCGATCCGCGACTCGCGACTGCCCCGCCTAAACCCTTACGCGGGTCGGGTCGGGTTGACCCGAAACTGATGCGGGTCGGTTTCGGGTTTCGAAAACCGACCCGTTTATAAAACCGGGTCGGGTTGACCCGAACCCGAATAAATTCGGGTCACTTACGGGTCGGGTCGGGTTCGACCCGTAACCCGAAATTGACAGGTCTAGGTTGTACTACATCCATTTTTATAAGTGATGAGATGCTCATTCCTTTTCTTAAATAAGGTATTAGCAATTGAAAAATCATAAGCTAAACAAAAATCTAATATGGTCTTTCCACCTTCATTCGTCGTTCCAAATCCATGGCCACCATGAATGCTTTTAAAATCATTTACCTCTTTACCAACATGTCCATTTAAATCTCCTCCAATAAAAACTCTTTCTTCAAGAGATATATTTTGTATTAATTCTTCCAAGTCATTCCAAAAATTTAATTTAGAACTTATATCCAAACCTACCTGAGGAGCATAAGCACTTATAATATTAACAATCTTATCCTCAACAACAATCTTTAAAGCTATAATTCTATCACCAATCCTATTAATTTTTATAACATTATCCTTTAAACTCTTATCTATAATGATACCTACACCATTTCTAGTATGACTCCTACCCGAATACCAAAGTTTAAATCCTAAACTATCGATTTCCTTAGCCTTCTCTCCAACCCACTTAGTTTCCTGAATGCATAAAATATTTAATTTCCTATGAATCATAATATCTATTAACTCCATTAATTTACCTGTAAGGGAACCTATATTCCAAGTTCCTATCCTAATTTTAGTATCATGGACTAGCTTCTTTGCCCACATCCGTCCTTGATGTGGGAACCCTTGCCTATTTAACACTGCACCCGGGCGCCGGTGCAGCGGCCCTTGCACACTTGTCACTGTATTCAGGCCATACAGCGCAATACTGTATTCAGGCCCTACCACTTCTCACTAATTAACAAAAATGGAAAAACATTTACAATCAGAAGAACAAAAATAAAAAAATAAATAAAAATTACGTACCTCTT